>CM068388.1:41030773-42230773 GCA_034770075.1 Aralia elata
TCCACGCGAACCACAAACAGACGGAGAGCAAACCCGCTGAGGGAAGGGCTGTTAATCCACAAAAAGAAAAAAGACCAAAAAAACAACAACTACCCTGAGGAAGGCGGTATAGGCTGAGATCCACGCGAACCCACAACAAGATGTTTCGAGCAAACCCTGGGAAAAGGGTGATATCCAACAAAAAGAAAAAAAGACGAAAAAACAACAACTAACAAACCCTTGGGAAGGGCTGAGATCCAAGATAACCACCCAAACGGCGACGATAACTGTGGGTTTACGAGATGGGTGAACACCGGACTACGAAAATCGGCTCCGACAGGATAACCAACCGGGGCGACGATAACCCGGGGGGTTACGTGATGGGTGACCGGCGACGATAACCGGCCCCGACAATGAACAATCGTCCGGCGATTGAAAAAACCGGCGATTACGAGATGGATGTCCCCGGCGACCCGAAAACCGGCTCCGACAGGGATAAATCCAGACCTGGCGACGATTGAAACCGGGGGTGGTACGAGCATGGGGTGGTACCCGGGCGACGATTAACCGGCCCCGACAAGACAAATCGAAAGGCGACGATAACCGGCGATTACGAGTTGGATGTCCCGGCGACGAAAACCGGCTCCGACAAAGATAAGCCAACCGGCGACGATAAACCGGGTGGTTTACGAGATGGGTGTCCGGCGATTGAAAATCGGGTCCCCGACAAGACAATCGGACCGGGGGACGACGATAACGGCGGGGCGATTCACGAGATGGATGTTTCCGGCGGACAGGAAAACCGGCTGCTCCGACAAGATAACCAACCGGCGACGATAACAGTGGGTTACGAGATGGGGTGTCCGAACGACGAAAACCGGCCCCGACATAGACAATCGGACCGGCGACGAAAACCGTCGCGCATTACGAGAATGGACTTGTCTACGCAGCCGGACGAAAAACCGGCTCGGCAAAGATAAGCCAACCCGGCGATCGATACCATCGGGGGGTTACGAGATGGGTGACCGGCGACGATTACACCTGGCCCTCCGACCAAGAGCGATCTAACCGGCGACGATAACCGGCGATCAACGTAATCCCTGGGAGGAAGGGCTGCGTATCCAAACAATTCAACGACCCACTCGGGAAGGGCTAGAGATCCCAAGCAAACCCCCGACAAACGGTGACACCTGCGGAAACCGTATCAAAAAGTACTTTACAGGGGTCATTTTTACATCAAATTTACATTTTTAATGTTGTAGTCATACATGCATATGAAATAGATGATAATTCTGTTACGTGATCCCATTGCAGGAGAGATTACGGTGTTCTACAGGTCTCTAGCCTATCAGAGTTAAAAAGCGATGGTTGCCAAGAACGATGTATGAGGACGAACTCCAAGGATGCCCTTCAAAGCTAGTCGGGAGAATATCTTCCTTTGATGACAATGGGATGGAATAAGGTGATTACGAGAGGATGACCGGATATGAGACCCGTATATTCACAGGACAATCGACGGATACGAGACCGGCGATTACGAGAGGAGCGACAGGTTAGGGATTGATGGCATTGACACCTTTACGAATGTGTTGCATGCCTTACATCTTGCGTTGAATCATAAGTTGTATGTGTTGCATCATGTATGCACTGTCATTCTTATGCACTGTCATTCATGCATCGTGTGTCTACTTCTTTATCATGTTCATTTCATTTAACATTTCATAAACATGATAAAGAGGGGCAGCTGTAGACACCCAAATTTTGCGCTTCGTATACTAACCGTGACAGGAGGGCAAAATCGTCAAATGAACCAGCCTGTGAGGGCGAGGGAATGGGCACAAGTGCGAACGCCCAACACCACCGCAATGATTGGCAACCAAAGCTGACGTGACAATAAGGCTGTCCGAAATGGGCATTCCCGGATGACGTGGCACGTTTCCCAGCGGTTCCCGGACTGCAAAATGCAAGCCTTTCAGCAGAAACCGATGATCCGACACGAGAATCGAAGTGCGGTTTGGAAAATGAGGAAATCAGCCCACCCAGCCGCGGATTGATCTGCGGCCAAACGATTAAAATAATGGTAGTGCGCGAGACTGCTGAAATGCGCGGCGGGCGCGGGGAAACCAAGGCCAGCCCCTTATCAGGCCATTTTGCATACAGAAACAAGAGAAAAAGAAAAAAGGAGGCGGCAGCAGTTCGGAAAGAAGGAGAAAACAGCAGAGATTAAGAGAGAAAAGAGTGAGAAATAGTGAGAAATTGTACCCGTTTTGTGAGATTACATCTCATATTTTCTACTCTATTCAATACACAAATTCATACATATTGAGGGGATTATTTGCAAGGTGAAAAATCCTTTGTTTTAGCATTTTGTTATACCATTTTTCGCCAAGCTTTTTGTCATCCGAATTATCTTGAATGTAGTTGTTCTTGAATATTGATGTAAATCCATGGATTGAGGGCTATTAGTGAGGGTTCCAAATGGAATGAATTCCTCCTAATGGCCCGATGATGTCCATTTGGTGAATTTTTAGCTCGTTGTAATGATGTATTGTGCATAGATTGTTTAGATTGCTATTTTTAGGATCTTGTGGGTGTGTAGCGATTTTTGGATGTGAGCCTAGGAGCGCGACCCCGTGGTCCAAATCCGATGATGGACATTTTTTGATATATGTAGTAGGAGCGATGTAGTCTTCATTGTAAATATGTAATCGTCGGACCTTAAAACGACGCCAAGGTGAGAATCGTGTTTAAGGCCCCGTCATAGTGAAAGTATGCGATTGTGGGCGTTCGGGGTTATTTTGATGGCTTACATGCCCATGAGTAGCCCCAACGCATTTTAATGCTTGATTTAATTTATGACACGAAATTGATTTCAAAGCTAAACGATAAGATTTTCATAAAATCAATCAAACTAGGTTATTAGAATCACGAGGCTAAAAATTGGAAATGCTAATGAATGTTGATTCCTATTCAACGAGAAGGCTAAAGGAAAAATCGTTTTCAAACATCATAAAAAAATGATTTTATAAATAAAATGGCGTTTTTATTAAACCGTTGTGCATAGGGTTAAGGAGGACTCTAGAAGTTGCCCATCAATTGAGTTACGAAGGCAACGTATAGATCTCGATTCCTATTTTGGACGAAGGTTTAGAAAACTCTTGTTTTTTGCCAAAACAACACCTAAAGAAAAATCTCATAGTTTTTTGACCATTAAAATCAAAACCTTTCTCATAAAGCTTTCTCGTGTATGCCGAAAAGACATTCTGAAGTGTTCTCAAATTAAAGCACGACTTTCCTAAAAAATCCAAATGATTCTTTCATACAAAACTCACCACAACATTCACATAGGCACTACATTACACACACGCACACATACACACACACATTCATGAATTGAAGGATAGGAAAGCATCAAGATCGCGGTAACCGTGTTTCACGGAAGTCGGGGGGTGCCTAACACCTTCCCCTCGCTTAAGCAAGCCCCCGAACTCTATGAATCTCGATTCGCAGACCAATTAATTCGGAGTCACACATGAGCCAGCGATTTAAAAAATGAAACTCGGATGAGTTGGTACATCCATTTCAAATATACCAACTGGAGACTCTGGTTAATTGGCTCATCATAAAAAAACGATCTTTCAAAACCCCGTCGACATCAATGCCGATCTTTTCCAAAGAATCATTAAATCAAAAGGCTAAAAATTGGAAAAGACGAAAAAGACGAGAAAACCCGGCGTCGACACTAAGAATGCAAATGTATGTTTTGAGAATAAAAATGCAGTTGAGAATGAAAATGCAGATTCTGGGAATGAAAATGCATGGTCTGATAATTTGAATGGTGCTCTAACTACTGGTGGTGATGAAACTGGTAATAGAGGCAGAGGTAGAAGTATATCTCATTTTGGGGATATAATTTCCTGTGGTGCAGATCCAAATTTCCAAGGCTATAATAGCGATTATCCAGACTCATCAAATGAAGAAAGGGTCATTCATGATGAGGTTGATAGTGATATCAAAGATGAAGATCTCACTGAAGATGTTTTTTATCCCTATTTTGATCCCAAATAAAACATTCCAGTAATAAGATTGAGTTTGTCAAAGGCATGAAATTTGCAAGTTGTGAGGAACTGAAGCATGCTGTTGTTTCTTTATGCTATTGCAAATGGCTAAAACTAAAAACTGAAAAGAGGTGAGCAAAAAAGACTATTGATAAGGTGTAATGACAAAAATATTTGTAAGTGAATAATGTATGCCACTTGGATGAAATCTGAAAACAGTTTTCAAATCAAATCACTGTATGACGTGCACACTTGCATCAAGAAATATCACATGCAGATTATAACTTTAACTTGGTTGGCAAAAGAATATGCTACAAAGATCAGAGAATGTCCTAGAATTTAAAAGAATTTCAAGCTGATGTGAAGAAGAATTATGGACTTAATGTGACATTGGTGCAGTGTAGTAAGACAAAGAAAAAGTCATTAACTGAAGTTGAAGGAGCTCTTTAGACACACTATGCAAGACTATGATTATGCGGAGGAAATTGAAAGAAGTAATCCTGAGTAATTAACTGTGTGCCTAACAAACCATTAAAAATCTTTAGAAGGTTTTACGTCATGTTTGATGGATTAAAAAGGGGTTGAATTGACAACTGTAGACATGTCATTGGATTGGATGGATGCTTTTTAGAAGCCTATTACAAAGGGGAGCTGCTTACTGCTGTTGGAAGAGATGGGAACCATCAAAATGTTCCCCATAGCATGGGTTGTGGTAGAGGTTAAGAACAGAGATTCATGGTCATGGTTCATCAGACAATTGCTAAGAGACCTTGGAGTTGATGGTGTACAAGGTTGCAGGGCAAGCTTGGACGATAATATCATACCAACAAAAGGGAGTTTCTTTTTTAAGTAGTTAAGGTTATCTATTATGCTTTCTTATAAAATTTCGCTGGTTGTGGGTGTAGGGATTAATTCCAGCCATCAATGAACTTCTTCCAAAAGCAGAACATAAAACTTGTGCAAGGCTATATATATGTCAATTTTAAGAAGAGAGACAGTGGAGCAACAGTTGAAGCCACTATTCTGGAAGGCTGCCAAATCTAGTACCAAGGAAGAGTTTGCAAGGATTATGAAGACCATATCAAAGGTGTGTCCAACGAAAGCTCATCCATGGATTTATGAATAAAGATCTACATTTATAGTCTAGGGGCCTTTTTTTGATACAATAACAAATTGCACTAATGTTGAAAATAATATGAGTGAGGCTTTTAATGATTTTTATAAATGAAGCAAGAGAGAAGCCAATTATTTAAATGTTGGAGGATATTAAGCTTACACTGATGATTAGTGGTTGAGAAGAAGTTAAAGGATATTATTAAGAACCATCGTGATCCTATTTACCCTAGGATTAGAGATTAAATTGGAGGCAAATCAAAACTTGAGTACTGATTTTGGATTTGTAGTTACAACTCTGATATGAAATTTGAGGTTCAAATAAGGAGATGTAGGAGATATATTGTTTGACATGAATGCATTGACTTGCTCATGTAGGATGTGGCAACTATCTGACATTCTATGTTGTCATACAGTAAATGCAATATATTTTCTTTGTGACTCCCCTGACAAATATGTGGCAAATTGGTATTTTAAGGATTTACTTATATAAAAACATTTTCAACAAATGAATGGGAGAAACATGTGGCTTATGAGTACTATATTGAACCTGTTTTGCCACCTGAAAAAAAGATATTACCAGGGAAGACCGAAGAAACAAAGAAGGAGAGAGCATCATGAAGATCCTAGGCCGTCAAGTCAGGTTAGCAGAAAGGGGAAAGAAGTTAAGTGTACAAAATGCCAGCAAATTAGGCATAATAGGCTGACTTGTAAGAATGAAGAGGTGGAAATTGTGAAGGACCCTCTTGGGCCTAGGGGAAGGCCAAGAAAACCAATAATTATTACAGCTACGACATCAACAAGGAGACTAAGAGGAAGCAACAGAAAACAAAAAACAGAAAACATAAAAAATAATCTGGCATGGGATTTGGTGTAACTACCGTGGATTCTGGATAGCCTTGTAATTTAAAATTTATATATATTAGTGAATATTATAAATTTAAGTAACATTGTTATGTGTTACGTATTTAAAGGTTGTGTGACAACCTGGATTATATGAATACATGAATTTTACGTGTTATAGTTTTGTATAAGTGAATAAATTAATTTCGCGGAATCTAGCTAAATTACTATGCACGGACACTATTCACGTCATAATATTTTTACGTATTTTTCTATTTGTATTATTTTTGTTAAATCATGTGTGTGATGAGATAATTTTTCCAAGCGTTAGATTATTTGTTTGAGCTCGTTGGTGATTTATATTTTATCCGAAAGATTATTTTGGGTTATCCGAATAAAAGGATAAACCCCGTAATTATTATTTTTACTCTTTCTAATATTTTATGGTAATACTCATTTTAATTTTTGGTAGAGTTATTAAGCAAATTGGGTATTAATAAGGAAGTATTCGGGTATGGGAGACTAAATGGGAGTACTAATTTTTATGTGTTGCTAATATGGGGAACCAACTTAATGCATGGACCAATGAGGAGTGAGCAAGAAGGGAGTGGTCGGATGAGTGGCCTTGAGCCAAGTGATTGCTTTGAAATCCTTTATTTTCCCAACATTCTCATTGGATGAGAAACCCACCACCTAGGTTACTCCCTCCCACTCTCCTGAAACTCCATTCATTCTCCCATTCATTCCTTCTCTCCTCACTCAAACCATCAGCTCATTTTGGAAGCAAGTTGTTGCAGAATAGAGAGAGAAAAAGAGAAAAAATAAGGAAGAAGAAGAAGAAGTAGAGAGAGAAAGATAGTTTTTAGAGAGAGAAAAAAGTGGGTTTGTTCGGGAAGAAGCCAAGAAGAAAAAGAAGAGGAAGCTTCAAGCTCTAACCAAGTCTCTGACAATCAAAGAGCAAGAATCAAGAGGTAAACATTATCCATAACCATTCTCTCTCAATATTTCAAGCTTTCATGGTTTTGAAGCTTATATGCTTGGTGGGTTTGAGTTTTGTTGTTTATGGTTATTGTTAGTTGTGTGTAAGTTATTAGAGAAGTTCTTAAGACCCTATAAACCTTCCTAATAACATTAAAGTGGAACAATATAATGAGAAAATCCGAACCCATGCGTAAAGGATGAAGAACAATGAAGAACATGGACATTTTGGACAAATATGGACATTCAGACTATTTTAGAGAACTTGTAGTTTCGATTCTGTGTTTGTTTGCTTTATTTGTTATTGTGGTATTGTAGTTCCATGGGTTATCTTCATAACCCAGTTAGAACGGAGTAAAAAGCTTTTAAAACGAATTTATGGCGAAGATTTTAGTAAACCATGTCAAGAAAACGATTAGTTTGTGTGAACAGTGACCTTGCGACAAAATCTGGTATTGATGTGTTGCTTGTAAAATTATGAGCTTCTGGAGTAGTATAGAACACTGAATTAGGGAGCCATGGGCTTTGGAATCAACACATTTCGACCTCGGATGAGGGAGATATAGCGATTTTAAGAAAATGTGTTAAGGCTGTCAAGAATACGAAGAGTTAGTGCGACTAGGCTCCTTGGAGCCGATGTTTTGATTTGTTAACGAATCTGAAATATTATGATTTTTGGATATGTTGTAGTTCAGGTTTTAAGCTTTCCATAGCCTTAAGAACGGTCTAATTCTGACTTAAAATGAAGAAGTTATGATGTTTGGTAGAAGGTGCTACGAACCTGTCATGTAGGATGTCGTAGAGTGCAAGTCGTGGGGTAATCTCTGACCATCGTAGAGTGTCAATGGTGAGATGGGCTCTGAGGGTCGTAGAGTGTCCTCGGAAGGTAGTAGAGTGTCTCTCGGAATCGTAGAGTGCCTCTCGGAATCGTAGAGTGCAAATTTAGCTAAGTGTAAATTGTAGAGTGGAAGGGTCGTAGAGTGAAATTTTGGCTAAGTGTAAAATTGTAGAGTAACTTTCAGCCAGAACGCCACTTAATAATTCGACCATAATTTTCTCATACGAACTCGGATTGAGGTGATCCAGGATGATTCGGAAAGAGGAAGAGTAGACCTACAACTTTCATTTACTGAGCTTTGAGAGTTAAGGTCGGGATGAATCTCAAAATTGAGCATCTTTATCACTGTTAGCGATCGTAGGGAGGAAGGATCGTAGACTCGAAATTTGGCTTAAGTATGAAATAGTAGGGTGTAAGGGTCGTAGAGTGGAAATTTGGCTAAGTGTAAAATCGTAGAGTAATTTTCAGCCTGAACATGACTTAGTAATTCAAGCATAACTTTCTCCTACGAACTCGGATTGAGGTGATCCAGGATGATTCAGAAAGAGGAAGAGTAGACCTACAACTTCCATTAATAAGAATGGAGATTTCATGCCTGGTTCAAATTCGAATTTGGGCAGTTTGGTAACGTTGTGTATGTCGCTTAAGCTTTTGAGTAGGCAAGTTTGACGTATTGACGTGCAAGCGTCATAACGTTGTAACAAATATGTTTATCCTTGTTTATTATTATGCTTCTAATAAGATTATAACCTTATGGAGTAGTGTAAGTCAATATTTGGTATTTATTATATGAATGATTGTAATATGTTTATGTGCACATACGTGTGTAGGATAATTGAAGAGCGTGTGTTGTATTATTGTAGCAGACGCACGAGGCAAGTTTCCCTAATCTTACTCAAATTTTAATTGAGCAGGTTCCATATCTTATACAAATGTTGTATATTTTTGCAAGTTCCCTAACTTCATTCTTTCTATATATTGAATGCAAGTTCTTCTTTAACCCTTGTGTTGGACAAGTTTCTCTACCCTAACTCAATTTATTGATTGAACAATTATTCTATATTATTGCAAGTTTCCTATCTTAACTTGATTTACTTATTGAGCAAGTATTCTATCTTATTGCGACTTTCATGACTCGAACTGAGTTATTACGTTCAAATTATATTAGTGGATTAATTATTGTGAATTACTCCACATCAAAGATAATTATTGATATTCGCACCTTGTGCATTTGAATTCATGATCTGTTGTTGGACTGTGGAACGTTTAATTTCTCATTCATGAACTGTTTAAGGGAATGGTCTATGCCATTTGTTTCGGCTAGACATATACAGGTCATTATTTTTAAAATCTATCCAATCCGATTGTTGGTATGGATTCTTGAACTGAGAGAGCAACCCTTTTTAGGGGATTATAATGTGTCGGCTATTCGATGTAGTCAGAGTTAAATGTTGTGCATATACATAGGGTACGAGAGGCTGATCCCCTCACGTACTACTAACGGGCCAGTTTCTAAAATAGTCAGTTGAATAATTGATTCTTAGGGCCAAAAAGTTCATGGTCGATTGGACTACTCAGCAATAAATAATCAATATTCATTATTTCATTTGAACTTTGATTATATTGTCAGCTATTTCTTCAATATTCTTAAATTGTTGAATTACACGATTATTATTCTCATTCATTCATGATATATCTACTTTATTTATTTTAAACTTGCTGAGCAAAGTAGTTGCTCACCCTTGCTATATCATGAACTTATTGCAGTTAAGCCGGAAAGAGTTTCCAAGAAGGACAAAGGCAAAGAGAAGCTTAAGGAATAGTTATATGTACTATCTCGTATGTAATCGTGGAATTGTTTTTGTATTATTAATGTATTCTGCGATGTATTCGTTTAAGGTTATAGACATTGAGACCGTAGTAAACCTTTTGTAATGAATAACATATGTTTATTTATTCCGCATTAGTTGATTTCTGTTGTTTAGAGGGGTATGGATGTACTTTATCGTGAGCACCAGATTCGAGGTATTGGTACCTAAATTTGGGGTGTCACATTTGGTATATATGCATGCCCACTTACTGTTAACACTTATCTCAATGTAAGTGTTCATTATTTTTATATTATCCGCTCTAAGTTAAAATTATAACTCTTTAAACTAGTAACACTTGTTTGAATTGTTTTAGTTTCTTAATTCCCAACAGTGGAGGTGAAGGAGGTCATCCCACATAAACTGAAGATGCAACAACAAGAACAGAACAAAGGCCAGAGTGTAGACAAATTGTTGATAGGGATGCCCTCATGGAGTCAAGCTTCCTCAAGTACTTCAAATCCTAGAAGATCTAATGAAGCACAGGGGGACAATGACTTGTCCATGCTGTGATCAATGAACTTAGTTTGATATCTGGTTAAACCTCATAATTGTTTTGTAGCCGATGTGCGGCTAAACTTATGTTATTAATATGCAGTAATTGTTGATTGTGAACAATTTGTTGGTTTTTGTAGCCGATTGTGGCTTAAGTTGTGATACTGTTAATTATTATTTTGGACAACTTGTTAGCTTTTAATATTTGTTAGCTAGTATTATGGTGTTGAGTTTTAGTTTGTGGCTTCCTCTTTTCAATTAGTTGCTTAAGTACTCATGTCTTAGTAGAATGTTAAGAGAAATAACTTCTTGGTTCTTATATTCTGCATGTTATTAGAATCTGCTACTGCTGACATTGTCCAATGAAGATAAACATGTTGCTAAGATTGTAAACATAAGTCTTATTTTATTCATTTGTCTCCACATCAAAATCCACATACATTGCTACAATATAAGATACATTTTTACCAATTTGAAATATGAGAGCGACAGACAGGCATTTATTGTTCTCCCTGCATGCATCAGACGAAAGAAAAATAAAGGTATGGAGCCTAATATACGTGTTCACAGAAGAAATGTGTAGTGTCTATGAATCTCAGAGTAAGAACTCAAGTTAAGATATGAGATAAGAACACTGTTGGACTTAGTTGCACTTGAAAAGATACGAATTGAGAAATAAAGATATGTATTTTAAATGTGATGGTACATAAATGATCCATATGTATCTCTCTATTTTTTATTTAAAATATTAATCCATAGGCTTAATTCCAATTGTTTTTATTAGAACAAAAAAATGAAGATTACAGTGTTCATAATAACATATGCAGTCGCAAATTATTGATAGTATAAGCCACCATCTAAAATTGCATTACCACCAGCAGAATGACACTCATAAACCTAGTCTAAATGCTGGTAAGATAAAAGAAACTAATAGATGTTATCAAGAAAGTATCAATATCATTTTTCCCAAATTAAAAACATAACCAGGGGGTTGTTGGGTCTACTAACTCTATTTTCTTATGTCAAATGGAACCATAGTTCATCATCTAAATAAAATGCACCTTGAACAACTGAAAATATGAAAAGTATTGTTCAGTGAACCAGATCAAAAGAAATATAACTATTCTTCACACAAAATTGCCAACATTCATTCAAAAAGTCAACAAAATAATATAACTTTTCAAAGAGAAAAATTATTTACCCAAACTAAAAACATACCTTCTAGAGTATGCATAATCCCCCTGACACTATTGCAATTTGTTGTTGAGAACCCAATGACTAAAAAAGTTCACAATTTTTTTTAATAAAATCTATAATATAAAGAGAAGTTAAAAAATTTCATTGTATTCCATATTACAGAAAAGTACATAATCATCCCATCTACAAAACACAATCAAGGCAAATATATAATGCCAAATTTCTCATTCTTTTTCAATAAGCCCGCAATGACCAAGGTCACTGAAATAAATGAAATTATGATAATGTGCTTCTCCTTTGATGCAAAAGCTGCATTTTTTCTTTTAGGCTTCTAAGCTCATTTTTCATCTTCGATTTCTTTGTTTTCCACTTTGAAACCTTGGCTTTCCATTTCAACATTTCTTTTTCAAGATTCAGCCCAATCTTCTTTACTTCTTTTAGCTTCAAAAGTTCAGGATCAAGCTCCATGTTCTTTATTTTTAACTCCGTAATAACCTCTAGACCTACCAGTAAATTCAGGGTCTAAGAACTCAAAATAATCGCACTGGGTTGCTGATACACTTAACATGTCAAAAACAATGCAGGTACCAACTGAAATTGACGGCATGGATCAAACTCCACAATCCCTGGATAATGAAGTTGAAACAATGACAGAAAACCATGACATAATGGATGCTAACAAGGCTGAGCAGGAGGGCAAGGAAATGATGCAAGACATAATTGACTATGAAGAACTCAAGGAAAAGGAAATTGACGAGCAGGTGGAAAGGGAGGAGGCTGAATTAGAGGACTTGCTCACATTAAACAAGCTTAGGAGGTCAAGGAGGGAAATCAGAGAACCCACTTGGATGAAAGGGTACGTGAAGGGTAAAAGGGGAAATATTTAATGATTAGGAAATCTGGTAGGAATGACAGTTGGGCTATCCATGTGCTGTAATAAAGGACCAATCAAAATGAGGAGTTGTTATCTAGATTTCTGTACCAATGATTGTATAAAGCACTGAATTGTAATCGGATGATGGGTATTGAATGAAAATAGTAACTTTCTTCTCTTATCCACTCTCTCTCTATCTTGTTAGTCTAGCTGTAGACTGTAAACTACTGCAACATTTGGTGCTTTCATTGAGAGCTAACCATGGCTGAAAATAGTAGAGTTGAACAGCTGCTGGAGCAATTTAACCAACAATTCTCCCAGTTTGCTCAAACTTTCACTCAGCAGATTCAGCAAACCATGACTGCAGTGATTCAAGATCAATTGCAAAACTGGCGACAAGCACCAGACCTTCCAGGTCAGAATTTGGAAAACCAAGATCCACCGGTCATTCCTGATCCACCTCCTGAAAATAGACGACCAGACGATGCATACAGGAGAGCTAAAGTGGATTTTCCTAGATTCGAAAGTGGCGATCCAACGGAATGGTTGTATAAGGTCAATAAGTATTTTGACTACCACAAAATCTCTGAAGATAGCAAGCTGCCCTTGGTTTCCCTTCATCTGGATGGTGCAGCTTCCAGCTGGTTCCAGTGGATGGAGACTAATCATCTATTAAGATCTTGGACTGAGTTTACCTTACAAATACAAATTAGGTTTGGCCCATCACCATATGAGGACCCTAATACCCAACTTACAAAGTTAAGGCAAACTGGTACTGTGGCTGAATATGAAACAAAATTTCAACAAATCTCTAACTAAATTTATGGCCTGCCAGAATCATTTCTTAAGGGTTGTTATGTTGGGGGTCTTAGGGGAGATATTCAATGTGAAGTCATTGGGGCGCAACCCTATAATCTACAACATGCTATTGGGTTATCCAAATTGTATGAGGGTAAGTTTGGGGCTGGAAGGACTCAGAACTTCCAACCTAGAAGTACCAGTACTCTTGTTGTGTTAGGGGCTAAGCCTCAAAATACCTTTGTCACTAAGAATGCTATAGTGCCATATGGGGGACATGTGACAGCTGAAAAAGGGCCAAATTCCCAAATAACTCCTTACCATAAACTGCCTATAAAAAAGCTCACCTATGCAGAAAGGCAAGCCAAGTTAGAGAAGGGGCAGTGTTTCAACTGTGATGAAGCATGGCATAAGGGGCACAAATGTAAAGGACATATGTCTCTTTTGTTATTAGATGGGATGGCACCTGATGACTGTGAGGGGTTAGAACATGGTAACAATGGTGATGTAGGAAATGAAGAGTTAGAAATTATTCCTAACCCAGATGTGGGAAATTTGTATGCCTTGATTGGTTCACCTAATACTCGGTGTCTAAGGATGATGGGGCATGTTGGGGGAAAAACCTTACAAATATTGATTGATGGGGGGAGCAGTCATAATTTCATTCAAACCAGAGTTGCTAATTACTTGGGCCTAGACATCATACCATCACCATAATTCTCTGTGATTGTGGGTAATAGTGACACCCTCAGGTGTGTGGGGCAGTGCGCCAAGGTTCCCTTTGAGATTCAAGGGAGCAAATTCACAGATGATTTCTTTGTGATAGACCTCCATGGGGCAGACATGGTTCTGGGGGTGGCCTGGCAGGAAGGTTTTGGAGAATTGAGGATCAGTTACCAACAGTCTTACATCAAATTTTGTCATGAGGGTCAAGAAGTATGCTTACAAGGAGAGAAAGCTGATTCCAACTCTATTGCAGCCCATCACCTTCACCAGTTGTTCAAGAAGAAAGAGATAGCACAGTGCTATCTGCTACAGCTTATACAATCCCCAGTTAATATCAACCCCACTTTTCATTCCATACAAACCACAGAACATCCCATACCAGTCATTGCCAATCTGCTGGAACAGTTTAAAGGAGTATTTCAGGACTCTAATAAACTTCCACCAACCAGAATCTTTGACCACCACATTCCTACACAACCAAATTCACAACCAATTAATGTCAGACCCTACAGATTTCCTCACTTCCAAAAAGCTGAGATTGAACAACAAATACAAGGAATGTTGCAATCAGGGTTGATCAGGCCTAGCAACAGTTCATACAGTTCCCCAGTCCTTCTTGTTAAAAAGAAAGATGGAACTTGGAGGCTATGTGTGGACTATAGGGCCTTAAATGCAGTCACATTGAAAGATAGGTTTCCAATACCTACTGTGGATAAATTGCTTGATGAACTACAAGGAGCCATGTACTATTCTAAAATTGATCTCAAATCTGGTTATCACCAAATTAGAATGGCCATAGAAGATGTTCATAAAACAGCTTTCAGAACTCATAGTGGCCATTATGAGTTTTTAGTTATGCCATTTGGCCTATCCAATGCCCCTTCTACTTTTCAAGCCACTATGAATGCTGTGTTTCAGGAGTATTTGAGAAAATTTGTTATTATATTCTTTGATGACATCTTGGTTTTTAGTCCAGACTTGGAATCTCATGTGCAACATCTAACACTAGTGTTAAATTGTCTCAAGTCAAATTCACTTTATGCTAAGCTCTCCAAATGTCATTTTGCTGTCACCAACATTGAGTACCTGGGCCACATCATTAATTCCCAAGGTGTACAACCAGATCAAACAAAAATAGAAGCAATGCTATCTTGGCCAAGACCTACCAACATAAAGCAGCTAAGGGGATTTCTGGGCTTAACTGGGTATTATAGAAAGTTTGTGAAGGGCTATGCAGCCATAGCAAGTCCCTTAACAGACTTACTCAAACATGAAGCATTTAATTGGACTGAGAAAGCTGATGAGGCATTTGTGCAACTAAAATAGGCCCTCACAAAGACCCCTGTGCTAGCTCTTCCAGATTTTTCAAAACCTTTCTCTTTAGAAATTGATGCATCAACTTTTGCCATAGGGGCAATACTCTCTCAAGAGGGACACCCCATTGCTTACTTTAGCAAAAAGTTGTGTCCAAGGATGCAAAGATCTTCTACTTATATACGAGAATTGTTTGCAATTACTTCTGCTGTAGCCAAGTGGAGACACTATTTATTGGTGGCTAAATTCTACATCTATACTAACCAGCAAAGTTTGAAAGGGCTTATGCAACAGGTTATTCAAACTCCAGAGCAGCAATATTATCTCACTAAGCTGTTAGGTTACACTTATGAGATTATCTACAAGCCGGGCAAACACAATGTGGTAGCAGATGCAATGTCCAGACATCCTAAGTTGATGACACTTACCATTCCAACATTCTTAATCCTAGAAGATATACAAAAGGAACAATCCTTGGCATATGAATTAAAAGCCATTAAGGTTAGCCCTCCTTGGCAGGTCAGAAATGGGATTTATCTATACAAGGGCAAAATTTATATTCCAGTCCACTCTCAATTAAAAAACACTCTGCTGAAAGAGTTTCACAACTCCCCAGAAGGGGGACATGGAGGGGTACACAAGACTTTTATGAGGTTATCAGCTAGCTTCTATTGGAATAACATGAAGAAGGAGGTCATTGACTATGTAAAAACCTGCACAGTCTGTCAGCAAACTAATGCCATTAATGTCAGTCCATATGGCCTACTACAGCCTCTGGAAATTCCTAAGCAGATTTGGGAAGATATAAGTATGGATTTCATCACCCATTTACCAGCATCTCAGGGGTATACATGTATTTTTGTTGTGGTGGACAGACTATCTAAAGCTGCTCATTTTGGTCCTCTACCAACAAGCTACACAGCCTCAAGGGTGGCCTCACTTTTCTGAGAGATGGTAGGCAAGCACTATGGTCTTCCAAAGTCCATAATTAGTGACAGGGACACTATATTTCTTTCCAAATTTTGGACTGAATTGTTCAAACTGCAGGGAACCACTCTCCGCATGTCATCATCCTATCATCCACAGACTGATGGACAGTCAGAGGTGGTTAACAGGTGTTTAGAACAGTATTTAAGATGCTTTGTTTTAGATGAACCCCATTTGTGGCATAAGTTCTTAGGTTTGGCTGAATGGAATTACAACACCTCTTACCATACAACAATAAAACAGACTCCTTATGAGGTAGTCTATGGGAAAAAACCTCCATCCCTGGCTCATTACTTACCTGGCACAACTCAAGTGGAAGCTGTGGACACTACACTTCAAACAAGGGATGAAAAATTAAAGATCTTGCAGAAAACCTTGCAGTCTGCACAACTAAAAATGAAGACTCAAGCTGATAAGCACAGGACCAACTTTTCTTTCGACATAGGTGATCTGGTGTTAGTCAAGCTCCAGCCCTATAGACAACACAGCTTACACTCCAGACCATCACAAAAACTCAGTAGGAGGTACTATGGTCCCTATCCAGTTGTTCAGAAAATAGGTTCTGTAGAATACAAATTGAAGCTACCAGAAGAATCTAAAATTCACCCGGTCTTTCACATTTCTCTCCTCAAGAAGTTTCATGGGGAATACCCTACACCAACTGCTACTTTACCAACTCAGACTTGGAACAACCATCCATTAATAGTACCACTGGCCATTTTAGCAACTAGGCAGAAACTTGTTGACAATCATTGGGAATCACAAATTCTGGTTCAGTGGGAAGGATTGCCTTTAGAAGAAGCCACATGGTTCTCTGTTGCTCAATTCAAGAGTGCCTTTCCTAATGTTCACCTTGAGGACAAGGTGTCTCTTGAAGGGGTGAGTATTGATACACTTAACATGTCAAAAACAATGCAGGTACCAACTGAAATTGACGGCATGGATCAAACTCCACAATCCCTGGATAATGAAGTTGAAACAATGACAGAAAACCATGACATAATGGATGCTAACAAGGCTGAGCAGGAGGGCAAGGAAATGATGCAAGACATAATTGACTATGAAGAACTCAAGGAAAAGGAAATTGACGAGCAGGTGGAAATGGAGGAGGCTGAATTAGAGGACTTGCTCACATTAAACAAGCTTAGGAGGTCAAGAAGGGAAATCAGAGAACCCACTTGGATGAAAGGGTACGTGAAGGGTAAAAGGGGCAATATTTAATGATTAGGAAATCTGGTAGGAATGACAGCTGGGCTATCCATGTGCTGTAATAAAGGACCAATCAAAATGAGGAGTTGTTATCTAGATTTCTGTACCAATGATTGTATAAAGCACTGAATTTTAATCGGATGATGGGTATTGAATGAAAATAGTAACTTTCTTCTCTTATCCACTCTCTCTCTATCTTGTTAGTCTAGCTGTAGACTGTAAACTACAGCAACAGTTGCACATTCCTGCAAGATGAAGTTATAGTTAAGAAAAAAAAAATAACAATTGTAGTTCGTTGCTACTAAGGAAAACAATACATTTGTTTTGGGACAAACTATGAATCTCCTTCCAATATTCTTTAGTGTCCATGAAGTTCTTGTTCGCGCTTTCAATCCGCAGTAACACTTGTTCATTCCTCCAAATTGGGACTCAGATTCGACGGAAGAATTTGACTTTGCGCTGCGTTGTGATTTTCTTTCAAAGGCGATTATCTTTGTCGGCTTTAATGCCTAGCTTCGATTGTCTAACGAAGTTCTAATTTGGAATCACCTTGTCTGGCTGCAATTTAGGAAGCCTTAATTTGAGTGCCTAGCTTCGATTTGTTGATTGAACTGAAATCATCGATCTATATTTCTCTCCTAAATATTTGTAAGAGAATATCATGTGATTTGCACATAGGTATGTTTTGTGGTTTTTTTTTATTACTCATTCCGTTTCATAATATATAACGTTTTAAAATTGTGCACAAAAATTAAAGAAATAATTATATATCATTAAATATAGTATTAATTGTCTATAATACTCTTTACCATATATTTATCTCATACTCTATCTCTCATATGTAACATTACGAGGGATAATTTTAAAAAAATTGTGGTTAATTCTCGTAAGTTATATAAATTGTCAAATAATTTGAGAAAAATAAAATTATTTAAAACGTTATATATTATGGGACGGAGGGAATACATGACAAGGTTAATAAAATACATGTAATATATCTTTTTTTTTATTTTATTTACACATCAGCATCCACGTTAATAAAAGTCAAATCATGGTTCGGACTTTGTATATTTTTGGGTAGGAGAGTACTATTTTCACATGTAATTTTGATATTTTTACATAGTCTTTTCTCACAAGAGAGTAGGATGGGTCTCATTTTTTTGTGAGAGAAGCACATGTAAAAATATTAAAATTACATGCAGAAATATTATTTATATTATTTTCTTTTTAGGTATTATGAGATGATTTTTAGGAGTACAATGTTTAATCTATTAAAAAAAGTCATGTAGATTAAATTGATAACATATATAAATTTCATTGATTTTTTTTGATCATTAAGTCATTTGGTAATTATGTTATTTATTTTATAAAATATATAGATTGTCGTATTTATATGTCTTGAAAAGGTCAAATATGTATTCAACAGTAAAAAAACGTGAATGTCAATCAATTATTTTATTTTAATGTCAAAAGGGAATACTTTTATTAAAATTATAAATTTGAAGGAATACATCTGAAAAACTTGATATTTTAGATTAAAAATAAAAATTTGTGAAATTTTTAGTGACACTTTTATAGTTAATCCTATCATCACAAGAAAAGTAGTCCTTCCGTGCATCACTAGTAGTTTTGATGCATGTTACGTCACTTTTAATGTTATCTATTAGATTACTTTCTGATAATCTTGACCATTTATTATATATTAAAATATTAATAAAAATTATACTTTTTTGTAATTTGTAATTTATTTAATTACATGTTTTGGCATAAAGTTACATGTTTTGACATTGAACTTTTGTCAAAATATATTGTAGACACCCAATTTTTGCACTTCGTATACTAACCCTGACAGGAGGGGCAAAATCGTCAATTGAACCGGCTTCTGGGAGCAAGGGAGTGGGCGCAAGTGCGAACGTCCAACACCACCGCAATGATTGGCGACCTAAGCTGACGTGACAACAAAGCCGTCCGAAACGGGCATTCCCGAATAAGGTGGCACGTCTCCCGGAAATTCCCGAACTGCAGAATACAGGCCTGTCAGCAAAAACCGACGTTACGACATGAAAATCGAGGCGTGGCACGAAAATCGAGAAAGTCAAACCGTCCAGCCGCGGATTGATCTGCGGCCAATGAGTGCGCCTTTTGAAAACACGGAACTCGAAACACGGAACTCGAAATCGGGGTGAGTGGAAGGCAGGCGGCTGGCTTTGGCCAGGCTATTTTAGCTCAGCTTCGTTGCAGCATACAGAAGGTTGAAAGTTGAAGAAAAATTGGAAGAAGAAGAACTCAGCAGCAGCAACACGGAAATAGAGAGAAAAGTAGTAAATTTTGTAATCAAATAGGAAGAAAAGAGAGGGAAAAAGAGAGGATTTATATTCTTTTGATTTTGATTGTATCAAACACATTTCTTATCCTATTCAAATACACAAGTTTACATCCCTTTGAGATCAATTGCAAGGTGAAATTTCCTTTTGTTCTAGCAATTTATATCATATTGTTGGGTTGAATTAAATGTAATTTTCATGTATCTTGTTGAACAATCATGGATTAGGGATTATTAGTGAGGGTTCCATCGGAACAAAATTCTTCCTAATAACCCGAGGATATCCAATTGGTGAAAACTTCTAGCTTGTTCATGGTGATTTATTGGGTATAACTTATTTAGATTTATCATTTTCGAATATCATGGTGTATTAGGCAAATCCGTGTTGGTTAGTTTTGTAGTATTCATTTTGTGGGCATGTAGTAATTTCGGGTGTGAGCCTAGGAACGCGACCTCGTGGTCCAAATCCGATGATGGACGTTTTGATGTATGTAAGGGATTCAAGTTGCTTGTTTTTGTAACATGTAATCGTCGGGCCTTAAAACGACGCTAAGGCGAGAATCGGGTTTAAGGCCCCGTAGTAGTGAAATATGTGATTGTTGGCGTTGGGGTTAATTGGATGGCTCACATGCCCATGAATAGCCCCAATGCATTTTAATGCTTGATTTGACTTACGACCTAAAATTGATTTCAAAGCTAAACGATAAGATTTTCATAAAATCAATCAAACTAGGTTGTTAGAATCACGAGGCTAAAAATTGGAAATGCTAATGAATGTTGATTCCTATTCAACGAGAAGGCTAAAGAAAAAAAATCGTTTTCAAATATCACAAAAATGATTTTATAAATAAATGGCGTTTTATTAAACCGTTGTGCATAGGGTTAAAGAGATTCTAGAAGTTGCCCATCATTTGAGTTACGAAAGCAACGTATAGATCTCAATTCCTATTTTGACGAAGGTTTAAAACTCTTGTTTGCCAAAACAACACCTAATAAAAACCTTGCAGTTTTGACAATTAAAATCAAAACTTCCTAAAAAGAATAAAGCTTTCTCGTAGAAGCCGAAGGACATTCCAAAGCACTCTCAAATTAAAGCACGACTTTCCCTAAAAATCCAAATGATTCTTTCATACAAACTCACCACAACATTCACATAGGCATACACACACACACGCGCACATACACACACACACATTTATGAATTAAAGGATAGAAAAGCATCGAGATTGCGGTAACCGTGTTTCACGGAAGTCGGGGGGTGCCTAACACCTTCCCCTCGCTTAAGCAAGCTCCCGAACTCTATGAATCTCGATTCGCAGACCAATTAATTCGGAGTCACACATGAGCCAGCGATTTAAAAAATGAAACTCGGATGAGTTGGTACATCCATTTCAAATATACCAACTGGCGACTCTGGTTAATTGGCTCATCATAAAAAACGATCTTTCAAAACCCCGTCGACATCAATGCCGATCTTTTCCAAAGAATCATTAAATCAAAAGGCTAAAATTGGAAAAGACGAGAAGAGAGAGAAAACCCGGCGTCGACAGCTGGCGACTCTGCTGGGGACATTAGAGGGCTTAAGCCGCATTCAAATCTTAATGCTATCCTATCCTTTTAAAATTCATAAAATGTGTGTGTGCGATATTTTGATTTTTTACTATTATTGTGTGAACGTGTGTTTTGCCCAATAAATGAATGATTGAATGGAATTGCTTTACTTTTAAGTAATCATTTGCATACGGTGAGGACGATGAATGTGAATGTATGTTGAAAGAGTACATCCTCCTGAGGCAAACCTGTCGGTTGTTTATTACTGGACTCGAAGGGGCTGCTCCCCGGAGATGGCTCAGGAAACGCACCACCCAAATCCGCTCCAATCGAAAGGATTCAGACGAGTAGATTGCGAAGATTTGGGGACCTTCATGCCGAAGAGCCCGTGAGAGTAACCCTAGGATAGGTCAGCCTCAGATTGACCCAATGCAGGAAAAGTCTCTTCATACCCTTTTACGTTCACGCGTATAAATATCATGACCCCACTCATATATACCTCCCCTTCTATCAAGAGAAATTAATAACCTCTGTGTTTTGCAGGGAACAGCTGGGGAAGCATAATAAAGTCGTGTTTTGCATTTGTTATTGCATTAAAGAACTACTAACTTTCTGTTTTACAGGGAAAGATTAAAAAAAAAAAAACCCAAAAATACAAAAATTACAGCTTTAGCATGCATCCACATTTTTTACTCCCCAGGACTAAACTTCGGACCATTGTTTCTGTAGGATTGCTCCTCAAACCCGTTCGCAGTCTAAGAAAGCCCAGGTCTCTATCTCTGAAATGGCTGATCTTCCCAATCATAGTTCCATATCTCGGGAAGAGTTTGATGACTTTAAAAAGCAGATGATGGAAATGGCCACAATGCTAAAAGAGCAGTTCCTACTCAGACAGGATCCGCAAAACCAGGGACCGCATAATATTCCACCACCAGGGGGTGACCAGAATCCTCCTAAGAATGTTTCAAATCTGTGTAAAGATGACCAACCCCAACTCAAGGGCGAGCCAGTCATCCCAAGGGCCGTTCCCGTACCTAACAGGACAGTGATTACTATCCCAGAGGAAGGGGACACTGACGATCTTCGGGAAAAAATGAAACACATGGAGGAGACCCTCCAATCTCTACGAGGCATAGGCTCCATGGGTAGGGTTAATTACTCGGATCTGTGTGTCTTCCCCGGAACCAGATATCCAGAAAAGTTCAAAGTCCCCGAGTTTGAAAAATACAATGGAAAGGGAGACCCCTATACACACTTGAAAATATACATTGGAGAGCTCGGGTCTTATGTTGAGGACGAAGGGTTGAGGATGCAGCTGTTCCAGAAAAGCTTAACAGGGGAGGCAAGAATCTGGTATGCCCGCCTTGACAATGCCCGAATCCACAACTTGGAGGAATTGACCCATACCTTCTTAACACAGTATAGCTTCCAGGCACAAATGGCCCCTGATAGATACCAAATGACAAAAGTTAAGAAGCAACCCAGGGAATCCTTCAGGGATTATGCACAACGATGGGGGGGTATGGCCGCACAGGTGAATCCCCCCATGAGCGAGTCGGAGATGGTGATGACCTTCGTGGACATTCAAGAGGCGCCTTATTATGAGCGGGTCATATCGGGGATTGGAAGACCCTTTGCTGAGATGATTAAACATGGAGAAATGGTGGATATGGGGTTGAAGTCTGGCAAGATCCGGGATTTCACGGCTTTGGAGACAGCTGCGGAGCAAATTCGGAGTGGAAACTATGGCAGTGCTTCCCACAAAATACAAAGGAAAAAGGAGGAAGATGTTTCCCTCATCCTGCAAGGATCATCTAGAAAGACAGAGAACAATCCTCCAGTACAGGTGCAGAGAGTGGGGCCATCCCGACAGCCTAACTTCACTGATCAGAGGGTGGATGGGCGAAGGAGATTCGAGGCCTCGAAAAATCGAGTATTCACCCCACTCGGGGATCCTCTTGAGCAGGTGTTGACAGTATTGATAGCCCAAAGGAAAATAGTCGATTTAGCACCCCCAAGTGACCCGAATGGGGGAAGGTTTGACCCAAGCAAGCGATGCGCATACCACTCAGGTTCCCCTGGTCATGATACGCAGAAATGTTGGACGCTGAAACACAAAATTCAGGATTTGATTGATAGTGGGGAAATCGTGGTGGAACAGCCAGGGTCACCAAATGTTAAATCCTCTACCTAAGCATGGTGGGGAAGGGGGGTGAATCCAGAAGTATGGCAGTGAATCCCGGCCAGTAGAGGATCAATGGGTGTTAAAATTCTGAGTCTTATTTTCAAATCCCTGCACGCTCATGTCATTTTGTCATGTTATCCAAAAAGAAGATCATGTGCTGAAATGTTTTATATATATGACAAGCATTTTTTGTTTTATGGCAGTACCCCGAATTGAGGCATTCTAGCGTGACAAGCAATAGGCCAAGTTTGAAGGAGGATCACGATTTTTGGTACAAAGCTAGATTTCGATCTAATGGGGATCGAGCAGGACGAGGCAGATATCGACAATACGCCTGGCGAGATCAGGGGATGGGTCGAAGGTAAACCCAAACCCGACTTAGACCAAACCTTCGCCATCAAAACATCAGAAACCCTGACGATCACAAAGACCCGGAGTAGGGGCAAATTCGACCACAAAAAAAAAAATCAAAAATCAAAAATCAAAAATCCCCCAAGCCTTTCAACGAGTCAAATGACCGGATCTTTTGTCAGTCCAGCAACCAGTATGAGGGAGATCACAGAAAAATAACTTAACACTGGGGCATTTATCAACTACCCAGGAAATGGTGACGTGCAAATTGGCACCCATGCAACAATCCCATCAACATGCATCATCATCATCAAATGCTACCTCATGTCAATTTAATCTTCAACGGTACGGTCATCTGGCATTTGTCAAGCATAGTTTTCCCGGGATACGATGATCCGCGTGAAGGGGGATTTTATTTGGCTTGATAGGAATCAGATTAATTCTGACAAGCAACCGTGGAGCACGATCGTGAGTATGATTAGACGAAGAAGGCTATTCAACCTTTTGATTGGGTACAAAGCCTTAATTCAAAGCAACGTTTGCGACAGAATCGACCTCATGTGACAGCCTTCACTTTGCATTTGCACAAACTTTCAGTTGTGGGGTATAAAACTATGACGATGTTGATGGCCAATAACACGTAGTCAGACAGTCAATAATTATCAAAGCTAATATCAAGAAGTCAGACGATAAATGACTATCAAGCTAATGTCTCGAATCATGGCCTGGGTTATTCGAGTAATTAAGCCCGAGGGGTGTCTCTACACCTGGTGCCCTAAAGTCATCCGGTTTGGGAGTCGCTGGCCCAACACTCGTTACATGGGTAACTCAGAGCCTAAGAAAACGAGCATTACAAGTAGAGGAGGCCCGAGCAGATTCGAATCGTGGCATGGGCTACTCGAGTAATTAAGCCTAAGGGGTGTCTCTGCATCTGGTGCCCTAAAGCCGTCTGGTTTGGGAGTCACCTGCCTAACACTCACTACATGGGTAACTCAAGTCTAAGAAAATGAATCTTGCGCAAGGTCAAGCAAGTAATGAATGGGGTAAACCACCAGGTTGTCTCGAACCGTGGCCTTTGTTACTCGAGTAAATAAACCCGAAGGGGTGTCTGTACACTTGATGCCCCAAAACCGTCTGGTTTGGGAGTCATTGGTCCAAAACTCGTTAAATGGGTAACTTTGAATAGCCTAAGAAAACGAGACAAGTGAAGTGGGCTAATAAAAAGAAAAGATAAAAAAAAAAAAACAACAACTCTCGGCCTTAAACAAGAAGTCATAGAAGAGAAACCCCTACTGAATGCTGCATCGCACAGTGCATTTGTCATATGACGTCAATCCTGCTAAGGACGTTGTCGAGAATGGAGACAAAATACTTTTGACGAGGGAAGGTAGTTCTTTTGAATTCGACCTTACTCACGTACAATGACCATGAATGCTTGAAGGTGTTCTTACGATTTCATAACTCGTCAAATGGAAAATCATCAACTCGCGAGGGATTGAATAATAATAATAATAATAATAATAATAAAAAATCTCCAATCTAGTACATTCACGGTTCACAACTTGCTAGATTGTGCGATCAACAGATATTCAATTTCATGTGCTTTAACTGCATTTTTGTCGAGATTATAATATCTTTGTGTTAAGCTAACACTAACGGCCCGAGCCTTCAAGTTTTGGCATTTGTTAGTCATCTGATATGCAGGATCTTGCAGAGCTGTGGATAACTCAGCACGGTCAGCATCGCGAGTTGTCAAAAGAAAGTCTTGGTAAAAACACGCGCCAAGGCAGGGGCAGTTAAGAATCGTGAAGTGGAAGGAAGCCGAGGCTGCACAGAACTTCTCGTCATTGGGCATCTCCCCAATCCTGACTATCGCTGCCTCGACATCCAAATGATCCACGTGCATGAGCACATACAAGGATGATATAATGCGGGATAACAGCATATCGGCCAACAGAAATGATCAAAAGGCCAAAGAGCCCAACATAGCTGTCGATCATCACAGAGAGCGAAATAGACCGCCTCAACTCGATGAAATGAAGACGACCAAGAACAGGCAGAGTACCAAACCAATGTTGAAGTCTAGAAACTACACTTCACGACGAGGCGTGATCCAATCAAATGTTGGCAAACAATGACGACGGTCGAATCGTATCATTTGACTGAACAGGGGTCATTTCTATCCAAACATATGTGTGCACATGCATCTGTCCATAATATATCTGCCAGATCATGCATAACATCTTTTGCATGCATACATGTACGATCAAAATGAAAATCTTCAGGAAAGTACAAGCACGTCGCTTTCAACCTCGCGAGTGATCAGACTGTGATGGTTTTTGCGGCATGATACGTGGATGATGTTGGTGGGAGATCCAGGACAAAGGCCGATCACACATCCCATAAAAAAAAATAAAAAAAATCACTCAAATCCAATCAATGACCCCTGGGAAGGGCTGATATCCAAACAAGAAGTGAACCTGGGTAGGCATCCAAGCAAACCACAGCAAGGTGGTGAGCAAACCTGGGAAGGCATCCAAGCAAACCACTAACACCCTGGGAAGGGCTGATATCCAAACAACTAACACCTTGGGAAGGGCTGATATCCAAACCACTAACACCCTGGGAAGGGCTGATATCCAAACAACTAACACCTTGGGAAGGGCTGATATCCAAACCACTAACACCCTCGGAAGGGCTGATATCCAAACAACTAACACCCTGGGAAGGGCTGATATCCAAACAACTAACACCCTGGGAAGGGCTGATATCCAAACAACTAACACCTTGGGAAGGGCTGATATCCAAACCACTAACACCTTGGGAAGGGCTGATATCCAAACAACTAACACCCTGGGAAGGGCTGATATCCAAACAACTAACACCTCGGGAAGGGCTGATATCCAAACAACTAACACCCTGGGAAGGGCTGGTATCCAAACAACTAACACCCTGGGAAGGGCTGAGATCCAAACGATCGACCGGCGATGATAACCGGCGATCACGAGATGGGTGACCGGCGACGAAACCCGGCCCCGACGAGACAATCGACGACGACGATAACCGGCGATTACGAGATGGGTGACCGGCGACGAAACCCAGCCCCGACAAGACGATCGACCGGAGACGATAACCGGCGATCACGAGATGGGTGACCGGCGACGATACCCGGCCGCGGCGAAACGATCGACGGCGACGATAACCGGCGATGACGAGATGGGTGACCGGCGACGAAACCCAACCCCGACAAGACAACCAACCGGCGACGATACCCGGTGGTTACGAGATGGGTGACCGGCGACGAAACCCGGCCCCGAACGAGATGATAGATTGGAAGAGTGAACCCAACGACTAACAAATACGGTCAGGGGGTTGATGCATTGACACTCTTACGAATGTTTTGCATGCATTACATCTTGTGTTGCATCATAAGCTACATGTGTTGCATCATGTATGTACTGTCATTCTTAGACACTGTCTTTCATGCATCGGGTGTCTATTTCTTTATCATGTTCATTTCATTTAACATTTCATAAACATGATAAAGAGGGGCAGCTGTAGACACCCAATTTTTGCACTTCGTATACTAACCCTGACAGGAGGGGCAAAATCGTCAATTGAACCGGCTTCTGGGAGCAAGGGAGTGGGCGCAAGTGCGAACGTCCAACACCACCGCAATGATTGGCGACCTAAGCTGACGTGACAACAAGGCCGTCCGAAACGGGCATTCCCGAATAAGGTGGCACGTCTCCCGGAAATTCCCGAACTGCAGAATACAGGCCTGTCAGCAAAAACCGACGTTACGACATGAAAATCGAGGCGTGGCACGAAAATCGAGAAAGTCAAACCGTCCAGCCGCGGATTGATCTGCGGCCAATGAGTGCGCCTTTTGAAAACACGGAACTCGAAACACGGAACTCGAAATCGGGGTGAGTGAAAGGCAGGCGGCTGGCTTTGGCCAGCCTATTTTAGCTCAGCTTCGTTGCAGCATACAGAAGGTTGAGAGTTGAAGAAAAATTGGAAGAAGAAGAACTCAGCAGCAGCAACACGGAAATAGAGAGAAAAGTAGTAAATTTTGCAATCAAATAGGAAGAAAAGAGAGGGAAAAAGAGAGGATTTATATTCTTTTGATTTTGATTGTATCAAACACATTTCTTATCCTATTCAAATACACAAGTTTACATCCCTTTGAGATCAATTGCAAGGTGAAATTTCCTTTTGTTCTAGCAATTTATATCATATTGTTGGGTTGAATTAAATGTAATTTTCATGTATCTTGTTGAACAATCATGGATTAGGGATTATTAGTGAGGGTTCCATCGGAACAAAATTCTTCCTAATAACCCGAGGATATCCAATTGGTGAAACTTCTAGCTTGTTCATGGTGATTTATTGGGTATAACTTATTTAGATTTATCATTTTCGAATATCATGGTGTATTAGGCAAATCCGTGTTGGTTAGTTTTGTAGTATTCATTTTGTGGGCATGTAGTAATTTCGGGTGTGAGCCTAGGAACGCGACCTCGTGGTCCAAATCCGATGATGGACGTTTTGATGTATGTAAGGGATTCAAGTTGCTTGTTTTTGTAACATGTAATCGTCGGGCCTTAAAACGACGCTAAGGCGAGAATCGGGTTTAAGGCCCCGTAGTAGTGAAATATGTGATTGTTGGCGTTGGGGTTAATTGGATGGCTCACATGCCCATGAATAGCCCCAATGCATTTTAATGCTTGATTTGACTTACGACCTAAAATTGATTTCAAAGCTAAACGATAAGATTTTCATAAAATCAATCAAACTAGGTTGTTAGAATCACGAGGCTAAAAATTGAAAATGCTAATGAATGTTGATTCCTATTCAACGAGAAGGCTAAAGAAAAAAAATCGTTTTCAAATATCACAAAAATGATTTTATAAATAAATGGCGTTTTATTAAACCGTTGTGCATAGGGTTAAAGAGATTCTAGAAGTTGCCCATCATTTGAGTTACGAAAGCAACGTATAGATCTCAATTCCTATTTTGACGAAGGTTTAAAACTCTTGTTTGCCAAAACAACACCTAATAAAAACCTTGCAGTTTTGACAATTAAAATCAAAACTTCCTAAAAAGAATAAAGCTTTCTCGTAGAAGCCGAAGGACATTCCAAAGCACTCTCAAATTAAAGCACGACTTTCCCTAAAAATCCAAATGATTCTTTCATACAAACTCACCACAACATTCACATAGGCATACACACACATACACGTGCACATACACACACACACATTTATGAATTAAAGGATAGGAAAGCATCGAGATTGCGGTAACCGTGTTTCACGGAAGTCGGGGGGTGCCTAACACCTTCCCCTCGCTTAAGCAAGCCCCCGAACTCTATGAATCTCGATTCGCAGACCAATTAATTCGGAGTCACACATGAGCCAGCGATTTAAAAAATGAAACTCGGATGAGTTGGTACATCCATTTCAAATATACCAACTGGCGACTCTGGTTAATTGGCTCATCATAAAAAACGATCTTTCAAAACCCCGTCGACATCAATGCCGATCTTTTCCAAAGAATCATTAAATCAAAAGGCTAAAATTGGAAAAGACGAGAAGAGAGAGAAAACCCGGCGTCGACATATATAATGCCATTTAAACTTATGTCAAAACAAATAACCAAATTATTTTAATTGTGGACCAAATTATGCTATATACACTTCTTTTTTCTCTATCTCTTATCCTTTTCAAAAATCAAGACAATTGGAAGATGTGAACCAAATTAGTCACATACTCTCTTTTTTTCTTCCTTTTTCAAAAGTCATTTATTTAAGTACTATAATTTTATAATTTTTGAGTAAATAAATCTTTTGCCTAGTAATTCATGTATTTAAAAGATATATTTTTTTATTTCTTAGTAAGTTATATATAATAATTTCTATAATTTTATATAATTAACCTAAATAATCATTTATGGTGCAACAAATAAGATAACTCAAAAATTTTATGATTAAAAAAGTAAAACAAATTTTATGATTTTAAATAAATAATATTCTAATTACTAAGTCTTGTATTTAGAAGATAGATATTTTTAATTTAATTTCATAGTTAGTTATATATTACATTTATATTTATTTTTAAGTTCTAACTCTAAATAATTTTGTTGTACCAATTAAAAGATACATTTAACAGACTAAATAAATTTCTAATGCCGAATATATATAAATTTTGTAATTTCTAATTCATAAATTATATTTTTAATAATTTATGTCCAATCATGTAATTTTTTATTTCCCAAAGGTACTGAGAGATCTATAAGGGGGTTGAATAGATCCTTTAAAAATTTTGCTTTTAATGAATTATTACCAACTTATAATTAAGTAAGTTAATTAAATGGTTTTGCACAGCAGAATGATAGTTTGTAAATACCCCTTAAAAGATTGTTGAGGAATCACAGTTCTAAATTTAACAAATCATAGTGGAACTAAGTCACAAACTAAATCGTAAAACACTAAAATAACTTGACAAGAAAGTAATTGAAGAAAGTAAATGAAACAAAATATTTTCAAGTGGTTCGAAGCACAAAGATCTCTTAATTCACTCTTCTACTCCTTGAGTAGGTATAATCCACTAAGGATAGGGTGATCACTAAGATATGTTCACATAGAACAGTTACAACATTTGAATCACAAAGTTTCCTTCAAGTCATTAAGACTTGACTACAGTAGATCACTAATATCTCTGCAAGTTACTAATTAAGACTTGGTTACAATAGGTCACTAAGACCAGTACAATCACTAAGAAAGAATGATGTTTGGGGTTCTGCTAAGTTGCTTGAAGCTCAATATTAAAAAACTTAGTAGCAGAACAAGATGTTCAGAATCTTAGAGTAGAGGACTTTTTGAATTGGCAACAATTCAACATTTTTGATTGTTCGTTAGATACTGTTTGATTGAATTTACTTGCCTTTTATAGATCTTCCTCAAGATTTTTCCGTTTGAAAGTTGATGTTGCTTATTTAATGCCTAGATCCTTATGGATCTCTAATTGTTGACTTTAGAGTGAGGTGTGTCAGCTTTTAGTAGTGATATATCACTTTAGTACAGACGGCCACAGAGACACGCACGTGGATACTGTCATTTCACCAATATAGCTGTTGAGCACATTTCTAACAACTTTTCTCCTTAGCCTTAAGAGTTTTGACAATTTTCCTTGGGTCTTCACTCTACGAGAATTAACACTGTCAGTTCATGTTAGAACTGACACACTCTACGATTTTCCTAATCGTAGAGTTAAATGTCCAGTCGTAGAGTGTCTGGCTAGATATACTTTACAATTTACACTTAACTTCAATGTACTCTACGATGCTTCTTAGCTTGACAATCTTCAATTTTGCTCTAATTATTTGATCATTACTTGTACTCTAAGAACTTTGAAGAATTACTTAACAATTCTGTAAGCTTATAATACTGGAAGTTGTAGCTCTACGATCTTCAACAGATTCTACGATCTTCAGCATACTTTATGATCTTCAGAATACTTTACAATCTTCAAAACCACTTTACGATGTTCAGAATTACTTGTTTTACGATCGTCTTTTAACTTAAGATCTATGCATCAGATTCACTTTACGAACTAACTCAATCTAACAAGTTTGATTTCTAATCTAAGTCCTTTTACACCAATTTCATTTCAAGGATTGTACACAAGCTACTGATTATAAATATAAATTATTTTCACATATTATCGTCAAATCTAAAACATGCATTGTACTAACATAATCTTTTCTCAAATATGGTAACCCATATGTCAAATTACATAATATAATCGTCAAATTTTATATTCAAGTTTACGTATGTGTAATTAGTATGTCAAAATGAGTAGCTTTTATGTTATGTTTAGTAAAATTCAGGTCAATAAAAATAATATTACTTTCTAAACATAAAATTTATTTGTCAAATCAAGTAATCATTTCCTCAATTATGGCAACACACAAGTCAAATTACACAATTTTTGTATCAAACTTTTTATTCAAGTATATGTATGTGTAATCAGTATGTCAAAACGAGTAACGTTATGTTATTTTTAGTAACTACCATTTCAATACAAATAAGATTACTTTCTAAACATGTATCCTATTTGTTAAATTATATAATCTTTTCCTCAATTATGGTAACACATAAGTCAAATTACGTAATTTTTGTATCAAACTTTTTTATCCAAGTATATGAATGGGTAATCAATATGTCAAAACGAGTAACGTGGTGTCATTTTTAGTACCCTTCATTTTAATACAAGTAACAATACTTACTAAACATGTAATCCATTTGTCAGATAATCCAATCTTTTCTCAATTATGGTAACATATGTGTCAAATTATGTAATTTTGGTATCAAATTGTTTATCCAAGTATACGTATGTATAATCAATTTGTCAAAACGAGTAATATGTATGTCATTATTAGTAGCCTTCATTTCAATACAAGTGACATTACTTTGTAAATATGTAATTTATTTATCAAATCATATAATTTTTCCTCAATTATGGCAACACATAAGTCAAATTACATAATTGTTGTATCAAACATTTTATTCAAGTATAAGTATGTATAATCAGTATGTCAAAAGGCTCAAAACGAGTAATGTTTTTGTCATTTTTAGTAACCTTCATTTCTATACAAGTAACATTACTTTCCAAACAGGTAATTTATTTGTCAAATTTGTTAGCCCAACATATGACTAAGCAAGAGGGGTGGTGAATTGATAGTCTCAATTTTTTTTCTAGTTTTTCAACTATTTGTAGCGAAATAATAAAAGCACTCCCACTCTAAACTGTTTGACTCTATCTAGGTATGTGACTGACTCTCGGTAGGAATGTGACTTTGGTTACTGATGAACTCGACTGACTCACAATGAGTTCAATAAATAAGACACAAACTAAACTAAATAAGCAAACACACAATAATACAATAAATTTTTACGTAGTTCAGCCAACTTGTGCCTAATCTACGGGACACTAGTCCAATGTCTTGTTGTAAAATATTACAATTTTCACGGTTTTCAAGGCTCACCGGGCAACCTTAGCATCCCCTATGCTACTAATGCACTCTAGTGTATAACCCACCTATTTTCACAAGTTCACAGATAAAACCTATTTTTTACTCATTTTGTTTTCAAGATTCACATAAACCCACACATATCTAAAATAAAGATAGTGTTATTAAAGGAAAAATAACAAATCTCATAAATTGTTTAAGGATGTACAACCAACCTTGTAGCCTATGATCTCTAAAAGAGTTGATATCACAATCTAAGTACGATATCTAGATCATCAACCTTACTTCCAATATAGCATTGTTAGTACAAAAGCTAATGAACTAGTGTAGGAATATATTTACATCTGTTTGACTCTCAGCTTGAAGATAACTCTCATATGGGCTTGAAGCTTTTCTCTTCGTTTTAACTCCTTTACTTTTTTTTTGATGAACATGAGTACTTTTATACTTGTTTGGTTCAGTACATAGCCGTTTGAGAGGTGCAGACTTGATTGATGGGAATTTGAAATTGCCTCAACGATTTGATCTTCTCCAATCTTGATCTACTGAATGTGTTTGAAATTTGTTTTTTCAAATTTCAAGTGGCCTGGGTAGAGTTAGTGAGACCTGTAGACTTTCATTCATGCAGAAAGAATGATTTAGCTGCATCTAATTTATGGAAAACTCAAACTTTTCTTTTTGGTGAAATAAGTTTCCAACATCTGACTCTGATATTAACAGATTTGTCTCGTAGTGTCTGTCTTGTTCATTTGTTTGAATTCTTGCTTTGTTTGATCAAAATAATGCTTCTTGTATACTTTTCATCATCTAAATGTATAATTAATCGAACATCACTGGTATTACCATTAAAATAGTCGTTGGACATACAAAATGATATTGTCTTTATTCTTGGCATACGTGTGCCTCTCGATCATTCTTTGACTCTTATGTAAGAACATGACTCTGTTAAGTTATGCATACAACATAAGGCTTAACTAGTCCTTTTCTGCATATTTGGATAAACTTGTTAATCACATTTAATCTGTTTTGTCATTATCAAAATATAGGTGAGCACATCAGGCTCCCCTTTTTTAATGATGACAAAACCTTGTACAGTTTAATCAAGTAATTAACAGTTATAAAGCATTTTATAATAACTATAAAGTAATTCACATAATAATCGTAATCATCTAAACAGACATCTAGTTATCACATCCATAAATATCCCAAATAAAACTTTCCAAGTTAATGCCCTTCAAAAACACATCTAGCGCCCCAAACATAAATCTTATCTTAAAAACACATAAATTAAAATAGTCTTAAATGATGCAAGTTTAAACTAAAATGCATGCCGGTGAATGATTGGGTATGAGTCAGAATCTCTCTAGGCATCCTTCTTGGTGTAGAAGTTTTTGACACTGATAGTGAAAACCTCTTCTTCATATGCCTTTGCTCCTGCCTCAGCTATTTCTGGCTCATCCTCTTCAGTTGGCTCTATTTTGACTATCATAGGAGCTGACTCAATCACCTTAGCAATTTGTCCAATTTTTAATATCATATTCTGAACCTTTTTTACTATATGCTCTATGTTAACCATAGTCATGTCTCCATTAGTGATTGTTGTCCGATTAATATAACGACAATTTACGCGCAAGTATACGCGGTCAACAAGTAATAAAGAGTAAGTAAAGTATCGATCCCACGAGGAATTATTACTAGTGTTTTCCAAGTACTAACCTTTTATCATCTCAATCTTATTCAAACAAATGATAGTTGTTTTTGTTGTTTTGTATTAATGAAGATAACAAATAATTAAACAACTATGGAAAGCATTAAGATAATGAAATCAAATATTAACAAGTCTAAGATTGCAATTTCCCCCAACACTTCACTTGAATATCCTAACTCTCTCTTTTCAACTAGTTAAATCACAAGGATTGTTATCCGAGAATTTACAAGTATATACAAGCCTCTCTCGATGGTCAAATACGTATTTCCCAATGCGGTGTATAAATATCTCTATTCTACACACTAGCAAGAATCCAATATCAAGAATAATCAACAAGACACGTGTCACCAAATCTCATTAATCACCCTATCAATTATCAACTTTCGCAATAGAAATCATTAAGCATGATTCTCAAATGGATACATGTGGTATTTAGGTATATGTCTATCCTAAATACAATCAAATTATCCATTCATGAGGGTAATAAATAAAACACACGTCACTTAATTTCATAAATTACCCATAGGAATATCTAATTTTCACATGATATCATAACAAGGTCTCAACCTATACTTCCTCTCTCAATTCCATATAAGTTCCCAAGGTAATTACTAGCTAGGTAATTAATATATAAAGCACAAATTATGATATCCAATCACAAATAATTAACCAACATCAAAGAGAGAGCATTCAATTCAAACTAGGTATTGGGTTCCATTGAAATCTTAGAAAACAAGTTCTAGGTCATGGTAACTACAAATAACATCATATTCAATTTATACATCATGTTGGATTACAAAATAGAAGGGAAAACTAGAGATACAACCACTTTTGTAGATTTTCATATGATGTTTGATGGATTGATGATGAACCCTAGCTTCTCCTCCATGGTTTTGCAATCCTTGATGCTTTAGCTCCTTGGCCTTGCTTGATTTAGCTTGATTTTAGCACTTTGGCCCTCTAATTTGATGTATTGTGTAGCCTCCTCTCCCTAGAGTTGGTGATTTCTATCTCCTCTATTTTGATATTTCGTGCCTCCTCTGTTAGTATAAACCCCCTGGATGCCTAACCTAGCTTAGCACACCAAATTGGACCAAAATCCCGCACATTTTAGCTTTCTGCTACAGGCGAGCTCGCCCCGGCGAGGATTTTGGCCTACGTTTTCTCGCCCCGGCGAGCTCTCGCCGCGGCGAGGAATTTGTGTAGGAAATTCCCGCCCCGGCGAGCTCAGGTAAAATGGCCATAACTTCTTCGTCCGAACTCGGATTTAGGCGTTTAAGTAGGCTATGGAAAGCTAAGAAGTAGCTCTACAACTTTCATAACTGGAGCTTGACGAGATAATGGCCGAAGAAGGACTCAAATCGAGCTCGAATGAACTGCTATGTAAAATGCATGCCAAATCCGATGGTAAAATGACCATAACTCTCTCATACGAACTTCAAATGAGATGATTCTGGATGTTCTGAAAAGCTAAGATCAAAATCTACAACTTTCGTTCTTTGAGTTTGGAGAGATTCGGATTGGATCATGGGTGAAATTGTGAAACAAGCAACGGGAATGCTAGATTCAAGCCAAAAACGCATCGATCCAAGGGGCCTTTATTTCAATACCTACAAAACAACGTAAAAACACATAAAAGCACACAAATACATATAAAAGTAATACAAAACTACATTACACAACAATAAGATGAAAACACATAAAACCAAACGAAATAGCTAAAGACTTACAAATTATTAAGGCTAAAAGTACCCAATTTGTGTATATAAAACACACTCATCAAATACCCCCAAACTTAAACCTTTGCTTGTCCTCAAGCAAAACACACAAACTATAAAAATTAAACATTTCTAAATAAAAACTATCTTGAGCAATGAGTTAATAAGCTAACCAATGGTCTCAAAGCATAAACACAATAAAACTCAAGGAAACTTTCAAAACGTTGCAAGTCTAGAATTATAATTAGCTAGTCATAGCTTGCTTTAGGTCCTTTTCGTGTGTGTGTGAGTACCCAATAGCACTAACCCAATCAAGCTCGGATGAAGCTATGCAACCACATTACCTTATGAAATAATCAAAATAAACCCCGAAACAACATGTTTAACACATCACTCAATACAAAGGTGTACAAATCGCAATTTCCAAAAATATGAAATCAAAGGACTTTAGGTAAGTGCATTTTATGCTCCATCTTATCCTAAGTCCACTCTTGTGGGTGAGTGCGTTTTACGCTCCATCTCAACCCAACACAAGATTTGATATAAAAAACTTTCTTTCTTTTGTCATCAAATTATAAGAGAGTGCGTCTTACGCTCTATCTCCCCTAAACATGTGTCCATGAGTGAGTGCGTTTTACGCTCCATCTCAACTCACCACATGACCAAAAATTCAAACACAACAAATTTGGACACCTTGTTTCGAGTGATGTTTAAACGAGTTCTAGAGTTTATAGATATTTCCCATAAGCATTCGGTTATAAAAGCCTTCTCTAAGTATACAACTAGCTCAATACTCATGGGTAAGTGCAAAAGAGTGAAAGGACACATAAGCAACACAATAACCAACAATAACAATTAAGCACAAAGACTAAGCAACATTTATCCATTTTCCATGAGTTAGAAACTATTCAATCAAGTTCTTATCATAGACCGTGGATTGTAGTTCAAATCAAATTAAAACAATGCTCAAGAGACACATCCTAAAAATAAATGAATTTTTTTTTTTTTTGAACAAAAACACATAACTTAAATCATATAAAAACTAAATTAAAAACACACAAATACGAAGTATTACCCCCAAACTTAAACTTGACATTGTCCTCAATGTATGATATAGGAAAAATTAAAATAGAAGACTTCCCTGAGAACGTGTCAAACGCTATTAATATCATCTTTCAAGTCCCCTAAGTTGGGAGCGCACCCCAATTTGCTTAGTATTCGGTACCTGAAAGCAATTGACTAAAGAAATTAAAATGCAATTAAACAAACTAAAAAGCAATTGAAAAAAATCAAAATCAAAACAATAAAATTGGGTTGCCTCCCAAGAAGCGCTTGTTTTAAAGTCTTCGGCCTGACTAACTCCCTCCTTTTATCCAATTCCCCTTCGATAATTGAGGAACCCACCCTCCATTGATAGCCATGTAACTTTTGGGAGGTTCCCATTAGTGAGAGCCATTGAGTTAAAGTCACCTAGCTTGCTTTTTGTAGATAAGTTCTCAATTTCAAATGTCAAGAAGCTAGGTACTTCCTCCGCTGTGTCTGTGATAAGACTGGGGCATTGGGGCTTGTCAAACACAACGGGCTCTTCTTCTATCGTCATTTCCTCGGTCCACCATGGTTCCACATTTATACTAGCTCCATCGTCACATAGAGCCTCGCCTAAGAAATGACTACCAAGTGGACACGGTTTTGCAAAACTGACTGGATTCTTGAACTTTAGTGGAGAAGGCACTTGAGGTATTAATACAATCGGCTCATCTTTGTTGGAACTCAAGGCTGGATCCTCGGCCTCCTTTTCCCGCTCCCCACTTGTCTCCCCATTATCGACATCTTGTGGCTCATCCAGTTGCAGATTTGACTTGGGCTCACCATTAGTCTCAGAATCTATGTCATTACACCAATTGTTTTGAGGACAGTTGTTTAAAGCATTGAACATTTGATCAATCTGATTCTGAAGATTTTGAATTGATATTTCCTGACTTTTCAACATCTCCTCCTTCGAAGCCATGATCTTGGTCACAAGTTCCTCAAAGTTTGACATCTTCTCTTCTTGAATAGGAGGTGGACATGAGAATTCCGGTGCAAAAGCTGGACTTGGAGCATAACATTGATCATCATAATTGTAGCTCCATGTAGAATCCGGGTGATACCCCCAATCTTGGTGATAATCGGGATAAGCATAGTTATTGAGGTAATCACCACCGTAATGTACCGGCCCAAAACTGATGGTGCATTGATGACTCGGGTGATTGTCAGCACAATAATCACAAGCAACTGTTATACCTTGGGTGCTCTCTACTACTAAAGCATCCAACTTCCTCGATAGTGTTTCAAATTGTGCTGACAATGCAGAGAGTGCATTGAGTCCATCAATCCCAGTTTCCATTGGTTGAGTCATACTCGTGTATGGCCATTGATAAGCAAATTCATCCATGGTGTACCTTGCAAAGAAGATAGCATTAAAACAGAAAATAAATGATAAAATAAACTAAAAGCAAATTTATATACAAGTTTAAATTAAGATCAATTTGATTATGACTAATATTGGAAAAATACTAGAAAAATAATTCCCCGGCAACGGCGCCAAAAACTTGTTGTCCGATTAATATAACGACAATTTACGCGCAAGTATACGCGGTCAACAAGTAATAAAGAGTAAGTAAAGTATCGATCCCACGAGGAATTATTACTAGTGTTTTCCAAGTACTAACCTTTTATCATCTCAATCTTATTCAAACAAATGATAGTTGTTTTTGTTGTTTTGTATTAATGAAGATAACAAATAATTAAACAACTATGGAAAGCATTAAGATAATGAAATCAAATATTAACAAGTCTAAGATTGCAATTTCCCCCAACACTTCACTTGAATATCCTAACTCTCTCTTTTCAACTAGTTAAATCACAAGGATTGTTATCCGAGAATTTACAAGTATATACAAGCCTCTCTCGATGGTCAAATACGTATTTCCCAATGCGGTGTATAAATATCTCTATTCTACACACTAGCAAGAATCCAATATCAAGAATAATCAACAAGACACGTGTCACCAAATCTCATTAATCACCCTATCAATTATCAACTTTCGCAATAGAAATCATTAAGCATGATTCTCAAATGGATACATGTGGTATTTAGGTATATGTCTATCCTAAATACAATCAAATTATCCATTCATGAGGGTAATAAATAAAACACACGTCACTTAATTTCATAAATTACCCATAGGAATATCTAATTTTCACATGATATCATAACAAGGTCTCAACCTATACTTCCTCTCTCAATTCCATATAAGTTCCCAAGGTAATTACTAGCTAGGTAATTAATATATAAAGCACAAATTATGATATCCAATCACAAATAATTAACCAACATCAAAGAGAGAGCATTCAATTCAAACTAGGTATTGGGTTCCATTGAAATCTTAGAAAACAAGTTCTAGGTCATGGTAACTACAAATAACATCATATTCAATTTATACATCATGTTGGATTACAAAATAGAAGGGAAAACTAGAGATACAACCACTTTTGTAGATTTTCATATGATGTTTGATGGATTGATGATGAACCCTAGCTTCTCCTCCATGGTTTTGCAATCCTTGATGCTTTAGCTCCTTGGCCTTGCTTGATTTAGCTTGATTTTAGCACTTTGGCCCTCTAATTTGATGTATTGTGTAGCCTCCTCTCCCTAGAGTTGGTGATTTCTATCTCCTCTATTTTGATATTTCGTGCCTCCTCTGTTAGTATAAACCCCCTGGATGCCTAACCTAGCTTAGCACACCAAATTGGACCAAAATCCCGCACATTTTAGCTTTCTGCTACAGGCGAGCTCGCCCCGGCGAGGATTTTGGCCTACGTTTTCTCGCCCCGGCGAGCTCTCGCCGCGGCGAGGAATTTGTGTAGGAAATTCCCGCCCCGGCGAGCTCAGGTAAAATGGCCATAACTTCTTCGTCCGAACTCGGATTTAGGCGTTTAAGTAGGCTATGGAAAGCTAAGAAGTAGCTCTACAACTTTCATAACTGGAGCTTGACGAGATAATGGCCGAAGAAGGACTCAAATCGAGCTCGAATGAACTGCTATGTAAAATGCATGCCAAATCCGATGGTAAAATGACCATAACTCTCTCATACGAACTTCAAATGAGATGATTCTGGATGTTCTGAAAAGCTAAGATCAAAATCTACAACTTTCGTTCTTTGAGTTTGGAGAGATTCGGATTGGATCATGGGTGAAATTGAGAAACAAGGAGCGGGAATGCTAGATTCAAGCCAAAAAACGCATTGATCCAAGGGGCCTTTATTTCAATACCTACAAAACAACGTAAAAACACATAAAAGCACATAAATACATATAAAAGTAATACAAAACTACATTACACAACAATAAGATGAAAACACATAAAACCAAACGAAATAGCTAAAGACTTACAAATTATTAAGGCTAAAAGTACCCAATTTGTGTATATAAAACACACTCATCAGTGATCAAGTCAATCTCATTCTAAACGATACTTTCAAGCTGTTTAGCCCATGCTTTTTAAACCCATAATTATTTTTGCAACAGTTTTACCATCTCATTCATTTATCTACCTATCCTTATTATTGCATCCTCTCCCTTAACCTTGCATTTTCCTCTTCCTTCTTTATACTCTTCTCCCCTTCTATATTTTTCTTCCTTTTTTTGTCATCACCAAAAAGATTATATTGGGAGGAACCATCGACCATCTGGTTCTTTAACCAAATAACATCAAACTTAAGTTGTGTAATGCTTGCCAGTGCGTGGTCAAATAATTCTCTTAGCACAAAAGGTTAAGCAGAAGTACCAGCCATATCCCTTGTGATAGTAACAACTACTAATTCTACATTTGGAATTGGAGGGTTGGCTAGTTAGACTTCTGATTTCTATGAGTTAGGGGAATATAAGTGTGACTTAAAGATTGGTGAAAGGGTTGGTAAAGTTTTCAAGTTCAGGACTAGAGTTAGAAAGGTTGCAACAAGCATAGGGTTTTCTTCTTGGATTGTTTTGGAGGTGTTGGTTCAATGTGGCTTATCATGGTGTTGAGATCAAATTGTTGTTATGGCTGTGTTGGAAGACTTGTCATTATGGATTGTTCTTTCTCTGGTTGTATTTGGTTTGGTGATTGTGTGGGAGTAGTTGATGAAGATGTGGAATGTGTTGGACTTGGTGAATTTGTGGGTGATTTTGGGAAGACAACAGTCATAGGTTGGACATCTAACATTTCAGTATCAATGAAAGTAACTTCAACATGTATATTCTCAATAGAATTAGATGTTGTAGATGAAATGGTACCTGGTGTGCCAAAGAGTGTTTCAATCACCACATCCCTTGCTATTTTTCTGTTGAAGTTCCATTAGTGCCTCAGCAACCAGAGAAGTACTAGGAGTGATAAGTTCTTCAGCCATATGACTCTCAAGTAGTCTGACCAGTTTCTACCGCACAATTCTTTTCTTCATAGTTAGTTTTTGAGCATTAGACTTTGATTGTGGGGTCTGATCTTCTACAATTATAATAACCTCATTTGTTCTTTTCCTTTTTCCTTGCCCATGTTCTGCCTTGATTGTTGCTTCCATCACTTTTTTCTTGCACACTAGTTTTTTGACTTCTTCTCAGGGGTTGTACAATTTTCTTCACTAAGGTCTCCTCGGGACTTTCCTTAGATGACTTAAGTGTAGCCATCTTGTCTTTTCCTTTTTCTTCCATTTCCACATCAGTCTCTTTACCTTCATCGTTTCCATCATCATCCTAATCATCAATTTTTGATTGACTAGATTCTTTACCAGGGTCTTCACCTTCTGTTTCTTTATCACCTTTTTTATTTTCAGATTTTTCTTCTTCTGAACTCTCTTCATCACTTTCAGTTGCCTCGCTGTTTTCTTTCTTGTCCTTTTCTTTCTCTTCCTTCTTTTATTCTTTTCCAAATTCCTCAACTAGATTCTTCTCCACTTTTCTTCACTACCAGATTCTGTTTCACCTTCTTTACTTCCTAACTCAGAACCACTTTCATCACTACCATTTTTTGTTTCACCTTCTGACTCTTCTTTATTGTCTTTTTGCACTAATTCATCCTTCTTCAGTTGTTTAGATATCTCTTCAAGCTTGCCAGAGTCAGTCACAGACTTAACCACTTTCTTAACCATAGTAGATATTGAACTCATCATCCTTCTTGCTATCAGAGTCACCAGACTTCTTCACATTTTTACTAAATTCATTAAACTTCTCAGTTTTCTTCTTTGAAGATTCCTTCTTTTGAATAATTTCTCTTTCACATCCTTCTTTGTGATAGCCTATTTCTCCACCTTTAATTTCTTAGCAGGACTTTTTTGTAAAGCCCCGAAAATCTACCTGCTAGCTTCTTTTAGCCAGGTCGAACTTCGTGCTCACGTGTGCAACCTTATTAAAAACATTCATTAACTTAAAGGTAATGTACACGATAAGTTTCTATAAAAACTCGCAATATAATGGATTTGAATCGTATATAGAAATCTTAACTTCTAATAATCAGAGTAAAAGGCGGAAAAATGATAATATTATAAAATATCATATGTTCATTGTTACAACATTCCCAGATAACTTGTTCTTCTTACAAATAAGTCCTAATTGCAAGAATGAGCATAAGAATGCCCAACAAGTCTAACAAATATATATATGAGAAGAGAATCACCTTTTCAAGATATATATAGAGAATAAGCTGATACAAGATTTCAATGATTATCAATATAGTGAACTGAGTGGTTCCCCACCCACGAACTAATGAATTAGTTCCCCGTCTCATCAACACTGCTACAATTGTATCAACAGTGTATATCGCTTCTACGATACCTCCACACTGCGACAAATGTTACCTCAATGAGTTAGATTGGTTTCTTAACACATCTTAAACTCCTGCCCATACAAGAGAGTTGTTCAACTCAGATACTAACATGGTTTTCAATTGAAAATCAACAATCACCAACACATTGCACATAATAGATAACAAGCATGTTAATGCACGGGGTGCAAAAGAAACAATACTTGCATAACAATAAGCTTCATAAATAAGACACGTTATTACACGGGGTGCATTTCAACAAATAAGTAGCCTTGCTTGAATATGGATAATATGTTAACGCTAATGTTTTATTCCTCGCTCAATCTCCTGAAGTGTAAGCTTTAGAACTTTTATCCTCCACGCTTTTCCTTTCCTTGGATTATGCTAGGCTAATTAAGCATTTTAACGATTAAATATTTTAAGTTTTATTTCGGTTATTATAACCGCTATAAATAAGACTTCTTCTACTATACATGAAATAATTTCAGCATTATAACTGCTTATAGAATGAATATTTTTCAACTATATTTAAAATAAATTGAGCATTATAACTGTTTGCAAAATGAATATTCGTTTACTATGTTTGAAATAAATCGGGCATTATAACTGCTTATAAAATGAATATTCGACTATTATATTTGAAATAATTTTAGCATTATAACGGCTTATAAAATGAATATTCTTACTAAATACTTGAAGAAAATCAGACATAGTAACTGCTTATAAAAGTATATTTTCAACTTTATAAGAGAAATAAATCGGACATTATAACTGCTTATAAATAGGACTTTTGTACTATATATATAAAATAATTTGGGCATTATAATTGCTTGTAAAAGTATATTTTTACTAAATATATAAAGAAGAATGAAAATAATAACTACTAGAGTATACCTCTTGTAGTTGCTAGCTTTACTTCCAATCGCGCAGCGCTTCGATGCTTAGAAAGTAATTTTTATCTCACAATATCTCTCAGAATATAAATATAGAGTGTTTTTGCTCTTGAACTATTCTTGAAATGGTAGGAAATAATGAAGAACTAAGCTTGCTATTTATAGAAAAACCAAATTTCACTAATTGCACGTTAGGGGCTCGGCTTATTACACTTTGGTACCTAGGTTAATTACACTTTAGTACCTAACAAATTCTTAGAATATTCTTCTAAGCTCCTCAATGAAAATATCTTCCAAGCTCGACAATGTAGCTTGCAATTGAACCTGTCTTCTAAGCTCCTCAATGAAAATATCTTTCAAGCTCGAAAAATGCAGCTTGCAATCTAAGCTCCTCAATGAAAATATCTTCTAAGCTTGACAATGCAGCTTGCAATTGAACCTATCTTCTAAGCTCCTCAATGAAAATATCTTCCAAACTCGACAATGCAGCTTGTTATCGTAAGCACGACAAAGCACTATATCAGTTTAAGCACGACAAAGCAGCTTACTAAAAATAATTTGTCGGGATACTTCTTGGTGAAATCGTTGAAAGCATGACAAATCATTTTGTCAATGTAAGCACGACTAAGCAGCTTGACCAAAAATTTTTATTTGATCTAATTCATCGTTTACACTGTAAAATCACAAAACACCTGCTTCGAAATATCATTTCGATCTTTATTAAGCACATATGTTACAAAATTCGAATCTCATTAGGGCTTAAGGTTTTAAACTTCTCGATTCCTAGTTTTAGGTCACTAAATTAACCTCTAACCATATACGATTATATTTATAATCCTCATAAATATTCAGGGTATTACACTTTTCTTCTCATTGGTCTTTTTCTCAACAATTCCATCCCTCTTCTTATTAGTGACAAGAGACTTCTTTTCCATAATTCTCTCAATTTTCTTCTTAAAGTCAACAATCATATTTGATTAACTCTTTCCAAAATACTTTTTATCAAAAATACTAGCCTTACTTACATTAGACCATACCAAATCCTTATCATTTATTTTCGATTTTAACTTCTTAAAAATAGATATAAGCATTCTACAATTAGATATAATCTCTCCATCCTTTATCACTTGAGACAAAAACTCAAATATTAATTGAGCAAAGTCAAGTTCAGTACCTTTTTCCAAACAATAGACGATGCCCACTTCCTTGACTTGCAGTTTATTTTGTGACTTTGATTTGGGAAAGAGCATCCTTGAACAGAAATTGAGCATATGTTTGTACTTGGGCAAGAGTTGTGTTCTGATAGATGGATTTCCCTTAATGCCTGTTACTTTCATCATTGTCTTAACGTCGACATAGTATTCTTTCATATCTATTACTCCCTTGTTCCATACCTTGAATGTGCCTATGAAAGTCTCCGGTGTAATCTTTACTGTCGTTCTTAAAACCTTCGATTTGATGATATTTTTCTCCAAATCAGCCACATTGTTGTTACAGAACTCGCAAATCATCTTCAAACTGTACTTGTTCTTCTTCAAATACATTAACTTTTTGCACTTTACCTTTGTAAATAGATCTATTACGTCCTTGAGCTTTACTTCTTTGAATTCTTCATAATTAACAATCTATCCTTTTACTACTACACGTTTCTCGACGGATTTCACCATTGTTGAAAGTAGAATAGGATTGCTTTGAAAGATTCTTGAGGGCTTGTATGTATGTGTGTATGCAGTGAGTTAGAGAGAAAAATTATTTATACAGATGAACGGCTGAAGGAAATAATGAGAATGATATAAGTATGCATAATTATATGTGCAAATGTCGGTATTTGTACATATATATCAATATATAAATAAACGTATATAAACATTTGAAAGTTAAACATTCATTGGGAGTTGAACAGTTAAAACAAGTTTCCTATGAAATAGGTTTGCAGAAAAACGGTCTTCAAGGTCTGGGGTTACCTGACACTTGTATAGTGTTTAGTCACATCAGTGTACAGTCATGACTCTTGCTACCTTTGACTCAATTTTTTTTTAACTTTTTGTATAGAGTCACATTCAGTTTGCTCTACGATTTGATTGACTTTATCCTCTACAATTTAATTGACTCCCCTTGAATCCTCGGTTCCCATCTTCGATAACTCTCCCTACACTTGTTAGTTCCAATGCCTATATATGTATTTATACATCAAACACCTATTCTATAATAGGTGGGTGTCTTTCTCACATTTTTAGGAATTGAAAGTTACCTTTTACTTATTAAGCACACTAATGAGTACTAACATAGTTAACTAGACCAGTATATAATGCATGTATGCAAGTTAACCTAATCTAATATGATGATCATGTAAATGGATCAATGAGTCTTAATTCACCTCTAATCATGGAAGAACGTGTTTTATCAAGTGGTTTTGTTAAAATATCAGCTAGCTGACAGTTTGTAGATATAAAATCCAAAGTGATATTGCCTTTCTCAACATGATCTCGAATGAAATGATATTTTATATCTATATGCTTCATACAAGAATGCTGGACTAGATTATTTGATATGCAAATGGTACTAGTATTATCACACTTACTGGGAATGCGATTAAATGATAATCCATTAATTATTACTTCATCCAAAGCATTTGAGCGTAACAACTTATATCAGAAATATATTCTGCCTCAGTTGCAGACAATGTTATAGAAGTTTATTTCTTACTATACTAGGATATGAGCATGGTGCCTAAGAATTGACATGTACCACTAGTAATCTTTCTATGGACTTTACAACCTCCAAAGTCAGCCTCAAAGTATCCTAGCAGATTATATGACGACTCTCTAGAAAACTAGAGTCCTAACTGTGATGTTTTTATCAAATACCTAAAGATCTTTTTAAGTGCAGCTGCATGTGACTCTTTAGGACATGATTGGAATCTAGCACATAGACACAATAAATATGATATTTGGTCTGCTCGCAGTCAAATATAGTAAACTTCCTATAATATTGCGATAAGATTTGATATTAGTTGCTTTACATGCCTCATCCTTAGTAAGTGTTGTACTTGTTGATATAGGAGTTACAATAGGCTTCATCTTGTCATAACCAAACTTCTTCAACATTTCTTTTACATACTTTGACTGACATATGAATATGCCTTTGTCTATTTATTTGACTTGAAGGCCAAAGAAGTATGTCAACTCACCCATCATAGACATTTTGAACTAATCCTGCCTTAACATAGTAAACTCCTTACATATTTGATCGTTAGTAGCACCAAACACAAATTCATCAACATAATTTTGAATAACTAAAATGTCATGCTTCTTATCTTTATGAATAGTGTGGTATCAATTGTGCCTCTAGTAAAACCTTTGCTTAGTAGGAACTGAGTCAGTGTATCATACCAGTCTCTAGGTGCCTATTTCAACCTATACAATACCTTAGTCAGTTTGAAAACATGATTAAAATTTTTAGGACATTCAAAACCAGGTCATTGTTCCACATAAACCTCTTCAGTTAAAATTCCATTTAGAAAAGCACTTTTGACATTCATATGATATAACTTAAAGTTCATTGAACAAGCAAAAGCAAGTAACATTCTAATTGCCTCTAATCTAGCTACACATGTAAATGATTTATCAAAATCAATACCTTCCTCATGGCAATATCCTTTAGCAACAAGTCTTGTTTTATTTCTTACCATATTACCTTCCTCATTAAGTTTGTTTCTGTATACCCATTTAGTACTTATGATTGTCTGATCTTTTAGTCTGGGAACAAGATGTCACACTTTACTTCTTTCGAATTGATTCAACTCTTCTTGCATAGCAATGATCTAATTTTCATCTGGTTCAACTTCATCCAGTAATTTAGGTTCAACTTAGGATATGAATGTCAAGTTGTTGACTAAGTTCATTGGTCTTCTTGTTAATACAGGTGTTGTTGGGTCACCTATGATTTGTTCGACTAGATGATCTCTTAAAATTCTTGGCTTTCTTGTTGATTCTGTGGACTTTCCATGACTTCAACATCTGAGTGATCAGATTCTTCATTTTTGCCTCAATAGGCTTAGTCCTTATGTTCTAAACTATATCTTTTGACTCTTCTTTATTTTTTTTAGTTTTGCTCCTTGGATATTATCTTTCTTTCCTGCATCATTAGCAGCAGATACCTCTCCTAACAATCTGCGGTTTCATTCATCAAATTTCACATGCACATTTTCTTCAACTTTTAATGTAGACTTATTATATATTTTATATGTTTTACTATGAAGAGAATAACCTACGAATATACCTTCATCTAATTTAGAGTCAAATTTACCCAATTTTCTTTGTTATTATTTAATATGTAGCACTTACTTCCAAATACATGAAAGTAACTTACATTTGGTTTTATGCCTTTCGAAAGTTCATATGGAGTCTTGTTCAAGATATTTCCTATGGAATTTCTATTGATCACATAGCATGTTGTGCTGACTGCCTCTACCCAAAAGTGATTTGGCAATTTGTATTTATAAAGCACTATCCTTCCAGCCTTTATTAGGCTTCTATTCTTTCTTTCTGTAACACCATTTTATTGTGGTGTTCTAAGGGCTGAGAAGTTATGTGATATGTCATTATCAACACAATAAGCTTCTAATTCTCCTTCTTCAAATTCTCTTCCATGATCACTTTGAACGACTTTGATTGACTTACCTTTTTCATTTTGAACATGTCTACAAAACTTGATGAACACATAAATAGTATAATTCTTGTATTTAAGAAAGAATGTCCAAGTATACCTTGAATAATTGTAATATCCTGAATATTTATAGAACTTATAAATATGATATTGAATGACTAAAGTTAGCTGTAAAGTTAATTTCGAGGACGAAATTCTTTGAAGTATGGGTGAATGTAATACTCTGAATATTTATGAGGCTTATAAATACGATCGTATATGGTTAGAGGTTAACTTAGTGACCTAAAAATAGGTATCGAGAAGTTTAAAACCTTAAGCCCTAATGAGATTTGAATTTTGTAACATATATGCTTAATAAAGATAGAAATAATATTTCGAAGCAAGTGTTTTGTGATTTTATAGTGTAAACGATGAACTAGGTCAAATAAAAAATTTTGTCAAGCTGCTTAGTTGTGCTTACATTAACAAAATGATTTGTCGTGCTTTCCACGATTTCACCAAGAAGTATCCCGGCAAATTATTTTTAGTAAGCTACTTTGTCGTGCTTAAACTGATATAGTGCTTTGTCGTGCTTACGGTAACAAGCTGCATTGTCGAGCTTGTAAGATATTTTCATTGAGGAGCTTAGAAGATAGGTTCAATTGCAAGCTGCATTATCGAGCTTGGAAGATATTTTCATTGAGGAGCTTAGAAGAATATTCTAAGAATATACTAGGGTGCAAAGTGTAATAAGCCGAGTCCATAATGTGCAATTAGTGAAACTTAGTTTTCCTATAAATAACAAGCTTAGTTCTTCATTGTAATCTATCATTTCAAGAACAGTTCAAGAGCAAAAACACTCTATATTTATATTCTGAAAGATATTGTGATATAAAAAATTACTTTCTAAGCATAAAAGCTCTAGGCGATTAGAAGTAAAGCTAACAACTACAAAAGGTATTACTCTAGTAGTTATTATTTTCATTCTTCTTTGTATATTTAGTAAAAATATACTTTTATAAGCAGTTATAATGCCCAAATTATTTTATATATATAGTACAAAAGTACTATTTATAAGCAATTATAATGTCCGATTTATTTCTCTTATATATATTAGAAAATATACTTTTATAAGCAGTTACTATGTCCGATTTTCTTCAAGTATTTAGTAAGAATATTCATTTTATAAGCAGTTATAATGCTAAAATTATTTCAAATATAATAGTCGAATATTCATTTTATAAGCAGTTATAATGCCTGATTTATTTTAACCATAGTAAACGAATATTCATTTTGCAAGCAGTTATAATGCTCAATTTATTTTAAATATAGTTGAAAAATATTCATTCTATAAGCAGTTATAATGCTGAAATTATTTCATGTATAGTAGAAGAAGTCTTATTTATAGCGGTTATAATAACCGAAATAAAACTTAAAATATTTAATCGTTAAAATGTTTAATTAGCCTAGCATAATCCAAGGAAAGAAAAAACTTGGAGGATAAAAGTTCTAGAGCTTACACTTCAGGAGATTGAGCGAGGAATGAAACATTAGCGTTAACATATTATCCATATTTAGGCAAGTCTACTTATTTGTTAAAATACACTCCGTGCAATAACGCAAGTCTACTTATTTGTTGAAATGCACTCCGTGCAATAACGTGTCTTATTTATGAAGCTTATTGTTATGCAAGTATTGTTTCTTTTGCACCCCGTGCATTAACATGCTTGTTATCTGGTATGCGCAACGTGATAGTGATTGTTGAATTTCAATTGAAAACCATGTTAGTATCTGAGTTGAACAACTCTCTTGTATGGGAGGAGTTTAAGATGTGTTAGGAAACCGATCTATCTCACTGAGGTAACATTTGTCGTAGTGTAGAGGTATCGTAGAAGCGATATACACTGTTGATACAATGTAGCAGTGTTGATGAGACGGGGAACTAATTCATTAGTTCGTGGGTGGGGAACCACTCAGGTCACTATATTGATAATCGTTGAAATCTTATATCAGCTTATTCTGTATATATATCTTGAAAAGGTGATTTTCTTCTCATATATATATATATATATATATATCTGTTAGACTTGTTGGGCATTCTTATGCTCATTCTTGCAATTATCTTAAAATAAATTACAGCTAAGGAAGAATTACCAGACGATTCTGGCAGTACAAAGAAAGTTAAAGATGTACAAGTCATTTAAACTATGCTAGATTAACATTAATGACAATGTCTAGAAAGTTCTGACAAGAAAAGTGGTTAGGTTATTTAATTGCGCACCGTTTTAACGGAAAGCCCCCTCTTTCCTGGGAACTAACTGGTGGCTAATACTGCAAGTCTCAGATAGATAAATGGAGATTTGTTTTTAAGTCTTTTAGGACTTATTTGTAAGAAGAACAAGTTATCTGGGAATGTTGTAACAATGAACAAATGATATTTTATAATATTATCACTTTTTCACATTTTACTCTGATTATTAGAAGTTAAGATTTCTATATACGATTCAAATCTATTATATTGCGAGTTTTTATAGAAACTTATCGTGTACATTACCTTTAAATTAATGAATGTTTTGAATAATGTTTCACACATGAGCACGAAGTCCGACCTGGCTAAAAGAAGCTAGCAGGTGGATTTTCGGGGCGTCACAATAATCATCCACAAGAACTAAGGTATAATTTCTTCTTACAATGCTAGTAGTACGTATCGGACCAAAGAGATCCATGTGCAATAGTTCTAACGGCTTAGAGGCGGAAACAATGTTTTTAGACTTAAAAGAAGTTCTAACTTATTTTCCAAATGTGCATGCTCCACAAACTTGATCATACTAGTGGAACAATTTAGGATGACCATGAACTAGTTCATTCTTTTGTAATTTTGAAATGGTGTCCATGTAAGTGTGTAACATTCTATGATTTCATATTTAACATATCAATCATATAAATATTTTTCTGCCTATTAGCAATGAGTTTTACCTTAGATATGTTTGTTTCCAAGATTTTGCAACAGTCAATGGAGAATAACATATCAAAACTAGTTTTGCAAAGTTGAGAAACACTTAGCAGGTTGTGCTTTAGCCCCTCGACCAAAGATACATTATTAATTATAATGTGAGTATTTCCAATTAATCCAAATCCAATTATTTTTTCTTTATGATTGTCCCCGAAAATAATTGATCCCCCATTCTTTGTTTTAATCTCCTTGAATTGAGATATGTCTCCTGTCATATGCTTGGAACGTCTATTATCTATATACCATACTTTTTGTTACGTTGACTCTGACTTGACTCAAATGAATCTTTTGAACTAGATGAGTCAGGCTTGTGAGTCAGATCTACACTCTCTGAGTCATGAGAAGTCTTGGTGAACGGACTCTCTTCACTTTCATTGTCTAATTCAAGCACAGTCTTTAGTCTCTTTTCATCAAATATTTTCTTTCTCATGATTTTAACATCAGACAATTTCTTCAATAGTTTTTAGTGTCGTACAGAGTTTTCTGAAGCAATTTAATATTTTTCATAACTAGGAAGCATGCAATTAGCAATTAAGTGATAATTCACATCAATGCAATTAGAAGTGAGCATAAAAACTGTTTCCTTAGAGCTAATAACAAAATTTTTGTTGAAGCCTAATCCTCGTGTATTTGTTTAACATTTAAATCGATAACACTAGATTAGTTTTCTCTTATTTATCTTGTAACTCTTTCAATTTCATGTTCATACTCATTTGCAGTTTTTAAGATTTTTAATCCTTGTATTAACTATAATTATTATTCATGTTTTCCTTTTTAATCTTTCTTAATTTTCTTATTTAATCAAATATATGGTTCATAACTTTAAACATTTCTAACAAAAGATACTCAAAATATAATTGATAGTCAAGAATCGAAGGCTGAATCTCACAAAAGATACAATTGCATAAATTCTGTATAACTGAAGTATTACAAAGAGGAAATTAAAACATCTCATTTGAATCCATGAAACTGAATGAAATAGAATTAAGGACTTGTTCAATTAGATAATAGCATTATGAAGCTTGCATGGTAAAAGAATGAAGTTCAGGAACTTGTGTAATTAAAATCAAGGTAGTATTAGGAAGCTTGCTTTCAATGAAATAGTAGATCAAGGGTAGAAAACTTGAGTAAACATAAAAAGTAAGGATAAGATACTTGCCTCGTGCGTAGATTATACGTTTAATATTCACGTTCCTCAACTAATCCTACATACCATTACAAGTCACGATACTAATTAATTATATCATAACTAGCATTATGAGTTTATTCTCTTTTATCTATACGTCTGATTATAATAATCACATTCAAAGCGTTGACTCTTAAACACGTTATTAAACTTCACAATTAATGAGTTAAAACATGCATTCGACTTATCAATTAGCCACATAGAATCGTCATTGCCATATTGGTAACATGTTTCAACATCTCATCATATAATTATTACACTTCAATGTTCATTAAATTAGGTTATAATTGCATTCCCCGGACTTGAACACTTAAATAGAATTTTCTGGGTTAGTCTGCTAACCGGCGCGGTCGCGCCGATTTTGTTCTTGGGACCAGCGCGGCCGTGTTGTGCCTGACTTTGGCTCTGGTATGCATGTGGCATGGCCACGCCACTTTTGTTCTTGGCATCAGCGCAGCCGCGCTGGTGCGCAGACTCAGATACTGTAGTTCGCGCAGAACACAGAAAATATCAAATTTGACCAAAGGTTTACCCAAACCACAAATTAAACACTGCGCATAGGTTCTGAACTTTACCGAAACATAAAATAACAATCATAGCATAATTTTAATAACTTAAATAACCTAAACATCTGAATTTGAACCTATAAATCTAATACTTTTGTAAAAAAATCCATTTTTGAACATATTTAGCGAATCTATTCACCACGGATTCGTTACTCAACCAAATCAGTTTATATAACTTGCATTCTTTTCGTATTTGAATGTATAAACACAATAGGTCATCAATTTAACCAATTAACATGTAAAACATGCATCAATTTCATACATATAGTTCATATTCATATATAACTACTCTGTAAGTTTCTGAACTCCAATATAAACGAAATTTCATGTATTTAATTACTCTACATCACATATAAATCATATAAAATACATATATACATTCTTACAAACATCTAACATCAATTTATTACAAATTTAGCCATAGAGTTTACTTTACAGAAACTTAAGAAATACGTTCATGAAATAAAACTCATAAGAACATGATTAATGACTTCAATTTAAAGAATTACCTTGATTAGATGCTTTAAATTATGCAAGCAGATGAAATAATTTCTTCTTCCTTTCTCTAATTCTCTCAAAATTCTCCCCTTTTTCTCTTTGGTTTAGTTTTTTAAATCTGATGAAATATAATGCGTATAACTTAATCTGATGAGTGGGTGTCAGTTAATCCCATAATGGGTTAACTAACTCCAACCTCCACTAAGGCCTTGTTTGGTTAATCCTTATAAGCTCATTTTTTTGGTTTATTTTAATAAATTACTTATTATATAGTTTAATGTCACATATTTAATTAACTAAATAGTCTCATTTAAATAGAATAATATCACATTTAATCACATAGTCACATAATTAAATTTTTTTTTTATTAATAATGACAAATTATTAAATCTCTAATTAATTATTAAATTAATTAGAAATAACATTATACTTATTTTAATAATGCATTTAATCAAATAAACTCAATTAAACACATACTTTGAATATAAAAATTCTCCACATCGATTTAACTAATGTAACACATATAATTAAATTAATCTACCACAAATTCATCGATTAATTATTTAATTCAGTAAATAAATCATTGAAAAATATTTATTTACTTCAATAAATATTTAAATAAAATTAAAAAATTCTCGTTCGTCACATCTTTCCCCCTTAAAAGGATTCTGTCTCTAGAATCACGACTCAATTAATACATCCTGTTACATTCTCCCCTCTTACAAAGATTTTGTCCCCAGAATCGCTACACATAAATTAAGCAAATAACTGAGGAAAACTTCTCATCAATTGATCTTCGAGTTCTCACATAGCTTCTTCAGCGTTGTGGTTCCTCCAGATCACCTTAACAGAAGGCATAATTTTATTTCTTAGCACTTGTTCTTTCCTGTCAACTATCTGAACAGACTCTTCTTCGTAAGATAACTCTCTTTCAACTTGCAGGGCTTTATATTCTATAACATGCTTGTAGTCGGGTTTGTACGGTCGTAACACCGAGACATAAAAAATATTGTGTATGTGTTCTAACGCCGGAGGTAAAGCTACCACATATGCGACCTCTCCAACTCTTCGTAACACCTCAAAGGGTCCAATGAACCTCGGGCTCAATTTTCCCTTCTTACCAAAACGAATCTTCCCTTTCTAGGGAGACACCTTCAGGAAAACGTAGCTACCAGACTCAAATTCTCTATTCTTATGATGTTGATAGTCATATTTCTTCTGCCTATCCCGAGCTGCTATCAATCTTGCCCTGATCACCTTAACATTTTCTGTAGTCTGTTGTACCAGTTATGGTCCTAACAATTGTCGTTCGCCAACTTCATCCCAGCATAATGGAGTTCTGCACTTTCTGTCGTACAATGCTTCGTAAGGCAGCATGCCAATACTTGCGTGGTAACTGTTATTGTAAGCAAATTCCACCAATGGTAGATGATCGTCCCAATTTCCTTTGAAATCCATGATACAGGCTCTTAACATATCTTCCAGTGTCTGAATCGTTCGTTCACTCTGTCTGTCGGTCTGTGGATGATATGTCGTACTCATACGTAACTGCGTTCCCATGCATTCCTGTAGTTGTTTCCAGAAATTCGATGTAAATCGCAGATCCCTATCTGAGACGATAGAAATTGGAATACCGTGTCTCAAGACAATCTCTTTCACGTATAACTTTGCCAACTGATCTAGGTTAAATCTGATCTTGATCGATAGAAAATGTGCTGATTTCGTCAGTCTATCCATGATAACCCAAACTGCGTCAAAACCTTTCTGAGTTGTCGGAAGACCTACTACGAAATCCATTGTGATATGCTCCCATTTCCATTCTGGGATTTCTAACGGTTGTAGTAACCCGCTCGGCCTCTGATGTTATACTTTAACTTTCTGACATGTCAAACATTTGGCTACATATTCGGCAATGTCTCTTTTCATATTCGGCCACCAGAAATGTTGTCAGAGATCCTGGTACATCTTCGTACTTCTCGGATGAATCGAATATCTTGAATTATGAGCCTCACTCAAAATTTTCTCCTTAACCTCTGGTACTGGCGGGACCCAATTTCTCCCTTCGAATCTCAATACTCCTTCATTATCAATTTTGAATTTCACTTCATCACCTCCAGACGTTCTTCTCCTGATTTTCTCACATTCTTCGTCCTGAATTTGTGCTTCTTTAACCTTTTCCACCAAAGTTAAACCAGTTCCCAATTGAAACAATTTTTCGTCAGATTCCTCCAGATATTTTACCTCTAACTCCAGTTTCATCATTGCTGCAATTAATTCCTCCTGAGCGGTGATCATAGACAATTTCTCCCGACCCTTTCTTCTTAAGGCATCGACCACAACGTTCGCTTTACCCGGATGGTATAAAATCTCGCAGTCGTAATCTTTTATCAATTCCAACCACCTCCTCTGTCGCATGTTCACAGGTCTTTCTGTGTGAAAATATATTTCAAACTCTTGTGGTCTGTATATATCTCACACTTCTCCCCGTAAAGATAATGCCTCTAAATTTTCAAAGCAAACAATACAGCTGCCAATTCTAAATCATGGGTCGGATACTCCTTCTCATAGTCCTTTAATTGTCATGATACATACGTAATGACCTTACCGTTCTACATAAGCACACAGCCTAGTCCTTTATGCGACGCATCACTATACACCACAAAATTTCCTGTGCTATCCGGTAGGGACAACACAGGTGCCGTACTCAACCTCTTCTTTAATTCTTGAAAACTATCTTCACACTTCTCCGTCCAAACGAACTTCACCGCCTTTCTAGCCAAATTCGTTAACGGAGTTGCAATTTTGGAAAACTCCTGAATGAATCTTCTGTAGTAACCTACTAATCCTAAGAAACTCCTTACTTCTGACGGTGTTTTCGGCTGATCCTAGTTAAGCACTGCTTCAACTTTTGACGGATCTACCGAAATCCCATCCTTGTCAATCACATATCCAAGAAATTGCACTCGCTCTATCCAGAACTCACACTTTGAAAACTTAGCGTACAACTTCTCCCTTCTTAATGCTTCTAATGTCGCCTTCAAATGCTCTCTATGCTCTTCCTTGGTTTTGGAATAAATTAGTATATTGTCGATGAATACTACTACAAACTTGTCCAAAAACGGTTTAAACACCTTGTTCATTAGGTCCATGAATGTAGCAGGGGCATTTCTTAGACCAAATGACATCACCAGAAACTCGTAGTGACCATAACGAATCCTGAACGTTGTCTTCGGTACATCTTCCTTCCTTACCTTCAACTGATGATAACCATTCCTCAAATCTATCTTTGAGAAATACCTAGCTCCCTTTAATTGATCAAACAAGTCGTCGATTCTTGGTAACGGGTATTTATTCTTAATCGTGACCTTGTTCAATTCTCTATAATCAATGCAAAGTCGCATCGATCCGTCCTTCTTCTTGATAAATAACACCAGTGCTCCCCATGGTGATACGCTCGGCTGGATATACTTCTTATCTAAAAGTTCTTGTAATTATACCATCAATTCTTTCATCTCTACTGGGGCCATACGGTACGGAGCCTTCGATATCGGGGTTGTTCCTGGCACCAAATCGATTATAAATTCAACATCCCTATCTGGTGGAAGTCCTAACAAATCATCTGGAAAGACGTCTATAAAGTCCCTTACGACAGGTATCTCTTCTAATTTCGAACTCTCTTTTCGACCATCAACTATATAGGCTAAGTATCCCACACAGCCTTGTTCAACAACTTCCTGGCCTGCATCATCGTCAGATAACTTGCTTGCCTAGGCGACTTACTGCCATAAAATACCACCTTTGACGGAGTCATAAGGTTAATACGTTTCTTTTGGCAATCAATTATTGCCCCATAATTGAATAACCAATCCATTTCCAAAATAACGTCAAATTCCCCAAGTTTGATTGGGATCAGATCTACAGTCATTACGTTTCTTTTAATGTCCACTCTACAGTTCTTGTGTACGTACCTAACAGGAATTACCTACCTATTCGCAATTTCTATGTTCAAAGGGTAATATAATTCTTCTTTAGGTAATTCTAAGTTCTTAGCAAAGTCATTGGATATAAATGAACAAGTAGCACCCGAGTCAAACAATATATAAGCATCTATATTATTGATCGGAATGATACCTGACACCACATCGCGAGACTGCATGGCGTCTTGTTCGGTCATGTTGAAAGTCCTGGCGGTTGGTCGTGTTGTTGGTGTTGGTCCAGTTATGGTTAACGTGCCACCACTACTATTTTCCCTATTTCCTCCTGTTCCTGCTCCTCGTGCTACTTTTTTGGGGCAATCCCTAGCCAGATGATCCTTTGATCCGCAAGTGAAGCAAGCACCCTTCTTTGGATTCGGACAATTCGACGCTATGTGACCCTCCTGATTGCAATTGTAGCAAACCCTCTTCCCCTTCAGGCATATCCCCACATGATTCTTCCTGCATGTAACACACGTTTCTACCTTCTTCTTCTGACCTCCCTGTTGATTTCCAGCAGATCCACCGTCATTCCACTTCCTCTTCTGATTGTGACCACCACTGTTACTACCACTCGCCTTGTTATTCTCATTCTCACCCTTATTCTTCTTCTACTCCTGGTTATACTTAGTTAGAACATCACTCCCACCTTCTACGATAATTGCCTTCTCCAAAACTCCTGCAAAAGTGTTCAATTGGAACATTGACGCCTTGCTATATAACCACGGCTTCAATCCTTGTTCGAATCTCCTCGTCTTCCTCTCACCGGTATTCACCTGATAGGTTGCGAACCTAGCTAACTCGTTAAACTTCGCTGCGTACTCTGGTACAGTCATGGTACCTTGTTTCAACTCTAGGAATTGAATCTCCATCTGGTTTTGCGAGCTTGTTAGAAAATACATCTCGAAGAACATCTCCTTAAACCTCTCCCAAGCGATTACACCCTGACCTCCTCGAACCTTATTCGCTTGCCACCAATAACTGGCCTCTGACTTAAGCATGAACGTTGCAAAGGCAGTCTTTTGGTCGTCACTAACCCTAGCAACGTCAAATACTTTCTCCATTTCCATCACCTAGGTTCGGGTTTCGATCGGGTTCTGGGAACCCCTAAATTCTGGCGGTCCTACCGCTTTGAAATCTTTAAATGACGTCACTGGTGGAGCTTACGGCTGATTCGCAAGTGCTCCAGCCAAAAGGTTCACCAACTGCTATACAGGATTAGTATTGGCATCGTTGTTGTTATTGGTAGAGCTCTCTTGAGCTTGTTGGCGTGGTTGGCGTCTCGGCGGCATTTTCTTGATTAGATGCTTTAAACTATGCAAGCAGATGAAATAATTTCTTCTTCTTTTCTCTAATTCTCTCAAAATTCTCCCCTTTTTCTCTCTGGTTTAGTTTTTTTGAAGCGGATGAAATATAATGCGTATAACTTAATCTGATGAGTGGGTGTCAGTTAATCCCATAATGGGTTAACTGACTCCAACCCCCACTAAGGCCTTGTTTGGTTAATCCTTATAAGCTCCTTTTTGGTTTATTTTAATAAATTACTTATTATATAGTTTAATGTCACATATTTAATTAACTAAATAGTCTCATTTAAATAGAATAATATCACATTTAATCACATAATCACATAATTAAAATTCTCCTTTATTAATAATGACAAATTATTAAATCTCTAATTAATTATTAAATTAATTAGAAATAACATTATACTTATTTTAATAATGCATTTAATCAAATAAACTCAATTAAACACATACTTTGAATATAAAAATTCTCCACATCGATTTAACTAATGTAACACATATAATTAAATTAATCTACCACAAATTCATCGATTAATTATTTAATTCAGTAAATAAATCATTGAAAAATATTTATTTACTTCAATAAATATTTAAATAAAATTAAAAAATTCTCGTTCGTCACATCTTTCCCCCTTAAAAGGATTCTGTCTCTAGAATCACGACTCAATTAATACATCCTGTTACATTCTCCCCTCTTACAAAGATTTTGTCCCCAGAATCGCTACTGCGAAACCTCCAAAACAGGCACATGAGGTGATCAGCCCCGTAGCACCCACATTATGCATAACGTTCAAACATAGCGCGCAAGTCGGTCCCCCGACATAGTTAAAATACCCCTTACAATGAGGGTTGTTCATCTCAGCACAATATAGAAGTCCGCACCAAGCAATTGGTTTGGATAGTTTGTTCAAAAATTTGGATTGATGACCAATACATCTACTCATTAGTCTAACCAAATCAATTGGCTTAGACTCACTTCTCAAAATAATTCCATGTATTAATTATCTTCTCATGACAATATCAATTTGAAAGGATTCTCAAGATGTTCTACCATGGTTTATCAAGTCTGTCATGCTTAGAAGGGTGTGTGTGTGTGTGTGTGTGTATATATATATATAACCCAGCATATTCAACACAAGTTATACGATGTAGTATTAGCTGCTGGAAAAAGGTATTGCCATATGTCCGAAGACTTGTTTCGAACTGAATCAGTTTGCTCGAAATAAGAGACTTGCACAATAGGCAAAGTTGTGTAAGGTAGGAAAGTCGTATAATATATATAGTGGTGTAACGATTCTCTAGTATGCTCTAAGTGAGGGATCTTGCATAATATATGTATACATGTCGTATAACAATAATTAGCTTACTCAAATGAGGAAACTTGCATAATTTATAAAGTTGTGTAAGTTAGAGAACTTGTCTGATCTGCTGCTACAATTTACTCTATGATTCTGCTCTTCGGATAACCTACATTAACCATAAGTCATCCTACTAGTTATTCCTTGTTAACAACACATAATGATCTAAATATCCTAACTGTATGACTCACATAGTCTACCTTAACTGTTTATTCAACCATCTATTTAACTCACAGTTTTCATTAATGACAGGTGTAAACCCGTTCTAAGTTCTTCGTTTAATCATGTTATGACACTGTTGTGTTCGGGCTTTAATGGTCGTCCTTACATTCTTAACGCATTCTTATCACTTCAATTAGTTAAATACATTCTGGATAGGTATCCATTTATTTTAGGAAGGATTGGGACAGTAAGGCCTGGTGTCATGCTATTATGTAGGACACTTTACGATTGTGAAAGTCACTTTACGATTAGTAGAGTCACTCTACGACTCAATTGAAATCATTCTATGACTAGGTGTAGCTACTCTACGATTCTTATTAGGTTGCCTTATGGTTGGTGAAGTTACTCTACGATCAGTAGAGTTACTTTACGATTGACGGAGTAACTCTACGATCAATAAGTAAGACTTCACGATGGTACAGTCTTAGCATTCTACAATTTAATAAGGTAACTTTGGACTTATGTCAAGTCACTCTACGAACATATGGAAGTGTCCTCTGGTCTGTGGGATTACTCTACAACTTGGTGTAAGTGCCCTACGATCTGTAGAAATCATTCAACGGCCGTATCTAGCACCCTACGATCTAACTCTACGATTGTAGAAGTTACTTTACAATTTGATGAGTGAAGCTCTACGATCAGCGAATGAACTCTATGATCAGTGAATGGACTCTACGATCGGAATGAAGTTACTCTATGAGTTGATGAGTGAAGCTCTACGATCGGCAAATGGACTCTACGATCGGAGTGAAGTTACTCTACGACCTGATGAGTGAAGCTCTATGATCAACAAATGGACTATATGATCATATGGTTCACCTTACGATTTCTCTCTCTGGCTTGGCCAGTTCACCCTATGAATAGTGAGTGAGCTCTACGATCGAAATAAAATCACTCTACGATTGTAGAGTTCACTCCACGAATTTTGGGACTAAGACATACGTTAAGGTTTTGGTTTCTAAAGAAGTCTTTGACTGTCTGATCTAAGGTCATACTCATTTCGTTTGAGCAGACTTAGAAACTTGATTTGGGTTTGCCCTGGAACACTAGGTTCCTGGTTTAATGGTTAAAACTTATAAAAGATTTCACAATAGTGCATGGAGGTTTAAAGTCTGATATAGAGACCAACCTTAGTCTGTCACTCTATAGTTTCTGAAACATGGTCACCCTGACACTTTCAAAACTCAACAAGACTCAACTTAACTCGTTGGTAAGATCATTGTTGATAGCAGTTTATAGGTAGTTTGGACTATTTTGGTATGAAGATCATTGTTCATAATAAGGTCAATAACGTTCCATTGTCTTATTAGGATATGTTTATTGGTTCAACAACCAACACTTATGGTCTGCATAAACCGTGGATACAAAGCGTTGTACACATGTACCACTTCTATTCCGACTTTAAGGCTTTTATAGCTTAAGGTTTCTAAGTGGTCCTTTCCATTCCATTTTAACTTGTTATACACTTTTAACATATATTGGCACACGTCTTCTACTAGTCGTTATTCTTATTGATTCTGGACTGATTTTCCCAGATGATACCACAGATCATTTCATCTCATCTGATTTTGCCCCTAGTCGGGTCACTGAAGATAGCCGGATCCGACTTGCCTTGATTGCTATGGAATCTGAGAGGGACGCTGTCATTGCTGAAAGAGATGCCGCTATTCTGGCCAGAGATGCTGCCATTGCTGACAGAGACGCCATTGTATTTCAGGCCAGGACAGTCATAGATGCCCATTCTGGGACTGTCAGCCGAGCCACAGCTTTGTTGGACCGCATCGACATGATGGGACAGCAGATTGCAGGGGACGCTGATTCTTCGGATCTATCCACCACTTTATCCACCCTGCTTCAGTTAGTTTCAGATTTGTAGATTGTTTTATTTCCTGCATAGACTATGTTAATTTCATCGGTTATTGAAGAGGAAATCTTGTAACAAAAAGACTTATATATGTAGACATGTATTTAAATTTAGTCATTTTCCCTTTTTGTTGTATCGTTGCCCTTCATTGGATCATCATTTTATCCGGTGGACCATGATTTTGACATTTCACTTTCTTTCTCTTCTCAAGTCTTGATGGAGATCTGACAGATATTGTCGTACCCCTGTCGATTTCATCGGATTGGGTCTTAGATTTTGGATAACTGTCTGGTTGGATCAGGGTTATGTCACTTGGGATGAAGCTGGTTTGTCGGCTGGTTTCGGGGAGGTTTTGAGGGTGTAGGAAGGTTTATCTGGTTGTTGGAAAATGGTTCTGTTTAAGGAAAGGGTTATTTTTAATGGATCGGACCGCGCCCTGATGGCTGCCTACGTACCCCCACAAGTTGGGAGATCAGGTCCTACGTAGTTCGTTCTCAAAGAAAAAGGAAACGATTACTCAAGCGTAGAACCGCTTCACCGAGTCGGAATTGAGGGGTTGTGGAAATACTTCACCATCCATCTCTTGCAACACGAGGGCTCCTCCGGATAGCACTTTCTTAATCACAAATGGCCCTTCCCAGTTCGGGGCGAACTTCCCCTTGGCTTCGTCTTGACAAGGCATGACTCTTTTTAGCACCAAATCATTTTCCTTGAACTTCCAAGGTCTTATCCTTTTGTCATATGATCGAGAGATCCTTTGTTGATATAACTGACCGTGCCAAACAGCAGCCACCCTCTTTTCATCAATTAGGGCCAATTGGTCGTATCGACTCTGCATCCAATCCTCCTCGCTTATCTGAGCATCGATCATTATTCTGAGGGACGCCATCTCCACCTCAATTGGCAGAACGGCCTTCATTCCATACACCAAAGCGTAAAGGGTTGCCCCTGTAGAAGTACGCGTTGACGTTCGGTAGGCCAGCAGGGTGAGAGGGAGCGAATCCGGCCATCCCCGATGATTAGCAGACATTTTCGCCATGATCTTCTTGATGTTCTTATTGGCAGCCTCCACTGCCCCATTCATTTTGGGACGGTAAATGACAGAGTTGAGGTGTTTGATCTTAAACTGGTCGCACAATCCCTTCATGAGGGCATTGTTCAAATTCTTGGCATTGTCGGAGACCAAAACCTCAGGTTGCCCGTATCGACAAATGACATTATTCCTGATGAAACCAATGATGACCTCCTGAGTTACTTTGGGGAAAGAAGCTGCCTCTACCCATTTGGTGAAGTAATCGATCATGACGAAAATGAATCGGTGTCCGTTGCTTGCTTTGGGCTCTATCGGCCCGATTACATCCATGCCCCACATTGAAAATGGCCACGGGGAAGTCATACAGTGCAGTTCATTGGGAGGCGTATGGATCACATTACCGTGCGCCTGGCATTGGTAACACCGTTTGACATGATCATCGCAGTCGGCTTTCATCATTAACCAATAATGCCCCGTTCTCAAGATCTTCTTGGCCAGCATCGGTCCACTCATGTGTGGCCCACACACTCCACCATGTATTTCGTTCATAATCCTTTGGGCCTGTGTCTCATCTACGCATTGCAACAGTCCCAAACCAGCATCCCTCTTGTAGAGTGAATCCCCGCTCAGGTAAAACTTCATTACCATCTTTTGAATTCTCATTCTTTCAGCTCGGCTTGCCTGATCGGGAATGGATCTATCCCTCAAATATTCCATTATGTCGTGATACCAAGGCTGCTTTGGCAGAACCACCTCGTCTGATAACACGGCAACGTGTTCCTCGTATGCTGGGGTATTCTGTACTGCTATCTCAATCTGTGGAACATATTTTCTTTTGATTACATGGATTAAGGAAGCCAGAGTTGCCAATGCATCGGCAAAATCATTCCGACCCCGGGGAATGTGTCGGAACGCGATATCTTCGAACTCTTGCATCAATTGGATAACACAACGATGGTATGGAAGTAATCGGAGCTCCTTTGTGTTGTACACCCCGATTGCCTGTCAGATTACCAGTTCTGAATCCCCAAACACCGCAAATCTCTTCACTCCCATATCGCGTGCAAAACGGAGTCCCAATATACACCCCTCGTACTCAGCTGTATTGTTAGAATTACTGAACTGCAATTTAGTAGCCACAGGGTAATGCTCTCCGATGATAGATACCAGTACTGCTCCGGCTCCTGCCCCTTCAGCATTCATGGCACCATCAAAATACAGCTTCCAGAATTGTCCCTCGTCATCGCATTTCGTGTGTGATACCCAAAATATATCTTCGCCCGGCAGAGGAGTTTCTAATGGCTCCATCCCTCCCGACGGTGTCTCGGCCAACTGATCTGCAATTCCTTGCCCCTTCATGGCTTTCTGAGTTACGTATACCATGTCGAACTGCTGTAAGATTAACTGCCATCTTGATAGTCGACAGTTCAGCATGGGCCTTTCAAAAATATATTTCAGGGGATCCATTCTCGATATCAGGTACGTAGTATGCCCATGGAGGTAGTGCTGTAATCTCCCCGCAGCCCAAGCCAGAGCACAACAGGTCTTCTCGATGGGAGTGTAATTCTGTTCACATTGGCTAAATCTCTTACTGAGGTAATAGATGGCCTGCTCTTTACCTGCCTCACTCTTTTGTCCCAGCATACATCCCATCGCGATGGCATTGGCCGATATATACATAAACAGAGGGATCCCATCCTTCGGGGGTACCAGCACTGGTGCCTCTGTCAGCTGTTTTTTAATAGTCTGAAAAGCCTCCTGACATTGCTCATTCCATTCCTGTGAAACACCCTTCCTTAACAGTTTGAAAATTGGCTCGCATGTAGTCGTTAGGTGGGATATGAAACGGCTGATGAAATTTATTCTTCCGAGGAATCCTCTTATCTCCTTCTCTGTATGAGGTGCCGGCATATCCACAATGGCCTTAATCTTTGCTGGATCCAACTCAATGCCTCGATCACTAACCAGGAATCCCAAGAGCTTACCCGACTGCACTCCGAAAGCACACTTTGCTGGATTGAGCTTCAAGTTATACTTTCTGAGTCGATCGAATAGCTTTTTAAGATGGGTTATATGGTCAGACTCTACCCTTGATTTTACGATAATGTCATCCACGTAGACCTCTATCTCCTTATGCATCATGTCGTGGAACAGGGCCATCATGGCCCTCTGATAAGTGGCCCCCGCATTTGTGAGACCAAAAGCCAATCGTCTATAGCAGAAGGTGCCCCAAGGGGTGATGAACGCGGTCTTTTCCCGATCTTCTTCCGCCACCATTATTTGATAATACCCCGCAAAGCAATCCACAAAAGAGTACATCTCGTACTGGGCTGTGTTATCCACCAGGATGTGTATGAAAGGCACCGGGAAGTTATCTTTGAGACTGGCCTTGTTTAGATCTCTGTAGTCTACACATACCCTCACCTTTCCTCCAGGCTTAGCCACTAGGACTACATTGGACAGCCATTCGGGGTAAGTGGATACCATAATGATTCCCGCCCTGAACTGCTTGATGATTTCTTCTTTCACTTTTAAGCTCCACTCAGGTTTCAACTTCCTTAGTTTCTGCTTGACAGGCCTGAAGCCCTCCTTGATGGGCAACCGGTGTACCACAATGTCGGTGGACAATCCGATCATATCCTCGTGCGACCAGGCAAAGACATCCTCATATTGGCCTAGCAACTTAGTTATTTCTGCTTTTTGGCTGGGGGTAAGGTCTGTCCCTATCTTGAGTTCTTTTGGCTTGTCAGGGGTTCCGATATCTATAGTGATGGTTTGGTCCAAATTGGGTTTGGGTTTATCCTCGACCCATCCTTTGATCTCTTCAGGCGTGTCGTCGTAATCTGTCTCGTCTTGCTCAATGCCCATCAAATCGAAATCCAGCTCAATGTCAAAATCATAATCATCATTCAAATTTGAAAGACCGTTTGTTAGGCAAGGATTATTCAAATTGGTACACCTGACATGAAACAAAATACTTGTCATATATAAGTTATTTTCCACGACGATCACATTTTCAGATAACTTGAAGAAACGACATAATTATGCAGAATACAAAACAACAACAAAAGTAAACTCCTTTATCATCCCATCCTCTGGGGTCTACCACCCTGATGTCGGGTATTACCTTTGTTTGGTTACCACTGGTCTCATGGTCCAGTTGTCGATGGTCAGGTCAGATGAAATGCGCTGGATAAAAGGTGGTTTCACATCGGACACTTCCCCGATGACTACGGCCACATCGCCTGAGTCTCCTTTCATACCTTCCTTAGGAATAATCAACCCTGCCCAATCGATGATAGGCACACCTTGTTGGGCTCCCGTTGTGGCAACATTCTTCCCCTCCTCATTGCGTGTTAACTGTCCGGGGATATAGCACTGGTTTTCGAACTTTTTCGCGATCTCCTGTAGGAAACTTTCCCTATTGGCTGAATCATCATTTGTGGGGGACAAATCTTCACCCCTTGTTCCAGTCATAGGCTCGCTAGTCCCCTGCTCATTCTTGACCTTGGTCACCGGACTGCCAGTTATTCGAATCGGAGCCATGCCTTGACGGTGTCTCCGTGTTGTGCCCTCATGATATCCCAAACCTGCTTTGCCTACCTGATGGGGTAGCTGAACGGGCTGGGTAATTCCTTGACTGCTCTTCCCTAACCCCTGTCCTGGTTGAAATTTCATTTTTATCATCTCCTTTGCAACGAAGGTAAGTTCTGGAGAGACCCTATGTTTCACGGCTGGGGCTCCCAGGCATCTGTAGTGGGGAGTACTGATTTCCAACGCCTGAAAACTGGCAGGTGTCGCGGACTCGTCCACATTAATCACTGGCAGTCCATTCCTGGGAGGAGAAGGGTCATCACATTCTGCTGAGATCGTTACCAGATTCCCGTCGATGATCAGTTTGATTTGCTGGTGTAGCGTGGAAGGGACTGCCCCGGCCATGTGTATCCACGGCCTCCCCAATAACAGGTTATAACTGGCCGCAATGTCTAGGACCTGTAAAGAGATATCAAAAGTACAAGGTCCTATTTCCACCGGCAATTCTATCTCTCCAATTGTATCCCTCCGGGAACCATCGAAAGCTCGCACCACTACATGACTGGCCCGCAGGCGCTTGGGATTAATGTTCATCTTCTACAATGTACTGAGGGGACAGATATTCAATGCCGATCCCCCATCGATCAGCACCCCATTCATGACATAACCCGAGGAGATTACCGCAATATGTAGTGGTTTTCGGTGTCCCCTCCCCTCCTTGGGGATGTCCTCATCTGCAAAGGATATTACATCCCTCTCCAACAGCTGGCCCACCAGATGGCCGAAACCTTCCTTACCAATTTCTTTGGGTACGTACGCCTCCTCCAGGACTTTCGCCAGGGTTTTGCAGTGATCATTGGATGATAACACCAAATCCATGATTGATGTCAGGATCGACTCTTCACTTAATACCTGGATCCCTCTCGCCTCCGGATGATCCATCCTCTTCAGGAATTCTATGGCTTTCTCCTCGGAGATTTCTTCATTTTTCTTCTTTTGGCTCTCAAGGACACGCCCGGGAAGATATAAGGGGTTCCCCTTTGTTGCCACAGAAGCACAACTGTCCGCTTCCTCTGACACTCCCCCATAGTTCCATGGTACCGTCTTTAGACTGTGGACAGGGATTTGTGGCCTTGCTGCAAGGATGAGGGGTCTCGGAGCTGCTAACTTGACAGGCCCCTCCATGATATTTCTGCTTGCCCCTGCCAGTCTAATTGGCGCTCCCCGTGTATTCCTGTGATCACCGATCATGTTGATCACCTCCTCAATCTTCTTCACATAGTTCAGCCTTGATGGCCCCTCGGTTCCGCTGGCCTCCGCTACATTGACACCCCCCCCCATCATGCCTTGGCAGGGGATTGACCTTAACATTTGGGGAGTCCGGCTGCTCCACCACAATTTCTCCACTGTCAATCAAGTTCTGGATTATATGCTTCAACGTCCAACAATCCTGCGTATCATGACCCGGGGAACCCGAGTGGTATGCACATCGCTTGCTTGGGTCAAACCTTCTTCCCTTTGGGTCACTCGGGGGTGCCAAATTGATTATTTTCCTCTGGGCCATCAATACTGCCAACACCTGCTCAAGAGAATCCCCGAGGGGGGGTGAATACTCGATTCTGCGAGGCCTCGAATCTCCTTCGCCCTTCCGCCCTTTGATCAGTGAAGTTAGGCTGTCGGGAAGGCCCCACCCTCTGCACCTGTACTGGAGGATTGCTTTCTGCCTTTCTAGAAGATCCCTGCAAGATGAGGGAAACATCCTCTTCCTTCTTCTTTTGGACCCTACGGGAAGTGCTGCCATAATTTCCGCTCTGTATTTGTTCTGCAGCTGTTTCCAAAGCCGTGAAATCCCGGATTTTGCCAGATTTCAATCCCATATCCACCATTTCTCCGTGTTTAATCATCTCAGCAAAGGGTCTTCCAATCCCTGATATAACCCGCTCATAATAAGGAGCCTCTTGAATGTCTACGAAGGTCATCACCATCTCCGACTCACTCATGGGGGGATTCACCTGTGCGGCCATACCCCTCCATCGCTGCGCATAATCCCTGAAAGATTCCCTGGGTTGCTTCTTAATTTTTGTCATTTGGTACCTGTCAGGGGCCATCTGGGCCTGAAAGCTGTATTGGGTTAAGAAGGTATGGGCCAATTCCTCCCAGTTATGGATTCGGGCATTGTCAAGGCGGGCATACCAGACCCTTGCCTCCCCTGTTAAGCTTTTCTGGAACAGCTGCATCCTCAACCCTTCGTCCTCGACATAAGACCCGAGTTCTCCAATGTATATTTTCAGGTGTGTATAGGGGTCTCCCTTTCCATTGTATTTTTCAAACTCGGGGACTTTGAATTTTTCTGGATATCTGGCTCCGGGGAAGACACATAGATCCGAGTAATTAACCCTACCCAGGGAGCCTATTCCTCGTAGAGATTGGATGGTCTCCTCCATGTGTTTCATTTTTTTTCGAAGGTCGTCAGTGTCTCCTTCCTCTGGGATAGTGATCACTGTCCTGTTAGGTATGGGAACGGCCCTTGGTATGACTGGCTCGTCCTTGAGTTGGGGTTGATCATCCTTAAACAGGTTTGCACCATTTTTAGGAGGATTCTGGTCACCCCCTGGCGGTGGAATATTGTGCGATCCTTGGTTTGGCGGATCTTGTCTGATTAGGAACTGATCTTTTAGCATTGTGGCCATTTCCATCATCTGCTTTTTAAAGTCATCAAACTCTTCCCGAGATATGGAACCATGATTGGGAAGATCAGCCATTTCAGAGGCAGAGATCTGGGCCTTCTTAGACTGCGAACGGGTTTGAGGAGCAATCCTACAGAGATAATGGTTCGAAGTTTAGGCCTGGGGAATGAAAAAAATGTGGATGCATGCTAAAGCTGTAATTTTTTTGTGTTTTTGGGTTTTTTAATCTTTCCCTGTAAAACAGAAAGTTAGTAGTCTTTTAATGCAATAATAAATGCTAAACATGACTTTATTATGCTTCCCCAGCTGTTCCCTGCAAAACATAGAGGTTAGTAATCTCTTTTGGTAGAAAGGGAAGCAGGGGATCATGACATTTATACGCGTGAACGTAAAAGGGCATGAAGAGACTTTTCCTGCGTTGGGTTAATCTGAGGCTGACCTATCCTAGGGTTACTCTCACGGGCTTTTCGGCATGAAGGTCCCCAAATCTTCGCAATCTACTCGTCTGAGCCCTTTCGATTGGAGCGGATTTGGGTGGTGCGTTTCCTGAGCCATCTCCGGGGAGCAGCCCCTTCGAGTCCAGTAATAAGCAACCGACAGGTTCGCCTCAGGAGGAGGTACACTCTCAACATACATTCACATTCATCGTCCTCACCGTATGCAAATGATTACTTTAAAGTAAAACAATCCCATTCAAATCATTCACTTATTTGGCAAAACACACATTCACACAAAAATAAAAAATCAAAGTATTGCACACACACACATTTTATGAATTTTTAAAGGATAGGATAGCATCAAGATTTGAACGCGGCTTAAGCCCTCTAGATCCCCAGCAGAGTCGCCAGCTGTCAACGCCGGGTTTTTCTCGTCTTTTGTCCTTTTCCTATTTTAGCCTTTTTATTAGATGATTTTTTGGAAAAGGTCGGCCTTGATGTCGACGGGATTTTGAAAGATCATTTTTTATGATGAGCCAATTAACCAGAGTCGCAAGTTGGTATATTTGAAATGGATGTACCAACTCATCCGAGTTTCGTTTTCGTAAATCGCTGGCTCATGCGTGACTCCGAATTAATTGCTCTGTGAATCGAGATTCATAGAGTTCGGGGGCTTGCTTAAGCGAGGGGAAGGTGTTAGGCACCCCCCGACTTCCGTGAAACACGGTTACCGCAATCTTGATACTTTCCTATCTTTAATTCATGAAATGTGTGTGTGTGTATGTGCGCGTGTGTGTGTATGTGCGCGTGTGTGAATGTTGTGGTGAGTTTGTGTGAAAGAATCATTTGGATTTTTAGGGAAAGTCGTGCTTTAATTTGAGAGTGCTTTGGAATGTCCTTCGGCTTCTACAAGAAAGCTTTATTTTATTTTTAGGAAGGTTTAATTTTAATTGTCAAAACTGCAAGGTTTTTTATCAGGTGTTGTTTTGGCAAACAAGAGTTTTAAACCTTCGTCAAAATAGGAATCGAGATCTATACGTTGCTTTCGTAACTCAAATGATGGGCAACTTCTAGAATCTCTTTAACCCTATGCACAACGGTTTAATAAAATGCCATTTATTTATAAAATCATTTTTTGTGACATTTGGAAACAACTTCTCTTTAGCTTTCTCGTAAAATAGGAATTGACTTTCATTAGCATTTTTAATTCTTAGCCTCGTGATGCTAATATCCTACTTTGATTAGTTTTAGAAAAAATCTTTATTGTTTTGGCTTTGAAATCTTTTGTTTGGTGTTACAAATCAAATTAAATATCAAACGCGTAGGGGGCTATTCACGGGCATGTAAGCCATCAAAATATCCCCGAACGCCAACAATCACATATTTCACTACTACGGGGCCTTAAACCCGATTCTCGCCTTAGCGTCGTTTTAAGGCCCAACGATTACATGTTACAAAAACGAGCAACTTGAATCTATTACATACATCAAAACGTCCATCATCGGATTTGGACCACGGGGTCGCGTTCCTAGGCTCACACCCGAAATTACTACATGCCCACAAATGAATACCACAAAACTAACCAACACGGATTTGCCTAATACACCATGATATTCGAAAATGCTAATCTAAATAACTTACAACCAATAAATCGCCATAAAATGCTAATCTAAATAACTTACAACCAATAAATCGCCATAAACAAGCTAGAAATTTCACCACTTGGATATCCTCGGGTTATTAGGAAGAATTTTGTTCCAATGGAACCCTCACTAATAATCCCTAATCCATTATCCCATCCTGAATTACATGAAAACTACATTTAATTTACCCAAATAATATGACATAAATTGCTATAACAAAGGGAGTTTTTACCTTGCAAATGATCTCAAATGGATGAAAATTTGTGTATTTGAATAGGATAAGGAGTATATTTGATACAATCAAAATCAAAAGAGTATAAGTCCTCTCTTTTTTCTCTCTTTTCTTCCTATTTGATTGCAAGATTTGCCTATTTCTCTCTCAATTTTCGTGCTTTGCTGCTGCAGAATTTTTCTTCTTCCAAAACCTTCAACCTCCCTGTATGCTAAGCGAAAAATGAGCTGAAATAGGCTGGTTGGCCGCCTGCCTTCCACTCGCCTGATTTCGAGTTCCGTGTTTTCAAAAGGCGCACTCATTGGCCGCAGATCAATCCGCGGCTGGACGGTTTGACTTTCTCGATTTTCTTGCCACGCCTCGATTTTCGTGCCGTAACATCGGTTTTCGCTGACAGGCTCGTTTTCGGCAGTCCGGGGATTTTCGGGAGACGTGTCACCTCATTCGAGAATGCTCGTTTTCGGATGGCTTTATTGTCACTTCAGCTTTGGTCGCCAATCATTGCTGTGATGTTGAACGTTTGCACTTGTGCCCATTCCATCGCTCCCGCAAGCCGGTTCAATTGACGATTTTGCCCTCCTGTCACGGTTAGTATAGAGAACGCAAAATTTGGGTGTCTACAAAATTCATTCTTGATAATTTGATTTAGTTGTTGAATGCTATTTGGCTTAATTGATTTGATTTCTGCATAATTGAATTGGTTAACTAATATCATATGCTAGATTAAGGAATAGTATTACGTGTAATTGATATTGTTCCTAATCACAAGTAGAAATTAGTAATACATGATTGTGGACAAACTTTTGAGTATTGCTAAAATTATCAGAAGACAGGTTAAATAATCCGAGCTTGTGTGATTATTGCTTGGAATAGTCTAATTTCCTAGTTCTTAATGTTGCTATTATATTAAATCTAGAGAGCTTGTTCTAGGTTGTATGATAGTTAGAATCTTGTGAAGAGCTTGTTTCCTTTCATTGAGTATAATCTAAGAAAAATTTCGGACAGCAGAACTTATTGTTATCTAGGACTATTAATCTCATTGAAGGATAAATAGTGTTACGCTTGATTAATCTGTTATTGTGAAAATGTGATATTGAACTTATGAACTGGAACTTTTAATTCATTAGTTATTTTTATTTATTTACTTTTGTTAATTAGTTAATCAAACTCAAAACCCCCCAATCTTTATTTTCATTGTTTAAATAGATTTAGGAAAATAAAAGAATAAATATAAAATAATTCACTCTCTGTGGGATCGACCATTGTTTGTCACTATACTAATTTTTGTGTTAGTAGAGTAGAAGTAAAGGTTTAATTTTGGAATGTTAACGACAGCTCCCATAAACTACATCATCTATAAGGATTTATTTAATTAAGTTATCTATTATTATTAATAATAGAATACTGTCAGTAACTATTCGTAAACCCGTTTCAGTATTTTTGCTTATCGTAAACTTGTTCCCGAGCATACTCTTATTCCATTTTATAACCTCACTCTTATAATGTCCATATAACACTCACATAAGCTTATACGTTTCATTTTAACATATATTAACTGATATAATTATATTACACATCATTCGATTTTACTTTAATTAATTTTTTCTTATATTTCTTAACTTTGTTTTCTCCATTAAACCTCCTTAACTATTTTATTATTTTTTTCTTATTCTGTCCGGACTTAGATAATTACATTTTAGATATTTTCTAATTTTTCCAGCTTTATTTACTATTTATTTAAAGGTCATTTCTGTCCAAACTTGCATATTCCTCATAATTCGTAATTAATTCCAAAAATCATGAATTTTGGTCAGTAAGTTCTCTACATCAGTGGGTACCTCCACCTAAAATGAGTTACAGAACTCAAGTTATACCCGATTTAATTTTCCAAACTCTAAATTTGTTTTGGTTATAACTCCCTCTCTACAAGTCCATTTGATTTCATCTTTGGACATTACACTACTTATACCACCAGGTATCACACGTAAAATGTCCAGAATTTTTCAACCAACTTATTTGTCCGAAACATAGCCTAAAAAATTTTAGGCAGGGGATTTTCAGCACTGTCTAATCTTGATTCAAAAATCACCATAAATAATTTACAAGGAATTTGAGTTTCAAATTTTTACAGAACTTAGGTAACTCATTGAGGCACCTCACATAACAAGCCTCATGTCAAAATTTATTATACATTAAGAGTTTTATATTTTACAAGTTTTGCTCCGTTTTAGAGTTTTTAACTAAGTTAGTTTCAAGCCTTCTTCTTGTTTTCTTTGTGATTTCGAAATTTTCTCCATTATCCAAGGCTATATAACATAGAACTCTTAAGTTTTAGGTCTAAACATGCATGGTACTTAGTTATTCTCATAGAAGAAAGAATTTTTACAAGAAAATTAGATTTTAGATGGATTATGTTTTACCTAGTTGTGTGCTTGCTTTTCTTTCTTCTTGACCTTCTTGTTTTTGCTTCCAACTTGGATTTTCCTCTCATTCTTCTTCTATAGCTGCTGAGCATCTTCCTTCTCTCTTAGCTTTATATTTTCAGGAGAGTAAAATAAAATATATTTGCTCTTTCCCATATATATAGATATTGAACCCAAGCTACATTAGTTGGATTTACAAATTACTCATATTATTTTAATTTTGTGCTTATAAAGTGAGACACATTTCTCTCCCAACCAATTTTGTTTCATTAGTTGCATTTGCAATTTACTTCTATTATTTTGATTTTGTGGTTATAAAGTGAGTCACATTTCTTAGCTTCATTAGTTGCATTTGCAACTAACTTTCTATCATTTAAGGTTATTCATTCTACTATCACATTAGAATTTTCACTCTACTATTTCATCAGATTTTTACTCTACGATTTTATCATATTTTTACTATACTATTCCATTAAATTTTTACTCTACGATTTCATCATATTTTTACTCTACTATATAATCAGATTTTCACTCTACTATTCCATCAGATTTTTATTCTATGATTTCATCAGAGTTTTACCATCAGATTTTTACTTTACGATTTTATCAAATTTTTACTCTACTATTCGTCAGGTTTCCACTCTACGGTTCATCAGGTTTTCACACTACGATTTCGTCAGGTTTTCACTCTACAATTTGTTAGGTTTTTACTCTGCTATTTAATATAAAATCATGAATTTGATTCTTATTAAATTTACATTTACAATTACATACATAATAGGGTTCAGATTATTACAAGTAGGGAGGGTGAGATACATTTGTTAATTGGGAAAAGAAACTCTGCCCAGATATGCCCATGGTGCACCACATTTTAATTTGAAAACTCAATTTATAGAACATCTCTCTAGGTCCATCTCTCTCAAGTGGGTTTAGAAATCTAGTTTGCGAAAATTACATGTCAATTAAGAATTTCATGTATCTAGAAGATGAAGCCGTTGTTAATGGTTATAGTCCAAGGAAGACATGGGCCGGTAGCACTAACCCCAAATAAAATAGATATAAATTAATATTAATTTGATTAAATGATATGAATTTAATTTAATATGCCGCATCATTTAATATAAAAATTCACGCAAGGATCCAACGTGATGCCACATAGATAAGGATCCAACGTGGTGCCACATCATATTTAAAAAGTTAACTATATTTATAATTTTAATAAGTAATAATTGATTAACAATAAGTAAATCTTTTAAGTAATAAATGTGAAAAATAATTTAAAATAACGTTTTTTTAGTTGCACATGTATTGATTGACCTAGCCAATGGTCCGCGTCATTAATTTATGTTCAATTGAATGTAACTGAAAAAAATTAAAACGTTTAATCACTTTATTGTAAAATTAAAAGACAATCATCCAAAATAGAAAAATGTCAACAATTTAGAGTATTAATTTATATTTAAGGCATAAACTCAAATAAGAGGCCTTATGCGCACGTAATTTATGTGTTTAAAATATAAATATCTTATTTTTTAATTTGTAGTAAGTTGTGTATTTTATTTAAGGACAGTAATGAAAATTGTCGCTCTTTTGAGGCTATATCACAAATCTCATTTCCTTTTTTCCCACTTAATTTTATCAAAATTTTATCTTTTTTAAAAAAAATTCTATCCCCAAAATTTGATAAAACTCCTATTATATTCTTACGGTAATTACACACGCAACGCGTATGTCACTGGGACTAGTATATACTAATTAGACATAATAATTAAAATTAATTTAAAATCTTAATTAAGTAAGATATCAAATTCACATACTAAAACAATATAAATTTATATACATACATCATATTTATTAATAAATAGTTAAATACATATATGACAATACCGATTACAAATTCATACTGATAATAATTTCAATTTGAAAGCCATAAAGTGCTATATTAGTTGTATATATATATATATATATATATATAGGGAGAGGCTCTCGTTAACGGACCGGCTATGGCGACGGGTTTTTGGTCTATGGCGACGGGTTGAACCGTCGCCATAGCCATACATAGCTATGGCGACGGTATAAACCGTCGCCATAGACCAAAAAACCCGTCGGCATAGCCGGTTGGAGAAATTTCCCCTATATATATATATATACAGAGGGGTTCTGGAGCGGACCAAATTAACGGACCAAGGGACGGACTTCAAAAAGCGGGTCAAAAGTTCATATTCGGGTCGTAAAAAAAACTGATCTGAAGCAAATGAAGGAAGCGAAGGAAGCAGAGCCATCCCCAATCTGCAAACGAAGAAGGAAGCAAAGGGCGAAAACGAATTTCACAGAGGAATTTCCCCAACCCATCCCCAATTTGCTGAAACCCATCCCCAATCTTCCGATTCTCTCTCAATATATGAAAACCCTTTTCCCCGATTCTCTCTCAAAGCCCCTTTGAGTTGCAACTGTGATTTTCTGGGTTCCAATCTACGATCAAATCATTGTCCCATTAGCCAGAAAATTCACAAACCACAAAAACGGCCTAACTCAACTCCAAAGAATGGGCACTGGACTCGTCATCTCAATTTTACCAATGCTAGTTGCAGGGATTTTAGAGGTTGTTAGGCTTACAATTGTGAAAAGGCATAATTATTATGACCTAAAACATATGCCCATGTCGATATTTTGGCAGGTCCCTCAGTACTTCATAATGGGTGTCGACGCCGGGTTTTCGCTTTCTCGTCTCCTTTTAGTCTTTTCCAATTTTAGCCTTTTGGTTTAGATGATTTTTTGGAAAAGGTCGGCATTGATGTCGACGGGGTTTTGAAAGATCGTTTTTTATGATGAGCCATTTAACCAGAGTCGCCAGTTGGTATATTTGAAATGGATGTACCAACTCATCCGAGTTTTCGCTTTTTTATAAATCGCTGGCTCATGTGTGACTCCGAATTAATTGGTCTGCGAATCGAGATTCATAGAGTTCGGGGGCTTGCTTAAGTGAGGGGAAGGTGTTAGGCACCCCTCGACTTCCGTGAAACACGGTTACCGCAATCTTGATGCTTTTCCTATCCTTTAATTCATAAAACGTATATGCGTGCGTGTGTGTGTGTGTGTGCCTAAATGAAGGTTGTGGTGAGTTTTGTATGAAAGAATCATTTGGATTTTAGGGAAAATCGTGTTTTAATTTGAGAACGCTTCGGAATATCTTTTCGGTATACACGAGAAAGCTTTATTTCTTTATGAGAAAGGTTTGGTTTTAATTGTCCAAAACTATGAGATTTTTCATTAAGTGTCGTTTTGGCCAAACAAGAGTTTTAAACCTTCGTCTAAATAGGAATCGAGATCTATACGTTGCTTTCATAAAATGATGGACAATTTCTAGAATCTCTTTCGCCCTATGTATTAAGGTTTAGTAAAACGTCATTTTATTTATAAAATCATTTTGTGTGATGTTTTGGAAAACGATCTTTCTTTAGCTTTCTCATTAGATAGGAATCGACATTCATTAACATTTCTCAAATTTTAACCTCGTGATTCTAATATCCTACTTTGATTGATTTTATGAAAATCTTATCATTTAGCTTTGAAACCAATTTCGTGTCATAAATCAAATCAAGCATAAACACGCGTCGGGGCTATTCATGGGCATGTAAGCCATCAAAATGTCCCCGAACACCAACAATCACAAATTCCACTATTTCAGGGCCTTAAGCACGATTCTCGCCTTAGCGTCATTTTAAGGCCCGACGGTTACATGTTTACAACGAAGGATTACATTGTTCCTAAATACATACGTCAAAATTTGTCCATCATCGGATGCGGACCATGGTGTCACGCTCCTAGGCTCACATCCACAATTTATCACAAACATCAAATAGATACAATAACATAACTAACAACGGATTGCTTAACGCCCCACAAGGATCCAAAATTAACAATCTACATAGATCAATTCCATCTAATGTATATATCGATATGAACGAGCAACACCTCACCCAATGGATATCATCGGATTATTAGGAAGAACTTTGTTCCGATGGAACCCTCTCTAATAATTCCTAATCCATTGTTCCACAATAATTTACATGAAATCTACATTTAATTCAATCAAATGACATAATAGGAATTGGTATAATAAAAGAGATTTCACCTTGCAATTGATATCCAAATGGATGTGAACTTATGTATTGAATAGAAGAAGAAAGTATTATGTGATACAATCAAATCACAAGAATAATATTCCTCTCTTTTTTTCTCACTTTCTCTCCTATTTTTGTAGCAAAATCTCACTATTTTCTCTCTATTTCCGTGCTTATGTTGCTGCTTGGAATTTCCTTCTTCTCCACAATTGCTGAACTTGCTGAACCTCCTGTATGCTGCCCGAAGCGGCTTAAATAGGCTGGCCAGAGCCAGCCGCAGATCTATCTGCGGCTGGCCGCAGATGGATCTGCGGCTGGCCAGCTGGCACGCCTCCCATCGCACTCAGCTGGTAGTGCTGATTTCCTGGCTTCCGTGCTGGCGCACCCACTTGGCCGCAGATCTATCCGCGGCTGGCGGGCTTGACTTTCTCGATTTTCGTGCCACGCCTCGATTTTCGTGCCGCAACGTCGGTTTTCGTTGACAGGCTCGTGTTCTGCAGTCCGGGAATTTCCGGGAGACGTGCCACCTCATTCGGAAGTGCCTGCTTCGGACGGCTTTATTGTCACGTAAACTTGGGTTGCCCAAAACATTGCGGCGGTGCCGGGCGCTCGCCCTTGTGCCTGCTTCTTTGCTCCCGCAAGCTGGTTCAATTGACGATTTTGCCCTCCTGTCATGATTAGTAGAAGGAAACGCAAAATTTGGGTGCCCCTCTTTATCATGTTTATGAAATGATAAATGAAATGAACAGGATAAAGAATAGACACTCGATGCATGAATGACAGTGTGTAAGAATGACAGTGCATACATGATGCCTCACAGATATAGCTTATGATGCAACATAAGATGCAATGCATGCAAGACATTCGTAAGAGTGTCAATGTATCAACCCCTTGACCGTGTTCGTTAGTCTTTGGGTTCACTCCTTCAATCTATCGTCTCGTTCGGGGCCGGGTATCGTCGCCGGTCACCCATCGCGTAACCCCCGGTTATCGTTGCCGGTCGGTCATCTGTCTGAGCCGGTTATCGTCGCCGGACATCCATCTCGTGATCGCCGGTTATCGTCGCCGGTCGATCGTCATGTCGGGGCCGGGTATCGTCGCCGGTCACCCATCTCGTAACCCCCGGTTATCGTCGCCGGTTGGTTATCTGTCGGAGCCGGTTATCGTCGCCGGACATCCATCTCGTGATCGCCGGTTATCGTCGCCGGTCGATCGTCATGTCGGGGCCGGGTATCGTCGCCGGTCACCCATCTCGTAACCCCCGGTTATCGTCGCCGGTTGGTTATCTGTCGGAGCCGGTTATCGTCGCCGGACATCCATCTCGTGATCGCCGGTTATCGTCGCCGGTCGATCGTCATGTTGGGGCCGGGTATCGTCGCCGGTCACCCATCTCGTAACCCCCGGTTATCGTCGCCGGTTGGTTATCTGTCGGAGCCGGTTATCGTCGCCGGTCATCCATCTCGTGATCGCCGGTTATCGTCGCCGGTCGATCGTCATGTCGGGGCCGGGTATCGTCGCTGGTCACCCATCTCGTAACCCCCGGTTATCGTCGCCGGTTGGTTATCTGTCGGAGCCGGTTATCGTCGCCGGACATCCATCTCGTGATCGCCGGTTATCGTCGCCGGTCGATCGTCTCGTTGGGGCCGGGTATCGTCGCCGGTCACCCATCTCGTAACCCCCGGTTATCGTCGCCGGTTGGTTATCTGTCGGAGCCGGTTATCGTCGCCGGACATCCATCTCGTGATCGCCGGTTATCGTCGCCGGTCGATCGTCTCGTTGGGGTCGGGTATCGTCGCCGGTCACCCATCTCGTAACCCCCGGTTATCGTCGCCGGTTGGTTATCTGTCGGAGCCGGTTATCGTCGCCGGTCATCCATCTCGTGATCGCCGGTTATTGTCGCCGGTCGATCGTCTCGTTGGGGCCGGGTATCGTCGCCGGTCACCCATCTCGTAACCCCCGGTTATCGTCGCCGGTTGGTTATCTGTCGGAGCCGGTTATCGTCGCCGGTCATCCATCTCGTGATCGCCGGTTATCGTCGCCGGTCGATCGTCATGTCGGGGCCGGGTATCGTCGCCGGTCACCCATCTCGTAACCCCCGGTTATCGTCGCCGGTTGGTTATCTGTCGGAGCCGGTTATCGTCGCCGGTCATCCATCTCGTGATCGCCGGTTATCGTCGCCGGTCGATCGTCATGTCGGGGCCGGGTATCGTCGCCGGTCACCCCTCGCGTAAACTTTTCACTTCAACACGTCAAATGGCTTCAAGGGAGCAAGGTGGGGCCCACCAAGGCCAGCCGCAGATGGATCTGCGGCCAGCCGCAGATACATCTGCGGCCAAGATCGGGCTTATAAGCGGCATCCCGCTTCCATATCTGTCACTTTCAACTTCCAACTCACACATATTCCTCGCGATTTTTGCTTGTTCGCAAGGGCTTTTCGTCGATTTTTCAACTTTCCTGCAAAAACTGTTCCGGTAGGGTTGATCTACACGCTACAGGTAACACTTTGACCGGTCACTTTTCAATTTCGTCAATGTTTTGCTATACATTTGACTATTTGCATGTTTAGAGATAGAATGTATGCTTTACAATGCTATGTAATGTACCATCATATATACATGCTATGTATCAACTATGTGAGTCCTATTTTATGTTCATGAGGCGGTCCCACATATTGTTATTCCTTTTCTGCAAGAGAAACATGCATTACATGATGTAATTACACATATGAATGCAATTTAAATCTGTTTGAGGCTTTGATTGATGGAAAACACGTTTGGCTTATGCCTGGGATGTTCAATTTACAAACGGAACTCTGCCTATTTTTTTTTTTTTTTTTTTTTTTTTTTTTTTTTTGCATCATGTTGCATTAATCATATGATGAGGCTAGAATTTTAGAATGTTCATTTCATGAATTTTAAAAGGAAACCTACCTTCTTTCTCGCCCGTTCTATTCCAGCTATGGATCGTGATGCGCCCAGTAGCTCCTCCGCCTCTCGGACTTCGGGTGTTCGCCGTCGTAGGGCTGCACCTGCTCCTGTTCCTCCTCGGACCCGTCAGGCTCGTCGTTTGACGGAGGCTGTCATTCGTCCTGGTCATCCGGACGTTGAGGAGGCTGTCCCTCCGGAGGTTGCGGCCGAGGGGCCATCCTCCAGCACACCGGCTCCATCTACTCATCAGGCTTCTTCTGGCGCCTCTGTGCAGATACCCGATCTTTTGGGTCGGGATCTCAGTCGTCACCCTTCCGCATCTCTCGTGGCTAACGAGGTATATTCAGTTCTATTCTGATTTTACTCTCAATTTCTCCATTCTCCTTTTATCCGGACTGACCCCTTGGTGATTGCCCCAGGTACCCGAGTTTACCCAGCCGAGGGGCAACTGGTTCAACATCTATTCCCTTTACGCGGCCCTGCACAGTGATTATCGGGCGATGGTGGACTCTTGGGGCTTCCGACATTTCTTCACTATCATCCCCCGCCAGTGCCCCTGGGGTTACATGAGGGCTTTATCCGAGCGATGGTTCCACCAGACGCAGTCTCTTCATCTTCTCGACTGCGAGGTCATGTTGACCCCATGGGACTGGAGGTACATTACCGGCATTGAGTTTACCGGGTCCCGCGTCCCCTTGGATCTTGATATCACTCCTGTGGAGGTTCGAGCTTTGCTGGGCTTCGCTGCTGAGGACCGGGTCTTTAAGGCCCGCAGTATCCGATCTGGTGCCTTGGCTGTCGATGCAGTCGGGGGTCTCTATGCGCTGCCTATTCCAGCAGATCAGGGTACCCGCGACATTCTACTCCGACGCTTGTTCCTGACGATCATGAGGGGTTGTTTCCTAGGGAACAACTCCTCCACCATTCATTTCAGCGTCATGGGAGCGGTTAGAGACGTGGATCGCATCAGTGACTATGACTGGGGGTCATTCACCTTTGCCTATTTCCTCCACGGTATGCGCCTACGCTCGGAGGGACAGACTGATGCCTGGCTCGGTTTCTACCACTTTCTGCTGGTGAGTCCCTTCCTCCTCTCTCTTACTGTATTTTTTTTCCTTTCATCTCTTTTCTGTATTTGATAGTGACTCATGCCTTGCCTTGCTTCTATTCACAGTTATGGGCTTATGAGCGGCTTCCATGTCTGAGGCCTATCACTACTCTGGGCCCGGACACTTATCCTCGGGGTCGGCGATGGCATCACAGCACTCTGGAGGAGGTCCCCGTGTCGGGCAGCTTTGCACATTGTCGTATTCAGCTGGAGTTGATCACGGCTGCCGACGTCGTCTGGATTCCCTACCTCTCCGAGCATCTGACTGTGGGGTTTGCTGACGGGCATCCTTCCGGCCCGGAGTTCGAGCTTTCCACCCGTCGCCTCACTTTGCAGAGTGTTGGAGGCTGGGTGATGTATCTGGGAGAGCGCGCATTCAGATGCGTCACTGGAGAGATCCGTATTCCGCACTCCCTTTCTTTCACTACTTTCTGGCCGCTGGATTCTCAGCCCTCGGAGATCATGCTCGCCGGGGAAGACGGTCGGATGCTTTCCACGGGTCCCACTACGAGCGATGCATTCCGTACATGGTGGGTGCCCCGTACCATCGGTCCTCAGACTCGGGCCACTTTCTTTCTTGGAGACATGGTTCCAGGCTCGGTTACGATGACCGATTGGGCTGCCTGTGTTCGGACCCCTACCCACGCTGAGCAGATCGCCTCATTGACCCGTCAGGTAGATCAGTTGTCGCTGTTTATTCGGGGGTTGGGCCGGGCCCCGGAGGAGGCTTACACCTACGATCCTGACGGTGCAGGTTATGATGCAGGCCCGAGTTCATCTGATGCCACAGCGCATCCCTACATCCCTGATATGAACTTTGGTCCTCCGAGCTCGACGACTCCAGGGGATCAGTTCGAGGATCCTGCTTTCATAGATGATACTGATTTTATTTAGACCAGGATAGGATAGGGCCTTTTGTATCGGCACCTGCTTAGATTTCTTTTTCATTTATGCACTATGTACTGAACTCATTCATTTATTTATGCACAGTTTTCTTTTTCATTTTATGGAATTCACCTGTTTTATTATTAACTGTATGATGCATGCTCTTTTATTTATGGATAGAGAATGACCCCTGTACAGTCTTTTTTGATACTATTTTTCCACAGATGTCGTCCTCAGATGCCGTGGTTCGTTTGGATTCCACTCTCCCCACAGGGTTGGTTGGCAGCCTCTTCCGCTGGTTGGACAGTCTACTGCCAGCAGATAGGGTTATCGTAGATGGCCTTTTGGGACATTCTTGGTCCTTATTAACCTTTCAGGTGCCAGCGAGCTTCGTGGATGGCCTTCTGAGCTATTGGGCCCCTGCCCGTCAGGTGTTTAGGTTTGGGACAGTAGAGCTGACCCCCACCCTTGAGGAGTATGCTCGCTTCACCGGCTTGCCGTTGGATGGTCCCTGTGCTAGGGTTACCGTTGGTTCCATGCGCCGTCAATTCTTGACTTTCACCGGTTTGCGGAGGGCTGTCTTATTACCGGTAATCACATCAGACCATATGGTTCCTCTTCAATTCTTGATTGACCGATTTGGCTCACCTGACAGTTTTCGTCTTTTCCTCGGTGATTTTTCCGTGTCCGAGGAGCGCTGGGATGCCTTGAGAGTGGGCGTTCTGATGGCCTGTGTCATCTCAGTTTTGTATTTGCCTGCAGGATCCGATCATTTGGACATGCGGATCGTTGCGGCCGTTGGGGCCCTTCAGGAGGATCACACCATTCTCCCCATGATATTGGCGGATACCTATATGTCGGCCACATATTGCCAGTCCTTCCGAGGGAGATTCTTCAGAGGGAGTTCGACCTTATTGTATGTGTGGTTCATGAGCCATCTCAGCCCCATCGGCCACTTCCGCCGCCAAGGGTTTTGCTTCAGTTACAACATAGCCGCGCAGTTTTCGTTTCGTCCCGTGAGCTGTACTGATGTGACCTCCTGGATATCCTTTTTGTCTGTCATTGAGGACCCCTTTCATCTATTGGTCTACTCGGGCTATTGCTCCTTCATGAGCTTCTTGACTCATGTGCCTGGCATGGATTTCATTCCCATTGCTGGGTTAAGGGGCGTGACGACCTATCATCCCCTGGCGGTTATGGGGCAGTTTGATCAGACACAGGATTTACACCCCTTCGCGGGTGCAGCCGCATACCGATTCCTTATATCATCCTGTACAGAGAGGGATCTATTGCAGGTATACGAGCTTTGGAATCACAGGATCTTTGCCGAATATAGTGCGAGCTGTCACATCCAGACATTTGCCTACGTACAGTGGTTGCGTGGAGACCTGGATTCGGCTAGTTTGAGTCGGATTGGGGCCTTTGATGACTCTGGAGTGATTTTCACAGAAGATACCACAGACCACTCTATTTCAGCCGATTCTGCCCCGAGTCGGGTCGCTGAGGATTCCCGACTCCGCCTGGCGCTGATTACTACTGAAGCCGAGAGGGATGCCGCCCTTGCCGAGAGAGATGAGGCCATTCGGGCTAGAGATGCTGCCATTGCTGATAGAGAGGCCATTGTATCTCAGACCAGGGCAGTGGTAGATGCTCATTTTGGGACTGTCAGCCGAGCTACTGCTTTACTGGATCGTATTGATATGATGGGGCAGCAGATTGCAGGAGATGCTGATGCTTCAGATCTATCCACCACCATGTCCATCCTGCTTCGGCTAGTTTCAGATTTGTAGATTATTTTATTTCCTGCATAGACTATGTTGGTTTCATCAGTTATTGAAAGAGAAATCTTGTAATAAAACGACTTATATATATAGACATGCATTTAAATTTAGTCATTTTCCCCTTTTTGTCGTATCATTGCCATCCATTGGATCATCATTTTATCCAACTGACCATGATTTTGACATTTCGCCTTCTTTCTTTCCTCAAGACTTGATGGAGATTTGACAGATATTGCCGCACACCTTTTGATTTCGTCGGATTGAATCTCAGATTTTGGATAACTGTTTGGGTTGGATCAGGGTATGTATTCTGGGATGAAACTGGTTAGGCAGTTGGTTTTGGGAAGGTTTTGAGGTTGTAGGAAGGTTTTATCTGGATATCGAAAATTGGTTTCGGTTAGGGAAAGGATTATTTTTTTAAAGGATCGGACCGCGCCATGATGGCTGCCTACGTACCCCCACAAGTTGGGAGATCAGGTCCTACGTAGTTCGCTCTCAAAGGAAAAAAAGAACTGATGATTTAAGCGTAGAACCGCTTCACCGAGTCAGAATTGAGGGGTTGTGGAAATACCTCACCATCCATTTCTTGCAATATGAGGGCTCCTCCGGACAGCACTTTCTTAATCACGAATGGTCCTTCCCAATTCGGGGCAAACTTCCCCTTGGCTTCGTCTTGACAAGGCATGACTCTCTTTAGCACCAGGTCATTCTCCTTGAATTTCCGAGGCCTGATCCTTTTGTCGTATGATCGGGAGATCCTCTGTTGATATAGTTGGCCGTGCCAAACAGCAGCCACCCTCCTTTCATCAATTAGGGCCAACTGGTCGTATCGACTTTGCATCCAATCCTCTTCGCTTATCTGAGCGTCGATCACTATTCTGAGGGACGCCATCTCAACCTCAACTGGTAGAACAGCCTCCATTCCATACACCAAAGCGTAAGGGGTTGCCCCTGTAGAAGTACGCGTTGATGTTCGGTATGCCAGCAGGGTGAGGGGTAACAGATCCGGCCATCCCCGATGATTAGCGGACATTTTCGCCATGATCTTCTTGATGTTTTTATTTGCAGCCTCCACTGCCCCATTCATCTTAGGACGGTAAATGACGGAATTGAGATGCTTAATCTTGAACTGGTCACACAGTCCCTTCATGAGGGCGTTGTTTAAATTCTTGGCATTGTCGGAGACCACAACCTCAGGTTGCCCATATCGGCAAATGACATTATTCCTGATGAAGCTGACGATGACCTCCTGAGTTACTTTAGGGAAAGAAGCTGCCTCTACCCATTTGGTGAAATAATCGATCATGACGAAGATGAATCGATGCCCGTTGCTTGCTTTGGGCTCTATTGGTCCGATTACATCCATTCCCCACATCGAAAATGGCCACGGGGAGGTCATACAGTGCAGTTCATTGGGAGGCGTATGGATCACATTACCGTGCGCCTGACATTGATAACACCGTTTGACATGATCATCACAGTCAGCTTTTAAGGTCAACCAATAATGCCCTGTTCTCAAAATCTTTTTGGCTAGCATCGGTCCACTCATATGTGGCCCACACACCCCGCCATGGATTTCATTCATAATCCTTTGGGATTGCGTTTCGTCTACGCATTGCAACAGTCCCAACCCGGCATCCCTTTTGTAAAGTGAATCGCCACTCAGGTAAAACTTCATCGCCATCTTTTGAATTCTCATCCTTTCAGTCCGATTTGCCTGATCGGGAAGGGATCTGTCTCTCAGATATTCCCTGATGTCGTGATACCAGGGCTGCCTTGTCAACACCACCTCGTTTGATAACACTGCCACATTTTCCTCATATGCCGGGGTATTCTGTACGGTGATCTCAATCTGTGGACTGTCCCTACTCTTGATCACGTGGATTAAGGAAGCCAAAGTCGCCAATGCATCGGCAAAATCATTTCGTCCCCGAGGAATATGGCGGAAGGCGATATCTTCGAACTCTCGCATAAGCTGGGTGACACAACGATGGTAGGGAAGTAACCGAAGCTCCTTAGTGTTGTATACCCCGATTGCTTGTCTGATTACCAATTCTGAATCCCCGAACACCGCTAGTCTTTTTACTCCCATGTCACGGGCCAATCGGAGTCCCAAGATACACCCCTCGTATTCAGCGGTGTTGTTCGAATTGCTGAAACGAAGCTTAGTGGCCACGGGGTATTGTTCTCCGGTGATAGAGACTAGGACCGCTCCGGCTCCTGCCCCCTCGGCATTCATGGCACCATCAAAATACAGCTTCCAGAATTGTCCCTCGTCATCACATTTTTCGCGCGATACCCAAAATATATCCTCGCCCGGAAGAGGAGTTTCTAACGGCTCCATCCCTCCTGTCGGGGCTTCTGCCAACTGATCTGCAATTCCCTGCCCTTTCATGGCCTTCTGGGTCACGTACACCATGTCAAACTGTTGTAAAATTAACTGCCATCTTGATAGTCGACAATTCAGCATGGGCCTTTCGAAAATATATTTCAGGGGATCCATTCTTGATATCAGGTACGTTGTATGCCCATGGAGGTAGTGCTGTAATCTCCCTGCAGCCCAGGCCAGAGCACAACAGGTCTTCTCAATGGGAGTGTAATTCTGCTCACATTGGCTAAATCTTTTGCTGAGGTAATAGATGGCCTGCTCTTTTCCCGCCTCATTTTTCTGTCCCAACATACATCCCATCGCGATGGCATTTACCGATATATACATAAACAGAGGGATCCCATCCTTCGGGGGTACCAGCACTGGTGCCTCCGTCAATTGTTTCTTAATGGTCTGAAACGCCCTCTGACATTGCTCATTCCACTCCTGGGAAACCCCTTTTCTTAACAGTTTAAAAATCGGCTCACATGTAGTCGTCAAGTGGGATATAAAACGGCTGATGAAGTTTATCCTCCCCAGGAATCCTCTTATCTCCTTCTCTGTGTGGGGTGCTGGCATATCCACAATGGCCTTAATCTTTGCTGGATCCAACTCAATGCCCCGATCACTAACCAGGAATCCCAAGAGCTTACCCGACTGCACTCCGAAAGCACACTTTGCTGGATTGAGTTTCAAGTTATACTTTCTGAGTCGATCGAATAGCTTTTTAAGATGAGTTATATGATCGGACTCTACCTTTGATTTCACAATAATGTCATCCACGTAGACCTCTATCTCCTTGTGCATCATATCGTGGAACAAGGCCATCATGGCTCTCTGATAAGTAGCCCCTGCATTTGTGAGACCGAAAGCCAGTCGTCTATAGCAGAAAGTGCCCCAGGGGGTGATGAATGCGGTCTTTTCCCGATCTTCCTCCGCCACCATTATCTGGTGATATCCTGCGAAGCAATCCACAAAAGAGTACATTTCGTACTGGGCCGTGTTATCCACCAGGATGTGTATGAAAGGCACCGGGAAGTTGTCCTTGAGACTGGCCTTGTTTAGATCTCTGTAGTCCACGCATACCCTCACCTTTCCTCCAGGTTTAGCCACTGGGACCACATTGGATAGCCATTCCGGGTAAGTGGACACCATAATGATTCCCGCTCTGAACTGCTTGATGATCTCTTCCTTCACTTTTAAGCTCCACTCCGGTTTCAATTTCCTTAATTTTTGTTTGACAGGCTTGAAACCCTCCTTGATGGGTAACCGGTGCACCACAATGTCGGTGGACAATCCGATCATATCCTCGTGCGACCAGGCGAAGACATCCTCATATTGGCTTAGTAACTCAATTATTTCTGCTTTTTGGCTGGGGGTAAGGTCTGTCCCTATCTTGAGTTCTTTTGGATTGTCAGGGGTTCCGATATCTATAGTGATGGTTTGGTCCAAATTGGGTTTGGGTTTATCTTCGACCCATCCTTTGATCTCATCAGGTGCGTCGTCGTAATCTGTCTCGTCTTGCTCAATGCCCATTAAATCGAAATCCAGCTCAATGTCAAAATCATAATCATCATTCAAATTTGAAAAACCCTTTGTTAGGCAAGGATTACTCAAATGGGTATACCTGACATAAAACAAAGTACTTGTCATATATAAATCATTTTTCACGACGATCGCAATTTCAAATAACACGAAGAAACGACACAATTATGCAGAAATAAAACAACAACAAAATAAAACTTCTTCATTCCCCCATCCTCTAGGGTTAACCACCCTGACGTCGAGCTTTACCCTTGTTTGGATATCACTGGTTTCTGGGTCCAATTATCGATGGTCAGGTCAGATGAAATGCGCTGGATAAAGGAGGGCCTCACATCGGACACCTCCCCGATGATTACGGATACGTCGCCTGAGTCCTTCTCCATATCTTCTCCAGGAATGATCAGCCCTGCCCAATCGATGACAGGCACAACTTGTTGGGCTCCCGGTGGTGTGATAACATTCGTCCCCTCCTTACTGCTTGTTGATTGTCCGGGGATATAGCATTTGGTTTCGAACTCTTTTGCGACCTCCCGCAGGAAACTTTCCCTCCGGGCCGACTCATTACATGTGGGGGTTAACTCTTCATTCCCTGCCCCAATCACAGGTCCGCTGATCCCCTGCTTATTGTCGACTTTGGTCACTGGACTGCCAACTAGTCGAATCGGAGTCGCACCCCGACGGTGTCCCCGTACTGCGCCCACATGGTATCCCAATCCTGCTTTGCCTATCTGTTGTGGTAGGTGGATGGGCTCGGTGATTCCCTGACTGCTTTTCCCTAGTCCCTGTCCAGGTTGGAAGTTCATTTTAATCATTTCCCGTGCCACAAAGGTGAGTTCCGGAGAGACCCTTGGTTTCACAGCTGGAGCCCCCAGGCATCTATAATGGGGAGTGCTAATCTCTAGTGCTTGAAAGCTGGCAGGCGCCGCTGTCTCATCCACATTGATTACTGGTAGGCCACTCCTGGGAGGAGAAGGGTCATCACATTCGGCCGAGATTGTTACCAGATTCCCATCGATGATCAACTTGATTTGTTGGTGGAGCGTGGAAGGAACTGCCCCGGCCATGTGTATCCACGGCCTCCCTAACAGCAGGTTGTAGCTTGCCGTAATATCTAGGACTTGGAAGGATATATCAAAAGTACAGGGCCCTATCTCCACTGGCAATTCTATCTCTCCGGGATCCGTCAAAAGCCCGAACCACCACATGACTGGCCCGTAGGCGCTTGGGACTGATGTTCATTTTCTTCAGCGTGCTGAGAGGACATATATTCAATGCCGATCCCCCGTCGATCAGCACCCCATTCATGACATATCCTGAGGAGATTACCGCGATGTGTAGCGGTTTTCGGTGCCCCCTTCCCTCTTTGGGAATGTCCTCCTCCGTAAAGGATATTGCATCGGTTTCCAATAAGTGGCCTACCAGCCGGCCGAAACCCTCCTCACTAATTTCTTTGGGCACAAATGCCTCCTCCAGAACCTTCATCAGGGTTTTGCAATGCTCACTGGATGACAACACCAAGTCCATGACTGATGTTAGGGTTGATTCCTCATTTAAAATCTGGATCCCCCTCGTTTCTCTTCTTTCTGGGTGATCCATCCTTTTCAAAAACTCTATGGCCCTTTCCTCAGAAATCTCTTCATTTTTTCTCTTTTGGCTCTCGAGAACTCGCCCGGGAAGATATAAGGGATTCCCCTTGGTCGTCACGGAAGCACAACTGGCCGCTTCCTCTGGTATTCCCCCATAATTCCAGGGTACAGTCCTCAGACTACTGATAGGGAGTTGCGGCCTTGCTGCAAGTATGATGGGCCTCGGGGCTGTCAGCTTGACAGGTCCCTCTATGTTATTCGTACTTACCCCTATCAACCTGATGGGCGTTCCCCGTGCATCCCCATGATCATGTATCATGTTGATCATCTCCTCAACTTTCTGCACATAGTTCAACCTTGGCGGCCCCCCAGCCTCACTTGCCTCCGTCGCATTAACTCCCCCTCCATCATGTCTTGGCAGGGGATTTGCTTTAACATTCGGGGAGTCCGGTTGTTCCACCACAATTTCCCCACTGTCTATCATGTTTTGGATTCGATGCTTCAACGTCCAGCAATCTTGTGTATCATGGCCAGGGGAACTGGAGTGGTATGCACATCGTTTTGCTCGGGTCAAACCTTCTACCCTTTGGGTCACTTGGTGGTGCCAGACCAACTATTTTCTTTTGGGCTACTAATACCGCTAATACCCGTTCAAAGCGGCTCCCCGAGCGGGGTGAATACTCGATTCTGCGAAGCCTCATATCTTCTTCGCCCCTCTGCCCTTTGATCTGTGAAGTTTGGCTGTCGGGATGGCCCTCCCCTCTGTACCTGAACCGGAAGATGACTTTCTGTTTTTCTGGATGACCCCTGTAAGATGAGGGAAACATCCTCTTCCTTTTTCTTTTGGACCCTCCGGGAAGTGCTGCCATAGTTTCCATTCTGTATTTGCTCGGCAGCAGTTTCTAAAGCAGTAAGATCCCGGATTTTACCCGACTTCAACCCCATGTCTACCATCTCTCCATGTTTAATCATTTCAGCAAAAGGTCTTCCAATCCCCGAGATGACCCTCTCATAATACGGTGCCTCCTGGATGTCTACAAAGGTCATCACCATCTCTGATTCGTTCATTGGGGGGGTCACCTGTGCGGCCATGCCCCTCCACCGTTGTGCATATTCCCTGAAGGATTCCCTAGGCTGTTTCTTAACCTTTGTCATTTGGTACCTGTCAGGGGCCATCTGGGCCTGAAAGCTGTATTGGGTTAAGAAGGTATGGGCCAACTCCTCCCAGTTGTGGATTCGGGCGTTGTCGAGGCGGGCATACCAGATTCTTGCCTCCCCTGTTAAGCTTTTCTGGAATAGTTGCATTCTTAACCCCTCGTCTTCGGCATAAGACCCGAGTTCTCCAATGTATATTTTCAAGTGTGTATAGGGGTCTCCCTTTCCATTGTACTTTTCAAACTCGGGAACTTTGAACTTTTCTGGATATCTGGCTCCGGGGAAAACACATAGATCCGAATAATTAACCCTGCCCAGGGAGCCTATGCCCCTTAGAGATTGGATGGTCTCCTCCATGTGTTTCATTTTTCTCCGAAGGTCGTCATTGTCCCCTTCTTCTGGGATAGTAACCACTGTCCTGCTAGGTATGGGAACGGCCCTTGTAATGACTGGCTCGTCCTTGAGTTGGGGTTGGTCATCCTTACCCAGGTTTACAACATTTTTAGGAGGATTCTGGTCACCCCCTGGTGGTGGAATATTATGTGGTCCTTGGCTTGGCGGATCCTGTCTGAGTAGGAACTGCTCTTTTAGCATTGTGGCCATTTCCATCATCTGTTTTTTGAAGTCATCAAACTCTTCCCGAGATATGGAACTATGATTAGGAATATCAGCCATTTCAGATGTAGAATTTTGGGCTTTCTTAAACTGCGAACGGGTTTGAGGAGCAATCCTGCGAAACAACGGTTCGAAGTTTAGTCTTGGGGAAATGAAAGAATGGATGCATGCTAAAACCGTAACCTCTTGTGTGTTTTTGGGTTTTTTAATCTTTTTCTGCAAAACAACTCGTTAGCGGTTCTTTATTGAAATAATACATGCTAGATATGATTTATGCTTCCCGTGTCGTTCCCTGCAAAACACAGAGGTTAGTATTTTCTTTTGACATAAAGGGGAAGCATATATGAATATGTTGCAATGGAATTATGGCATTTATACGCAGAAACGTAAAAGGGCATGAAGAGACTTATCCTGCGTTGGGTTAATCTGGGGCTGACCTATCCTAGGGTTACTCTCACGGGCTTTTCGGCATGAAGGTTCCCAAATCTTCGCAATCTACTCGTTTGAGCCCTTTCGATTGGAGCGGATTTGAGTGGTGCGTTTCCTGAGCCATCTCCGGGGAGCAGCCCCATCGAGTCCAGTAATAAGCAACCGACGGGTTCGCCTCAGGAGGAGGTACAATCTCAACATACATTCACATTCATCGTCCTCACCGTATGCAAATGATTACTTTAAGGTAAATCAACTCCATTCAATCATTCATTCATTGGACAAAAGCACACATTCACACAACAATAAGTAAAATAGGTCAAAATGTTGCACGCACATACATATTCATAAAATTTTTTAAGGATAGGATAGCATCAAGATTTAAACGCGGCTTAAGCCCTCTAATGTTCCCCAGCAGAGTCGCCAGCTGTCGACGCCGGGTTTTCGCTTTCTCGTCTCCTTTTAGTCTTTTCCAATTTTAGCCTTTTGGTTTAGATGATTTTTTGGAAAAGGTCGGCATTGATGTCGACGGGGTTTTGAAAGATCGTTTTTTATGATGAGCCATTTAACCAGAGTCGCCAGTTGGTATATTTGAAATGGATGTACCAACTCATCCGAGTTTTCGCTTTTTTATAAATCGCTGGCTCATGTGTGACTCCGAATTAATTGGTCTGCGAATCGAGATTCATAGAGTTCGGGGGCTTGCTTAAGTGAGGGGAAGGTGTTAGGCACCCCTCGACTTCCGTGAAACACGGTTACCGCAATCTTGATGCTTTTCCTATCCTTTAATTCATAAAACGTATATGCGTGCGTGTGTGTGTGTGTGTGCCTAAATGAAGGTTGTGGTGAGTTTTGTATGAAAGAATCATTTGGATTTTAGGGAAAATCGTGTTTTAATTTGAGAACGCTTCGGAATATCTTTTCGGTATACACGAGAAAGCTTTATTTCTTTATGAGAAAGGTTTGGTTTTAATTGTCCAAAACTATGAGATTTTTCATTAAGTGTCGTTTTGGCCAAACAAGAGTTTTAAACCTTCGTCTAAATAGGAATCGAGATCTATACGTTGCTTTCATAAAATGATGGGCAATTTCTAGAATCTCTTTCGCCCTATGTATTAAGGTTTAGTAAAACGTCATTTTATTTATAAAATCATTTTGTGTGATGTTTTGGAAAACGATCTTTCTTTAGCTTTCTCATTAGATAGGAATCGACATTCATTAACATTTCTCAAATTTTAACCTCGTGATTCTAATATCCTACTTTGATTGATTTTATGAAAATCTTATCATTTAGCTTTGAAACCAATTTCGTGTCATAAATCAAATCAAGCATAAACACGCGTCGGGGCTATTCATGGGCATGTAAGCCATCAAAATGTCCCCGAACACCAACAATCACAAATTCCACTATTTCAGGGCCTTAAGCACGATTCTCGCCTTAGCGTCATTTTAAGGCCCGACGGTTACATGTTTACAACGAAGGATTACATTGTTCCTAAATACATACGTCAAAATTTGTCCATCATCGGATGCGGACCATGGTGTCACGCTCCTAGGCTCACATCCACAATTTATCACAAACATCAAATAGATACAAATAACATAACTAACAACGGATTGCTTAACGCCCCACAAGGATCCAAAATTAACAATCTACATAGATCAATTCCATCTAATGTATATATCGATATGAACGAGCAACACCTCACCCAATGGATATCATCGGATTATTAGGAAGAACTTTGTTCCGATGGAACCCTCTCTAATAATTCCTAATCCATTGTTCCACAATAATTTACATGAAATCTACATTTAATTCAATCAAATGACATAATAGGAATTGGTATAATAAAAGAGATTTCACCTTGCAATTGATATCCAAATGGATGTGAACTTATGTATTGAATAGAAGAAGAAAGTATTATGTGATACAATCAAATCACAAGAATAATATTCCTCTCTTTTTTTCTCACTTTCTCTCCTATTTTTGTAGCAAAATCTCACTATTTTCTCTCTATTTCCGTGCTTATGTTGCTGCTGGAATTTCCTTCTTCTCCACAATTGCTGAACTTGCTGAACCTCCTGTATGCTGCCCGAAGCGGCTTAAATAGGCTGGCCAGAGCCAGCCGCAGATTTATCTGCGGCTGGCCGCAGATGGATCTGCGGTTGGCCAGCTGGCACGCCTCCCATCGCACTCAGCTGGTAGTGCTGATTTCCTGGCTTCCGTGCTGGCGCACCCACTTGGCCGCAGATCTATCCGCGGCTGGCGGGCTTGACTTTCTCGATTTTCGTGCCACGCCTCGATTTTCGTGCCGCAACGTCGGTTTTCGTTGACAGGCTCGTGTTCTGCAGTCCGGGAATTTCCGGGAGACGTGCCACCTCATTCGGAAGTGCCTGCTTCGGACGGCTTTATTGTCACGTAAACTTGGGTTGCCCAAAACATTGCGGCGGTGCCGGGCGCTCGCCCTTGTGCCTGCTTCTTTGCTCCCGCAAGCTGGTTCAATTGACGATTTTGCCCTCCTGTCATGATTAGTAGAAGGAAACGCAAAATTTGGGTGTCTACAATGGGTTGTGCTGAAGTTTTTACAAATATTGCAGCATTGGAATTCTTTTATCAATGAGAAGTTTGTGTGCTGCTCTGTCTCTCACCACGACTGCTTTTGGCAGCTATTTGAGCTCGGTACTAGTAACTATTGTCACGGAAATTAGTACTAGAAATAGGAAGCTCGGATGGATACCGGATAATTTGAATCATGGTCATTTGCATTACTTTTTCTGGCTTTTGGCAGTGCTTAGTGTGCTGAATTTAGCTGCATTTCTCTTGGTTTCTAGGTGGTACACATATAAGAAGGCTGTGGGAACTCTATTTTCTGGGTATTTCGATATGGTTACTTGTAAATACATTGTCTGTCCTATTTTGTAGATGGACATTTTATGTTATGGTAATTTGTAGTGTAAATGGAATTAAGAAGAAAATGAAAGCGAAGTTTATGCAGCAATAATGAACTTGTACTACTTTGTCATCCTACTGATTCTCCTGGTTGTTGTTCCAAAATGAATATTTTGATACATACATACATACATACATTTTGATAATCTTGTACAGCAAGCTCCACGGCAATTTTTTGAGTTGGCTTTTAATCCATTTTTGTATTGGTTATGAAATGAATGGTTTATGTTATTGGTTTTCTAATGTTACTTGTTGATTTGCTATGCCATAACAGAAGTTTATATATATTCTGAATTATCTAGCAGACCATATATCTACTTATCAACCAAAACATAAGAACTTGGAATAATGCTTGTATTATATAGCAGGCAAGACAGGGGAATCACTCAAATGGCCTGCACAACCTTACAAACTTATATAGTACTCCAATGTATTGGCACAACCTTACAGTTTTTCAAAAGAAAACAGAGACCCTGTCATAAAACCAATGTATTGGTACATTCCAAGCAAAGCAAAATATTGGTACATTCCAAGTAAAGCAATGTCATACAAAAGAAACAAAATACATAGTCTAATATCCAAAAGTAAAAAAATATTCATTCCCTCATACTGCTTCTGCAGTTGTAAATCAGTACATATATTCTAAAAAAATTAGAGAAGCTCAAGCCATTGACAACTGCAAGCCACCAAGGAAACTAATTTGGAAGCTGCATTAATCAAAGCAAGTTAGCTAGAGGTTCCATTATACTGTGAAGTTGGATAGCCTGGGATTTCAAATGAGAAATCCAAACAATTGTTTTCCTCATACTGCAGTTCCAGTTCATTCCCTCATACTGCTCCTGTTCCAGTTCCAGTTCAAATCAGTACATAATTGCAGTCTACCATAGTCTAATTGACAAGCCCAACATGTTAATGGAATTTATAGTGATATTCCTGAAATGAAAAACAAAATGTTAGTTGAATAATCTATAATGAAAATATCCTTTATAAGAGGATTTTTACAATCACCTAGAGATGAATAACTATCAATATCTACACTTGGGTTGGGAGTTGCGCCGTCATGACAAGGTGAATACCTGCAACAAAAATGACATCTAATAAGCACAATTAGATACAACAATATCTATGAAAACAAATGCAAAATTTGTAAATTTCTTACCTCTTTGTAAGCATGGGACAATTTCTTTTGTCGTTTGTTTGGCCAACCAAACCACACCCATTACACCGTCTAGCTTTAGAATTTTTTGGTCCCCCTAATGCTTTCTCTTTCCCTCCCTTAAGCCTTTTACCACAACCCTTTGCACGCACTTGACTCGGTTCGTTGTAGTAGTTGCTACCCCCACTCCCTGAAGCAACTACACTTGGAATTTGACTTCTTTCTACAGTATCAACAAAACTTGTACCACAACTAATCATTTGATTAATTTTATCATGTGCACCACTCAAAGCATCAATATAGACCTTAGTTGCTTCGTTGCTAGTAAGGGCCTTGTCAACCATATCTAAGGCTAGTTGCATTAATTGACTCCGCTTCAGTAGATATGACTTGTTATCAGTTATCTCAATGCCACTACCATCAACGACTACCCCAGATTTAACTGTTTTTGTCCATCTACTCAAAATGTATTGACTTGGCAATATTTCATAATCATGCATTTTGTGCAAATATCCCAACACGTGTCTACAAGGAATTCCCATGCTCTCAAATTTTTTGCAAGTACATGAAGCAAAATCCTTAACCTTGTCATAATGAATTTGTCGCAATGGATAATTACCACCGCTTTTTCTTGTAATGGTGTACACACAGTGATCTTCATCTTCATCTATAAGCTCAAATTTAAAAGTCAAGCTCTCCCACATCTCATCCTGAAACTTAAAAAATATTTCATGTGTATAGATATCAACCATATGCACCAAAAGGTCGTGAAGCATTTTCATTTTAGGCTTCTCAATCATGTCTTTGTGATCCGCCAATAATTCTTCATGACGTTGTCGCTCAAGTCCCCTACCAAACTGAATCATAAAATCTACCAATGAATTATTTTTTGAAATATATTTTTTGAAGAATGAGTGAGAGCTTTCAGCTCGTTGGCTACTTGACATTCCAACCGAGAAAACATGATTCATATATGCCGGCACCCATTTAGCACGAATTTCAAACATTGATTGTAACCATTTGTTGTCATTTAACCCACTCTTCTCAACCAACTCTATCCATTTCAAATCGAACTCTTCCGTAATCTCTGTTTTCCATATGCAATTTGAAAACTCCTTATAGTAAGCCCTGTATTTAACTGAATTTATCTTTTCAGAAAATTTAGTTAAAATGTGTCAACTACAATATCTATGGAATGTTGTTGGTAGAGTTTGTGAAATTGCATTTGTCATAGCAGGATCTTGATCAGTAATGATCATCTTAGGGGCATCACTTGACATGGCTTCCAAAAATTGGTTGAAAAGCCAAACAAATGAAGCTATGGTCTCATTACTCAAGAATGCACATGCAAATATTATTGTTTGACCATGATTATTAACCCCCATTAGTGGTGCAAAAATTAATCCATACCGATTAGTGTTGTACGTAGTATCAAAGATCACTACATCACCATAAAAATTGTAAGCCCGTCTAGAGGTTGAATCAGCCCAAAAACAATGAGTAATCATGTTTTCATCATTTAACTCAATTTTGAAATAAAATGATGGATTCTTTCCTTGTTCACCCATTAAAAACTCGTGCAACATATGTCCATCATGTCCTTTCATCTCATTGCGCTTATCTCGTTCGAGATTATACAAATCTCTTTGCGTACAACCAATATTCTCAAACACCCCCCCCCCCCCGATTGCACTCCAAGCAAATTGAATTGTTGATGCGATGGTATATTTACCATCTGAAGCTGTTGAGTCAGGGCCTTTTGGGCAGTTGATATATTGCGGTGAGATCGCAACAAATGTTTTTTTCGTGGAGTTGTTAATGGGTGACAATGACCCTCAACAAATATACTAACAACATATAAGTTTGACGGTGTCATCACAATAGCAAGTTTTGCTTTACAACCCTCTTTAATTGATCCCCTGCGCCTTGTTGCCTCAATGTTCACTACTGTTGTAGCATTCCCCTGTTTCCAACAAACAAACTCTTTCCTTATGATCTCACTACTTCCCCGTCTCTTTTTTTCAGACCAATTTCGAACACTAAAGCCACTCTCTTTTGCATATGCATTGTAGAAACTAAAAGCATCATCTATTGTTTGAAATTCTTGACCTATTTTTGGTTTCAGCTCAGGTGCTACTTGAGGATTATACAAATTATCTGAAAAATTAGGATCTAACTCAACACATTGTTCCTCATTTAGCCCACTCTCATTCCCCCCTTCTTTTCGCTCTAAATTTTCTCCCATCTCATACTCTACTTCAACGTTATCCATTTTGATTAAAACCTATAATGATCAAATTTGGTAATTAACTTTTCAGAATATGATAAAATTGTGAAAACCACAACCAAAATATATTAAATAACTGCAAGCTGTTATGTCAGTTAATGTCCCATTTAAAATCATAAAGTATAACACAGGACCAGATTGGCCCTATTTGGTTCATTTTAACATGCCTATTTTAAGTATCTTTGTATTAGAAAAGGAAAGAAAGTTGTACATTGGGAATCCTTCTGCCCAAAAATGACAGCTTTCCTTCACAGACATGAATTTCGGTTCGAAAGATAGGCAAAATCATGGCAGCTGAATTAAAATTCGAAAGATGGGAAAAATAATGGCAGCTGAATTTAATATAATTTTTTTTTCTCATTCGCTGCCATTTTTTCTTCAAATCAGTACAATTTAGACTTAGAACCAAACTGAAACAAAATGGAAGCAGTGTTACCTCGTCTTCTTCAGGATCAGAAGGGATGATTTGTTGCTTCTATTATGCAAACCCTAGCTCCAAACTTGTAACTCAAAGGGGCTTTGAGAGAGAATCAGGGAAAAGGGTTTTCATATATTGAGAGAGAATCGGAAGATTGGGGATGGGTTTCAGTAGATTGGGGATGGGTTTGGGGAAATTCCTCTGTGAAATTCATTTTCGCCCTTTGCTTCCTTCTTCGTTTGCAGATTGGGGATGGCTCTGCTTCCTTCGCTTCCTTCGTTTGCTTCAGATCGGTTTTTTTTTACGACCCGAATATGAGCTTTTGACCCGCGTGTTTTTGAAGTCCGTCCCTTGGTCCGTTAATTTGGTCCGCTCCAGATCCCCTATGTATATATATATATATATAGAGAGAGAGAGAGAGAGAGTCAGGATCAAGTCTGGGAGTCCGGACCTGATCAAATCCGGACCTAATTTTTTTTTTTTTGCACTTTTTTTTTTCAAAACAACTAAAAAAATATATAGTTATTTTTGGTACTGAAAAATTTGTTAATACAGTGTTTTAGGTGTAATTTGGATACATATAACAAACAGTGTTGTACAGTCGGTACAACATTGTTTGTTATATGTATCCAAATCATACCCAAAACACTGTATTAACAAATTTTTTCAGTACCAAAAATAACTATATATTTTTTTAGTTGTTTTGAAAAAAAAAAGTGCAAAAAAAAAATAATTTTTGAGGTCCGCATTTTGATCAGGTCCGGGAGTCCGGACCTGATCCTGGCTCTCTCTCTCTATATATATATATATATATATAGAGAGAGAGAGAGAGAGAGAGAGTGTGTATTGCATAATAAAACTTAAAGATAAATTTTGGGCTGCAAATATTATTTCTCTAATTTTAGCTTTATTAAATTATTAGATTGTATACCATAACACTCCATTAATTTAATTAGTTTTAAGTAGATATTTTTTGCGGCTAAAGGTTTTTTTGCAAAATTAATTATGCACCTACCAACAAAAAAAGAATTAATATATAAACAAAAAAAATTGATATTTAAACAAGTGAATTTGATAGTTCCATAAGATTCTTCTACATGAATAGTAAATGAGAATTTGAGACCCACATTCATATGAGTAAGATCTTGTGAAAATATCAAAATTTTCTTATGAAGATAACAATTTTGTAAATAAATTAAGTTAAATAACTAAAAGGCTTAAACATAACCCATTTTTAAACCACTAATTCACATGACCGGCTTGAATAACCCATCAAATGCATTAACTGATTAATGCACTTGAAATAGTGATTTTGAGTGCTCCTAGATGTATATGGCAACTTTTAGGTGATATTGTTTATAAACCCATTTAACACACATGTCATGATGCTATTTGTGCCAAGTATTAAAATGTATTATATTCGTCTAAAATTAAAGATACATTTTTGACCTTTTAAAGTCAATTTGTAAAATTTTAAAAATCAAAATTGATATAATTTCGTTTATATTTTGAAAACAACAAAGATGATAATTATTAGTAATATTTTATAGTTAGTTTACAATTGTTATATTTGTTTGTATTAAAACTAAATCGCTTCATATTAATTTTAAATTTTAGGATTTCGCAAATTAACTTAAAAAAAGTCAAAATATATCTCTAATTTTAAAACGGATGGAGTAATGGGAACTGTTATTAACACTCCAAAATTAATACCTTACTTCTACATTATTAACACAAAAATTAGTATAGCAATAAGCAATAATCGATCCTACAGAGTGTAATGCCCGGGAATTTTTTTTTATCTAATTAATTATGGAATTTAATTTCTCTCGAATTGGATTTACGTGTTTAATTAAACTTATGGGTGTAGGATTAATTAATTATGTAACAATACGATCTAATTCTAGCTTTAAGGGGGTTCACTAATGGTTTGATTTAAATTAGTAGTCTGACCCTAAGGTGTGAATGACAAAGAAAACTGGAAAAAGGGGTAAATAATTAATTACACTTAATCATGATGTTGGATTCAAATTATTAAATTAAATAATTTGAATGTGGGTTTTATTGTTTAAATGAGTATTTAAAACAATTAAATAATTTAACTAATTATTCAATTTCAATATAAGAAGTATAACTTTATTAAACCCAAGTTAATAATCTAGCAAAGGTGATAAAACCCGGTTATGCCAAATTTGGATTTGTTTATTGGTGGAATAACTTCAAGCTGGGCCAATACTACTTTTGGACCCATCTGTTATTCGAATGGACCACCATTCTTCTTTAGCCCACTTCTTTCAGTCCGGGTGGATGGAGTAAGTTGGGCTGGGGAAGTTTCTTTTTACCAGCTGAGGAATAGCAACCCGGTCCTTTCTAATTGAGCCCAAGCCGGATGGTTAGTGTCTTGGCAATAGGCAGGGGAGGGTCTCCAGACCAGCTAATCGCACGAGGGGCTAGGGCGTGAGGGGTCTAGCCGAGCGATTTAGGGGCGACTGATTCTCACCTACCGCGCCGAAAGGGGTTGCAAGAAGGACGGTGAGGCATGGGCACTGATCTAGAGTGGCGGTAGGTACCGGCAGGGTATGGGCGGGCACGAAGAGCCATGCTGAAGTTCATCATTGTCCCTCACTGTTGCGAATTGACACCACGTTGGGTGTCAATGTCGGGTCAGAGCCAAGGGTTCTTTATAAATAAAGCCCTAGTTCAGAGGTAAGAGCTTGTTGTGTTTGTGAAACTCCGAAATAGAGAGAGATATAGTAAGAAACCGTCAATCGGCTGCTAATCAAGTGCTCGGGGGTGCTAGCTGTGGCGTGGATGTTCCCTAATTTCATCACCTATTTTGGGAGGAGGAGAACGGCGACTAGGACCTTACTTCGACTCAACCCAGCCTTACGGTATATTAGGGTTCTGTTAAGTTTTGACCCAATTGTCGTGTGGTTGTTCTTTTTTTTTATTTGGTTCTGTTGCTATTTTGTTGGGAAAGTTTGTGTATAGAAAGCCATGGAGGGTCAGGCGGTATAAGGATGGATTGTTGTAAGATCCCGACTTTATGAAATAAAAGTTTATTATTTTCTTTATGATAAAATTTTTATTTTTTTTAATAGTAAGGTGCTTAATTGTATAAATGATAGTTAAGGGTGTTATATGCGAATTATCTGATAAACAGTGTATGTCGGGGAATATTCTTTTTGTCGGGGAATATTCTTTTTGTCGGAGAATATTATATTCGGCACCGTATGACAGCGCCGAAATATCAAAATATTAGTGGGCCCCACAAATGACAAAATTGTCAACGATAGTGGGCCCCATTGTCGGATACTGAAAGCGACAGTATTTTGTCAACAGTATTATCACCGGCAACTGTTGAAATACCCGGTAATAAAAAGAACAGTAAAACGCGTTATTCCACAGTAGTACGCGGTATTTCATAGGCACACGGTATTGCACAGTATTTTAAATTATTGATTCAATAATTGATAAAGTAGCAATTACACAGTATTTTGATTCAATAATTACAATAGCATCCGCATGGTACTTTTTATTATTTATCATAGCACTGTAACTCATATTAATTGTTATGATATTTTAGCATTATTGATGGATTAAAAGTGGAGTCTAACTTAGGGGTACCTAATTGAAATTTTAAAATTCACATGCTGTGAACTATTGGTTCACATGTGGGAACTATTGGTTCACATGTGGGAACTATTAGGGGATATTATGCAAGATTGATAATACTTGAAGGATTATATTAAAAAGTAGAGGCAAAGATGAAGGTACTAAAGTGTAATAAGTCGAGCCCTTATTGTGCAATTAATGAAACTTGGTTTTTCTATAAATAGGAGGGGTTATCTTAAGAAATCTTCACACCTTCCTTACTTATACTCCCTCTCTCTCTCTCTAAATTGCTTGAGTTCTCTTAGTGTGCTAGGCTATTGTGAGTATTGGTGAGAATACTAGTATTGTCCAAGTTAATAAACTTCATAGAAAGCAACATCCAATCACTTATTAACGAAGGTAGGGGATATCATATTTTTTTTATACTCTTATGTAATATCAGTTGCTTCCCTATTCGTAAGTGATATTATACTCAGAAAAGGTTGTTATTCATTCCGTATTAATTTGTGGGGATAACCTGTCTACGCGGATTACCGCATGACGGGTGAATAACCCTTCGTATTCGTTACTTATAAATTTTTAGTGGAAATAATCTGTCTACGCGGATTACCGCATGACGGGTGAATAACCCTTCGTATTCATTATTTATTAATCTTTTGGGGAGATAATCTGTCTACGCGGATTACCGCATGACGGGTGAAAACCCATTTGCAGTTTCATATATTCTGTTATACTCGTATAACGTATCATTTCTTTTGTACTCTTTACGGAATATCTTTTCTTTCACAATTCTCCATTTATGATAAGAAATCTCTGTTTGTTTTCAAAACCTTATTTTTAAATGGAGAAAATCCTTGAAATTAGTAGAATATCCTTAATAGTTTGTGCTTCATCTAATATCTTTTCACTTGAATCTTTCTATTTCATTTTATACGTTATAGTTGAAGCATGAAATAATTTCTTGAATATCATTCTTGAATTTGACTCCACAATTTGGTCATCGTGTTGGCAATTTGGTCAATCTTTGATACTGATTAAATTTTAAAGCTTTTCTTATCCTTGATCTCACTGTATCATTGTCATCATCCTCATCCTCATACTTAAATTGTGGTGATAGTTCTCTTTGGCCCGTAGTGCAAAGATGAACTGGCGTGACATGATTTTGACCAAACTGTGTATTGGTATTATCATGACTTTTGGTGTTACAAACAAAGGCGTATGGTGAAAGTTCTCTTTGGCCCGTAGTGCAAAGATGAACTGGCGTTTGGCATGATCATGACCGGTGATGTTACAAATAAATATCTTTGGCACATAGTGCAAAGAGAGGCTGTTGAATATAAACTGTTGATTTGGATGTTCATAAACAGGGATTGTTGATTGGTGTTACAGGGATAAAATATTGGTGGTGATCCTTTAACTTATAGACGATGGTAGATATTATAATCTACTTGACTCTTCTAATGGATTGTTCGTTCCGCTGCAGTTGTTGTGTTGAACAATTATAATATCTTTAAATCTCTGATTTATTATTGTTGAAGACTAAAGATAATTTTTATTCTTCATTATCTTAGTCATGATATTTCTTACTGGGCTATTTGTGCTCACCCTTTTCCTTTTTGTTCCATTGTTCTCCTCAGGAAAAGAGAGTGTAGCGGGGACTAGCCGGGGAATGGAGTGATGGTCCGAGATAATAGAAGTGTCTCAATACCTTACTATTAGTGTGACAATAAGTGTATTGAGAATTTAAGATGTATTTGTATTGTGTTGTCGTATTTTACACGACACTTAATATTTGTAAATGGGAAAATTCGTATTTGTAATTGTATTTTGTGGAATGTTATTGGCGACTCAAAATGGGTTGTATGGACCTATTTTGGGGGCGTCACAATTGTGGTTGTGGATATCATGTGTTTTACTAATTATTGAGGGATTTTGAGTCGCCCACCAACTGTTTGATGCAATGTCTGTAAGGGCCAGCTCTGTATTTTTATCTTATTTTAAGTGATCTGTTTGGCTTGTATAAATTCTAGCATTTTGTTATACTATGTGTGGCTGTTATGCTATTGTGGCTGGAACCGAGTGGCTGGTTAGCGCCTAAGCTCGTGGGCGTTGTGTCCGTATGCAGCGCGAGCAGCAGCCGCGCCTTATGCACTTCGGTGCTAAAGGGCTAGGCAAGCAGCCAATTGCCGGTCGGGGGAAGGGGTTGGTAATGATTACTGCAGTTGCTCTCCTAATTGTTTAATCATGATGGTTAATACTAAGTTATTATCATAACCTTCAATGATAATAAGAGCCAGTCAATCCATTATTAGACGTTTGTTAAGATAGCTAAATAATCAAAATACCTACAAAAAATGAGTAATACTAATCAACCATCATATTGTTATTACTAAATGTTTAATAATAATGGTTAAGCCTTAAACATTGCTAGTTACAGAACTTGATAAATTGATGGGTAATTACAGTGGTAATTAAATGTTTAAAATATTGTTTTATGAAGTAATAATGATACTCTATGCATTATTAAAATGAGTTTGTAACACTAAAAGGCGATTAAATCATTACTAAATGACAATGACGCTTAAGGAATAAAATATGATTATTACCATTAATAATATTATGTAATAATTAGATTATTATGGAAAGGTTTAATAATAATGGTCAACACTTAAGATATTATTGAGAGAATTTAATAATATCATCGGGTGATTTAGTTACCTAATAAACTTTAAAGTACTTTAAATATTATCCAAATTGGTTGTTTAACTCATTAGTTTATTCAACAAGGATAACTAAGAATAAAGTCTATTTTAATTAATTGTTTATTATTTAATTATGATTAAACAATAAACAAGGGGTAATAATTATTTAATTAATATTAAATTAGATACAAATACTATTGGATTAATTATTTGTTATTATTCAAAATAATAATACACTAATAAAATAATTATTTGTTATTATAAATAATCAATAAGGATTATTAAATTAATAAAGATAAATAAGATTAATGATTTGATTATTCAATAATAATTAGTTATTGTTTAGTATTAAATAAAGGTAATTAGTTAACTACTATTTGACTAATATTAAATAGTGATGCAATGATGATAGAATTGATAAAATGAAGAGAGGTTAAATAACACATTAATTAAACAAATTAATAAGTGTTTATCACTTAAGGAAAATATCATCAATTAATTTAATCATCAACCTAATGATCAATTAAGTGTCTTACAAGATTAATGATAGTTTATTAAATTATGTGTGTTGTGTGATTGACTTAATTTTTAAAATATAGCATAACTAAGCGTAACAATATACAATTATACGCAATGCTAATTGATAGACCAACATTATTAATGTTAGGTCAATGGAAGAGAGTCGTATAAAGCTAGATAGCTGTAAGTCGACAATCAGGCAAGTTCCCTTTTTACCGAAACTTTACCTTGTTTCCGTAATCCTACTCAAATTATATTCGAGCAGGATATTATTGTATTGTAAGTTATTTAATTTAAGCTTGAACTTTATTCCAAGCATGCTTTAAGTGGTTTGATTACTTTACAATTAATCCACATCGACATTATTGATACTCGCACTTGGTGCACTTGAATTTGTACAGTCTTGGACTCGTACCTTATTTAAAGTTCTATAAATCATGAATTGTTTAAGATTTAATCTGGACCCTTGTTCGGTCAGACAATGGCATGAGAATTATTTATAAAAGCTATCCAGACCAACTGATGGTATGGACTCTTAAACTGGAATGAACACCCCTTATTATGAGGGAGTACCCCACGTATCTGATATAAGATACAGATAGCAGAGTTAAATGTCATGCATGTACATAGCGTACGCGAGGCTGATCCCCTTAAGTGCATATTCTGTAGCCAGTAACCAAGGGGTCAATCAGCTACTGATCCCATTGGAAGTGTATTGTTCCAAAGTCTACTTGACTGTCATATGTTCTAAAAGCAATTATTATTCTTGTTTCCAATAATCATATTGTTGAATCCACTTTATATTCCGTTCATCATGATATACCCATTATTGTATATTTAAACTTGCTGAGCAAGCTAGTTGCTCATCCTTGCTATATCATGACTTTTATTGCAGTCAACCCCAAGACTTCAAGAAAGGGCAAGGGTAAAGAAAAGATGAAGTAATAGACTCCCAGTAGCTGACTTTGTTTCATGCTTAGTTTAATTTTACTATTAATGTAATTTGAACCCTGATTAATATTTAGGGTATGTTTTGTGATATGTATTGAGGTTATCGAATTCTTGGGACTAGCAACACCTTTTGAATGAACAACATATGTTTATTATATTCCGGTTTTAGGCATTGTATGTTGTTTGGAGGTGGATATTTGTATTGGATCATGATGACCAGATCCGGGTATTTGATACTCGAATTTGGGGGCGTCACATGTTGGTATCAGAGCTGTAGGTTATAAATGTTAGGATTGCGAAACTTAGGTTATGACCTTAGTACTAAACTCATATAGAGTGCATTAGGGGATAAATCAGGGATATTTGTCATATTTTGTATTTTGATGAATTGGGAATTCATCGAGTCGGGTGGTACCCAATGAAATATAACTTCATTTCCTTCAATGAATATATTTTATTGTTATACTAATGTTAGTTTTGTATGTTTGTAGGATGGCTGCCGTAGGAGAGACCAGTGGAGTCCGGGAGGAGGAGGTATTCACCGATATACCTGTTGTTATCGAACAGTTAGCGGGCTATGCACCGGTTGCCCTAGGAGTACCATTGAGCGGGCCCCGATCCAGAGGAGGACTACTTGGAAGATCTGGTAGAGACTGTCATAGGCAGAGTGTTTGAGATCCGACAGTCAGGACAGGAATGATGAGTCCGAGGAGGACCTAGCTGACATGGAGATGGGTGGAGCTGCTGCAGAGGTACCCGAGGAGGGATCTCTGATGTTGCACACCTTTTAGGTTGACTTGCTCGGGGATTATGCCGATCGCATAATAGAGCAGGAGCAGATTATCAAGTAGTAGAATACTCGTATTGCACACCTAGAGGAGGAGAATTCTGTCCATCAGGAGATGGAAGATCAGTACAAGGCAGAGGCGTACTCGCTACAGTTTCAGATAGTTGAGCTGAAAGCCCAGATTCAGCGGTTAGAGAGTGCCACACCCCAGTTAGGTCCCCTCAAGTACATATTCTGTAGCCAGTAACCAAGGGGTCAATCAGCTACTGATCCCATTGGAAGTGTATTGTTCCAAAGTCTACTTGACTGTCATATGTTCTAAAAGCAATTATTAATCTTGTTTCCAATAATCATATTGTTGAATCCACTTTATATTCCGTTCATCATGATATACCCATTATTACATATTTAAACTTGCTGAGCAAGCTAGTTGCTCATCCTTGCTATATCATGACTTTTATTGCAGTCAACCCCAAGACTTCAGGAAAGGACAAGGGTAAAGAAAAGATGAAGTAATAGACTCCCAGTAGCTGACTTTGTTTCATGCTTAGTTTAATTTTACTATTAATGTAATTTGAACCCTGATTAATATTTAGGGTATGTTTTGTGATATGTATTGAGGTTATCGAATTTTTGGGACTAGCAACACCTTTTGAATGAACAACATATGTTTATTATATTCCTCTTTTAGGCATTGTATGTTGTTTGGAGGTGGATATTTGTATTGGATCGTGATGACCAGATCCGGGTACTTGATACTCGAATTTGGGGGCGTCACACAAAGAGTGAATTGTCTTTTATTTATCCTAATGTTTAAGTGGGGTTTTCAATTGAATTTATTAACTAAAATAACAGGAAATATTTAATAAAAATAATCAATTAATTAAAATTTTCAGTTCTTCAGTTCAGTATCGCCTTTTTACAATCTTTGGAGTAATCAAGTCTTACAATATTTATCCTTATAACATTAGATGACCGCAATCGCTAATTATCCGAAATTCTCCTTAAGTTTTAAATCTAATGTGACAATCGCCTCAAGAAACCCTAACTATCATACAACCTAGAATTATCAGTCTATATTTAATATAACAGTAACATTAAGAATTAGAGAATTAAGTCATTCTAAACAATAATTACACAATCAGGGATTATTTAACTTGTCTTCTAATAAACATAGCAATACTCAAGTTTGTCCACAAATCATGTATCACTAATTGCTACTTATGATCATATACAATATCGTTTGTTTAATACTATATTTTAATCTAGCAAATATTATTATTTAACTAATTTAATCCTATAAAAACTAAATCAGTTAAATCAAATAATATTCAATTAATCTATTAGTTGCAAATAAGGCTCAACATCCTTTAGAACTGAAAATAAAGAATTTAGTTTGACATGTCTTCAATCTTGCCCCTAAATCTAGGATTTACAATTGCGAGCATTCAAGACCTTTAAAACTTGACTAAAAACATATATTTATACTCCTAGAATAAAGTCCTAAAATCCTCAGAAATAACAATCTAAATTGAAATAAAATTTTTCTAAAAACGCAAGCCAAATTCCTTGCTGCTATCCGACCACGCGTCTCACACGCCTAGATTTCCTTACTAGCGCCGCGACTCAAGGTCCAGCGTCGTGGCTCATGCTATGGAGCGTCGCGACTCACTTTGTTCTGTCCGTTTTCTTTTTTTCTCCTTGCGCGCTCATTTTGATCCTTTTTTTTCTCTTTTTTTCTTTTTAGCTCCAATTTCTCATGAAATCAATAAATACCTTAATAAGTTCATTTACACATACAACATCTAATAAAACTAAATATAAAAGAATCAAAATTATCGAATATTATGCGCTTATCAAATAATAAAATTGGTGATGTATCATAAATCAAACCATTATTTACTAAGAACAAATATTTTTTTTTGTGAAAAAATGATACACATTACGAATGTTTATGTCGATTTTTTGATTGTCAGTTATGTAGATAAATATTAGTACTAATTTTTTTAGAAAGATATGTAATAAGTTGACTCTCTTATAATTCTTATTAATTTATAATTACATAAATTTACCATAATACATAATAGAACTCTTTCTTTTTACGTAACAATTTTTTTCCTTTTTATTTCAAATGAGACTTTTTTGCTGAAATACAGGAAGTACCGTTTTGTTTTCTCTAGTTTTTGTAGGGAGAGGAAAGCATATTTACAGTAGTAAATTTCAAAGGATTTTCTTAATGTGTGCCCTAAGGGCACATATTATACACAGGAATCGAGAGAATATTCTCTTGATTACTGTGCATATTTCTTTGATCTGTGTGTACACAGATCAAGGAAATATGCACAGTAATCAAGAGAATATTCTCTCGATTCCTGTGTATAATGTGTACACATTAGAAGGACCCAATTTCAAAATACCGTGACAGTTGTCAAACGACTAGCGCGAGTAATAATTTTGTACGTACTCGAACGAAGTGTGTACTATATCCAGCAATCCCCATAGCGATCTTCTTCCCGCACGTTTCATATTCCCATTCCCTCCATATATATCTGTCAAATACACACACTGTCACACACAATTAGCACAGTCTGGAGAGAGAAAAAAAAGTAAAGAGAGATAAAAGCAGGGAGAGAAAATGGCGAGAGCTGGGCTTGGCTATGGCGGTGGTAGTACTGATGGTGAAGGAAAGCCCTGCATCACGCGCTTGATGGACAGAGGAACCGTGGAAAGCCACCGGTACTTCTTGGCTCGACGTACGGCGATGGAAATGCTCCGGGACAGAGGATACGACGTTGCGGATTCGGAGATAAATCGTTCTTTGGCTGAGTTCCGCTCCGTTTTCAGAGACACGCCCGACCTATTGGAGCGTCTCCGTATCTCCGCCTCTTTCACCTCAGAGCCCTCCAAAAAGGTACCCCATCTTTTTCTCTGTTGAGAGCCTTCAGATATATATATACACACACACACACACATGTATGCTTTGTATCTCACTGTTTATTTATTTTTTGGGTGTTTTAATGTGAGTTTTTGGTATCTGGTATATTTGGGTATGTTGTTGATAATTTTTAATGGGTAGGGTTCAAGGGTAAATTGATGTTTTGTGGATTATTCACTTTTATGTTTTTGTTTTTGTAATGGAATTTTGTGATGATTGGGGTTTGGGTAATTGCATTTCTGGATGTGTTTATTTTTTAATATGAATTAGTTACTATGCTCTGTTTAGTTGTGTTGGGTAAAAGGAAGGAATTGATTTTTGTAGAGAAAAGGTTTTAAGCAAAGAGACTACTCCTTGAGGGTATTCTCTTCGTTTTTCTTTTCTGCTGGACCTGTCAAAGAATGTACTCACATGATGTATATGTGTGTCTTTGTAGCAATGCTTATGTTTTTTTTCGGTTTCTTCATTTTCATTTTGTGTAATGGATGGGATCTATTGAAGGGCGTGCTTCGTATTAAGTTTTTTTTTGTTAAGTTGAATTATTGTGTAGTTATATCTGGGTATCTTTTTAATAATTGTGCATTGTTGGCTCTAATGTTGTTTTGTATTCCTATTTGTTTCAAGTAAAAACCTTCCTGTTTTTAGTTTGTAGAAACATGCTATATGCAATCTGCATTTGCATAGTGCAATCTTTTGGCATGTTTGAAGGAATTTCTGTTTTACTTATCTTCTTTAAACTAACTTGATGTAAACAATGAGAGTAATTTTATTTTCTTTTTAACTCTTTAAGACCACAATCAATACTTTGTTGAACATACTTCTCTATAATAAATTGATCTTTACTCCTGTTGGAAGAAAGAATCAAGCACCTCATGTCAGACCACAATTTTGAAAAAGTTGACAAAATTTTGATGTGTGTGTCCACATAGTTGTGTTCTAATAAGGGGCCTATTTATCATATTTTAAATTAGTATCCACAGTTTCTCGGTTAAAGTTTATTGATATTTTGTGGAGTATTCTACTGTTTCTAGTAGACTCAAATCAATAATCCTATGCCTATTTTCATATTTGATATATATATATATATATATCATGCAAGTAAAGCTCTTGTTCCTATCATATTAGTGTAGTAAATCTAAAATATCAACCCTCTATTCCAACTGTGGTAGTGCTAAATATCTTCTTTTTGTCTGTTTCTCTTAATTATGTGTTTATATGATGTTTTTGTTTGTTTTCTAGATTCTGGTTATATTCTGTGGTACTTCTGAAATCAGAAAACAAGCAATGATGGGCATTCTATTTCAGATTAGTCAGGATAGGTTTCAGGGGCGGGTAATTCTAATTTTGCAAAAGCAAGATGAATTTCCATGCTCGGAAGCTCGTTGCTGAGTCTAACACTCAAAATTGAGACCTTTCATGTAAGTTGTACTATTGGCACTCTTAATTTATAATTCCACTTTAATTTTATTTTCTGTGGTAGCTTGCTATAGAGCATAGGTGTGGATCCTATTTCAATGGGAAGTTTGTTGAGTCGATCCATCTACATGTCTGTTATATCCAGAGTTACTCCACTTATTGCTTGACCTAAAACAGATAGTGGATTTGTTTTTGTTTAAAGTTCCTGCTTGTTGGCCCAAGTTTATTTGGTGGTGCCTTGAGCAAATTTTTTGATTTTCTTTCTGTTGACCGTATCAACTAAACATAAAAATTGTTGGTCTGTGGGAGTCCTCTTTCCAATTGCAGTAATAACTTCATTTTCTAATGTGGAAATGAATAATCTTTCTGTTTTTATATGGTTAAGGATGGAATATTCAATTTGATTCAATCTTAAGGGGGTTAACTTCAATATTCAATTTGATTCAGTTTGATAAAAACTAGATTTTGAATTTCTCTCTTCAACCAAAACAAACTAGCTGTCCATGAACATAATAAACTGTAAGCTCAATACCCAACAATACTCGTAAATAAATAATAGTTTAGAGCTCAATGTTGACAACAATGTTCTATCATCTGTTAATTCTTCTTCTTTTCACCTTTTAAGTAGCTTTCCATCTATTTGCACCTGCACTGAACCCTGACACTTATTGAATAGGACCATGACAAAATAGTGATAGAAAAGAAGTAATCTAAGGCCGTAGAATGAAGATAAGTAAAGGTTGTCAATAAAAAGATTGAAGTTATTGCCAATATTCATACTTCGACAGAGAGATCAGAGTTTAACAATTTTTAAGATATGTGCTAATTGTCAGTTTGGTAACTTCTGACAGAGCTCATTAGACCTGACAAAATATGAGTTTGGTTTTGGTTTTGGTTTACATAAAATGGTTATGGGTCAAAATAAGAACTAAAACCATATTATCCATTTTAAATATGGTTTGTATGGTTTGAACCCAAATGGTTATAGTTTTAATATAGGTCGACCCATATTTTACTTTTTGAGATTTATGTACTTTCTCTCTTTCCATCTTCCTTTAATTAATTATCTCTCTCTAATTTTTCTTATACATTATCTTTCTAAAATAGATTAATATATTTTCTCTCTAATTTTTTTGTTGTGTTTCTCTCTCTAGAAATTTTGTACACTTTCTCTCTCTAAATTTTTTTTATGCTTTTTCGCTCTCTCTCTCTCTCTAAATTCTTTTATACACTTTCTCTGCTTTATTTTAAATAATAAATAATAGTAGTAACAAATTAAAATTAAGTTGTTTAGGCTATATATAATTACCTCATTCCAACTGTTTATATATATAAACACGTCAACAAGGAGTCCGTGTATGTCTCTTATATATTGTATAATTTAATTTTATATAATATATTATGGCAACTAGAAGAAATAAAACTAGATGATTATTCATGATTCATGTACTGGGTAGTTAATGTTAGGTTTCAAGAAAAGAAACCTTTTCATTTTCCTGAAGTTGATGGTAAAAGTTTTAAATTTTAAAATTAGAAAAGTTATCTATTTAATAAATATAATCATAATTATTGCAAATTATATAAGAAATACTAATAATTATAAAAATTTAAATTCTTAAAACTCACTAATTAGCATCACATTTTAATTTAAAATGATTTTAATATTACAAGAGATACTAAAATCTTAAATGTAACCCTCACTACAAATTACTTATGTTTAAAGTTAGATTATTTATGTAACATCTTTCTTTATAATTTAGTCAATCTAGCAGGACAAGGTGACAAGTTTATACTGTGTGTAGAGGTTTAGATGAGAATATTAACTTTAATTTTTTTTTATTTTAATTTTATAACTTCGTCCATTACATATATCTTTCATCTAATTTTATTTAATATATCATATTTTTTAAATTTTAAATATTATAACTAAAATCAATACCAATCAATTAATTTATAATATTAAGTATCATAATGTCCAGAAATAAAAATTATTCAACACTTTTTTACTATTTAATGAAATGCGAATTTTTCGACAAAATTTCAATGGTTGAAAATATATTTACAGAAACTTAATTTTCTTCGCAAAACTCTACCTGTTAGTTGTAGTTAATATGGACCAAAACTATTATAGATTAATATGGGTCAAAACTAGTTAAACTAGTTTCAACCCATATTTGTAATTAATAATATGAGTCCAAAACTGAACCAACCCATAACATAAAAACTAGTTAACCAACCCAATAGATCCAAGTGGTTTTGGTTAACTATATGGTTCTCAACCTAAATTGCCAGGTCTAGAGCTCATACTCTAGGATTAATTGGTTTTCTTCTTCCTTCTTTTCAATTCAGAACAATTTGAGATATTCTGCTTGGTTCCAAACCTTCTGCTCATACGTGACTAAAAATTGCCGCTCTATGTGGCTTGCACTATGACTCTCCTTGTATTTTTGCTTTCACTATGATTCTCTCTTTTTCTTTCTTTCTTTTACTTTTTTTTTTTTTTAATAAAGTCCATAATTGATGTTCTTATTCAGCAAGCAGGTATTAAGAACATAAACCAACTGGACAGAGAAAAACAGATCTGGAAGTGCTTGTTGTTGGTATGGGCCATGTTTGATATTTTATTTATTTGGTGGTACTTAGAGTGAGAAGCTTTGCTCAGAATATAAGTCCTTCTCCTCATAGAGCAACAACTAAGGCATTTTGAGCTGAAGTCTGAGGGAAACATATAACACTAATCTTATTGTGTGTAGAAACAAAAACACCAACTTTCTATTAATAAAAGTTAAATAAAATTTCTGAAAATGTGTTAACTCCACCAATCTTTGATTTAGGAGACCTCTATCCTGTAATTTTTTGCTGTGCTAAATAAGAAAGAGATATGATCTATCTGTTATCTGCATGTTTTAGTTCATAATGTCTAATTATAGCTTTTTCAAGCTTGTTTACTCGCTTAAAGAAGCTGAGTTTGTTCCCACTTCCCAGTACTTTATTACTGAGTAGTTCAAGGACTACTGCAGGAAGCTTGACTGGGTGTGCACTTCTGGGAAATAGGTTCATAAATTTAAAATGTAGAAAAGGTTATGTAGATAACGGTTTTAAGTATAGATAATCAGGTTCTGAGCAGCTGAATTCCGACAATTTCTTGGAAACTATATGTGTGTGTGTGTTTGTGTGTGTTTGTCTCTGTGTGTGTGTGTTTCTTAGGTAATTTTGGTCCCAAGTATGCTCTTGGAGACGGTGTATAAACTTATGAGATCAACGTTTATGTGAACTTTCTTTTTTGGTTTATCTTATTGTTGAGAAGGTAAATATTTTTCCTTTTCTTCTAAGTTACCTAGTGTAGGGAACACCATAGCAGTTGAGGTTCTCTCACCTTCGAAAGTGTTTGAGAAGCTACTGGTGGACTACTGTGGGTTTCAGCATGTTTTCTTCATATTCTGACACTGTTCTAGCGTTGGTTATAAGAGGACCCTTGAATTTTCGTCTTGAACCTTGCTTCTATGGATATTTATTATTTATTGAGGGTGGTCTTTTGTTTATATCTTACCCTTCAAAATGCTCATAAGAGACTGCTTCAACAATCAACTTAGAGTTATAAAGTTTTGTTTAGCGGGATTTGCAGTTTCCTTCTTTGATTATTTATTTATTTCTATTATTTTATTTAATGGTCAATTTCATTTCCTCCTGTTATTCGACTCAAAGGTCAAATTTAAAGAAAATGATAGTAATATGATAAGGGAAACAAAAAGATGATTCTAGCCAAACTCAGTTTAATGAGAGTTTGTTATTGAAGATAACATTTTCAGCAAAATTGTAGAACACAAGATTCATGTATTTTTTGATGCATGTTTCCTTTTCTTTTACCTAGTGTTATCAAAACTTCTAAAAGTTGGTCTTCACATGGATTTCTATATAATTTTGAAGTGATAGAGACGAGCAACATTAGACGAGCAAAATTTCATTCCATGTACCCTATGAAGATCCTATTACTATCTATACAATTCCTTGAACATCAACTTGTTGTATTCCTCTTTGTATAAGTACTTCTAGGAATGTTAGCTGGATTTTGTTTACTTGGGTGTGTGGTTTTGGAAATTGTTGTTTTGGATGCACTTTGACACCCTTGTCTTTAAGTAATTTCTTGTGAGATACTAAGAGTGCCTTCAAATCAGTCCTAAATAAGTACTTCGTACAGAGGTACTTGAGATGTTCTGTCAAGAATGTGTATCAAGAGTGCTTCAAACAACCTTTAATGGCTCTTAAGAACAGTGCTGAATAGTGAGAAATTTAGTGAACAAATAATATAACTAGGGATTTAGGAGAGAAGAGGAACAGAGAGAGAGAGAATCAGGATTTGTAAGAGAGACTTGGAGAAGAATATATATAGAATATACAGAGAGGGATAAGAGAATGGCCAAGTCAATTCTTCAGTTCATTATATTCGTTTGATAATTATCAAATCATACATGCCTTCTGTTCATAGCCAAAATGCTAAAATGAACCATGGCGAGACCATCACAGTATCACCCATATGCTAGCTAATTCTACAAAGTACAAGTTACCAACTGACTAATATAAGTCCTCGCTCTTCAGATTTACTTTATAAATCTTAGTGGCCCTTGGCCTTGTAGGTTCAACATAAAATTGGATCTCTTTGTTGCTTTTAGCCGTGGTTTACGTAAATTAAATTATTTTACATGATTTTACCGCACCATAAATTGAATGTAGAAAGCCATGTGTTAAATTTGTTGTAGACGAAACAACAAAACTAACCTTTGTGAGCATTATACTGGTACTTTTTTATTCCGGGAAGCTAGAAGGTAATCCTAACTTGTTGCAGTATTAATCTCAATAATTATATTTAAACATGAGGAAATTTGAAGTATATGCATACATAGTGAGAGTCGACGACATTCAGTAGTTTCATTAAATGGTAGAATTTTAAGAGCTGATGTGCTGACACAGGTATAACAGCTTCAATAGAATTTCTAGGCAACTAGAACCAAAAAAAGAACTAGTGTGGAAATATTGGTTTTGTGGTTTGTTGTGCGGAAGCTACTGCGAAAGCTAATAAATCAAAGTGAGAATTATCATACACACAGAAATACAAAGATTTACGTGGTTCGGTAAATCGCCTACTTCACGGGAGATAGCACACAAATATATATTCACTCTCTACCGATGATTACAAGCTTAGAGACTGAAACTGAGGGATGTTTTTACAAAAGAGGATACATAGGTTTATATAGGAGATTAGAGCACACCTCTATCAATAATGGTGTGCTCCATCTTCAACAAAGTCGGCCACCAACCCACTACCAACAGTGAGCCACCAACCAGCCTAATACCAACAATCTCTACCTTGGCGAACTTTCAAGGATTTGTGCTACCTTCAATGCACCCTTAGGTGCCAAAAACACGAGAGATATTGACCAAGTCCAAACAGTGCTGGAACTTGATCCCTGAAACCACCTTGGTTAGCATATCTGCAGGATTATCTGCAGTTCCGATTTTCTGAAGTAGAATGTCGCCTTCTTCTACTATTTCTTGAACAAAGTGGTACCGTACGTCGATATGTTTGGTGCAACCATGATGAACTTGATTCTTTGCCAGACATATGGCACTTTGACTGTCACAAAAAACCTTGATATTTTCCTGACAAATTCCCAAGTCTCTGACCAAATTATGAAGCCAAATAGCTTCCTTAATTGCTCGCCATGTACTATGCCTCTGTAGTAGACAAAGCAACAGTTGACTGTAGCGTTGATCTCCAACTTACTGGTCCTCCTGCCATAGTAAACACATAATTAGTAGTTGATCGACGCTTATCGAGATCACCAACATAGTCAGAATCAACGTATCCAACTAGACGATTGACAACAGTCTTGTCTCTCTCGAACTTCAAACCAATATCTACAGTACCTTGAATGTATCGTAGAATCCACTTCACTGCTTGCCAGTGACCTTTGCTAGGATTATGCATATACCGGCTCACCATGCTGACAGCAGGTGAAATGTCTGGTCTTGTACACACCATTGCATACATCAGGGCTCCAACAGCATTGGCATATGGGACAAACATTCATTTGTTGTTGTTCGTCATTTGTACTTGGAGACATGGATGCACTAATTTTGAAATGTGGGGCTAACGGAGATGCTTACAACACAGGTTTAGTCTTATCATCGATACCAAACCTCTTTAGTACATTTTCCAGATATTGAGTCTCTGTCAAACAGATTGTCCCTTTTACCCTGTCTCTCTTGATTTCCATTCCAAGAATCTTCTTGGCATCTCCAAGATCCTTCATTTTGAACTCTGAGCTTAGCTGAGCCTTTAGCCTGTCAATCTCCACCTTGCTCTTAGATGCGATTAGCATATTATCCACATATAAGAGCAGATAGACAAATGTACCATCTTGGAGTTTCTTCAAATAGACACAGTGATCAAACTGACTGCGTGTGTACCTCTGATTCTTCATAAAGCTGTCAAACCGCTTGTACCATTGTCGGGATGACTGCTTCAAACCATATAGTGACTTGTTTAACTTGCAAGCCCAGTTCTCTCGTCCGGGAACTTTGAACCCATCTGGCTGAGATATATAAATCTCCTCGTCCAAGGTTCCATGGAGAAATGCAGTTTTGACATCGAGTTGAGCTAGCTCGAGATCAAATTGTGCGACCAAAGCTAGTAATAAACGAATAGAGGAATGTTTAACAACAGGTGAGAATACCTCATCGTAGTCTATTCCTTCCCTTTGCGCATAGCCTTTTGCTACCAGTCTAGCTTTGTACCTGATGTTGTCTTTTCCTGGAGCACCTTCCTTCTTAGCATAGACCCATTTGCATCCAATCACCTTCTTGCCTTTTGGAAGTGAAATCAACTTCCAAGTCTGATTCTGATGAAGAGATTGCATTTCTTCATCCATTGTTGCCTTCCACATACCTTGTTCTACACTAACCATAGCTTCTTTGTAGTTGTACGGAATGTCAGCTTCAGTTATGGGAAGTGCAAATGCTACCATATCAGTATATCAAGCAGGTATCTGAATATTTCTCTTCGGTCTCCTGGTGGCAATAGATTCTTCTTGATGTGTGGTCTCTTGTAGCGGTGCTTGTGCTAGTACCTCCGTCTTAACGGAGCTATCATCCCGATCGTCATCATCTTCAGGATGATCGACTATTTGAGTTGGTTTTTCCGGAGTTGCAGGATTATCTAACTCCACCTGGTTCTGATTCTCCTTTTCTACAGTTGTTTGTTTTTAACATAACAGACTCGTCAAAGGTAACGTCTCTGCTTATCACGATCTTCTTTGACTCATGGTTCCACAAACGGAATGCTTTAACTCCTTCACTAAAACCCATGAAAACAGCTTTCTTGGCTCTAGGATCCAGTTTTGATTCCTTGACATGAAAATATGTAGAACACCTGAATATATGTAGACAATCATAATCAGAAACGGATTGTCCAGACCATACCTCCTTGGGAGTTTTCCCATCTAGTGCTGAAGTCGGGAGTCTGTTGATGATAAAAGAGGCATATGACAAAGCTTCTGTCGAAAATGCTTTACTCAATTTAGATTGGGATAACATGCATCGAACCTTATCAACCAAGGTACGATTCATTCGTTCTGCTACACCATTTTGTTGTGGTGTGCCTGACACGGTAAAATGTCTGACTATCCCCTCGTCCTGACAAACTTTCTGAAATGGATCTGACTTGTATTCCCCTCTATTATCAGATCTTAACCTCTTGATTTTCTTGCATGTCTGGGTTTCAATCATTTTCTTCCATTTAAGGAAGATATCCAGAACTTCATCCTTGTGCTTCATGGTGTACACCCAGACATACCTGGAAAAGTCATCAATAAATGTTACAAAGTAATGTTTACCTCCCAATGAAGTATTTCTGGAAGGTCCCCAAACATAAGTGTGAACATAATCCAGTGTTCTTTTCGTACGATGCATAGCAGTGTCGAACTTGACCCGTGTCTGCTTTCCCAAGACACAGTGCTCACAGAAGTCAAGTTTCCCACTCTTAGCACCTTTTAGTAGACCTCATTTCACCAAATTCTGCAAGGCCTTTTCACCGACATGCCCTAAGCGCATGTGCCACAGTCATGAAGTATCAGACGAATCTGCTTCTTCGATACAGTCGGAGACGGATGCTCTCCCAGAGACTGTGTGTCCATCAAGGAAATATAGATTTCTTTCTCGTATTCCCTTCATAGCTAAGAATGCACCGCGTACAACCTTTAAAACTCCACCTTCTATGGTAACCTTGTAACCACTAGAGTCAAGAACCCCTAGAGATATCAGGTTCTTCTTCAGATCAGGGACATACCTGACGTATGTCAATCGTCTGATTGTATCGTCGTGCATCTTCAAACGTACAGTTCCACTACCTTTTGTCCGGCATGCATTGTCATTTCCCATGAAGACAAGCCCTCCATCAATGTCCTCGAAACTTGAGAACCATTGCCGATTTGGACACATGTGGTAGGAACATCCAGAATCCAGAATCCATTTATCAAATGAATCAACTGAGGAAGAAACAGAGAATGCTGAGTCATCTTCGTCATCAGCCTTTCGTGCCATATTCGCATTAGACTTTCTTTGTTTGGACAATCTTTCTTCCAGTGCCTTTTCTCGTGACGATAGGCACACTCATCCTTTGCAAGACGTCTCCGAGATGATCCTCCTGACTTCGAATGGGATCTGCCTCACTCTTCAGATCCGCCAGATTTTCTGTTGTTCGTCCTGCCTCGGGCAATAGTCAGAGCTTCTGGTGTCGAATCTCTATGATCATTTTGATCCTTCTTCCGGTACTCGTTATTCACCAAAGCATTTGAAACATCCATGAATTTAACCTCATCTTTACCATATAACAAAGTCGTGGTTAAGTGATCATATGTTTCAGGCAGGGAATTTAACAATAGCAGAGTCTTATCTTCATCTATAATCTCAACATCTAGATTTTGCAGGTCGACAAGTATTTTGTTGAAATTATCAAGATGCTCAATCATAGGCGTACCTATCTTGAAGTGGAATCGAAAGAGTTTCTTTTTCAGATAGAGTCGATTCTCTACACTCTTTGTCATGTACCTGTCTTCCAGCTTCTTCCAAAGACTTGAAGCCATTGTCTTTTTCATGACAAAATATTTTTGATCCTTGGCGAGACACAATCGAATTGTGCCACAGGCTTGACGATTAACATATTTCCAATCATCATCAGAAATATTATTCGGTTTGGATCCTAGTGCAATATCGGATCCCTCACGGAATAACAGATCCATAACTTTGCATTGCCACATGCCAAAGTTGTTTGTGCCGTCAAATTTTTCAATATCAAACTTAGCATTTGACATCGAACTTCTTTGCCAAGAACTGCTGGTGGATGGTGGGTTTTGATCCTCAACTTTTTCTTCGCCTTTTGAACCATCCATAGTGCTTCAAAACAAACTTACAGAGCTCAACTAAGTAACAACAGTACCTTAGGAGCGTAATTAGCAGAAACGCATGGCACGGTTGCGTCCGGAATGGTCCAAAACCTTGGAAATGATACTGAGTTTGTCAAAAACGGACTTGAAACGAGCTCAAACGGATCAAAATACCAAAACAAAATGTTAAACGGAATATTCCGTTATCTTTAATGGAATATTCTGACGCCGTTTGCTGATGTAGTGCTGATGTCACTGGGTTGGGTCGGGTTCTGGGTCGGGTCAGGCCGGCTACTGGGTCGTGTTACTGGGTCGGGTTGGGTCGGACTGCTGGCCGGGTCGGACTATTGGGTCGGGTGGACCCGCGGACTTCTTCTTCGCCCGAATTGCAGGATTTTTTTTTTTTTACAGTTACTTTAACCGCGATTTCCAGGGGCATACGACGTCCAAATGACACACCGTTTGTTCCGTTGGACTCCTGGCGACGAGGGCTATCTCATGGTATGATCAGAACAAAATTTCGACCACTTTGATTTCTAGGTGGTTTGAACAACCGTGGCTCTTGATCCCAATTTGTTGTGCGGAAGCTACTGCGGAAGCTAATAAATCAAAGTGAGAATTATCATACACACAGAAACACAAAAGATTTACGTGGTTCGGCAAATCGCCTACTCCACGGGAGATAGCACACAAATATATATTCACTCTCTACCGATGATTAGAAGCTTAGAGACTGAAACTGAGGGATGTTTTTGCAAAGGAGGATACATAGGTTTATATAGGAGATTAGAGCACACCTCTGTCAATAATGGTGTGCTCCATCTTCAACAAAGTCAGCCACCAACCCACTACCTACAGTGAGCCACCAACCAGCCTAATACCAACATGGTTGACCACTACAAGTTCTTCTCTTATATAGCTTGATATTGTATAATTTGTAATCCTGATAACAGACATCTTTGGAGCCTCCATCCTAGGATCATATTCAAATTGTGAATTGTCAGCCTTTCCTATCTCCCTTATCTGATTGGTCTCACTTTCACCATTTTCTTTATCATCAATGTGTATAGAATGTAGCTTCTTTTTAATTGATTGTTATTTCCCCTTGCTTTTACATAATGAGTTTATGGAAGAGTAAAGAAGCCTGTGGATTAATAAAATTCTAACCAATGCAACAGTGGAAAATATTAACTATTGCCTCTTATTTTGATATCTCGTTGTCCAATACAATTTATAACGTCAACAATGCGTTTTCAGATTGCTGACTTGGTGGTGAATCTCACAAAGCATGTTTTGGTGCCCAAACTTGAGATTTTGACTGCTGAGGAGAAGCAGAAGCTGCTGAAGAAGTTCAATGTGGAGGCCAAACAGGTTGTCATTGTTTATTTTGAACTTAATTATTATGGTAGAACTTCTAGAAGGCCACACATGTTATTCCTTTAGTAGCCTGCTTTTTGATGTGGAAAATAAGCTCTGAATTTTATTCCTGAATTACTAGAGCCGCTAAAGTTTAGCTTGTTAGTTTTTAATTGCTGAATAACAATGTTGCTTTGACATTTTAGTTTGAAATTCTGTTAAACACTTAGACATGTACACCAAGTCTATGTTCAAGCTGTAAAATTTCAAATTTCTCCATTACCTTTGAAATGCAGGATATCAATAGCATTGATGCATCCCCAGTAAGTAGCAAATGAGCAGGATTTTCGTACTCATAAACTGATGGAAAGTTATGTTATATCTCATTTTGGAAAACCTGCATATTATGAAAGATAGTATAACACAGAGGCTATTGTGATGAGGATTTATGACTATCCACTGTCCACATGATGAATCTAATTTGAAAAACTAAGCGGGCTTAGCATTACATATTTACACTATAACAGCTTGTCGAAAACTGAAGTAACACATGATTTAAAGTTGCAATCATATAACTCGTAGTCAAATAATATACAAGGATATGGTTCTATTGGAGCCCATAATTTTTCATCAGCCTAAAAGTGGCAGGAAGTTTTAGGGAAATAAATTTTCATGGCAGCATTATCTTTATTGTATTTGCATCCAGGTTCTTCTATATTGTATTATCTATATTTTTTCCTGCATCCAGGTTCTTCTATATGCTAACCTATTAATCTTAAAGGTACCCCCCCCCCAAACCAACCCCCACCCCCCCCCCCCCCCCCCCCGCAAAAGAAAAAAATAAAAATAAATATCAGTCGAGGCAGCCTAGGTGCCCCCTCCTCTGCCTAGAGGTCCACCTAGAGATTTTTAGACACTAAATGGGATTTAGACCCATGACTAACAAATCACACTTGAAGCTTAAACTGCAGCTTATGGAGTTACTTATCTTATATTTATATTCACCTTACTGTATACATTAGCTGACGTGTCATATTTGGGATGTGATGAGGACTAGGTTTCAGCTTCGTTTTAGCTAATTTTGAAAATTCAATGTTTAAAATAGAATAAAAGATTCTAATCAGAATTCGTAGTTGTACTGACCGTGCTTGTTGCATTCAGTAATGTAATCGAGTATTTTGTTTCTTTTTCAACATAATATGAACTCTCCAAAATATAAAAAAATAAATGTATATACGGATCTGTGTTTTGGTTTATCTACTTTGCTGTTGTCTCTCTCTCTTTTTCTCATGTTCTCTTATACAAAGTACTGACCGTGCTTGTTGCACATGAATGTATTTGTTGCATTAGGAATAAAGTTGATCCATGAATTGTTGAAACGATAATTTTTTTATATTATTATGTAGAACAGTTGATTAACAGATACTAATTATAATTTTTTTTATATTAAGTTTCTTTTGTTTTTTTTTTCCAGATTCCGCTGATGATGGAGGTTGATCCAATCGCCAAGTATTATGGACTGGAGAAGGGGCAGATGGTGAAAGTTACATATAATGGTCCACAAACTGGTTCACTTGTTACTTATCGTTGTGTCGTATGATTCCATCTATAGGTGCTGATCTGCTTGTAAAAATCGTATTTGATAGAATTTTGACAGAACTTTGGTTAACCAGGGCTTCAACTTCTGTTATGGGGAATTATTTGGTTTATGTAGTTTGAACATTATAGATGTTACAGTGAAAATCGTACAGAAATTCCTAAACCGATATATTTTACAGGGGAAAAAGTTGTATGTTGCCTTCATTTTGGATAGATTGGTGAGTCATGCTCGGACCAAGTACAACCTTTTGCAGCAGATGCCTGCTTCTTAATGCTCATTTCACATTTTATATGATTATACAATTGTAGAATATATCTGGTTATTACCTACTTATGCTGTACAGGTTTTTCGATCGAGAATGCTATGATATTTTATGTTGATTGTTATGATTGTGGTTCCTGAAAACTGCAGTCTCGAAACTTGCTTAACACAGAGCTTAAATGAACATGTTCACAATATATACATATATATATATATATATATATATATATATATATATATATATATATACGGTCCGGCTCTAAAGCGAACTTTAAAGAGCGAACCAAAGACGAACCGTCGTCTTTGGTGTCTATGACGACGGTTCGACCCGTCGCCAAAGCCATGTATTATATGGCGACGGGTCGAACCGTCGCCATAGATACCAAAGACGACGGTTCGTCTTTGGTTCGCTTTTTAAAGTTCGCTTTAGAGCCTCTCCGTGTGTATATATATATATATATATATATATATATATATATATATATATATATATATATATATATATATATATATATATATATATATATATATATAGAGAGAGAGAGAGAGAAAGGATCAGGAGCGACCTTCTAAAATGACATACCGGGCTTAAATGACCTTATATATATGCCTCTATTTTATTTTCTCTCCTCCCAAATTCGCATGCCCAACTCAGAACTCTTGAGACTCCAAGCTCTGCTCCCAAACTCATGACAGTCCCCCTCCCAAACAACGATCTGAAACTCCCCTCGCATCCCTCTCTCCTCACTTGTCTTGACCGATCTCACCATTTGCCTTCGGTTTACTTATGCTCTCTCCTCGCTTGCCCGATCTAACCACTCTCTGAAACTCCCTCATCCCAAACTCATCATCCCCTCCACCGTACCGCCCCACTTCTCCGATTCCTCACCTCTCTGAAACCCCCTCCTCCAAACTCATCATCACCCTCGACGGGAATTAGCACATTCAAGTTCGAGGACAGGGCAACGCTTGGCCCCCCAAATTGACTCCTTCAAGTTGAACGGAGACCAAATTTTGACTTTCACTCGGTAGACCCTTAACACAATTTCAATTTCATCAAGAATTAACAAGTATTCAATTTCATTTTTTGATTCAATTTGAGAATTTTCTAATCTGGGAATTAGCCCTAATTTTTTTTTTGGTTTATCTAGTTTGGTAATGATTTTTTTTTAGAATTAGAATTTCAATATGTTGAATGTAAAAAGAATTAAAATTTCAATAATTTTTTTCTATTTTAGAATTAGAATTAGAATTTCTAATCTGGTAATGATTTTTTTTTTTTTGGTTTATCATGATCTGTATTTTGGTATGCTTATAAATTTGGTATGAATGAACTACTGTTTCTATGCGGTAAATGTTGAGATGGTCTTTTAGTGAAAAATGGTTGTTTAAAATAACAATGTGTAGACTGCTTGATCGACTTCATGATATGGTGTGAGGTGTTGGAAATTTGTTTTGGTCCAATTATGTACGTAAGATTACCAAGTTGAGACTAAAGGCCCAAAAGACAATCCTTCAACATTAATGTCAGTCAGACAACAGAGGGAGTATTTATTTTTAACTGAACCACAATTATATTCAAAACTTACTAGTACTGAATGAAGGTTTCTTTAGTTTAATTATTGTAGGCCAAATGAAATAAGTTCTTCCCATCCAATTATTGTGGGCGTGAACTTATTCCTTTATGTATGGTGAGACTGTTGAACTAGAAAGACAAGTTAGAACTTATGCAAACTAAATGAATGCTTTTTAACACACGGCAGCCAAGGCCTAATTTACTGCCAACTTGTGGTGGTCCTGTGATTTTGGGGATTGAAAACTTGTGTGAATGAAACTATAAGCAGTTCATTTATTTTCTTGAGTTTTTTTTCCAATATATATATATATATATATATATATATATATATATATATATGTTCTTCCTTTTGGTTTCTTCAATGCACTGACATAATGAACTATTTAAACTTCAAACATTTTTCACTGGACCCACTTATAAGTTTGTTCATGTGACCAGTAAAATCATATACAACAAATATAGAAATTTTGTGTTTATTTAAAATGATTTTGATGCTGGTAAGTTCCTATTTCCTAATACATTCTTCATCATAGTAATGTAGCACATTTGTTGGGTTAATTGACTTTTTGGTCACTGTATTAGGGCCCGATCAATACTGTGTTCCCATGAATTCTTCATCTGGAATTTTTGTTCATAGAGATGACACAAATGAGATATATTCATCTCATCAAATACAATGGCAAAGGCCTCATCTTTTAGTGCAATGCTACTGTGGAATAAACGCACGAATGTGGGAAGCTTGGAAGGCTGGAACATTACACCCGAGTATGAAGTTTATAGGATGCAGTAGATACAAGGTATAAATTGTTAATACATGTTTGTATAATTAGCTTAATGTGAATTTAGTTTTTTTTTTTAAATTAGTTATATATTTAATTTCATCTTCCAGATTAAGAATGCTTATTGTGGATTTTTTAAATGGCATGATGCCCTTTTTACTACAAGGTCAAAGGAGGTTATTGATCGATTAAGAAATAAACTTCACAACATTGATAGAAGGTTGAATATTCCAGTTGGGCATGAAGTGAAAATCAAGGAATTAGAGAGTGAAATTAACGACATTGAAGAGTGCAATTAATAAAGTTGCAGCTAGAGAGAAAAAGTTTATTTTGTTGCTTGTCATATCTTGAGTTTTATGCTTTCTCATTATGTATATGAAATGAATTAGGATGATTTAGATGAATGTAATGGATTGATTTTGGTATGTAGTTAATGAATGGATTGATCCAACAATATCTTGTAGTTGTTTTGTAATGAAATTGTTAAATATAATGGATGTGGTTTTCCCTTATGATGAATTGAATTTTCCTATCATTTGCATGTAATTAAGTTTCAAGGATTTAGTTTCTAGATTAGGAATATCTTATCCATTTTGGTAGGAATGTGGAATTTGGTGTAGCTTGCAGCATCAAAGATATGGGAATGCAGTGCCATTTTGCAATTTACAATGAAAAATACTATGTTTATGTTCTGATAGAATGCCTCTTGTTAAGGTGGAAGAGAAATACTATGTTGTATAGGGATTTTGAAGGGTTAAAATTATACGGAATGAATGAGCATGATGAATGTGATGCCGCTGAAAACCTGCTTAAAATGCTTGAGAGAGACATCAAAATTACAGATCCAAATATCAACTGTATGTGGGACTTTGGGTGGAATGGGGTGATATTTGCATATGTTGAAACAGATGACATTATAAAGGATGTGGAGGGACATGTGGTTGATGAACTCATAGACGAAATCATAAGAGAATTGTAACATGCGATCATTTCAATTAGATTGACGAAAGAAGGTTAACTGAGTTGTTTTCTAATACATTTTGTAATATGAGTAGTTTCACATTGCCCAACTGTGGTGTTGTAAAAAGGTAAAGGTATATATTTATTTGCAGAGTTGAGTTTTGTTTTGAATTTGTTGCTACAATATATAAACATACATACATACATACATACATACACAAACTATGTACCATAAGTTTTAATTCCATTTTGTTCATTGCAATTACAAGATAATTCAACCTGGAAATGAATTCACTACAAAAAAGGGAGATCACCATCACATCACTACTATAATTAGACCAGGCAAACGGGCCGGGCTAATAACGGGCCGGACCAAAAAGGCTCAACTATTTATGGGTTGAAATTTATAGGCCTGTGACCCGGGTTGGGCCGGGACAGCCCGCGGGCTTTCTATTTTATATTTTAAAAATAATGCATTTACTAAGATTTGAACTCATGACCTCCTATTACTAAACAAGAGCTCATACCAACTTAGCTAGAAGAATTTTGTTGCATTATATACGTTAATAATATATATATATATATATATATATATATATATATATATATATATAATAACAATTTTTGTAAAACTTTTGGAAATCTTGGGAAAAGAAAAGGTAACTTAGAGAGAGAAAAATAAATAATAACAAATATTGTTATATATACGTGAATAATATATATATATATATATATATATATATATATATATATATAACATATATATGTAATAATTTTTTGTAAAACTTTTGGAAATCTTGGAAAAGAAAAAAGTAAATTAGAGAGAGGAAAGTAGATATATATATATATATATATACACATAACAATTTTTGTAAAACTTTTGGAAATCTTGGGAAAGGAAAAGGTAAATTAGAGAGAGAAAAATAAATAATAACAAATATTGTTATATATATATATATATATATTATATATATATATATATATATATATATATATATATAACAATTTTTGTAAAACTTTTTGAAATCTTGGGAAAGGAAAATGTAACTTAGAGAGAGGAAAATAAATAATAACAAATATTGTTATATATATTTATACGTTAATAATATATATATATATATATATATATATATATATAACAATTTTTGTAAAACTTTTGGAAATCTTGGGAAAGGAAAATGTAACTTAGAGAGAGAAAAATAAATAATAACAAATATTGTTATATATATATATATATTATATATATTAATAAGATTGTAGTTAAGATATAAAATTGTAGTAGGTTAGTTGGTCAAAACACTTGTTTAGTAAGTTGGAGGGGTCTTGGGTTCAACTCTTTATGGAAGCATTGGTATTGGATTTTTTAAAACAAATAACACACGGACGGGTTGGGCCACCCGTGGGCCGGGCCAAAACGACCCAACGTTTTATGGGCTAAAAATCTTAAGCCCGTAGCCCAATTTTTACGGGCTAGCCTGGCCCGGTCTGCGGGCCCGGGCCTAATTTGCCAGGTCTAACTATAATAGTTTTAAATGGACCTAAACCAAGGGAAGTTGTGTAGCTAATAATACTGACAAAGGCCAGTTTGGAGCGGAGGGAATTAGATAATATATATTACATAATTATATATGTAATATTTATATCCACACACATACTTATGATATTATTATCATATTTTTATTTTTATTATTTTGTTTTATTTTATTTAGTTTATGGTTTTCAGATGATCTCATGATAAAATTAATAGACGAATATGACAAAAACTAAGAGTGAATATCATTACTTATAGTCTCTCCGTCTCATGTAAAACAACGAGTTATTCAAAAAGAAATAAAATAAATAATAGTTTAAAAATACAAAACGATGCGTTTTGGAAGAAAAAAAAAGGGCAAAATGTGCTTATTGAGGTTATCTTAATTTAGGATAATATTTTAATAGTCGTTGCAAAAAATTGTACAAAATACGTAACGAAAGAAAAATTGTTGACAATGAATGAGGTCCATATTCGGCTACGAAATATAGCAACAAAAATTTTTTTGTTACCCACGATGAGGAAAAATCAAGTGGTGGGAGATAATTTTTTACCACCAACACATCGGCAACAAAAAAGTAATTATGCGGGATTTTTTTTCCTGCCAACGAATTAGCAACGAAATTTTGCAACAAACTATGAATTTCGTTACAAAAAATGAAACCCTTTCACAAACTACAACAAATGACAAATTTTAATTTGTTGCTAAACATGTATTTTTGGCAACGACTTTATAAGTCGTTGCCCAAAAAATTGTTGCCAAATGTCCATTTTTTTGTAGTGAAATCAAGAAAGTACGAAAATCTTTGTATTTGTTGTTCATTGGACTAGCGTAAGTCATTGTTCGTAAGTTAATTTTTAAAATTCGAAAAAGATAGAAATGTACTCATGTGAGTTACGAAAATGTTCTATGTGGAACGGAGTAAAACATGCTATAATGAAGTTATGGCGAAATTTTCAGTAAAAGAGGTTAAAATGATAAAAACTCTAGCTTGGTACGATTTTTGGGTCAAGTTTACGGGTAATAAACGCTTTCGAAAAATATTAATTTTTGGGAGTTTTGTAAAACGTAGAAAACGTGAGCCGTAGGCTCAAAAATGAGCTCAATTCGACTTCGGATGAGTAAGTTATGACGATTTAAAAATTCGACGTCGAAATGTCATTTAAGCGAAAACTAGCTCACGAAGGATTTTGAGCCAATTCTTAGACTTGTTAGAGAATCAGAAAAATTATTCTATCTGGAGAAAGTTGTAGATAATGTTACAAACTGGGATATAGCTCAAGAACGGACTCATTCCGATAAGGGATGAAACAATTATGAAGTCACGAAGTAGGCATGAGAGTTGCAAGTTAAAGACTTGGAAAAAAAAACTGGAAATTAGGTTGGCGCCTCAGCGCCACCCCTAGGGTTAATCCGAGCGCCGTAGCGTTGCTCATGCAGTCGGGTTACTGATGAACGACGCCGCAACGTCGGATATAGATTAAAAGTGGGCACTGCAGCGCCGTCCCTGTGGAATGCCTAGTGAAGAGCTATCACGTGCTCGGGCGTTCTCATAGACGTGTTAAGCGAGCGTTGTGCAAGTAACATGACACCATGCTAAGTCTTAAAGACACTTTAAGATTTAGTTTCAAATACAAGAAAACATTATAAAAGATGAATTAGAGTTAACATAAACTAATATTTGGCATCAATTATGTGGCTAATTGGTAAACTTAATTGTGTAGGTCATTTAAAGGGCGAATTAGCATAAACTCTTAAAAGACGCTTAAGGTAAGTTTCCTAAACTTACTCAACTTTTATATTTGAGCAAGTTTCCTAACTTCATTTGATTTTCATATTGAATGCAAGTATTCCTAAACATTTCACAAGTATTCAAGTTATGCGATGCATAAACTGTTAAAACTTTTGAGTTCTATTATTCATGAACTGCTTATGATGATTGTCGATGCCATTTGATTCGACTAGACAAATTTTGAATATTTTATCGATTGAATTATTAAATCTTTGAAATATTATTGATGTTAAGTAGACTTATTCAACTGAATTGTTTCAGTTAGGATTCAAATACATGTATGAGATGAACAACCCTATTAATAGGGGCAAATTTTAGTCGGTTATACCAGCAAGGCTTCAAGCGCCTAAACAAACGTATATAGTTGTTTGACATGTAGTGTTGATCAACATAAAGTACAATAGGCGCTGATCACCTAGAAGTGCTCGTAACTATACCAGTTTGCAGTTGAATTTCTATGAAATCTTTTTATGAATGAAAATAAAAGTTCAAGGTATTATGACCGCTTAGTATGTCGTTTCGAAAATTATTTCAAACAAAAACAAAGTGTTATTCCTGTTTATTCGGAATGTTTCACAACTATTGTTCAGTTGTTGAAGTTATATGAATTGATTCTTGATTTTGTTGTTATTCAACTATTATACTTGCTGAGCAATTAAATGTTCATCCTTGCTTTTAAATTTAATGTTTCTGTTAAGCTCGAGCGGGTCGAAGGTTGACAAGGGAAAGAAATGGATGAATAGATAAAAGATGCTTGTAATAATAATAATAATAATAATATTATTATTATTATTATTATTATTATTATTATTATTATTATTATTATTATTATTATTATTATTATTATTATTATGTTTTGAAGATGTTATGGTTTTAGAACCTGAGATTGAACGGATATAATATAATAACTTAATAATTAAATTCGTGTGAATTAAGATTTAATTTATTTTTGACGGAATAAGGATATTGCCGACGGATATTCCGTCGGAATTATAGGTTTTTGTTGTAGTGATAGTTAGATATATGTGGATGTTGAATGAATAGTACTCGTGACGCATTGGACCCAGTGTGACGCCCCCAAAATAGGTCCACACAACCCATTTTGAGTCGCCAATAACATTCTACAAAATACAAATACAAATACGAATTTTTCCATTTACAACTAATATTTGTCGTGCAAAATACGACCACACACATACTGTGACTTTTCATACAAATATCGTACCGTATGGTACCACAGTATCCAAACCCAAATTATTACAATGCCGTAAAAAGACGACAACACATGTTTTAAGTCTCTAGTACAATCATTATTAAACTATGCCATAACTTGATAAGGACAACCACTAACTCGGACCATCACTCCACTCCCCGGCTAGTCCCAGCTACATTTTCCTTTCCTGAGAAGAACAATGGAACAAAACTGAAAAGGGTGAGCTCAAATAGCCCAGTAAGAAATATCATGACTAAGATAATGAAGAATAAAATTTATCTTTAGTCTTCAACAGAATTAAATCAGAGATTTAAAGATATTTTAATTGTTCAACAACAACAATTGCAGCGGAACCAACAATCCCATTAGAAGAGTCAAGTAGATTATAATATCTACCATCTTCTATAAATTAAAGGATCACCACCAATATTTTATCCCTGTAAACACCAATCAACAATTCCTGTTTATGAACATCCAAATCAACAGTTTATATTCAACAGCCTCTCTTTGCACTACGTGCCAAAGATATTTATTTATAACATCACCGGTCATGATCATGCCAAACGCCAGTTCATCTTTGCACTACGGGCCAAAGAGAACTTTCACCATACGCCTTTGTTTGTAACACCAAAAGTCATGATAATACCAATACACAGTTTGGTCAAAATCATGTCACGCCAGTTCATCTTTGCACTACGGGCCAAAGAGAACTATCACCACAATTTAAGTATGAGGATGAGGATGATGACAATGATACAGTGAGATTAAGGATAAGAAAAACTTATAATTTAATCAGTATCAAAGATTGACCAAATTGCCAACACGATAACCAAATTGTGGAGTCAAATTCAAGAATAATATTCAAGAAATTATTTCATGCTTCAACTATAACGTATAAAATGAAATAGAAAGATTCAAATGAAAAGAGATTAGATGAAGCACAAACTATTAAGGATATTCTACTAATTTTCAGGGATTTTCACCATTTAAAAATAAGATTTTGGAAACAAACAAAGATTTCTTATCATAAATGGAGAAATGTGGAAGAAAAAGATATCCCTTAAAGAGTACAAAAGAAATGATACGTTATACGAGTATAACAGAATATATGAAACTGCAAATGGATTTTCACCCGTCATGCGATAATTCGCGTAGACAGTTTATTTCCACAAAAGATTAATAAGTAATGAATACAAAGGGTTATTCACCAGGCATGCGTCAATCCGCACGGACAGGTTATACCCATAGATTAATAAGGAATGAATACAGAAGGGTATTCACCAGGTACGACACTCGTACTTACAGGTTATTCCCATAGAATAATAATGAATGAATACAAAAGGATATTCACCAGACATGCGTCATACCGCACGGACAGGTTATCCCCACAAATTAATATAGAACGAATAACAACCTTTATGAGTATAATATCACTTACGAACATGAAAGCAAATGATATTATATATGAGTATGAAAGAAATGATATTCCCTACCTTCGTTAACTGGATGTTACTTTCTATGAAGTTTACTAACTTCGGATAATACTAGTATTCTCACAAATACTCACAATAACCTAGCACACTAAGAGAACTTCAGAAATTTAGAGAGAGAGAGGAAGTATAAGCAATGATGGTGTGAAAATTTCTTAAGCAAACTCTCCCTATTTATAGGAAAATCAAGGTGAGGGCATTTTGGTCTTTTCCCCATATTCTTTTAATATCATCCATCCATTTTTTCTTCCATTAATATCATCCTTCCATTTTTTCTTCCATTAATATCATCCATCCATTTTTTCTTCCATTAATATCATCCATCCATTTTTCTTCCATTAATATCATCCATCCATTTATTCAAAAATTAATCCATTATTAAAAGATAATTCCATTATCAAAAGATAAAACCATAAAAATAACTCCATTATCACAATAAATCCATTTTTCTGTATTATTGTGTTAAATGTATTAATATCACATATAGCATATACTCGCAATACTGACAACCAGATTATTCCCAGGAAAGAGGGGGCTTTCCATAAAAATAACGCACAATTAAATAACCCCTTTCCTTCACAGAATTTCTAGACATTGTCAATAATGCTAAACTATCATATCAAATAATATGTGTTACAGTGTTGTGACAAATAATATAAAATATTATGCAGATACTACTATAACAATTATTGAATCAAGATACTGTGCAATTGCTACTTTATCAATTATTGAATCAATAATATAAAACACTGTGGAACACCGTGTGCTACTGTGGAATACCGTGTACTACTGTGGAATAACGTGTGCTACTGTGGAATAACGTGTTTTACTATTCTTTTTATCACTGGGTATTTCAACAGTTATTGGTTAAAGTTTTGCCGCCAATTTCTATCACTTTCTATATCCGACAGAAGGAATATTCCCCGACATACTAGTTTGACTTTTTGTATAAATGAATAGTATATTCGTATGAATAGTACTTTCGTATTTATACCGTATAATTTTTGTATCCAGCTTATATAAACGTTATGACGTAATTCGAAGATCGAAGAAAATGTAAAAGCGTTTTAGCGTGAATAGTACCCCGTGAATAGTGATCGCGTGAATAGTGATTTAGCGTTATTACTAGACATCTCAATTGTCACATTTCACTAGTAATTTTATCATTATCGATTTAACACCTTTCTATTTAAAATAATAATAAGAAGAAAATTAAATTATATTTATTAAAATTTTCGGGGTCTTACACCCAGGTTTAAAGATAGACCCGAATTTGGGACGTTACAGAATCCGGCGGTATATTTAAGAAAACAAATATTTATTTTTATTATACTAATAAGTAGTAAAGTGTTTTTCAATTTATTAGTTATAATTATGTCCTAAACTCTCACCGACTTAGGGATTAAAGAAATCTACTGATATTTCGGAGAACAGATTTTTACGAATTCGTGTAATTAACGCTATATGTTTCTATATATGTATCAGAAGATATGTATACACGTATTAATTACAATTGATCCATTTTAATTAATATTGTTCTCTTATTATTTTGTTGCTAAAAAGGAAAAATAAAAATAAAATTTTATTTAACTAATATAGGATGACCAACTATATTTTAGGAGAAAATTAATTTTAAATACTAAAATTTATATTTTAGCAAAACTTACTCTTGACTTTTTGTTTATAGATTTTAATTTTTTAAAGAGTTTTTAAATTTTTTTCTCCCCACTAGATTTATAGTTTCACTTTCTAAGTATGTTTTTAATTTTTCTCCCCACTAGATTTATAGTTTCACTTTCTAAGTACGTTTTTAATTTTTCTCCCCACTAGATTTATAGTTTCACTTTCTAAGTACTTTAGTTATTAAAAAAAAAAGAGAAGAAAAGAAAAAAGTCTTTATTAGGACTCCATATAGTTAATTAGTGATATTATTTTTCCCATTTGTCATAATTTTACTTTGAGTTGCTTCTCATTTTTAATGTTAATTAAAGGTATCCGTAGTCCTATATAGCAAATAACTAATAATCTAAAACATTAATTAATTTTTTATGTGTGCGTACGTGTATTGTGCATATTAATGATTTAAAAAAATAATCTAAAAGCCTATCTAAGTATTGTAAGTCTGCTAAATTAAATAAAATACCAATTTTTAATTTGATTATAATATTTCAGTAATGAGAAAGGTAGGATAAAATTAGCTTAATTTATCGGAAATAAATATCTTATTTTTATTGATAATAATAAAAGTTAACTTTTTTATTTTCGCATGTGCATTCCTTCCTTCCTATATTTTCATATCTATATGTGCTATGCAGCTCCCAAACCCAAACAATATAAGTGTTCCACAATAACAACCTTTTTAATTGATTGAACATCTCATAATAAATTAAAATCATCATTAGCTTTGGTATTAGAATAGTAAAACAAGTGATGTTATATTTAATTTGTAACGTTAAGTATTGGATACATTTTAATAAAATTAATTATTTTAATATAATATTATTAATTATGAGTTATAATCTTCATGGGAGTTACAAAAGGATTAAGTGGTTTTATTTGTATTAAAAAATATAGTTAATAGCTTTTTTTAATTAATTGTGATGGAGTCACATTTTCACGCTTTATTCAGTATGCTTTACTGTTGCATACTTGTTATATATTGGAAGGTGTTGTCCATTTATGTTAAATGAGAGAGAGCTATGTTGGTCTAAAAAAATCATCAGTAGAGCAGCTGAAGGCATATTCCTGTGTGGCATTTTTCATTAGAATGATTTAGACAGAGTTTGCTAGCTACTACTGATAATGCAAGCAGTGATGTACAAATGTATATGTGAGAAAAATAATATATTATGTGTTATAAATTATGTTAGTATTAGGTAAGGATAAAATGGTGTTCTGTTCAAGCATGGAGTTTCAAACTATCGGAGTTATGTAGACTTTGTTGAAAGTAACAGTGTGGAAGCTGGGTTGTTGTCTCATGGAAGTGATATGACAATGACTCGCTACACCGGATACATCAAGCAATGATCTCTCCGCGATGGTGTGAATCACCTTAAAAAAAGTGTTTTTCCGTATCTCAGTTCAACACTCGCTACTTTGGTTGTATCATTCTTTATTATTTATTTGTGTATTTTACTATTTAATATTATTTATTTGTTCCTAATATTTTTTATACCTAAAAAATAACAATTTTAAGGTGATTCTACATCCTAACGTTATTTGAGTTTTCTTGCATGTGGTTGCATTTCCACCTTTAGGACAAGGTGAATTTTGAGGGGAAGTATTGTTACGTATCATAGTCTAGCCTAGTTAATATGAGCTGGTAAAAGAGATCCTACGGTTAAAATTAGAAATAGTATTAGCTAGATTAATGGTATAGATCAAATCTAAATTTAGCAAGCTAGCTTCTTGTATTTAAACAACTGGTTTGTAGCAGAGGAAGACATTGAATATCAAACCCAAAATTTTCAATCTCTCTAAATTCTCTCTTTTCTAATTTTTCTGTAATCTAACCGGACTATAAAAATTGCTACAACTCGTTAAAAGTATATGCTAAGTTTTCTAGTCTTAATTATCTGGTATGAATTATATATTTCAATCGTCTCAACCTCACTATCTTGTAGAAATTAATTAGGGTTCTTTACATAAGTATACAACATATATAAAATAATTACAATAATAGTGCATCAACTAAATATTTATAGAAACAGTGAAATATTGAATATTAATTTTAACAACAGTGCAAAACACGTCATTATATTCAATCCAATAAAATTTGAAAACCCTTAATTCAAGGAAAAAACTGCTCAACTTGCCTTGGCAGTTACCAACTAACCCAAATTATTCAAAAATCACGTTGCAGAATAAGGTATTCAACGAAGAACAAAAAAAAAAAAAAAAATACATCGATCATTCTATACTGTAACGAAGGATCAATGGAGGAGTAATACAACAGAAATCTGATACAAGATCAACAAGAAGCAAAACAGAGCATCCGAACACCAAAATTAACCGATCAGAAACGTAATCAACAAATTGATTCTGATACAGAGTATTGAATCTGCAAAAAAACTACAAAGGTATGAATCAATTAACTAGGTTTAATAGCTTTTTATCAATTGATTTCAAATCATTTTTGGAAAATACGACAGAACTATTTATACAAATAAATAAATTTTGAAGAATCAACAAGCTGTTGTGTAGTATTCAGTACAAAATCATAGTTTGGGTACATTCATATAAAAGTATGGTTACCTTCATTTAAGTGTTCATTAAGTTGCAATTAACCTTCGCTTATGCATAAGTTCTGAGATTCTTATAATCGATTTGTAAACAGTATTTTTAAAAATTGTATATACTAATAACATATATTTTGGTTACTTTATAATGATAATTTTGAAACCTATAAAGTAATAGTATTAATTTCAGTTAAAAAGTGGGAGATTCATATTATAGTATGTTTACCTTCATTTAAGTGTTCATTAAGTTGCAATTAACCTTCTCATATGCATAATTACTGAGTTTCTGATAAACGATTTCTAAACAGTATTTTTAAAAATTGTTGATACTAATAACATATATTTTGGTTACTTTATAATGATAATTTGGAAACCTATATAGTGATAGTGTTAATTTCAGTTAAAAAGGATGAATGTGAGACGGATTCGTGACAAAGATTGTTCTCATTCGTCTATCAATTCATTTTATATTTGAAAATGCAAGCAATGTGTTTACAATTTATTATTACTAAAAAGATGAAATTCGATTACTATTTGATGTTGATTTGCTCACTATGAAAATAATCTTATTAATATTATTGTTTCAGTTGCTTGGCCATGGATATGATTCCAGTTGTAATCTACTTCAATGGAACTTGGAGTAACAGTAACCAATATCAAGATTTCCAAGTTACCGGCGTACTAGTTCCTTATTCTTGTTCTTTCACAGAAATACACAACTTGATATGCACTGCATTGAGCTTAGACTGCAACACAACAGAGTTGTCAATCAAATTTCATATTAGTATCAACATTCCTCCAATGAAGGTGACAAATGAAGCAACATTAAGATTCTATATGGAAGTAAGTAGAAAATCAGGTGAACATGGAAAGTTTCCACTGATTATAGATTATGAAAACAACAATGGAGGCAATACAATGTTGCAAAATATGACAAATGAAGAAGAAAGTAGACTGCAATCTGAATCTACAATGAGATTAACACAATGGAATTCGGAGCTTGAATTATTGGCAACACAAGAAGACCAAAGTGGATCACATTATGTTGAGCATCTGGCCATTGAATCTGTTGATAAAGAACAAGACAGACAACAATGCATATCAAAAAATGGAGAGCAGTGTGATGAGGTCATATCAGATCCAAATAAGTTTGAGGTTAAACTTCATCAAACATACAAAGACAAAAAAATCATAATGCAAGCGATAAGGCTTCATTCAATAAGGCAAAACAGACAGCACAAGGTGGAAAGAACAAGTGGAAGAGACTTTGTTCTGGTGTGCATAGATAGTGAAAATTGCAAATGGAAACTAAGAGCATCAAAGTTTCGAACAACAAATATGTTCAAGGTGAGAGAATTTAATGATTCACACACTTGTTCAGCAAACATAATGCTTGGAGATCACAGACAAGCAAATAGTCAGATGGTTAGTGAATGCATTATGCATAAATTAACAAACTTCAAGAAAGTTTACACACCAACTGATATTGTCGAAGACATGATGACGGAGTTTAATGTGTCCATATCCTACCAAAAAGCATGGAGATCAAAAGAAAAAGCAATTGAAAAAATAAGAGGGAATCCACATGACTACACTCTCATTCCTTCTTGGTTGTACATGCTGAAAAAAACAAATCCAGGTATGAATTGGAATCTGTTTAATAATATTTTAAAATATTTAAGATACCATACGTTTTTGATTTGGTTACCTAGTAACAAAGGTTTGGCTACTAACTGTATTGTTGAGTTATTTGAAAAAATTGTTTTTCCATAATACAGGTATAAAGATGAAATGTAAATATCAAATGTAATTTAACACACTGAAAATTAATTTCAGGATCCATCACATCCTTGGAGTTGGAAAAAAATGGTCAATTCAAATATCTCTTCTTTGCAGTTGGTGCATCTATTGAAGCATGGCACCATTGTTTCCCTATCATTGTAATTGATGGAACCTTCATACAGTCAACCTACGGAGGTACACTTCTCATAGCAAGCACACAAGATGCAAACAGAAACATTTTACCACTTGCTTTTGGAGTTGTTGATAGTGAGAATGAGTTATCATGGAGATGGTTTTTCATTAATTTGAGAGATGCTTGCGGAGTTAGAGAAGGACAATGTATTGTCTCAGACAGACACGGAGCAATTATTAAGGGACTTAACTGTGTGTTCCCTGATGTGATGCACGGTTCATGCACGTACCATATTTTGAAAAATATTAAAAATAGATTCAAAAATAAAGGAGATGAAGTCAAAAAAGCATACAACGCGGCGTGTAGAGCTTACACCGTTGAAGAATTCGACATTCACATGGCTCAACTTGATGCAATTGATAATCGAATAAGGAAATATTTGGAGGAAGAAGTGAATCTAGAAAAATGCACGAGGCTCCATGGGACTGTAAGCAGATACTCAACAATGACTTCGAACACCGCCGAATCAATTAATAATGCAATCAAGGGAATAAGAGATCTTCCAGTTGCGTCGATGATTGAATGCCTGCGTTGTATGGTTCAAAGATGGTATTTCTCGAACAAACAATCAGCAATGTCTACATTCACTGCCCTTTCCACTACTGCAGAGAGAAGATTGCAAGATAATATAATTGAGTCAAAGAAACTTAAGGTCAGTCATTCAACTTTTTAATATTTACCTGAATACATTCAAATATTGCATCTGAAATTTTAAATAACAAATCATTCAATTTGGTTTACTAGTATAAACTGAATATGTTACTAACATTTAAATGGTTGGTAACAGGTCTTGGTATAATATTAGTACTATCAGATTACATTAAATAACCAAAATGCTTATCCTTATATGCAGGTTTACCCGAATACATACAAAAATTGCATCTGCAATTTAAAATAACAAATTATTCAATTTTGGTTACTAGTATAAAATGGATATGTTACCAATAATTAAATGGTTGGTAACGGGTCTGCTATAATATTATTACTATCAGATTACATGCAAAAACTAAAATGTTTATCCTCATATGCAGGTTTTTCTACCAGTTGCAACATTCCACTAATTGACCAGATAGATATTGTTATAAATAAGTTTTATGAAAATTTGGTTACTCATTTAAAAAGAACATTACATATGAATTTCATTACTCCAAAATACATACTAATTACACAATTGAATGTTGTTGCAGGTTGAGACATCAAACCTCATGATTTACACCGTTTACGATGTCACTAAACAATTTATCGTGGACATGAAAAATAAGACATGCACGTGCCGTAAATTCCAATACCATGAGATGCCTTGCTCACACGCTGCTGCGGTTATTAGCAAAAGAAATATGAGCTGTTATGATTTTTGCTCAAAATTCTATTCAAAGAAAACTTTGGTGGACACGTACTCAAATTCCATTATGCCATTGGATGACAAAGAGAATTGGGATGTTCCAGAAGAGATTAAAAACATATGTGTCAAACCACCAACTACAAGAAGACCAGCTGGAAGGCCTAAGCTAGGTAGATATAAGCATCCATCTGAACTTAAACTTCAAAATAAATGTAGCAGATGCCAAGAAAAAGGGCATAACAGGAAAACATGCAATAATCCTCCAATTTTGAGACCCAGGAAGATTTGATATAATTCAACACAAAAACATTTGTAACAATTTCATTACAGTTTTCTGAGGATTCTCATTAGCCATACAAATTGTAAGCATTCTTGTTGTGTAAAGTTACCAAGTTTATATTTAACAGTACTATAAGATGCATATTTACCATAATTTATTTTTAACATTACTGTAGTACATTTATAAATAATAATAAACATAATGGACAAACATCTCATAATTGGATAATTAAATTGTATTTCTTCTGTGAGACAATATGGTTACCCTCTAAATTTATATTGGATACCTTTGTATGCAAATCTGGCAACCAACTTTAGTATATAAAAAACATACATTTTGTAAACTGTAAAATAATAAAACAAGAATGCATTAACATTTAACATTTGAAAATTTGACTTATGTACTATTAATACTATCTAGCTACAAACAAAAAACTAAAATGTTCATCCTTATAAACAGATATGGTGACCAACTGCATCATTCATCTAAATTAAATAATTGTTACTGTTATAAAACAGTATTATGATCATTTGGTTACTCACTAATAATTAAATGGTGTCCTCTATATGCAGATATATCTACTACCTGATACATTTTAAAATAATGTATATGCTTATGAAATTTCAAAAGATTTAAAAACCAATAAATTTAAAAATTTGTAAATTAAAACTAAATCAGTTAAGGTTTATGAAAAATAACTATTAAATGTCATTTTAGAATCCATATGAACAATATGAAAATTATTAAAATATATGTAATTGGATACCAGCATTAATTCCAAAAGTGCAGACTAACGAAATAATGTTGATTTGTGAAGATACCCAACTTTTATGATTTGGTTACCTAATTAGGAGAATTTCGTTACTAACTTTTTATTGTTGAATACATTAAACAGTTGAAAGTTGGAATGATGTACTATTAATACTATATGGTTACAAACAAAAATTAAAATGGTTAGCCCTATATGCAGATATGGTCACCAATTCTATCATTTAACTAAATTAAATAATGGATACCGATTTAAAACGATTTTATGAAAATTTGGTTACTTACTAATAATTAAAAGGATACTTCAATATGCAGGTCTATCTACTACCTGTACCATTTAATAATAATTTATATGATTATGAAATTACAAAATATTTGGAAACCATTTATATAAAATTAATCTTCAATTAAAACTAAATATTTTAAGTTTTATGAAATGGAAATATTAAATGTCAATTAAGACACCATATAAACAGTGTGAAAAATATTAAATTCTATTTAAGTGGATACCTGTACTAATACAAATAGTGCAGCTTAAGATTAGAAAAATGATATTTTAAGGAACTAAATTTTATGCTTTGATTACCTAAAATTGTCAATTTGGTTACCTAAAAATGTCCAAAAACAAAATATTTTCAATACAACTGCACATTGCATACAATATATAAAAAACAACTGAGAGGTGTCAAATAAATACCAACAAACTCAAGATCAAGAAACGGATAATATAATCAAATAAATAAGGAATCCCATTTACAGTATCTGATCTAAAACAAAAAATATCCAACATAATTGGTTATATATACCCATTAAAGAAACAATGTATTTAAACCAGTTTAGAAGGAGAACACATTGAAAACCAAACTAAGATTAATCTTGGGCAAATCTGGCTGCATATTCGTCATCAGTCTCGTAACCCTCCAACTGTTTGGTCCTTGCATGCATGTACAGGTTTACACATAATTTCTTTCGGTACTCCGCAATAGGGAATGGTATAGGCAATTCAGCAATCTGTTGGTGAATGACATGCTCAGCAAAACAAATAGTGAACATCCCACAATCACTGCACAAACAAAAAATTATCAAAACAAAAACCAAAAGTAAAATCATACAAGATACAATAAATAAATAAATGAAAACAATATAAACCTTACCCATCACTTTGTTCCGGTACCCCCTTTACAAATTCAAGTTCAATTATGTCTTGTTCCGCCTTTTTACAATAAGGTTCACTCTGGAAATCAATATCAGTCCTATCCCTCCAAAAACCACAATTAGACAATATTATGGGAAGGATGAAAATATAAGGCTCACACATATCCATAATTTTTGACTGCATTTGTGAACTGGTTGGTTGCAAAGAATTGTAAACTTGTAACAGTCTACGATGCACATCAAAAGTCAATAGAAACCAGTGTGATGGAGATGACATGTGAATGGGGAACAACACATAATCAACATTGAACCAGGGTGTATTCACTTCCATGGAAAATCCACGGACATATTTAGCAATAACACAATCCCCCGTTAATAAACTCTTATCTGAATTTTTTGAAGTGTATGCTTCATGCAAAGCAGTTATCTTCGCATGAAACAAGCAGTCCGTGGTCGTTGCTCTGATTTGAACACTATCAGCCTGTCTGACCAATTTCCGGAAGTAGTATAGTGCAACATTGATGTGCTGAGAGTAATAAAGAAAAAATTAATATTTGTACAGTTGATGGAAAAAACAATTATATGTTAACTGTAACCAAAACTATTATAAATAGTTACTTAAAAAGTCTAATAAGGTAACCATATTTATCACTAAAGTTTTTTTTTTTTAAAAAAAGGAACTCACATCATCATCCAGCCACTGTCCTGGGGTCTTCAACTTGTAGAACCACATTTTTGAAGAAATTGGTATAGATCCAAACATAAATGAAGGAACAATTTTATTGCTGACTCCCGGAAATTTATCAGTCCTTCATTGTAAAAGCATATCAGAGAACACAGTCTAAATGTAAAAATTACAATATAATCATACACTATAGCCAAATCATGATTGATGATGCATTAATAACCAATATATAGAACCTCTATATTACAAACAGTTACATGCTAATCAATAAATAGTAAAATAGTAACCAAAACATAATAACATATTAAACATTAACCAAAACATAATAACATATTAAACAGAGCATAATATAACAGTAAACAAAACATAAGTTAATAATAAACTAAAATACATTATAATAATAACAAAACATATACATCATGTAATCAACAACAAACTTGGCACCTTTTTGAAGTAAACAAATATGAAATAAACAAAAATATTATAAAAGGATCTAAAACATTACTCTGAGGGCACATTAATATAAACCAAAACATAGTATTCTAAAAACCATAATGTACTGTAATACTTATAATTTGTTTCCAAAATAAAACAGATTTCTTTGTATTATAAAAAAATCCATAATTGTAAAGCTACAACTAACAATACCTTTTTCTGTTGTTTAAGCCAACCTTAAACCACTGATCAAATAATGCTTCTTCGTATTTAGATGGCATGGCCATGCATAATTTTGGGAATGCACAAATGTCTGTACGAATTTGAGTATCACCCTTAGAATATGAAGAAGCAGACCCAAATTTTGTTGTATATGGAGACCTCAAAAAAGCACTCTTTGACTGTTCACGAATTGGTCTACCACGTCGCATATGGGCACTCTTCTCCACCTCAACACAATCAGCTATGTCCTGGGTGGTTAATATCAATTGATCAAGTGGGGAAATGTCTTCTGTATCCATTTTATAGCCCTATATCAATTGACAAAAAATAAAACATATAAAATCAACCCAAACACATACAGGTAACAACGTAATTAAAAAAAAATCTAAACTATATTATAATGCACTAACCAAAATAACATATGCAGATAACTAAAATTTGAAGTAACCAATCCAAACAACGAAATATTAACCAATATATGAAGTAATAGGAATAAAGTCATTTATATAGAAAAAATTTGTATTGCATTAACATAAGATATAATGCACTATTCTATATACTACAATATAGTAACCAATGTATACTATAATGCAGTACCCAAAATTTGCAATACAAAATTACAAAACAGTAACAAACTGTATATAATACAGTAACCAAATATACATATGCAAGTAACAAAATTTTTGAATTAACAATAAACTGAACAGCGTTATTAAAAAAACTTAAAAACCATCTAATCAAAACCAACAAATGCAATTGCAAATCCAACATATACAGTAAACTGTTTTTTTAAATATAACAATAACCTGATCAGGAACATAAACAACAATCTCCTTCCCACTTGGTTGGCTTAATAAATCAAAAGATGGCATGTCATTGTCCTTGCCAATCTGTGAAAAATTTTAAAGAAAAAAATAATTAATCATTTAAACAAAAAATACAAAAAAGACATAATAAACAAAACTAGGAATGTCATTGATCTTTTTCATAGTGTTTAAAAAAAACTACATTTTATCAATAAAAATTAAAAAAATTAAATACAAATGAAAATCAACACAATATGAAAACCTTTATATCGTCTTCTTCAAGCTGAATCCCACCAACACCACCAGCATCGGCATCAACACCACTATGAAACTGTTTTGAATTGCCGGGAACTTCAACTTCAACATCATCATCAACATTCATAACATCATCAGCTACAACATTAACATTGCCAGCACCAACATTATCTTCCAAATCAACATCATCATCATCATCATCATCATCATCGTCGTCGTCAACAGATACATCTTTACGATTGATATTACTAGACTGACGTTTTAAATGCTTTCTAAACATCTTCTTCATGTCCCTACAAATCTGAAAATGAAGCAATTGCATTTGATCTTTTAATTCAACACCCAAATCCTCAATTTCTTTCTTCACCTTCAATTCCAAAGGCTTCACCCGAGCATCTATAACCTTTTTCAAATCAGAAATAGAAAACCTAAAGTCTTTACCCTTCCTTGATGATTCAACTTTAATATCTGAAATCTTGGGACCACTATCACTTGTACTAAAAAAATGAAATCCACCTAGTTCCAACCTCACCTTCTCATCCTCCGTAGGAACAATATTTTGAACAATCAACTGAAACATATTAAAAGCAACAAATATACCATGTCAGAACAATTGAACATAAAACATAAACACAATTATTCAAAAACAGTAACCAATACCATATATAAATGTAGCCAAATATAATGAAACTGGTAACTATCATACCTGACCAGATCCAAACACCAGGTCATTCAACTGGACGTTAGTAGGAGGCTTTCCTAACTCCCTCCATCTAAACAATCTGAATTCTGAAACATTATCATCGATACAAAAGCCCCTGACCTTCAATGTAGGAATTGTTTCAAACAAAAAAACTTGAAACACATAAGGTAATCCATTAAGCTTGTAGGATTTACAATAACCTTCCCTGAAAAAATTGTACATCACTCCACCATATTTATCCTTCTTTACATGACCCTTTAATGCAAGAGAAAGTGATTTCTTTGTTTGTTCAAAAGCAACTTTTCCCCATGGATACCTTTCAAACTCCCCATGACACAAAAAGTTAAACAGAGCTTCATCAACATAATTGTCAGAAACAGTAGCTAATATGAAATTAAAAACCAAGAAAATGATAGACATCCTAACTACCTCATCATCATCATTAAAAGAAGCACTCCTATATATCCTCCCTATACTAGACCGGGTTACAACCTCATTTCCAAAAAAAATTTCCACAAACAAATTTTCAATCCCCTTGTAACCTTCAATATCTTCATCTCCTTTCCAATTTAAACCAGAAAGTAAAGAAAATTCAGGCAATCCAAACCTTACCCGTCTCTCACCAAAAGTAAACCACATTTCCCCATTATCCCTTTGATAAACTTCCCTAACCAAAGCATGATGGATAATCTGGGAAAACATTTGGGGCTGTCCAAATTCTAAAAATTTACCAAAACAAGACAACTTAAACTTTTTTCAACTGTACGTCAGACAATTTAGACTTGATAATATTTGGCACTTCCAAATCACACCAGTAAATGATTTTTGCTGTAAAATTTCGATGATGCTCCTCATAGAATAGATCCCAAATCTGAAAATGCAGTAAATTTGATTACAAACACACTACACAAAACAAAATACAACATCTAAAAAAATTCAAAAAACAAAGCTATTAAATCAACGATATCCAATTACACTAATAATAGTAACAAAATAATATCAGCAAGTAACCATAACCCAAAATTAAGCAAACTATTTAATTAATAACAAATAATGTTCTAACAAATATATAAAATAAAACTAACAATACTTAAAATCGAAAAAAACATAACCATTTTAACAAATCGTAATGAAAACAGTAATTTTTAACAACTAAAAGCTGAACAATCCTTCAAACAACTCCAACTCTAATGAAATACAATACATTTTAAAAGGTATATAATTAGCAGTTTCCAAACATATGAATGAAGGTAACAAAAAATCAATTTGCAAGTAACCAACAAAATATATTCAACCTGTATAACCACAATACTGTAATCTAATAAACAAAACAAAATAAACTATTTACAAAATCTCAACTCAATATGCAAACAATAATATTACCAAACAACAACTTCAACATTAATGACACTACTCACAAACATAATAAACAACAACATAAACCAGAACATCATCATACAAAAAAACAAAAACATAAGTAACCAAAAACAAATAAAAAATCTATATTCATAACAAAAATTAAAAATAGCAAACCTTCAAATGTTTTTGCATGGGAACAATTTTTTGCTTATTATGCTCGACTTCAATTTCTTTCTCAACTATTTGTTGAGAACCTTCAAAATCAGAATCTATACATGCGACTGATTTAACCTTCTTCTTCGCATGTCTCCCCAAACTCTTTTCTTCAACATCTGACTTCAACACTAAATTCTTCCCCTCTTTACTATACTTTGAAGTAATATCCTTCCCATGAACATTTGTCTGCAAATCCTTCAAACCATCATCACCCCTAACTCGTTTCCTCTTCCTATCGCTCTTCTTATCCGCCATTTCTTCCCTACTCTTCCTCGTAGACACCATCAAACACAAAGACAAAATAAATCGACAAATGTATAACCACTGAACCAGAACAAATCGAACAACTTACAAATAATCAAGAACAAAACACGAATACAAAAACGAGAAACTAAAAAGCCAAACAACAACTACGAATATGAACCGGCAACAACAATCTCCGCCGACTGATAAGGAGAAAACAAGTACCCAAACCAAAGAACAAGGGTTTCCAATGATAAAACGCAAAAAAGAAATTTAAAATGAAACCCGTACCCATATCCCACAAAAAGCGGATACGGTTTATTTTTAAAAAAATAACTGAATAATAATGACATCAGCACATTAAATAACAAAGCATAATTAAGGGAATGACTATTATTCACTAATAATGTAAATAAAATTAAAAATATATTAATTGGTTAAATATTTAGTAAGTGCACTATTCTTGTAATTATTTTTAAAAATGTAATATAAAATGTAATTAATCCAATTAATTAAGTTCACTCAAGTAATTAATCGCTCATTCTTTTTTTCCAAATTTCGTAGTTGTTCAGCTCCTAATATTATCCACCATTCATCACAAAGTCCTATAAGTTGCTGGGCCGTTCTATGGGCCATTATTCCCATTCAAGCTATATAAGTTTAACTCTCTACTGTATATCAGAGAAATATAAACAGTTTTTCAGAAATTCTTAATTTACTATTAGAACTAAATAATGTTCTGCTAGTCCTAATTTATTACCACAAGGGAAAGTAAATTCTATAAAAAGCACAAAGGATATTCAAAATGGCACAGTAGCATATATGCATATGTCACAAAACTAAATCAAATCAACTAAATCGTTAATTTAATTTAATTCATCGTGTATAGTCTCCGAATCAAGAGCAACAAACATACCTAGCTAAATCAAATCATATATATATATATAGCTATCCTCAAAATCAAAATCAAATCTAATTACTAGTTAAAACAGTCCAAATTAAATTCAGCTCTATCCAACACAAAACAAAATACAATTAATTAACCAACAAACTTAAAATTACTAAATATCTTGCAGCTGCATGCGTCCATCGTGATGAAGAATTTCTTCAAACTCGTGCATGATCAAATCAAATCTGGGAACATCCGAATTTAGTAATTCATCAAGCTTAACTAAATCATCCCACTCCCATTCCAATGTTTGTTCTCGGGATTCAGTCATCGACATCAACTCATGATCAATACTACTAGTATTAGGATATTCAACAGCAAGGGGTACTTGTGAATATTCCATACCAAAAGGACCAGCATCATGTTCTGAATCAAGTAATTCATCAAGGTTAATAAAATCATCCCATTCCAATGTTTGTTCTTGAGATTCCGTCGTCATCGACATCAACTCATGATCGGTAGTGCTACTTTTAGGATACTCAACGGCAAGGGGTAGTACTTGTGATTCCATACCAGAAGGATCCTCTTCTTCATGTACTAGTGGAACATCCGCACAACAAATTATAACATTCTCCTCAACTCTTTTTTCTTCATCAGTACTTTTCATTAGTCTTTTTGGCTTAATAACAACTTCTTCATGCTCTTCTACTACTCTCCTCTTCCTCTTGGATTTTTTCTTCAAATCAAGAATAATCTCACAAACTACATAATCCGATTTACCACCCGAAAGAGAGTACTCGTGCATAATCCAGTGTCCCGGATTACTTTTAGCACTACTACTAGGGTTAGGGCTAGGGTTTAAGGCTCTACTTATTTCAAATACATCCCAAGGATCGCCGGCGCCGTAGAGTTGTTTCTCCTCGACAATGTTACAAGGCAAGTTTTGTTCCATAATCTTTGGCCTCAAGTAGGAGTTGATGAGTTCCTCTTCAGTTGGGCAAAAACGAAAACCAGCCGGAATTACCATCTGCTTCATCATTTTCTCTCTCTGAATTTCTTGATTTTCTCTCTCTACTTTCTTTTTCTCTCTTCTCTGTATTTTTCTGTCTTAATTTGAAACTAACCTGACTTATATATATCATTAGTAACGTGTAGTTATATAGGCCACAAAACTTCAGGTGAAAGTATTAGACAAATATAAATATATATAGGTTTATTTTTTATTCCAATGATAAGTAGTAAATTTTTATTATTTTTATTACAATGATAAGTAGTATATTTTTTTTGATCTGTTAGTCATAATTATTATGTCCCAAACTCACCGACTTAGGGAGTCACTAAACCAAGTAAGTGATATATCACCACTGAAATTACGGAGAGAAGATATTTAACGAATCTTATAATGAATATATGTTTCCAAATACCAATTTAACTCTGTATGTTTCCTAATACCAATTTAACTCTTTCTCTGTCTATATATATTAGAAAATATCTTTATATATATATATATATATATATATATATATATATATATCTTAAGTAGAGTGTGTATTTTATATAGGCCACAAAACGTGAGGAGAAAGTATTAGACAAATATAAATATATATCTTTTGTAAATTGTAATCTAATTATGAAGTGAAGGTATATATGTGTAGTATGGTACTCGTTTTCAGTTAATTATATGTGTATGTGAGTGTGTCCTAAAACTCACGGAGATTTAACGAAGAAACAGATCGATCACTACTGAAAAACGGAAAGAGGAGATTTAGCAAATCTTGTAATTATGATGTTTCTTATTACAGGTGTGATGGATTTCTTAATACACATAATTAACTTTCTCTCTCCCTTTATAATATAGATATGTTTATATATCAGAAAATATGTTTCTACTCAATAACTCATACATTACAATTCATTCGTTTTCTATTGAATGAAAAGATTTTTTTTTATAACTAATATGGATTATCAACAATATTTTAGGGGAAAATTAATTTTCAACACTAAAACTTCTAAAAGCATACGTAAGTGTTGTAAGTCTACTAAATTTAAATAAAATACCAAATTTTAATTTGATTATAATATATCAATAATGAGTAAGAAAGGATTAAAATTAGCTTAATTTATTGGCAAAATAAATATCTTATTTTTATTGATAACAATAAAAAATTAGCTTTTTATTTTTATTTTATTTTTGCATGTGCAATCCTTTTCTTCCTATATTTCCATATCTATGCGCAGCTATCTGCTAGCAAGATATATACTCATAATTATCAAAATCAAAAAACCTATTTTATATTACTTTATTTTGTCATTATTAAACACCTGAAAGAGCAATAATAATTTAGAAGAGGGTTGAATAGATTACTACCGATTTTTAAAATTACTTGGCCTTTTTGAATTATTTAAATTCAATTAATTAATATGTGATAATTTAATATGTGAAATAAGTAAAGAGACAAAATTGAACCACAATATGCACAGAGATTTAGTTGGTTCACAATATACAAACAAAATATGATACTCTTTTTCTCACTGATATAAAAAATAAACGGCAAAAATATATTTTGCCCCTTTAAGTTGACACGTTTTGTGCAATAGCCTACTGAACTAAAAAAAAACTGCAATTAGGAAACTGAACTATTAAAAACATTACAATTGTCTCATTCTGTTAAATTAATCAAACAACCATCCAAATCAAATTCTACTTTTCCTACAGCCAACTGGAAAAAAAATGACGTGAAAAAAATAAGCAGCTAAATCAGTTGACTCACATGACCCAACAAGGAAGTTCACGTGAATGAACTCATAAAACCTTTAAAAAAATGGTCAGCAGCCCAGATAAGAGGAACACTGCTTCGCACAGAGAAGAGGAAGAGACCATGTGCCGGAGAAGATGAAGATATCGGAGCTAAAGTCGCCTCGATCATCAGGCTATAAGAGGTTTTGTGTTACAAAAGAGTCTATTTTACGTGTGCCAACTCAAGAGTATCAATTCTTTGTCTTATCTCTTTCATTTACATAGCTCCCACATGCTCTTCTCGTGCTACGGATAATTCGTGTATTTTCTTTTACCCTTAATTTTGATGCATCAAATGTAGGTTTTCTACTATAAAAAGAGGAATTGAAGTCCAGTTGAAGTATGTGATCAATAAAATATTTTATTTGTTTTTTTCTTGCTCTCTAGTTAACTTTTGCAACTGTGATTTCTTCTCATTCTTTGTTCTATAAACAGAAAACTCAAAACATTATCTCAATCCTTACATTTTGAACTGAGATTTTAGGGTTTTCCCCATCTTTTTTCTTCTTCTTTTTTTTTTCAATTTAAGACTTGAGATTTGAGGGTTTCCTCATCCATCTTTCCTCCTTTTTTTGATTTGAGATTTTAGGGTTTTCCTCATTTCTTTTTCCTCCCTTTTTGGCTGTCAGCGATGATGGATTCTAGGGATATAATTTTGGGTTTCTAAGAGTGACATGAATAGGAAGAAGAGAGAGAAGAAACCATAATTTTTTTGGGAAAAATCTTTTTTCTTTTCGTTTTTCTCTTCAGTGTGTTCAAACCCACCTTATTAACCTTCATGCTCAGCTTTGATTTTTCCCGACATGCAGTTTGCCTTCATGCCCCTTTATTCTCAATTTGAAAATTCAATGCTTGATTTGTCTCTCTTTTCTGCGTTTACGTTTTAAGAATAAAAAATTAAGGAATAGAGAGGAGCTATTTTAGATGGGCCACATAATTAGTGACTCATTTTTTCTTTTTTTAAAAAGCCACGCAGGAAATTATTGTACCCAATTTGACGAACGTTTAAAAAAATTGATAAAATGAGACAATTGTAGTGTTTTTAAAAGTTCAATTTCCTAATTGTAATTTTTTTAATTCAGTGGGCTAGCTATTGCACAAAACATCCCAACTTGAATGGGTTAAAGTATATTTTTGCAAAAAATAAACTAACTCCCCAAAAATTATTTTTTGATAAAAAGTTGTGTAATGACCGTGAATTTTTAAACTCCATTATTAATTAAATATAGATTTTGTGACGCCCCCAAATTCGAGTCTCAAACACCCAGACTTGGTCATCACGATCCAACACAATCATCCACCTCCAAAAAACATACAATAACTAAATGCGGAAAATAATAAACATATGTTGTTCATTCAAAATGTATTACAAGTCCCAAGATTCGATAACCTTAATACAAAAATATAAATATATCCTAGTACAGTACTTTAGGGTTTAAATAACAATAGAAGTTTCTTAACTATGTCTGGATCAAAATACAGACATTAAAAGACTAATACTTCATCTTTTCCTTGCCCTTGTCTTTTCTTGAGGTCTCGGACTTAACTGCAATAAGTTTCATGATATAGCAAGGGTGAGCAACTAGTTTGCTCAGCAAGTTTAAATAACAGCAAGAAAAGATATATATCATGATGAACGGAATGTAAATAGAGGAATTCAACAATATGAATATCGGAAGCAAGAATAATAATTGCTTTTAGAAACGAATGCTAGTCAAGTAGACTTTGAACAATAAACGTCCAAGGGAGTCAATAGCTAGTTGACCCTTTGGTTACTGGCTCAGAAATAAGTACTCGAGGGGATCAGCCTCTAGTACCAGATGTGTATGCATAACATTTAATTTCTGTTCTTTGTATCTTATATTCCGATACGTGGGGTACTCTCCTATATTTTGAAGGGGTGTTCATAAAGTCCAAGATTCCGCACCATCAAATGGTTTGGATAGCTTTTAAATTCTATACTGCAAATGTCTAGCCGAACAATGGCTAAGACTTAACTATAGCAGTTCATCCATAATAGAACTTTAAATAAAATACAATTCAATGTCTGCGCGGAAACAATTGCACGATGAGCCAGTGCCAATAACAACGATGTGGAATAATTGTTAAGTAAATAATCCACGTAGAGAATGCTTGAGGAATTTAAGGTTCAAGCTTAAACTTGCACTAAATAATACAAGGATGGTTTCAGGAAACTCGCAACAACGTAAGAAGTTTAAGGTTAGGAACTTGCACAAAGTGAAGTTTTGGTAAAAGGGAAATTGTCCTCAATAATACTTGCACAACAATAATATATTTGCACAAGTTAATAGAAGTCAAGGGAACTTGCGTTCAACATATAAAGTGAATGGAATTAAGGAACTTGCACAATACACCACATCCTGCTCGAATGTAAATTGAATAGGGTTAAAGGAAACTTGCCTGGTGCGTCTGCTACAATATACTAATACACGCTCCTTAAAATCCTACACAATTAAGTACATATTCGTATAACAATTAGTCACTTATAGACTAGATTCAAAACTGACGTAGCATCATTAAAGTACTTTGATTGCCACTACGACTACCCAGTCGGGGGTCTCGCTCCCTGGTGAGCGAGCGGCTGCCCAGCTCGCTAGTGAGCTGGCGGGGGTCTAAGGAGACAGCGCCCCCTGGAAACCAAAAGTAAGTTGTAACCAGGTTAATCAATTTTTGCCTTAAGACAACACTATTTTGGTTGTCCAATGGTTACTTAATAGTAATCAAGTAACAATCAACTAATTATCCTTATTTATTATTTAATACAAATCTGATCATAAATAATTAACTGCATTTATCCATAATTATTATCTAATATTGATTAAATAGTAATTAACTAATTATTAATTAACGTAACTTAAATAAGAATTTAAATTAAAAGTGTTTAATTCTCAAACTGCACGACCCAACCCGAATCGACCCGATCCGGACAGACCCGACAAAAAACACGGGGTTGGCGTTGCAGCGAGAGACCATTAGGGTAAGGCCGACACTGCAGCGCGAGGTCCGTGCCGTTCCAGCTTAGCACACGGGCTTGGCGCTGCGGCGTGGGATTAAGTAATAAGCTTGGCGCTGCGGCGTCAAGGCCCTTAGGCGCGGCGCTGCGGCGCGACACTGACACTGCGGCGCCAAGACCCCTTATCGCATCGCTGCGGTGCCATCTGCCGGCGCTGCGGCGTGGCGAACCAGAGGTCGTCTTCTACGTTTCGCTTCATGGCTTTCTTCAAATTTTAATTATTAAAACTAATTTCCAAGCATGCATAACCCATATTAACCACATATTACTATTAATTATAAGTTTTATACACCTAATTTGAGGAATTAATTCCAAGCATGAAACACAACATTCGTAATTAATTCGCAATGAAGGTGCACTGTAACAGGGCTTACCTTCTGCTAGACTTAGCTGCCGTTCTTCTTTTCCTTCCGCAATAGACAATAAAATCAGAGATCATTTGCACGCACCCTCCTTCAGATTGCTATTCCTTCCTAAACTCTCGATTTCTCTCTCTCTTAGTTAATTTACAATCTCAGTGCACTGAAGGAAGAAGTCGGGAGCTCTATTTATAACCAATTCATTAACCGTGCCAAGCTTTTGCCCAATTTGGTTAACCATTGGAAACAAGAAGATGATGATGGCAAATGCCGCTGATATCTTCAGCCATGATTTTGCTTAAGCGAAAATTTGGCAAGAAATCCCGTAAGAATCCATAAGCGGCTTAGGATGAAATTTACTGTTCATCCCAGTTGGTTTTTAATTCAATTCTCTCCCTTCCGTTCCGACTGTGGTTGAAAATGAACGGGATTTGTCCCAAAATCTGTGTCCCATTATTTTGCTACTAGTTAATTAAATAAATTTAACAAGTCAATTATTATTTATTTACTAACGGGACTATAAATATTATTAATTGTATTATCCTTATTAATTAATAGGTAATATTAAGTAATTTACTATATTCAAAATAATTGAATATTTAATACCTAATTATTCATAAATTTTTATATATTAAATAACCTAGGGTAGTCCATCAATTTAATAATTCTATTACCGAGACTCCCTTTAAATTAATTAAATATCTATTCCCACACTATATTCAATTAAATTGAATATTTAATTAATCGGCACTTTATCAATTCTTTCAATATTAAAATCGTAGGGTTAGTTCACTAATTTAATTAAACCATTAGTGACTCCCCTTAATTAATCCTAACAGTTACGCGAAATCATAAAATCACATAACCAATTAAATACACAAGATTTTAAATAATCATACGAAACTAACTCATTAAAAATTAAATCTATATTTAATTAATAATGGAGTTTAAAAATTTTACGGTCATTATAGATTTAATTTTTTATGAGTTAGTTTCATATGATTATTTAAATCTTGTGTATTTAATTGGTTATGTGATTATATGATTTCGCGTAACTGTTAGGATTAATTAAAGGGAGCCACTAATGGTTTAATTAAATTAGTGAACTAACCCTACGATTTTAATGTTGAAAGAATTGATAAAATACCGATTAATTAAATATTCAATTTAATTGAATATAGTGTGCGAATAGATATTTAATTAATTTAAAGGGAGTCTTAGTAATATAATTATTAAATTAATGGAGTGCCCTAGGTTATTTAATATCTAGAAATTTATGAATAATTAAGTATTAAATATTCAATTATTTTGAATATAGTAAATTAATTAATATTACCTATTAATTAATAACCATAATACAATTAATAATATTTATAGTCCCGTTGGTAAATAAATAATAATTGATTAGTTAAATTTATTTAATTAACTAGTAGCAAAATAATGGGACAAGAATTATGGGACATATCCCATTTTATTTCTAACCGTGGTCTGCAATTTAGGAAGGGAAAAATTTAAATTAAAATAAATTGGGGTGAACAGTGCAAATCTCATCTTTAGCCGCATAAGGATTTACTGCGGGATTTCTTGTCGGATTCTCGTGGCTGAAGATAATCAACGGCGTTTGCCCATCGTCTTCTTCCACTTCACGTTGGTTAACCAAATTGGGTAATTGCATTGTCTGGTTTTTGAAATTTCTATAAATTAGGACCTCGACTTCTTCCTTCAGTACACTGAGGTTGCAAAAATTCACTAAGGGAGAGAGATTGAGAGTTTAGGAAGGAAGGAAAATCGGGAGGAAGGAAGTTGGCACGCGAATGACCTCAGATTACATTGTCTACTGCGGAAGGAGGAGGAAGACTGTGTCTAAGTCTACCAGAAGGTAAGCCCTGTTACAGTGCACCTTCGTTGCAAATAAATACAAAATACTCTGCTTGTATGCTTGGAATTAATTCATCAAATTAGGTGTATAAAACTCATAATTAATAATAATATGTGGTTAATATGGAGTAAAAATGGTGGGTAGAATGTTTTTATTGGATTGAAATTGAAGAAAATCACTGAAACGGATCGGAGAAGACAACCTCTGGTTCGCCACACCGCAACGCCAGCTGATGGCGCCGCAACGATGCGATAAGGGGTCTGGCGCCGCAGCGTCAGCGTCGCGCCGCAGCGCCGCGCCTAAGGGCCTTGACGTCGCAGCGCCAAGCTTATTACTTAATCCCACGCCGCAGCGCCAAGCCCGTGTGCTAAGCTGGAATGGCACGAACCTCACGCTGCAGCGTCGGCCTTGCCTTAATGGTCTCTCGCTGCAGCGCCAAGGTCGTGTTCTTGGCCGGGTCGGTCCGGATCGGGGCGGTTCGGGTCGGGTCGTGCAATTTTAAAATTAACCATTATTAAATTATTATTTAATTAATATTAAGTAATAATAAATGCAGTAAGATTAATTATTTATTTTTCTGGTTAATAATAAATAATAAGTGTGAATAACTAATTAGACATTGTTTAATTAATGTTAAATTAGGATAATTAGTTGATTATTACTTGATTTCTATTAGGTAACCATTTAACAACCAAGATTAAATAATGTTGTCTTAAGGCGAAAATTGATTAACCTGGTTACAACTTACGTTTGGTTTCCTGGGGGCAGCCGCTCGCTCATCGGGGAGCGAGACCCCCGACTGAGTAGTCGTAGTGGCAATCAAAGTACTTTAATGATGTTACGTTAGTTTTAAATCTAGTCTATAAGTGACTAATTGTTATACGAATATGTACTTAATTGTGTAGGATTTTAAGGAGCGTGTGTTCGTATATTGTAGCAGACGCACCAGGCAAGTTCTCTATCCCAAAACTTTAATTGTACAAGTTCCCTAATTCCATTCACCTTATATGTTGAACGCAAGTTCCCTTGACTTCTACTAACTTGTGCAAATATATTATTGTTGTGCAAGTATTATTGAGGACAAGTTCCCTTTTACCGAAACTTCACTTTGTGCAAGTTCCTAATCTTAAACTTCTTACGTTGTTGCAAGTTCCCTGAAACCATTCTTGTATTATTTATTGCAAGTTAATATTTAAGCTTGAATCTTTAATTCCTCAAGCATGCTTTAAGTGGATTAATTTCTTAACAATTATTCCACATCGTTGTTATTGGCACTCGCACATCGTGCAATTGTTTTCGCGCAAATATTGACTTGTATTTTATTTAGAGTTCTATTATGGATGAACTGCTATAGTTAAGTCTTAGCCATTGTTCGGCTAGACATTTGCGGTATAGATTTTAAAAGCTATCCAAACCATTTGATGGTGCGGAATCTTGGACTATATGAACACCCCTAAAAATATAGGGGAGTACCCCACGTATCGGATATAAGATACAAAGAACAGAAATTAAATGTTATGCATACACATCGGGTACTAGAGGCTGATCCCCTCGAGTACTTATTTCTGAGCCAGTAACCAAAGGGTAAATTAGCTATTGACTCCCTTGGACGTTTATTGTTCAAAGTCTACTTGACTAGCATTCGTTCTAAAAGCAATTATTATTCTTGCTTCCGATATTCATATTGTTGAATTCCTCTATTTACATTATGTTCATCATGATATATATCATTTCTTGTTGTTATTTAAACTTGCCGAGCAAACTAGTTGCTCACCCTTGCTATATCATGAACCTTATTGTAGTTAAGCCCGAGACCTCAAGAAAAGACAAGGGCAAGGAAAAGATGAAGTATTAGTCTTCTAATGTCTGTATTTTGATCCAGGCATAGTTAAGAAACTTCTATTGTTATTTAAACCCTAAAGTACTGTATTAGGGTATATTTGTATTTTTGTATTAAGATTATCGAATCTTGGGACTAGTAACACCTTTTAAATGAACAACATATGTTTATTACATTCCGCACTTAGTTATTGTATGTTGTTTGGAGGTAGATATTTGTATTGGATCGTGATGACCAAATCCGGGTGTTTGAGACCCAAATTTGGGGGCGTCACAAGTTGTTTGTTTGAAATATGTTTCACATAAGCAGAAATATATAATTCAGTGCAATTTATAAAAGTTAACACACTTTTATAAATAAAGAATATATTTTTAAATTAAGCAAATAATCTTTTTAGTTCAAGTATATAAAAGTTTCAAACTTTTTATGTGCATAGAAATGCTTATTGTCTAAGCAGATATATAAATAATGTTCATTTCATAAAAATTTAATTACTTTAATGAAGAATATGCTTCTAGTAGCAGATATATATAACTAATGTGCAGTTTATTAAAGATTAATTACTTTTAGAAAGAATATACTTCTAGTTAAGCATATATATAAATGATTTTCAGTTTATAAAAGTTTAATTATTTTTATAAATAGTATGTATGTATGTGTGTGTGTGTGTGTGTATATATATATATATATATATACATACAGGCCGGATCTTAAGCGTTACACCTTAAATGACATTCCAAGCATACCCCCTTTAGCGACGGACCGGGCGACGGTTTGGTCCGTCGCCATAAGTTTTAGCGACGGATCCGTGGCTATATGTTGTCCGTCGCTATATGTAATCCGTTGCTAAAACCTATGGCGACGGACCAAACTGTCGCCTGGTCCGTCGCTAAATGGAGTATGCTTGGAATGCCAATTATGGTGTAATACTTAAGATCTAGCCTGTATATCCGTATATATATATATATATATATATATATATATATATATATATATATATATATATATATAACAGAGCGGTTCGCAAATCAATTAAGGCTTCGACATTCAACGCTCCATTTTGAATCTTATTTTCTCTCTTTCTCTCTCCTCCTTTCCTTTCTCTCTCTTCTCTCCTCTCTCCTCTTTCTCTCTCTCTTCCCCTCTTCCTCCATTTACTTAATTAATTAATATTTTAATATTTTATTTTAAATTATAATAATTTTTTGTAGTATGCATATTTTAAAATGTATAATACATAAAAAACATCAATGGTTACAAAATCAAAAAATTAAATATATTCTTTTACTTTTTTTTCTTTATCAAATAGAACAAATGTTAACAAATTAGAAAATTGGTTAATTGTTGGCATGATGTGATATCTAAAGTTAAAATACTAGATGCGATAATTAACATAATTTTTAATATTTTTTATATGATATATAAGATTTGTTTTGTAATAAATTTTTCTAAGTTTGTTTTATGTAAATTTTAATATTTAGAAAAAAATATAATTTTTTTGTGTTAATTTGCACTTTTTATGGTTATTAAAATTTTATTTTTACATTAGAAAAAATTATGTTTTAATGTATATTATGGAAATTTAATATTTGAGAAATTTAATTAACAAAAAATGTATGAATTTATTTTTTAACATTTATGTTATTTATCGCACAAGTTCATAATTTAATTAATTATATCAAGTTAAATGAAAATGATAATATACATATTTATATTTAGTGGATATATAAATGAAAATGATAAAAGTTTGGGAAAACATTTGACTAACGGCTTGACTAATGAAAATTGAGCAAAAATAGATAAGGAACACTTTTGCACAACTAATGCATATTTGAGTAACAGCTGTGCCAAAAAAAAAATATAAGGAACACTTTAGCAAAAACATGACAAATAGGAGGGTCAAATTTGCTAATTAGTCTAAAGTAAGGGGTCTTATGTTTCAGATTTACAATTATTTTATTTTGACTCACATATTTCGATAATTTTTATATGTCAAATATTTTCAGGTATACATTAAAGGATAGTTGGTGTAATCTGTAAAGAATACGAAGTTTTTTTCTCTATAGGTTGTATGTGTATATTTTTTTGGTATGGAATGATGGTTGCTTTAGTGGTTTGGATATGTATTAATGATTGTAAGTTTTGTATACAGATTTAGATTTTTCTGGATATCTATTTTTAAAGAAAACTTTGCCGAAATTTCTTAAAATTAGTATCGACTAGCTTGATGTTTTGATGGTTGAATATGTGTTGATGATTGAGTATGTATTAATTATTGTGGTTGTATGGTTAATTATGATAATTGTTATATCTGATTGTAAGTTATTTTAGGTTACAAAGAGTCTTAGGTAATGTAGTATTTTTTCGAATTTTAATCTAATTTTTGTTACTCCATGCCTTCAGGCACGAGCAATTACTAGTATGTATATATATATATATATATACATATATATATATATACATATATATATATATATACATATATATATATATTTTGATTCACTTATATAAAAGTCTGATTAACTTTTATATGAAAGAGAAAAATGCTTTCTTTAAAGCAAATAAAATCAATTATATATTTATTATATAAAAGTTTACACTTTCATATGTTATCATGAATGATTATATTTGAGTTATACTTGTCGTATAGACATTTAATCCAGTATGAATGAATCAATTCAATTTAACTATACTTGAAACAAATATATAATCACCGATAATAATATTATATTGCCAAAATATATATGATTAATTATATATTTTATTTATGCAGTGAAGTTCAAATTCAACCACTTGACATTAATACACTCACTTCTATTTTGGTCAGTGCTTTGTCAACAAAATGAGCGTTGGTATCGTATCAGAGTCCATTAAATTAAAATAACTAGCGGACATCACAACCGTTGTATTTTGAGACGGAAGGTTAGGATATTATTGTCCATTTTTGATCAATAGCAAATTAGCAAATAGATGCTATGGATCATTCCCCCCCCCCACACACACATATATTATATATATATATATATATATATATATATATATATATATATATATATATATATATATATATATATATACACGCACACATATATGACAATTAAGAATGGATTAGTGCCCACAAATTTACAAACACTTATCTCACTACACCAAAAAGGGCATCAATGAAGAACAAATCCTTCACAAGCCACAATATATCATTCACAAGAGATTTATTGTGAAGAATTATTTTCTTCACACGATTGCTCGCATAAGACCTCGTCGTAATAGGATATCCTTCGTTATGTAGTAACTAAATGTGGTTTGTGAAGGATATATTGTGAATAACTTTTTATTCACAAATTATATTTGGTAATTATGGAATATTATTATTTAGTGAAAGGTTGGTTTCCGTCATAAATAATATTTTAAGGACTATTTGAAATTAGTGAATAACTTTATTCTCTCACAAATAATATATTTTGAAGAACAAATTTATTTAACGAGAGAAGATTTTCCTTCACTAATTATAAATTGAGAATCTTTCTTGAATTTAGTGAGAGAAAAATTTCTTCATTGATGACTAACTAATTAACTAGAAAATATTTTAGTGAGGGAAATAATCCTTCATTAATGTCCATTTCTCAAGTAAAATGCTTCACAAATTATAAATTTATAAATAAAAAATTAATTGGTAAATAATCAAAATTATTGCAAATTATAATTAATTTTTAAATCACTGATTTCATATTTATTATTATTATTATTAATTGATATAATAAATATTAAATTTAATATTTCAAGTTAATATAAATGTCATACTTGTTTCAAACTAATTGATAAACTAATGCATAAAGAGCCAATAATTAAAATCAATACTCCATATATAAATAGATAATGCTTAAGTCACGATAACTAAAGAATTTGTTATTGTATCTTGATCTCCCAAGGACCATAGTACTTACAATATTTATTAACTAATATAAGAAAATTGAAAGAATAACAACGAACTAGAAGGAATAAAGTGTACATCATGTTAGGTCCACTTCATCATCATTTTCTTTAAGGAAATCAAGGTTGGGCCTGTAAACTTCATGCTGCAAGAGAAACACCAAAATTCAATTTCAATAAGATGTGGAATAAGAAAAGATGAACCTGGTGAACTTAAATTAAGAGAGAGAGAGAGAGAGAGATTAATGAAGGGCAGACAAAAATATAGCTATTAATAAATACCACAATTAATTGATTCATTGTTAGACAGTTACAGTTTTTAATGTAGCTACCCAACGTGATCTACCACATTTAGGTGTAAAAGTCTGGACTCTCTTGTGGTTCATGAGTAAACATGGATGACATTTCTTGAGATCGCTCTCTTCTCGCCCTCTTCGCTTTTCGCTGATGAGGATGGCAACTCTATGGGTATTCTCTCTTCTTATTATCTTATATTCCATTTATATATATATATATACACACACACATGCACATATATATATACACACACACACACACTCGTGTTTGTTGCTAATAGACGAAGAAAGGACTGAGGCCCAGCAGAGCTTTGTGGAGAGAAGGCATCAATTTCCTGGAATGGTTAGTTAAATCAATCACGTTTCTGATCGATACCCATATTATACATAGATTCCTATTGGGTTTTTCTGTTTTTGGTTATTGATTCATGTGCAAGCATAAGAATTCATGTCCTTTTTTTATTCTTTTTTTTTAATATCATTTGACAAATGCCACAACATCTTCAAGCTACTGAAAAACTGCATCATTTACCTCTCTTATCAAAAAGTTAACAAATTCTCCTCTGGCCTTGACATCTGCCTTTATCTGACCATAGAATTGATCAAAACCATAATTCAAAGATAGAGAATTTAAGAATTAACCATATTTCCTCAAATCTCAACATGTTTACTTTTTCAGAAGATCATTTTCCTATATAAGATTGATATCAAAAAGAATGTGTACTTCTCATTTGAAATACTTGGTAACACAATCGATTTATTTTATTTTATTTGTACAATTACCAGAAAAACAAAATAATAAACGTAACTCAACTTGCTCATAAATTTGACCGAAGATGGTCGTGTGGAATGTGATGCTAGCATCATGGATGGTGTTTCTGGAGCATTTGGGGCTGTTGGATCGGTCCCAGGTATTACTATGATTTCATTATGAATAATTTTTTCATTCTGTTGGTTATTTTGGTTTTGCTTGTATCCTTGGGCTTCACTACCATTTTATACTCTTTATGTTCCGTGAAGTTGATGATTATCAGGTGTTTGTAATCCAATTCAAGTTGCTGCTTTGTTCGCTAGGGAACAAATGTTGGGTTCATCATTGCTGGGTCGAATTCCTCCCATGTATGGTTACTTTCGTTTTTTCCTTTAAGACTATCAGCATCATTCCTGTGATATGACAGTTATTGGTATATAGCTACTGTATAATAATTGATACAAGATTTAATGCAATGAAAAAGTTGAGATTTCTATGGTTTTATGGTTAAGAGATTAAGTAACAAAAGTTTTAGACCGAGTCTTATTAATTTATTTCAGGAATATGGATAGCTTTTATACTGAAATATGTTATTTTGGGTTTTTGATATTTTAGTAGTTAAGTCGTATACTTACTATTAACTAGCTTGTTAATGCTTTAGTGTACGGTGGATACTGATTTTGCTTCTGCAAAGAGTAAATGAGAATCATTTTCCTTCAATCTTTGTCTGTTGATGAAGCATTCATTTTGTTGCCAGGTTCTTAGTGGGTGAGGGTGCCCGAACATGGGCAAAGTCCAAGGGCATTAATTCTCCTGGAGCCCCAAAAGATGTTGATGAGGTAGCATGTCCTCTTGTTTTACTTAACAAGGATATTTCACTCTGTCTGTTTTTCTTTCCCACCCACTCTCTTTTTCTTTTCCTTGATAAGTTGCTTCACTCTCTCTCTTGTACTCCTTGTTGAACGCGACGCTTCTTCAAATTTCAACTGCATTTTTTTGGATTCCTTGTCGAATCAATGGTCTTATTTTTGCATGTTTTGAAACAGTGGTTGGTTACAAAAAGGGCAAAAACACAGTGGAAAATGTACAAGGCAATGCTTCATGATGCCAAAGCTGCATCAGATGTTTCTGTAGTGAGACCTCCATGTAGTCCTCAAGAGACCACTTTAATATCAGGTATTCCATCTCATTTTAAATATCTCCTTCCTCTTGAAAGTGGCAATATATTTTGTAGGTGGTTAGTTGTAAAAATTCCCCTTTCTTAGAAGTTACCTTCCCTACCTTGGACATATAATCTTAAGAGTAAACCAATTCTGTTTCATCAATAACTTGTGGTAAAGATTGTAGCTAGATTATCTCAATTTAAGCCATAACTCGGGAGCCTTTCGCTGTTTGTTTTTTGATGCTTGAAATCAGATATTATGCTGTATCATTCTAACTACACTTCATATTAAAAATTGGTAGCAAATTCCAAATATGCTTCAAAGCAAAATGGGGTTAGTGGCCAGTCTTCTAGACTAATTGCATTGGAAGAGGACTGCATCATGGACACTGTTGGATTTATTTGTGTTGACACTGAAGGACACATTGCATCTGGAGCATCAAGTGGTGGTGTTGCATTGAAGGTGATATTTTGCAGTTCACTCCTTTGGCTTGTAATCTCATTATTCTTCGATCAGTTGATAAGAAGCTCACACAACATAAACAGTAACCAAGAAGCTCACACAACATATAATTTCATCACTCGATCAGTTGACAACGATTGGGTGATACTGGAAACTAAGAAACTAATACATCACTTACCAGATATTGAAATACTAAGAAACTAGTGTATAACCTGATGCGTCATTGAGGTCATCACAAATTCCAATAATTTAAACATCCCTCATTATCAGGGTTTCTATCACTTAAACAGTATTGCCACTTTAAGTTTATTTATTTATTGAATAGTTTGTTCAGAACAATTGCCTACATAACTTGTTCCAACTGAATTGTCCATCAGTCCATGTGTTTTTGTGTAGATATGACTTTTAAATACTTGATCATCATTTACTTGAATGTTTAAAGGTATCCCAAACATATTAATTATAGGTTAGTGGGCGTGTGGGGTTAGCAGCAATGTATGGTGCTGGTTGTTGGGCGTCCACAAAGGGTCCATTTGATTCTCCTTTCATAGTTGGTAGCTGTGTCAGTGGTGCCGGGGAATACCTAATGAAAGGATTCGCTGCTCAAGAATGCTGCATATCATCATCACTGTATGATTTACAATACTAGGTATCAAATTTTCGTGCTACGTTTACGGAAGACAAGGGACGAAATTATGAAGTGTACTCTCTCTATATATGTAGATATATACTTTGATTGAAGAACTGTGGTAGCTTTAGATGGTTAATTGTAAAGATAATAAATGATTATGTAGTGGATGATTTTATTAAGTTAATAATATTTTAGTTTTTTGTATTTTTGCCATTATTTGCAATGGGGACATTGAGCCAGCCAGGTACACAAAAAGAATGTCAAATTTTGATTTGACAACAATATAATTCGTTACCAAAGCATTGAACAAGTTTTAATATAGCAATAATTTTTTATACATTTAGCAACAAATTTTTGTTGCTAATGGCATTAAAAATATAATATTTGGCAACGAAAAATTAACCTAATAACAACGGAGAGGATATTGTTGCTAATACAAAAATAAAAGGTAACAATTTTTATCGTTGCAAATCATATCAACTTTCGTTGCACATATAAAGAAACGACAACATATAATGTCGTTGCTAATCGACGACTTTTGTTGCTATTGAAAAATAACTAACAACAAACATTTTCGTTGCTGATTCAGCATAATGTCGTCAAATAATATAATCAGCAACGAAAATCGTTGCTAAAAAGTTTACATTCCGCAACGAAAGCAAGCTTAGGCAACAATTTTCATAATTTACTGCAACGAAAAATGTCGTTGCACAATGGTGTCAATTGCAACGAAAATGCATGGCGTTGCAAAAAAAAAAAGTTCATTTCGTTGCCAATTAGCAAGCTTTTGCAACGAAATGGGATTTTTAGCAACGAAATTTTAATTATTCTGCAACAATTCATTTTGTTGCTAAAGGATCGATGTCTCTGTACGAAAGCCAAATTTCGTTGCAGAATGTATTCCTTTTGGCAACGAAAAAAATACGTTCGTTGCGGAACAATTAGCAACGCTCATTGCGCAACGAAAGACGCAACGACAGTAAAGTCGTTGCCAAAACCTTTTTGCAACGAAATTTGACACCTTTAGCAACGAAAATCGGTTGTTGCTGAAGCCCCATTTTTTTGTAGTGGTTGGTAAATATTTGAAGGAAGAAAAAACCTATATGATGCTGACGATATCTAGGTGGGATGAGGGTTTGTAGTTGTCCTTAACTTCTTTCATTATTTTTCATATTTAGAGGTCAATATGATTCGAAAACCTTTTATTTTGACCTTATAACCAATCATTTATTCATTCCCACAACTTCACAACCTAAAACCAAGAAAAACTACACTAGTAGAATTCAATGATATTTTTTACACTGCTTTTAAAATCTCCAATTTTTTCTTACTCAACTTGCTTAATCACCCCAAACCATATCATTAACCTCATCTACTATGTCTATAAACTATCAAGCATAATAGAGTGTAATAAGCTTGAGTTACACTTACCATGCAAGCGGGCGCCAAAGGTGCGAAAGTGAGGTTTTTCTTCCTATTCTCTGATTGTAAATTTAGTCTCTGTCAAAAAAGATTATAACCACATTCTTTTAAGATTATATCAGTTTGAAGAAGTTTCATTCAACACATTTAATCACCATGCAAGGCAGGAAAATATAGGTAAGAAAAATGAAATATTGACTAATAGCTAGTATAACTGTTCAACAAAGATGAAATAGATCCTGCTAAAGTATAATGATAGATCAGATATGTCGATTTAAAGAAGATTAACATGTGTGATATATAAATAGAGAGTATTCAATAATGGCACAAAAATGTTTCAAATGATTTTCCAAAACTATTTACAGTCATTCCATTAGTTTCAGTTTTTATTATCAAGATTGATTCGGTGAGGCTCCAACTTTATTGGAGCTCCTGTTTAGGTATGGATATGCATCTGAAATTCTACAAATTGCTTCCATATTTAATCTCTCCATCACAGCATAAGATTGACACCAGGGGGTGAGTGAAATGACAAAGTTCAAGGAACAACCTCTAGGTCACTGGTTCTAATCCCCACACCTGAGGCAAAGCTTGCCTATTCCTGAAAAAGATTGTCTTAATTATGCTATGCAGCATGTCATTGGTGGAGAGAACAAATAACGTATGTTTCAATTTTCACAGAAAGATAACAAGTAAGAAGACAAATTGTTAGGTTCAGAATGATGTATTGGAGGAAAAAACGCTATTGTAACTAGGAAAGCTGAAAGCCTAAGAGAATGCCTACAATGTTACTAGACGATTTAGACAAGTGTAACATTGATTCAAGCACTTCTTCACAAAATGGCAGTATCAATATCATTGATCTTAACATATTGTTTATTCATGCAAATATCAGTCAGTTAAAAAGAACAAAGGCAGTTTGCATCTTAAATCAATAATTTTAAAGTATATATTTTGTAGTTGTTGCAAGAAAGTTCATCCGACTCAATATGAGAATCTTTGGGCTTATCCTCCATTCTAAAGTCGTAAAATTATTTTCTTACCTCCAACACATTGTACACCACATAAAGTTTGATTATCCATTGACCCCGAATTATGTGATATATTAGGCTGATATCTAAGTAACAAAACGAAAATCAAAAGAAGGAAGTTAGCATACAACCAAACCTGATTCAAATGTGGCACATCATATTTATTCTCTACTCAACAGCCATACCAACCATGTTACTTTAAATAACAAAATTATACAAACTCCACAACACGCTAAGTTTCATAGCATGAACATACGCAAATAATATAAAAAATAAATAAACAAGGGAATAGATGAACAGAAAGAAAGAAGAAAACAAACAAGAAAACTAATTCTGTCTCTAGCTCTGTGTGTGGGTCCTGTTCTTCCTCAATCCTCATTCTCCAGTCCTCTCTCTTCATCACTATAAAAGTGTTGGTTGTTATTATAGTTTGCAGCAGATATTCATAAAATCCTAGTTGTTAAGAGGCAAAGAAATTAATTATGCTATGGTCAGTAAGTTGAACCCTCAAACCCACTCTCTCGTCTAAATGTCATGCCAGCAGTCTTGCCATAAGAATATAATAGTTATTGCTAAGTTAGCACCTTCTTTGGTATCTTAACACACCAACCTATTAATTCTCTATTAAGTCTACACTCCTTTGATATGTGATTATAAAATGCAAGGAAGTTGTGATTAAAACACACAAACTGTAAAATTGGCAAGGGTCCCCATCTTTGGTTTTTTAAATGCTTCAAAGCAAGAATATGTACTACATAAGGTAAAATAGGAAACATATATATGTCTAAATATAAGATAATACTAACATTGAATAATATTAGCAACTCAACATTTGATTTAATTCAACACCATGAATAAAATAGTCTAAATACCTCCAATATAAGCACTTCAACTCAAGCGCAGAACCCTAACTAACATAGTCATAAAATTCAACAGTTTTTCATCGTGAAAAACAAATTGATTTTTAAAACTACATAAATGCTGATCCCACATTCCCAATCAGAACAAACAGAGCACAACTTCTAGACACTTAACCACTTGGAAGCATAGAAATAATCATCTTACCCCAATAATTAGCAACAAAAGTAACTAAATCAGTCAATACTTCAACAATGAACAATAAATTCAAGCCACAATTGGGGAAATTAACCTGCATAAGAAGCTTGATTTGATCGAGAGGTACCGTAACGGATTTGGTAGCTGCTCCGGCAATAGCACCAGCAATAACATTAGCGGCAAAGATCGTGGCCTCTTTAGGCACCAAGGCGACGAAAGCGAGAGGATGCTTCAAGAACTGTGGCGTAGTTGGTGTGAATTCTATCCCCCCTCTCTTGCTCGCCATAGAAACATAAGCAAAACCACACACTATCTCTCTAATTGAAACATCGACGTGTGAATTATGGCTAAGGGGCTGTTCGGGACCTCCTATAAGTTGGCAAACCAACTTATAAGGAGTTTTTTACTGTTCTAGCGTTTGGCAATGACTTATTTTTTGACTTATAAGTCAAAAAAAATAAGTAACAATTTCTAACTTAAAAAAATGACTTATAAGTCATTCTGAATAAGTTATTTTGACCAAATGTAATATTTATTTTTCCCCTCTTTTGTCTTGGTAAATTACATCTCTACCTTTCTAACCTAAAAAGCCTTACTCTCTATTCTAACGTAAACATTTTTCCTGCGGCGAAGCTCTGATCTTCTTTGATCTACTCTCTCTTTGCACTCGATCCGGCAATTTCTTAGCCTCTCTTTCCTTCGCTCCGCGGCTTTTACTTCAACTACTCATTCTACTCCTTTAATCGCTGCTAGTCCTTCGATTGTTGTTAGGTACGAAACCCTAGACCAAATATTTGATATGTATATATACGTGTGTGTATTATGTTATGTTTAAATCTTTGGCATGTGATTTTTCTTCTTCATTAATTTTGACTGTAATATAAAAGATGAATATGTTGAATACTTGAATCTATTTGTGACTTTTTATTGTTTTGGTTTTATAAAAATATAAATTAAAAAAAGTGAACTTTGTTGTTTTGGGAATTGTAGATTGCACATCATGAAGTAAAAACGACTTTGGATCTATGTAAGCTTTTGAACATAGCTTGATAGGCTCCAATTTTGTTGATGTGTTTTTGTTTTCTTCTTTTTTTTATATATTGTTTGAAGACAGTAATAAGTTCCATTTATGTTAGTTTTGCTTGTGCCCTTTTCTATAAATATGATATTTTGTACTAATGTGTAACAATATGTTGTTGTTCTCATGTTGTATACTATACAAGGACTAGAATGTTATTTCAATTTTTTGGAAAGAAAAAAAAATCATGTTTGATACTATATTTACTAGGAAGCTGTACATTTTGTGAAATTACACTCCTTTCTTATCATTATCTTTCTATATATAACTCCAGTTTCTCTGCTCTTGACTCATTTTTTCTTGTATTTCGTCTGTACGGGAACTTGGTGATGTTTGAGATTGAAAGATACATTTTTCTGAATTTACCTTTCTATGATTCTTATGATCACTTTGTAAATTAACTGACCTCCAAATATGTTGCAATTTCGTCTTCTTCTTTATTCGGCTCTATATTGTCTATATACGGGAAGTTCCTGTTATGTTACTTGTGCACTTCACTATTGACTACTTTATATAACTGCTCAACTTGTGTCGTGTGTTGTAACTGTTGTACCTAAACTTTACAACGCCCACAACTCAGGGACTCTGTTCCAAAAAAAGAGTTTGATAACATTTTTGTAAAAAAAAAATAACTCTTTTAGAAGTAATATTATACGTTAAATTATTATTTCAAAAACTTAAAGATAAAACTAGATTTAAATTTTAGGATATCATAAATTAATTATAATAAACTGAAATATAACTCTTTTGTAGAACAAAAAAAATAATATTTTAACATTTATAATCTATTCCACAAAAAGAGTCATAATTATTATAATTTTGTTTATTGTCAATTTACAATATTTTAAAATTTAAATTATTGTGACTTAATATTTTAATTAATACAATTAATATTGTAAATTACTTAAAAATTATTATTAAGAATAAAATTTCTATTAAAATATTAATTACATTACAATTTGAATTGTGGTATTTTATAAATTAAAGAACAAACTCAAACTTAACTCTTTCTGTAGAACATATGAGTATTTTTTTTATATTTTTGTATTTGTGCTCTATTCCACAAAAGAGCGCCACTATTTTCTTCTTTTTTTCTCTATTTTTTTGTCATGATCAATGTATGAAATTTTAAAGTTTTAACGTAGTGTAAAGTTATTTATTTTATAGTTTATTAAAAAAAATTGTTGATATTGTAAGTTATTTAAAAAGTGTTATTAAAAGTAAATTTATTACTGTAAAAAATTTAATGTATTTATATTCACCACAATTAATTTAAAAAAAATTTATTTAAAACGAAATAGTGATCAATTTTATCTCTCGCAAAAAATCAGTGAACAAAAATATAGAGTGAGTGATAATTCCTTCATTAATAGTTTTTTCCTCGTAAATTTTCATCATAAATTGGCGCCAAATATCCTTCTACCACTTCAATTTTGCAAAAGGAAAAATATAAATTGTGAAAGATGTTTCTTTCACTAATAACTATATTGTCATTACATTTTTTTCCTTCATTGTTCCTTCGCTAGAAAACTCTTAATGTGAAGAAATGAATTCCTTCACAAAATTTCCTTCACTATATCTCTAATTTCTTGTAGTGTCTTAAGGGTTAATAGCACTTTAGACCCTTTAAGTTTCACACATGTTATAATTGTGCCCCCAAAGTATAAATCCTCTCAATATAAATCCCGAAATACATATAAGTAAGCACGATAGACCCTAACCCAAAATTATGTAAGTTTTATCGCCGGGAATATGAATGTGCTTATCAAATGACTTAGAATACGATTTGATTGTATTTGACAAGCGTATTAAAATTTTATACATAAAAATCTTCAACAAAACTCATATTCACTCTCTATTTCTGTCTACTTTAATCTCAAGAACAAAACAAGAGATCCCATTTTTGAATCAACCAAAGAATTACACTCAAAAATTTCAAATATAAAATTAAGACATTTTTACATCCAAATACACAAAATTGACTAAACCATTCAAGAAAACACATAATTCTTCAAAGAAATGGGAGATACCCAACTACCTACTTCACAATCCCCAAATCTCATGACCTTATATTCTCACTTCTCTTCTCCATCTTTCAGTGACATACACAATCCCCAAATCCCTTAAACATCCCTACATTATAATCTGTAACCTAGAAATTAAAAGATGGTCGGAAGTATTCAAATTTTAGCGGCGATAGAAATGACATAAGTTTTTAATTTATTTACAGTAGTAGTATCGAAGATGAAGATTGAGAGAATGTTGGATTAAGAACAATAATGGTACATTAATGTGGTGGGTCTTCTTCTATGCCTGCTCCATTCTCTTTCTTCCCCCTTCTCAATAATAAAAATATTTGATTTCTGGGTTTGAGTGCAAATGGTTACATATGAGTATTTTTTTATTATTGATTTAGGCTATAAAGTTTTGTTTATTGTGGTTTGAATGATTTGGGATTTTGAAAAACCCCATTTGATGGAATAAGAAACCCAATTTGATGTTTGAAATTTCTAAAAAAACTCAATTTGGAGATGCCTCTATTCTTGATCTTGGGATGGCGATGGTGGGAGGAGAGAGAATGTGGTGAAATATGAAGCGGTGGTGGAGAGGAGAGAGAAAGGGATTAGAAAATGAGTGGTGGTAGGGAGGAGAGAGAAAGAGGATAAAAGATTTTTATTTTGTTTATATATATATAATTTGTTTACATGTCAATTAATACGGTCAAATTGTATTTTAGATGATCAAAAACGTACTTTTGGGTGGTCTTCTTGTCGCACGTGATTATTTGGGCTAAAATTTGGTCGAAATATCAGAAATGGTCTATATCGGTTACTTAAACGTATTTTGAGGTCTATATATGGAGAATATATACTTTAAGGGTCCACTTATAAAACGGGTGAAACTTGAAGGGTCTAAAGTGCAATTAAGCCTTTATCTCAACATATAATCGAACCAATTTCCTCTTCACTAAAATGACTTAAAAATTTAGAAGAGAGCTTTAGCAAACTTGTAGAGAGAATATGTAAGCGAGTTTGTTTTTCCTTTTGTGAATTGGTAAGTAAGAAAGAAAGGAATGCTTGCTATTTAAAGAAAATCCAAGGTTAGGGCATTTTGATCCAAATAAAATTGAATGATTGTGATCAGGTAGGAAGCTTAAAATAAGTGGCCAAGATCGATCACACCAATTTTGTTAGTAACTTTTGAGTAAGGAGGGAAAAAGAAAGTATTCTTCCAATTTTAAAATTTGAACATTTAAGCACATGTTTTCATCCTTCCACTTGATCACCTTACTTGGAATTTGGATGAAACCTAGGATGGTCAATTTTTGGCTAAGGTAGGAAAAAGGAAGTATTCTTTCGATTTCAAAATTTCAACTTTTAAGCACATTTTTTTCATCTTCGCATTTAATCACCTAACTTGAAACTTAGATGGAATATTAGGATGAGCAATTTAGATTTAATATATTGGTGATGTACATTAAACCACTAAGTTTAGCTGAATTATGGCTTGGTTAATCCAATTTTCTTTTATCAACTTTTACCTTGGTAAGCCATCTTGTAACATTTGGGCCATATTTATTTGCAAGAATTATAATTCCAAGACTATTAACTTAGGATTAAATAGCCATAGTCACATGTTTATTTTATATAAATTATTCATGGGATAACTTAAAAATTCCATGCATTATGTTTGTTTTGTCTAGGATTATTTAAAGGATTGGATAAAAATTTACCGTTTGGACTATGATATCCTTGCTATTAATAACAAAGATATCATATTCTCATTAGTTTGAGTATAGATGGATATGTTAGGATACATTGGTCACTTTAAATTAAGTTAAAAGTTAATTTTGTCCATATATTTTTAGTCCCAAATAGTAGAGATTATAATACTTAGTTGGACATGATATTAAATAGTCACTCCTTTCAAGCCATTTTATTATTCCGGGACTAATAGTCCCAAGTCTATTTTTAAAAATAAACAAAATACTTGGGATTAATAGACTAATCCAAGAACCACTTAGGGGAATGTATGAGAGGGAAAAGTGTTTGTTATCGCTGTGGACAACCGGGGCACCTAGCTCCTCAGTGTCCGAATAGACAAAAAGGTGGGTGTTTCTCGTGTGGAGCCCCAGACCACCAAATCAAAGACTGTCCGAGGAGGAAGAGCAATGCAGCTAGCGACAACCGCAACAACAACAATAACAACAATCACCACAACAGACCTAGCATTGGAGGGCCAGCCAGTCAAGCTAACAGACCAACGGCACGCACGTTCAACATGACCGTCAAGGATGCAGTAGAATATAAGGACGTAGTGTCAGGTATCATCCCAATCAATGATATAGATGCATATGATTATTTGATTCGGGTGCTACCCGCTCTTTTGTTTCTGAAGAATTTGTTAGAAGGTTAGACTTACCTCGTGAAAGGTTAGAGCAACCTATGAACATAGAAGTAACAAACAAAGAGATTATCCCCGTAGAATACATTCATAGGAATTATTGTGTCAAATTGCGAGGATTTGAGCTCGGCGTGGACTTGATACCAATTTGTTTGGGGGAGTTTGACATCATCCTTGGGATGGATTGGTTATCAAGTCACGGAGCAGTCATCGACTGTAAGATGAAATGTGTGCACCTACACACTCCAAATAAGTCGAAGGTGGTATTCTATGGTAGTAAATTGCCAAGACAATCTTGTTGTCTTACGATGATGCAAGCAAGAAAGTTGCTTAGGAAGGGTTGCACAGGGTATTTGGCTCACGTGGTTGATACTCAAAGAGTCAGGGATGAACTGAGTTAAATACCTGTCGTAAGGGAATTCACTGATGTCTTTCCAAATGAAATTCCCGGATTGCCGCCAGATAGGGAGATAGAATTTGTGATTGACTTGGTACCAGGGACGGCACCGATATCCAAGGCGCTGTACCGGATGACACCAGTAGAAATGAAAGAACTAATGGTGCAACTGCAGGAACTGTTAGATAAGGGTTATATCAGACCAAGCGTGTCCCCGTGGGGAGCGCCAGTTCTGTTCGTGAAGAAGAAGGATGGTTCGATGAGGCTTTGTATCGACTATCGAGAGTTGAACAAAGTTACGATTAAGAATAGGTATCCGATGCCTAGGATTGATGATCTATTTGATCAACTCAAGGGAGCAAAATACTTTTCAAAGATCGACCTAAGAACGGGCTATCATCAGCTGAAGGTGAGGCAGGAAGATATCCCGAAGACTGCATTCAGAACTCGTTATGGGCATTTCAAGTTTCTGGTAATGTCATTTGGATTAACGAATGCACCAACAACATTCATGGATATGATGAACAGAGTGTTCAAGCAGTATTTGGACAAGTTCGTAGTCGTATTCATCGATGATATCTTGGTGTATTCGGAGTCAGAGGAGGAGCATGCTGAACATTTAAGAATTGTGTTGGAGACTCTTAGAAGAGAGAGTTGTATGCAAAGTTTTCTAAGTGTGAATTTTGGTTGCAGAGGGTGCAGTTTCTAGGTCATGTCATTGACAAAGAAGGTGTTTCGGTGGACCCAGCAAAGGTGGAGGCAGTTATCATTGGGAACGACCGAAGACGCCTACGGCGATCAGGAGTTTCCTAAGATTAGTGGGATACTATCGGAGATTCATTCAATATTTTTCAAAGATAGCCTCGCCATTGACCAATCTTACCAGGAAAGCAGTTAAGTTCGTTTGGACGGAGAAATGCGAAGAAAGTTTTATGGAGCTAAAGAAAAGGCTTAGCCAAGCACCGGTGTTAGCTTTACTGGACAACACTGGAGGCTTTGTAGTGTATAGTGATGTGTCACACAAAGGTCTTGGTTATATGTTGATGCAGCACAGCAAGGTCATTGCGTACGCGTCACGTCAGCTGAAGAATTATGAGAAGGGTTACCCGACTCATGACCTGGAGTTCGCCACGGTAGTTTTTGCCTTGAAGATTTGGAGGCACTACCTATACGGAGAGAAGTGCGAGATATATACAGATCACAAAAATCTAAATATATCTTCACTCAGAAGGAGCTAAACATGAGGCAGCGCCGATGGTTAGAATTGATTAAGGATTATGACTGTGAGATTCTGTACCATCCGGGCAAAATAAATGTTGTGGCCGATGCCTTAAGCAGACAAGGCGGAGAGAAGTTGTTGAAGTTAACCACTCAGGAAGAGTTAGTAAGGGATTTTGAACGACTTGAGTTGGACATCAAGTATCCGAGGGAGTCAACTGAGCAATTATGTGCATTGACAGTGAGTCCGACCTTATGGGATAAAATAAAGGAGGCTCAAGAAAAGTATGAAGAATGTGATGGTATAAGGAAGCAAATTTCCGAAGGGGAAAAGCTCAAGTATAAGATTGATAGCACAGGGTTGCTAAGATTTGAAGGGAGGATCTGGGTACCATTGAATTTGGAGTTGAGAGAAGAGATTCTCCAAGAAGCTCACAGTACGAGGCACTTAGTACATCCTGGTAGTACGAAGATGTATCAGGATTTGCGGCCATACTTTTGGTGGCCGAATATGAAGAGGGAAGTGGCAGAGTGTGTCAGCAGATGTCTGACATGCCAACAAGTTAAAACAGAACACCAGCGACCGAGCGGACTGCTACAACCACTAGAGATTCCGGAGTGGAAGTGGGAGCACATCACCATGGACTTTGTGGTGGGCTTGCCACCAACACAAAAGGGCCTAGACGCGATTTGGGTAATTGTAGATCGTCTGACCAAGTCTGCTCATTTTCTACCGATCAAGATTAGGTACAATCTGGAGCAGTTAGTAAAGTTGTATGTGAAAGAAATTGTATCACGACATAGAGTGCCAGTGTCTATTGTGTCCGACAGAGATCTGCGTTTCACGTCAAATTTTTGTAGGAGTCTACAGGAGAGATTGGGAACGCAGTTGAGGTTGAGTACAACTTATCATCCTCAAACTGATGGCCAGAGCGAGTGAACGATTCAGACTTTGGAGGATATGCTCCGAGCTGTTGTGATGGACTTAAAGGGCAGTTGGGATGACCACTTGCCACTGGTAGAGTTCTCTTACAACAATAGTCATCACGCTAGTATCAGTATGCCACCGTACGAAGCGTTATATGGTAGGAGGTGTCGATGGGATAAGATAGGCGAGCGAAGACTGCTAGGACCTGAAATGGTGCAGCAAACAACAGATACGGTGAAGCTGATTAGGAACCGCCTAGTAGTAGCACAAGATCGTCAGAAGAAGTACGCTGACTTACATCGTAAGGAGCGGGACTTCGAAGTGGGTAGTTTCATATTCTTGAAGGGCAAGTTAAGCCCTAGGTTCATAGGACCGTTCGAAATTTTGAAGCGAGTCGGTGAAGTGGCGTACGAGGTAGCGTTACCTCCTGAACTTGAGTACATTCACAATGTGTTTCACGTGTCAGTGTTACGACCATACAAACCAGACTACAAGCACGTTATATCCTATGAGCCAATTCAAGTCGAGAAAGACTTATCGTATGAAGAGATTCCTGTCCAAATACTTGATAGGAAGGAACAGAAACTAAGAAATAAGGTCATTCATTCCATTAAAATACTTTGGAGGAACCACACAGTTGAGGAAGCTACGTGGGAACTTGAGGAAAGGATGAGAGCGAATTATCCGCAGTTATTTGAGTAACCTTATGTTGCAATTCTGAGGACGAAATTTTTATAAGGGGGGAGGATGTAATGACCGTGAATTTTTAAACTCCATTATTAATTAAATATAGATTTAATTTTTAATGAGTTAGTTTCGTATGATTATTTAAAATCTTGTGTATTTAATTGGTTATGTGATTATATGATTTCGCGTAACTGCTAGGATTAATTAAGGGGAGTCACTAATGGTTTAATTAAATTAGTAAACTAACCCTACGATTTTTAATGTTGAAAGAATTAATAAAGTGCCGATTAATTAAATATTCAATTTAATTGAATATAGTGTGGGAATAGATATTTAATTAATTTAAAGGGAGTCTCAGCAATAGAATTATTAAATTGATGGACTACCCTAGGTTATTTAATATATAGAAATTTATGAATAATTAGGTATTAAATATTCAATTATTTTGAATATAGTAAATTAATTAATATTACCTATTAATTAATAAAGATAATACAATTAATAATATTTATAGTCCCATTGGTAAATAAATAATAATTGACTAGTTAAATTTATTTAATTAACTAGTAGCATTAAATTGGGAAAAGAATTATGGGACATATCCCTTTTTATTTCTATCAGTGGTCGGCAAAGTAGGAATAAAAGAATTTAAAATAAATAAGTTTGGATGAATAGTGCAAATCTCATTTCAGCCACGCACAGATCTTTCCTTGCGGGATATCTTGCCGGAACCCTGTGTCTGAAGATATCAACGGCGTTTGTCCATCATCTTCTTCTTGTTTCCAATGGTTAAAAAATTTGGGCAAAGGCTTGGCACGGTTAATGAATTGGTTATAAATAGAGCTCCCGACTTCTTCCTTCAGTGCACTGAGATTGTAAATTAACTGAGAGAGAGAGAGATTGAGAGTTGAGGAAGGAAGGAAAATCAGAAGGAAAAGAGTGAGCACGCGAATAGTCTCGGATTTTATTGTCTATTGCGGAAGAGAAGAAAGAGAAGAACGACAACTAAGTCTAGGAGGTAACCATTTCCCTATTACAGTGCACCTTCGTTGCGAAATTTTACAAATACTCTGCTTGTATGCTTGGAAATTAATTACTCCAATTGGGTGTATAAAACTTGCAATTAATAGTAATATGTGAATAATATTGAGCTTTGCATGCTTGGTAATTATTTTTAAGGATTAAAATTCGAAGAAAACCATGAAAACGAAACGGAGAAGACGAACTCTGGTTCGCCACGCCGCAGCGCCGACAGATGGTACCGCAGCGATGCGATAAAGGGTCTCGGCGCAGCAGCGTCAGCGTCGCGCCGCAGCGCCGCGCCTAAGGGCCTTGACGCCGCAGCGCCAAGCTTATTACTTAAACCCACGCCGCAGCGCCAAGCCCGCATCGACCTTACCCTAATGGTCTCTCGCTGCAGCGCCAACCCCGTGTTCTTGGCTGGGTCGGTCCGGATCGGGGCGGTTCGGGTCGGGTCGTACAATTTTAAAATTAACCATTAGCAAATTATTATTTAATTAATATTAAGTAATAATAAATGCAGTAATATTAATTATTTATTATTCCGATTAATAATAAATAATATGTGTGAATAACTAATTAGACATTGTTTAATTAATGTTAAATTAGGATAATTAGTTGGTTATTACTTGATTACTAATAGGTAACCATTTGACAACCAAAATAGTGTTATCTTAAGGCGAAAATTGATTAACCTAGTTACAACTTACGTTTGGTTTCTAGGGGGCAATCAATGTGCTTTAATAATGCTACGTTAGTTTTAAATCTAGTCTATAAGTGACTAATTGTTACACGAATATGTACTTAATTGTGTAGGATTTTAAAGAGCGTGTGTTAGTATATTGTAGCAGACGCACCAGGCAAGTTTCCTTTAACCCTACTCAATTTACATTCGAGCAGGATGTGGTGTATTGTGCAAGTTCCCTTGACTTCTATTAACTTGTGCAAATATATTATTGTTGTGCAAGTATTATTGAGGACAAGTTCCCTTTTACCGAAACTCCACTTTGTGCAAGTTCCTAACCTTAAACTTCTTATGTTGTTGCAAGTTCCCTGAAACCATTCTTGTATTATTTATTACAAGTTAATATTTAAGCTTGAATCTTTAATTCCTCAAGCATGCTTTAAGTGGATTAATTTCTGAACAATTATTCCACATCGTTGTTATTGGCACTCGCACATTGTGCAATTGTTTTCGCGCAGATATTGACTTGTATTTTATTTAGAGTTCTATTATGGATGAACTGCTATAGTTAAGTCTTAGCCATTGTTCGGCTAGACATTTGCAGTATAGATTTTAAAAGCTATCCAAACCATTTGATGGTGCGGAATCTTGGACTATATGAACACCCCTAAAAATATAGGGGAGTACCCCACGTATCGGAATATAAGATACAACGAACAGAAATTAAATGTTATGCATACACATCGGGTGCTAGAGGCTGATCCCCTCGAGTACTTATTTCTGAGCCAGTAACCAAAGGGTCAACTAGCTATTGACTCCCTTGGACGTTTATTGTTCAAAGTCTACTTGACTAGCATTCGTTTTAAAAGCAATTATTATTCTTGCTTCCGATATTCATATTGTTGAATTCCTCTATTTACATTCCGTTCATCATGATATATATCTTTTCTTACTGTTATTTAAACTTGCTGAGCAAACTAGTTGCTCACCCTTGCTATATCATGAACCTTATTGCAGTTAAGCCCGAGACTTCAGGAAAAGACAAGGGCAAGGAAAAGATGAAGTATTAGTCTTTTAATGTCTGTAGTTTGATCCAGGCATAGTTAAGAAACTTCTATTGTTATTTAAACCCTGAAGTACTGTATTAGGGTATATTTGTATTTTTGTATTACGGTTATCGAATCTTGGGACTAGTAACACCTTTGAAATGAACAACATATGTTTATTATATTCTGCACTTAGTTATTGTATGTTGTTTGGAGGTGGATGTTTGTATTGGATCTTGATGACCAAATCCGGGTGTTTGAGACCCGAATTTGGGGGCGTCACATTTATGATGCCATGCAATATCCTAGTGACGATAACTCTATCTATTCTATTGATGTGATTGACTCTTTAGCACAGGATGCCTTTGAACTTGATGGAAAAGATGCCTTGGAGATTGCACTTAGTAAGAACATTGACGAGGAGAGTGCGAAATCAACCTTGAACACAAAATTGCAAGAGATTGTGGCAACTCTGAATGAAAATCCGAATATAGGTAATATTTTTTATATGGATTTGCCAATGTCTGATAAAAAGTCTCTACCATCTGTGTTGCAGGCACCTACTCTAGATTTGAAGCCTCTTCCCAGTCATCTCAAATATGTGTTCCTTGGAGAAAGAAAAACGTTACCAGTGATCATCTCTAATTCACTTAGTGAATCATAGGAAGAGAAACTTGCGCAGATTTTGAAAGAGCATAAAAAGGCTATTGGTTGGACGATTGCTGACATTCAAGGCATTAGCCCTTCCACATGCATGCACCGGATCTTACTTGAAGAGGAGGCGAAACCTGCACGCCAACCACAAAGAAGATTGAACCCACCTATGATGGATGTGGTGAAACAAGAAATTCTTAAACTTCTTGAAGTTGGTGTGATTTACCCCATTTCGGATAGTAGTTGGGTTAGCCCAGTTCAAGTAGTGCCTAAAAAGACTGGAATAACTGTTGTGAAAAACCAGAATGACGAGTTAATTTCTACACGTGTTCAAAATGGGTGGAGGGTTTGTATAGACTATAGAAAATTGAATGTTGTGACCCGCAAGGACCATTTTCCTTTACCTTTTATTGATCAAATGCTTGAATGATTAGCTGATCATTCTTACTATTACTTTCTTGATGGTTATTCAGGTTATTTCCATATTGCAATTGCTCCGAAAGATCAAGAGAAGACCACATTTACATGCCCATTTGGTACTTTTGCGTATCGCTGCATGGCCTTGGGGTTGTGCAATGCCCCAGCTACTTTCCAAAGGTGTATGATTAGCATATTTTCAGATTACATTGAGCATATCATGGAAGTTTTTATGGACGATTTTTCGGTTTATGGAGACTCATTTGATACTTGTTTGCATAATTTTACACTTATTCTTCAAAGATGCATAGAAACTAACCTTGTTTTAAATTCTGAAAAGTGTCATTTTATGGTTAAACAAGGTATAGTTTTGAGTCATGTTATTTCCTCCAAAGGCATTGAAGTAGATAAAGCAAAAATTGATGTTATTCAATCTCTCCCTTATCCTACTAGTATACGGGAAATTCGTTCTTTTCTTGGACATGCAGGTTTTTATCGAAGATTCATCAAAGACTTTTCCAAAATTGCAGCACCCCTGTGCAAGCTACTACAAAAAGATACGGTTTTTGATTTCGATGAGAAGTGCCAAACAACGTTTGATAAATTGAAGGGATTGTTGACATCTACGCCAGTAATTCAACCGCCTAATTGGACCCTGCTTTTTGAGATAATGTGCGATGCAAGTGATTATGCAGTAGGAGCTGTGTTGGGACAAAGAATTGGAAAAACATCCCATGCCATTTACTATGCGTCAAAGACCTTGAATGATGCCCAGCGAAACTATTCTACTACTGAAAAAGAACTTTTAGCAGTTGTATTTGCTTTAGAAAAAATTCGATCTTATTTGCTTGGTACTAAAGTTATTATTTATTCTGATCATGCAGCTCTTCGTTATTTGATGACGAAGAAAGAGGCAACACTAAGGTTAATAAGATGGATACTTTTCTTGAGCGAATTTGACTTGGAGATTAAGGATAAAAGAGGAACTGAGAATAGAGTTGCGGATCATTTGAGTCGTTTAGTCAATATAAATGATGAACTTCAGCTGAAAGAAGAGTTTCTCGATGAACAACTATTTTCTGCAAACACATCCATGCCTTGGTATGCGAATATTGTGAATTATTTGGTTACTAACGAATTGCCTTCTGGTTTGTCTAAAGTTGTAAAGGATAGAACCAAAAGTGAGGCCAAATACTATGTATAGGATGATCCATATTTGTGGAAACATTGTGCCGATCAAGTGATAAGAAGGTATGTTCCTGAGAGTGAAATCACTTCTATTCTCACTTTTTGTCATTCTCATGCTTGTGGAGGTCACTTTGGATCGAAGCGGACAACAAGAAACACTACAAAAAAATGGGCCTTTAGCAACGATTTTTCGGGCAACGACTTTATTAGCCGTTGCTAAACGTATATGTTTAACAACGAAATTTTTCCTTCGTTGCAGTTTGTGTCAGGCTTTCACTTTTTGCAATGAAATTCATAAGTCGTTGCAAAATTTCGTTGCTAATTCATTGGCGGGAAAAACTTTCGTTAGAAATTCGTTGCAAAATTTTCGACCACTTGATTTCCCGTCATCGTAGGCAACGAAAGTTTTTGTTGCTAAAAATGTGGCTTTAGCAACGATTGTTCAGGCAACGACTTTATACGTCGTTGCTAAAAGTGTATGTTTAGCAACGAAACTTGTCCTTCGTTGTAGTTTATGTCAAGCTTTCACCGTTTGCAATGAAATTCATAAGTCGTTGCAAAATTTGGAAACAAAATTCATTAGAAATGTGTTGCAAAATTTCTAACCACTTGCTTTCTATTCATCGTGGGCAACGAAAGTCGTTTTGTTGCTATATTTCGTTGCCTAATATGGACCACATTCATTGGCAACGATTGTATTTGCGTTGCGTATTTTATACAACTTTTTGCAACGACTAGTAAATTTGTTGCCCAAAATTAAGATAAACCGAATAAGGTTTTTTTGGTATTTTTTTCCCCAGAACACATTATTTTTGTATTTTAATTTTTTAATTTATTTGGACGTAATTTTATACAGTCAAATGTTTCACTTCATCCGTCTCAAAATAAGCTAGAGTACTTTTAATATGTTATGTTAGAGTTATAATCTTGCACTGTTGTAACAATAAAATCTTGCTCAGAAGTATAATACCTTGCATAATATTTAATGAGTAAAATCGTGTTATATATATATACACTTTTAAGCAACAGACAAGCCATAGATAACCTTTACATGTCATAATTAAGAATTTATATATATATATATATATAACTTATATTAAATAAAGAATTTAATAAATTCCAAAACATGCATATTTCAATTTTTTTTATTTTACTAAAAAAGAAACATGCACATATACATGATCATACTTCATACATATGACCTGTAAGCTCACCTTAAGTATCATGGGTCAACTAAAGTTTTAATCCATGAACAATGAGCATGGAATAAAATAGGAAAACAATAGCAAAACTCCTGCTGCAATAATAGATGAACTAAATTTCAACTTTCATTCATATTTAACCAAAATAGGAAAATCAAAATCCAAATAATAGTTCAACAGTTTAATAAAATATCCAAATAAAAGTTCAACACTTTAGCAAAATATCCAAATTTAACATAATCAGCTTTACTAAATAAAAGTTCAACAGTTAAACAAAATATCCAAATTTCAAGTTTTGTCCACAACAAAAGTTCAACAGTTTTTAATGTCTATAAATTATGATCAAGAGTTATTTTCAGCTCTTTCTGCCCCTGTGCTGGTGCTTCCTTGAATCAAGCGCAAGAATTCTGGATTGTCGGACAGTTTGTTCATTATATTTTCGAGATTGTCAATCCGTTTGTCTTGGGCCCGAATGGTAGATTGCAGCTCTTCATTCTTGGAGCGAGTTGCTTCCAACTCCGCTGCCAATGCTTTTTCTTTGTTGGTTGATGTAGTTTTCTCTGCTCGAGGTCCAAAACCAAAACCAAGCAATCGTCCTGCCTTCTTGCCCAAGACTTTAGTCATAATCTCTCTTTTGTCATTCATGTCAACATTTCCAGATTCTGCTTCCATCTCAGAGATGCATTCAGTCTCAAGTGATTTCATTTCATTCTGTAAAATTATCAACAAATGTAAATAATTGAAATGTATAGTCTGTAACTTTAGTTAAAAGATTACAATGTAAATCAAGACTAATGCCTAAATCATATGTTTGACTACCTCTATTATCAAAAAAAGGTAAAGTTTGTATAACTTACGTATGCAGATTCATTTTCAGGTTGTACCCACTCTTTTGTTTTCTTCTTTTGATGTGTGCTTTTGTAACCTTCAATTGGATCTCCCTGAAAAACAAATTAGAATATCAAGTCAGCCATAGTTCAGTGCGTTAGGTATTAGTAAATACCAAGTGGTTTGTCAGGTGTGCTTTAAGTCTACTATAAGATATGTATTTGATAGGCGGTAGGCATGGTACAACCAAAAGAGTAGATATACAGACGAAGTAAATATCACAGTTGGGGTTCCTCCAACAAATTAAACTCCAACTATCCTGCAATGAGCTAAAGGTCCTCAGATTATATTGATTCAAATGAATCTCAAAGTCTTAAAGACTGTCACCAAGTATTGTTTTCATAGTAAATTATTGATATACAGCACATTACATTTCAACAAAATATTTCAGAGCAAATTCAAATTTGTGCTCACATTAGCATAACAATAACACATCTCAACTTTATCACTTCTCTTATTTAACAAGGATGCAAACCAACTCAATACATAATTACATATTGTCTGAAAAATATGTTACATTCTAAATAAGGATTTCTAGTACCAGCAAGTTCAAAATAGGACTCCTCATTAAGCAAACTGCCAGAACATGGATTATTGTAGCAATCTAAATTTCAAAAGAGATTTTGCAGGCTTTTACATATTGTACTGCAAATTTCCCAACTGTTCACAATATGCATCAAAGCTTTTTTAAAAGAATTAGAAGTACACAAACCAAAATTCATACATTTACCAATTCAGTATATCCATCCACTGCAACTTATTAAAGATTTTTTAATGTTCAAGAGGACTATTTGATTAGAAAAAACAAAAATATGCAACCAATTTCCAAACCAGATAACAAATAATGGATAACTTCATATCAAAAAATCATATGGCTCAACTTCTTCAATAAAAGATGTTCACAACCCATTTTTAAATTTCAGTACAATTTTCTTTTGATTTCTTCAAATCTCCAGGAAAATAGAAAGACATTTCACCCATTCCTACACTACACGTTAAAAATTGAGATATACTAAATTTTCAACCGCTATATTTCGTTAAATTTATAAAACTTCAATTTGAATCTTGCTATTGAAACTAAGTTGAATTGTGAAAGCTTCAAGCTCCTTCATAGAGCACAATATTACTATGGTGGGTTAGAAGTTTCAATGCAAACGATAAAAAAATACAAAGGCCGAGTAGTAGCTCTAACATGTACATACATACGTACCTTTTCTGTATGATGAACAACAAATGGTTTTGACCCTCCACTGTGAATGGCCTTATTGCCTCGATTTTTCTTGTTTACTTCTGAGCGATGCTAGAAAAAAAAACAAATCATTGAAGAAATAATATAAATCTAATATTCTTTGATAAATTAAAATAATATGCATATAAAGTAACTGATTAAAGTTAGAATAACCATACAATAAATTTGGGCGATGTCCAATAATCACACATGTCACTCCACTTGGAGGCATCAATGTTGTTTGGAGGGTTGTTCCTTACTTCTTCGACTGATGGAAAAGTCTTGAAGTATTTGTATAGCTTGCACCTTTCCCCTCTATTCCTATCCTTCATAATTCCAAGTGCCACACGCTTCACATGGGGCTGTGAAAGGTCGATATCGAATCGAGCCTGAAGAAATAAACCATTACTACATCAACGACTTACATGGAAAAATTATGAGTTAATGAAATGGAGAGAAATAATGAGAGACTTGAGTTATATTAATCAGCCACAAATTGATTTTTGTAATGATAATGCTGCTTGTTTTGTCATGCTGGAAATTGGAGAATTGGATGAGGATACAGAAAAGATACAGAATCTATGAATTGGGTTCTTTGCCACCATTTTTGCTTGTTTTTGCTGGGAATGTGGAAGGAGTTGAGCACAGATGGAATCAACAATAGTTTAAAAAAAAAGATTTGACATCAGTAAAAAATGTGTTTTATATAGAGACATTATGTTTTTCAATTAAACTATAAACTAACAGTTTATTTAACTACACTATAAACCAACAGTTTATTTAACTAAACTACACAGTTTATTTAACTACCTATGATATCACATCAGAATCATATCATACTCTCTTTCCAAATAATATGGTTTACCAAATAAACTGTTGGTTTATAGTTTAGTTAAATATAAATAAACTGTTGGTTTATTGTGACGCCCCCAAATTCGGGTCTCCAAATACCCGGATCCGGTAATCACGATCCAATATAATCATTCACCTCTAACAACATATGGTAACTAAAATGCGGAATATGATAAACATACGTTGTTCATTTTAAAGGTGTTACTAGTCCCAGAATACAATAACCTTAAATACTTACACAAATCCATACCCTAAATGAATAGCAGGGTTTAAATTACATTAACAGTAATTAACTACACATAAATTTAAAATCGGCTACATGAAGTCTATCACTTCATCTTTTCTTTCCCTTTGTTCTTCCCTGACGTCTCGGGTTTAGCTGCAATGAAGTCATGATATAGCAAGGATGAGCAACGAGTTTGCTCAGCAAGTTTAAAGTACAATAATAAGGATATATCATGATGAAAGGAATTTAGAAGAGATTTCAACAATAGAGTTATCAGAAGCAATATCAATAAATGCTTTTAGAACAATTAATAGTCAAGTAGACTTTGAACAATAACTTCCAAAGGAGTCAATAGCTAGTTGACCCTCTGGTTACTGGCTACAGAATAAGTACTTGAGGGGATCAGCCTCGCGTACACTATGTGTATGCATAACATTTAACTCTGCTAGTTGTACCTTATATACGGTACCTGGGGTACTCCCCTATAAAAAAAAAGGGGTGTTCATTCAGTCTAAGAATCCTTACCGTTGATTGGTTCGGATAGCTTTTATAAATTCTTACATACGTGCCTGACCGAGACAAGGGTTCAGACTTAATCATGAATAGTTCGTGAATTTCAGAACTTAAATAATTATACGAATTCAAATGCACAAGTGCGAATGCCAGTGAATACATAGATGTGGAATAATTTTAAAAGTAATTAGACCACTTAAGACATGCTTGGAGATAAGATTCAAGCTTAAAGAATAACTTGCAATACTATATACCTTTTGCACGAATTAAAAATAATGCATAAGGTTTAGAAAGATTGCTCAACGTAAAAGTTGAGTAAGATAGAACTTGCAAAAATCAAAGCTTCGGGATAGAGAACTTGCCTGTCTGCTCAGCTACAAATAATTCTAGCTTTAATTGATTGGCTTTGAAGGACCTAACATTGATAAAGTCGATCTACCAATTAGCATTGCGTAGTTGTATATCGATACGCTTACTTATGCTATTTATTTAGCAAATGAGCAAATCACATAACACACATAAGTTAATAAACTATCATTAATCATATAAGACACTTAATTGATCTTTAGGTTGATGATTTAATTAATTAACAATATTTTTCTTAAGTGCTAAACACTTATTAAACCCTTAAATAATTAATTATAATTGTTTAATTAATGTGTTATTTAAACTTTCTTTATTTTATTAATTCTATCTTCATTTAATTACTATTTAATATTAGTTAAATAGTAATTAATTAATTATCTTTAGTTATTATTTAATAATAAATAATAACTAATTATATTTACATATTATTTGAATAATCAAATTATTAGTCGTATTTGTCTTTAATTATTAGTTAATAATCCTTATTTATTATTTATGATAATAAATAATTAATTTATTAGTCTATTATTATTTAATATTAATTAAATAATAATTAATTTAATTGTATTGGTATTTAATTACTATTTAATATTAATTAAATAATAATTAAATAATTATTACCCCTTATTTATTATTTAATCTTAATTAAATAATAAATAATTAATTTATTAACTTTATTTTCCTTAATTATTATTTAATTAACATTGAATAATAATTAATTATTATCCTTATTTATTATTTATTATTAAATAATAAATAATTAATTTATTAACTTTTATGTTAATTGAATAACATTTAAATGAGTAATTATCATTATTTATTACTTAATCTTATTTAAATAATAAATAATTAGTTTATTAATTTAAACACTATTTAATAATTATTTGATATTAATCAAATAATAATAGATTAATTATTTAACCTCATTTATTATTTAATCTTAATTAAATAGTAAATAGTTAGTATATTATCACTAATTCTATTTAATTATTACTTAATATTGATTAAATAATAATTAAATAGTTAATTACACTTAAACAATATTTAATTAGTTTAATAATCAATTAGTAGTATTAACCTTTATCATTTAATAATTTTTAAATGATTTAAATAGGTTTTAATCACTAATTAAACTAAACACCACTTAAGTACACTAAAAAATTACCAAATAAATATGATAATATTCTACATGATTTTAGAAAAATTTAGGTCCAAACGGGGTTGCCGGAACCGGCCGGAATAGTGCCGAACCGGTCGCCGGAAAATTGCGCCGGTTCGGTGAATAGTGAACCGGCAGGGGGTTTTGGTATTTTCGGACTTTTTTCCAGATTTAGGGTCCTTAGTGAAAACTTGAATAACTTGAGATCTATAACTCCGATTGAGGTCCAGTCAGACTCGTTAGACTCGTATCTTTTCGAACTACAAGATTCCATCATCAAAATACAAATTTGGACAAGTTTTGTACACTGAAATCAGCCCGAAAGTGGACTGTTCATACATGTTTTCCATCAACGGGGTGTTTTGGTTAAAAATCCATAACTCACTCGTTTTAACTTCTTTTTAAATGATTCCAACTAGGTTTTGTTCTTAACTTACCCATATATTACCAGAAAATTTAAAGTCCCAAAAATAATTTATAGATTTCAAAATGTGCAATTTCTTCGAACAAGTCACGTTCTAACCGTCGGTAAAAATTATTTCAAGCTTTTTGCTAGACTTTTCTTCCTAAACCCATACCATTACATATTTAAACTATATGATATCCTATACAAACATATGTAGCAAGATTCTAGGCATTTAAAACTTGAACTTAACATATTATTAATAAAACATATTAAATCATTATTTCTTAGTACCTAGGTTTAAATCATGAGTTAAGCATTCTTTTAAAATAATGTAGATCTAACAAAATGAAACCTAGATCCATACATACTTCATTCATTTCATGGGCATCAAGAAATAAACATTTAAAACCCCAACACAAATAACTAGGGTTTGAAAGAGATGAAGATCCATACCTAGATTTAATGGCTATTCTTCTCTTCTTTTCAAAGTAGGTTGTAAATGGAGATGACATAAACAACCAAGATCTTCTCCTTCTTCTTCAAGGTTTGGACACCACCTTCTCTTTAATCTCTCAAGATTTGTTCTTGCCTTTCACCAAACTCTCTCTAACACTCTCTCAAGGTTTTAGAAAAATGAAGATACAAATGACCACTCTTTAGCCTATTAACTAAATAAAAAGCAAGAACACCTATACTTGCCATCATGAAGCTAGTGAAAGACTTGTGTCACTAGGGTGGCTAGTTGACATCTTAGGAAGCTATGTGACACCATAGGTAGCTACTATATCAAGTCTACAATTTCAACTTCCAAGACAACTAGTTACTTAATTAAATTAGGACTTTGAAAAGCAATTACCTCTCTTTCTCTTTAGTTGCACGGCAAGGAGGGGAAATTTGTCCCAAAAATATTGTCCCACTAGTTGCTTTAAATAATAAATTAATGTTACACCTTTAATTTATCAAGTGGCTATGTTTTGGACCACACATTAAATACCATTGGGCTTCCAATTTAAATGATTAGGCTAATAAAATCTAAATCTATTTAATACAATATTGGGTCATTTAATTTAACCCAATGATTGATTAATTAATTTGTCACACTATTAATTACTACATCCATGACCAAATAAATAATTTGTCTTAGTTCCTTAATTAAATAAGTTAACCAATTAGTAATTGATTACAAATTGGACTATTAAATTTTATTATTCAATGTGACAATATTCTCATTAATTAATACGTTTATTAATTAATTTACTCAATTCAATATACTAACTATATTCAATTTACTTGCATGATTAATTAGTAATTACTTTATCAATTTAATTGATATTAAACCTTAGGGCTTGTTCATTAATTTAACTATACTATTAGTGACTCACTTTATTCAACTTAAATCAATTCATCACCTCGTCACGTAGGCTACCAATGTACACAAAGGTTCAAATAAGCACACAAACTAACTCATTAAAAATTAAATTTATATATTTAATTAATAACGACGTTTAAAATTTCACGGGCATTACATTTATTGTAATCGATTATTAATGAAGTAATATAGTTTAGTTAAACTGGGGTTCCTCGATTATTATCTATTATTATTAGATACACAGGTCACATAAAACAATAATATTTGCTATAATTTAATTTTCTAAAAAGTAAAACTTACTTCAAACCTTGACAATGACTCTTCAATCACTCCCTCTGTAATATCCTTGAATTTGGTATTCAATGGAAGGTGGTGGCGGACCATCAATCCTATTTCTGACGACAACTTAGCAGATTCTACAGGATCAGTTGGCCTTCCTTTAGTAGGTGAGACATTAATAGCCAGCTTCTTTCCTTTGGACTTTGTGACTTTCTCTAGTCCAATACCGTGAGTAGGTCCACGAATTTTATTTGCAGTAGATGAAGCTATTAAAAAAATTAGATGAGAAAAAGAATAGTGAACAACAAATTACCAAGAAAAATAACTAGGTATAGCATACATATACGACTACATATATCATTTGTTAACCAAATAGGTGTATAGAAAACTCACATGTGTCGACGCCGGGTTTTCTCTTCTCTTTTGGTCTTTTAGTCTTTTCCAATTTTAGCCCTTTGATTTAATGATGCTTTGGAAAAGGTCGGCATTGATGTCGACGGGGTTTTGAAAGATCGTGTTTTATGATGAGCCAATTAACCAGAGTCGCCAGTTGGTATATTTGAAATGGATGTACCAACTCATCCGAGTTTTCGTGTTTTATAAATCGCTGGCTCATATGTGACTCCGAATTAATTGGTCTGCGAATCGAGATTCATAGAGTTCGGGGGCTTGCTTAAGTGAGGGGAAGGTGTTAGGCACCCCTCGACTTCCGTGAAACACGGTTACCGCAATCTTGATGCTTTCCTATCCTTTAATTCATGAATGTGTGTGTGTAGGTGCGCGTGGTGTGTGTGTGTATATGTGCCTATGTGAATGTTTGTGGTGAGTTTGTATGAAAGAGTCATTTGGATTTTAGGGAAGATCGTGGTTTAATTTGAGAACGCTTCGGAACGTCTTTTCGATATACACGAGGAAAAGCTTTATTCTTTATGAGAAAGGTTTGAATTTTAATTGTCCAAAACTATGGGATTTTCATTAAGTGTCGTTTTAACAAAACAAGAGTTTTAAACCTTCGTCAAAATAGGAATCGAGATCTATACGTTGCTTTCATAAAATGATGGGCAATTTCTAGGATCTCTTTCACCCTATGCACAAAGATTTAATAAAACGTCAATTATTTATAAAATCATTTCGTGTGATGTTTTGGAAAACGATTTTTCTTTAGCTTTCTCGTTAGATAGGAATCGACATTCATTAACGTTTCTCAAATTTTAACCTCGTGATTCTAATATCCTACTTTGATTGATTTTATGAAAATCTTATCATTTAGCTTTGAAATCAATTTCGTATCATGAATCAAATCAAGCATAAACACGCGTCGGGGCTATTCATGGGCATGTAAGCCATCAAAATATCCCCGAACGCCAACAATCACAAATTTCACTATTTCGGGGCCTTAAACACGATTCCCGCCTTGGCGTCGTTTTAAGGCCCAAAGATTACATGTTACAAAACGAGCATCTTGAATCTATCACATACATCAAAACGTCCATCATCGGATTTGGACCTCGGGGTCGCATTCCTAGGCTCACACGAGATTAATACATGCCTACAAAATGAATATTACATAACTAACCAACCCGGGTTTATCTAATATACCATGATATCCGGAAATGACAATCTAAATAAATTACACCCCATAAATTATCACAAACAAGCTAGAAATTTTATCAATTGGATATCCTCGGGTTATTAGGAAGCATTTTGTTCCAATGGAACCCTCACCAATAATCCCTAATCCATGATTGCTCAATAATATTCTTGAAAATTTCAATTAAATTTAGCCAAATAACATGATAGAAGTTGCAAAAATAATGAGATTTTCACCTTGCAAATGATACCAAAATTGTGTAGAAACTTGTGTATGGAGGGAAATATGAGATGTATATGATATAATCTAACAACAAAGGAAATTTCTCTCTTTTTCTCTCAATTGTTGCAAGAATTTTTTGCTATTTTCTCTCTATTTCCGAGCAAAATCTGCTGCTGATTTCTTCTTCTTCCGCAAACTGCCCAACCTCCTGTATGCTGCCTGCTGCCGAGCTTAAATAGGCTGGCCAGAGCCAGCCGCAGATCTATCTGCGGCTGGCCGCAGATGGATCTGCGGCTGGCCAGCTGGCACGCCTCCCATCGCACTCAGCTGCTGAGTGCGGATTTCCCGGTTTTCGTGCTGGCGCACCCACTTGGCCGCAGATCTATCCGCGGCTGGCGGGCTTGACTTTCTCGATTTTCGTGCCACGCCTCGAATTTCGTACCGCAACGTCGGTTTTCGCCGACAGGCTCGTGTTCTGCAGTCCGGGAACTTCCGGCAGACGTGCCACCTCATTCGGAAATGCCTGCCTCGGACGGTCATGCTGTCACGTCGACTTGGGCTGCCCAAATCATTGCGGCGGGTCCGGGCGCTCGCCCTTGTGTCCGCTCTTCTGCTCCTGCAAGCTGGTTCAATTGACGATTTCGCCCTCCTGTCATGGTTAGTAGAAGGAAACGCAAAATTTGGGTGTCTACAGCTGCCCCTCTTTATCATGTTTATGAAATGATAAATGAAATGAACAGGATAAAGAATAGACACTCGATGCATGAATGACAGTGCATAAGAATTGACAATACATACATGATGCAACACCTATAGCTTATGATGCAACATAAGATGCAATGCATGCAAGACATTCGTAAGAGTGTCAATGTATCAACCCCTTGACCGTGTTTGTTAGTCGTTGGGTTCACTCTTTCAATCTATCGTCTCGTTCGGGGCCGGGTATCGTCGCCGGTCACCCATCGCGTAACCCCCGGTTATCGTCGCCGGTTAGTTATCTTGTCGGAGCCGGTTATCGTCGCCGGTCATCCTTCTCGTGATCGCCAGTTATCGTCGCCGGTCGATCGTCATGTCGGGGCCGGGTATCGTCGCCGGTCACCCATCGCGTAACCCCCGGTTATCGTCGCCGGTTGGTTACCTTGTCGGAGCCGGTTATCGTCGCCGGTCATCCATCTCGTGATCGCCGGTTATCGTCGCCGGTCGATCGTCATGTCGGGGCCGGGTATCGTCGCCGGTCACCCATCTCGCAACCTCCGGTTATCGTCGCCGGTCGGTTATCTTGTCGGAGCCGGTTATCGTCGCCGGTCATCCATCTCGTGATCGCCGGTTATCGTCGCCGGTCGATCGTCATGTCGGGGCCGGGTATCGTCGCCGGTCACCCATCTCGCAACCTCCGGTTATCGTCGCCGGTCGGTTATCTTGTCGGAGCCGGTTATCATCGCCGGACATCCATCTCGTGATCGCCGGTTATCGTCGCCGGTCGATCGTCATGTCGGGGCCGGGTATCGTCGCCGGTCACCCATCTCGTAACCCCCGGTTATCGTCGCCGGTCGGTTATCTTGTCGGAGCCGGTTATCGTCGCCGGACATCCATCTCGTGATCGCCGGTTATCGTCGCCGGTCGATCGTCATGTCGGGGCCGGGTATCGTCGCCGGTCACCCATCTCGTAACCCCCGGTTATCGTCGCCGGTCGGTTATCTTGTCGGAGCCGGTTATCGTCGCCGGACATCCATCTCGTGATCGCCGGTTATCGTCGCCGGTCGATCGTCATGTCGGGGCCGGGTATCGTCGCCGGTCACCCATCTCGTAAACTTGTCACTTCAACACGTCAAATGGCTGCAAGGGAGCAAGGTGGGACCCACCAGGGCCAGCCGCAGATGGATCTGCGGCCAGCCGCAGATGGATCTGCGGCTAGCCGCAGATACATCTGCGGCCATGATCGGGCCTTAAATCCAACGCGGCTCCTCCAGATCTGTCACTTTCAACTTGTAATTCAAAGAGATTCTCTCGATTTTTCTTGTTCGCAAGGGCTTTTTGTCGATTTTTTCAACTTTTCCTGCAAAAACTGTTCCGGTAGGATTGATCTACACGCTACAGGTAACACTTTGACCGGTCACTTTTCAATTTCGTCAATGTTTTGCTATACATTTGACTATTTGCATGTTTAGAGATAAAATGTATGCTTTACAATGCTATGTAATGTACCATCATATATACATGCTATGTATCAACTATGTGAGTCCTATTTTATGTTCATGAGGCGGTCCCACATATTGTTATTCCTTTTCTGCAATAAAATCATGCATTACATGCTGTAATTACATTATGAATGCAATTTAAATCTGTTTGAGGCTTTGATTGATGGAAAACACGCTTGGCTTATGCCTGGGATGTTCAATTTACAAACGGAACTCTGCCGATTTTTTTTATTTTTTATTTTTTTTTTTTTTTTTTTTTTTTTTTTTTTTTTTTTTTTTATTTTTTTTTTTTTTAAGCATGCATCATGTTGCATTAATCATATGATGAGGCTAGAAATTTAGAAATGTTCATTACATAATTTTAAAAGGAAACTTACCTTCTTTCTCGCCCATTCTATTCCAGCTATGGATCGTGATGCGCCCAGTAGCTCCTCCGCCTCCCGGACTTCGGGTGTTCGCCGTCGTAGGGCTGCACCCACTCCTGTTCCTCCTCGGACCCGTCAGGCTCGTCGTTTGACGGAGGCTGTTATTCGTCCTGGTCATCCGGACGTTGAGGAGGCTGTCCCTCCGGAGGTTGCGGCAGAGGGGCCATCCTCCAGCACTCCGGCTCCATCCACTCATCAGGCTCCTTCTGGCGCCTCTGTGCAGATACCCGATCTTTTGGGTCGGGATCTCAGTCGTCACCCCTCGGCATCTCTCGTGGCTAACGAGGTATATTTCAGCTCTATTCTGATTTCATTCTCAATTTCTCCATTCTCCTTTTACCCGGATTGACCCCTTGGTGATTGCCCCAGGTACCCGAGTTTACCCAGCCGAGGGGTAACTGGTTCAACATCTACTCCCTTTATGCGGCCCTGCACAGTGATTATCGGGCGATGGTGGACTCTTGGGGCTTTCGACATTTCTTCACTATTATCCCCCGCCAGTGCCCCTGGGGTTACATGAGGGCTTTATCCGAGCGATGGTTCCACCAGACGCAGTCTCTTCATCTTCTCGACTGCGAGGTCGTGTTGACCCCATGGGACTGGAGGTACATTACTGGCATTGAGTTTACCGGGTCCCGCGTCCCCTTGGATCTTGATATCACTCCTGTGGAGGTTCGAGCTTTGCTGGGCTTCGCTGCTGAGGACCGGGTCTTTAAGGCCCGCAGTATCCGATCTGGTGCCTTGGCAGTCGATGCAGTCGGGGGTCTCTATGCGCTGCCTATTCCAGCAGATCAGGGCACCAGGGACATTCTGCTACGACGCCTGTTCCTGACCATCATGAGGGGTTGTTTTCTGGGGAACAACTCCTCCACCATTCATTTCAGCGTCGTAGGAGCGGTCAGAGATGCGGACCGCATCGGTGATTATGACTGGGGGTCATTCACCTTTGCCTATTTCCTCCACGGCATGCGTCTACGCTCAGAGGGACAGACTGATGCCTGGCTCGGCTTCTACCATTTTCTGTTGGTGAGTCCCCTCCTCCTCTCTCTTACTGTATTTCTTTTCCCTTCATCTCTTTTCTGTATTTGATAGTGACTCATGCCCTGTCTTGTTTCTATTCACAGTTCTGGGCTTACGAGCGGCTGCCATGTCTGAGGCCCATCACTACTCTGGGCCCGGACACCTATCCTCGGGGTCGGCGATGGCATCACAGTACTCTGGAGGAGGTCCCCGTGTCGGGCAGCTTTGCACATTGTCGTATTCAGCTGGAGTTGATCACGGCTGCCGACGTCGCCTGGATTCCCTACCTCTCCGATCATCTGACTGTGGGGTTTGCTGACGGGCATCCTTCCGGCCCGGAGTTCGAGCTTTCCACCCGTCGCCTCACTTTGCAGAGTGTTGGAGGCTGGGTGATGTATCTGGGAGAGCGCGCATTCAGATGCGTCACTGGAGAGATCCGCATCCCGCACTCCCTTTCCTTCACTACTTTCTGGCCGCTGGATTCTCAGCCTTCAGAGATCATGCTTGCCGGGGAGGATGGTCGGATGCTTTCCACAGGTCCCACTACGAGTGATGCATTCCGTACATGGTGGGTGCCCCGTACCATCGGTCCTCAGACTCGGGCCACTTTCTTCCTTGGAGACATGGTTCCAGGCTCGGTGACGATGACCGATTGGGCTGCCTGTGTTCGGACCCCTACCCACGCTGATCAGATCGCCTCATTGACCCGTCAGGTAGATCAGTTGTCGCTGTTTATTCGAGGATTGGGCCGGGCCCCGGAGGAGGCTTACACCTACGATCCTGACGGTGCCGGTTATGATGCAGGCCCGAGTTCATCTGATGCCACAGCGCATCCCTACATCCCTGATATGAACTTTGGTCCTCCGAGCTCGACGACTCCAGGGGATCAGTTCGAGGATCCTGCTTTCATAGATGATACTGATTTTAATTTAGACCAGGATAGGATAGGGTCTTTTGTATCGGCACCTGCTTAGATTTCTTTTTCATTCATGCACTATGTACTGAACTCATTTATTTATTTACGCACAGTTCTTCTTCATCTCTATGGAATTCACCTGTTTCATATTAACTGTATGATGCATGCTTTTATTTATGGATAGAGAATGACCCCTGTACAGTCTTTTTGATACTGTTTTTTTCAGATGTCGTCCTCGGATGTCGTGACTCGTTTGGATTCCACTCCTCCCACAGGGTTGGTCGGCAACCTCTTCCGCTGGTTGGACAGTTTACTGCCGGCAGACAGGATTATCGCAGATGGTCTTTTGGGACATTCTTGGTCCTTATTAAACTTCCAGGTGCCAGCGGGCTTTGTGGATGGTCTTCTGAGCCATTGGGCCCCTGCCCGTCAGGTGTTTAGGTTTGGGACAGTAGAGCTGACCCCCACCCTTGAGGAGTATGCTCGCTTCACCGGCTTGCCCTTGGATGGTCCCTGTGCTAGGGTTACTGTTGGTTCCATGCGCCGTCAATTCTTGACTTTCACCGGTTTGCGGAGGGCTGTCTTATTACCGGTAACCACATCAGACCATATGGTTCCTCTTCAATTCTTGATTGACCGATTCGGCTCACCTGACAGTTTCCGTCTTTTCCTCGGTGATTTTTCCGTGTCCGAGGAGCGCTGGGATGCCTTGAGAGTGGGCGTTCTGATGGCCTGTGTCATCTCAGTTTTGTATTTGCCTGCAGGATCCGATCATTTAGACATGCGGATTGTTGCGGCCGTTCGGGCCCTTCAGGAGGATCACACCATTCTCCCCATGATATTGGCGGATACCTATATGTCGGCCACATATTGCCAGTCCTTCCGAGGGAGATTCTTCAGAGGGAGTTCGACCTTATTGTACATGTGGTTCATGAGTCATCTTAGTCCCATCGGCCATTTCCGTCGCCAAGGGTTTTGCTTCAGCCATGACATAGCCGCGCAGTTTTCGTTTCGTCCCGTGAGTTGTACTGATGTGGCCTCCTGGACATCATTTTTGTCTATCATTGAGGACCCCTTTCATCTATTGGTTTATTCGGGCTATTGCTCCTTCATGAGCTTCTTGACTCATGTGCCTGGCATGGATTTCATTCCCATTGCTGGGTTAAGGGGCGTGACGACCTATCATCCCCTGGCGGTTATGGGGCAGTTTGATCAGACACAGGATTTACACCCCTTCGCGGGTACAGCCGCATACCGATTCCTTATATCATTCTGTACAGAGAGGGATCTATTGCAGGTATACGAGCTTTGGGATCGCAGGATCTTTGCCGAATATAGTGCGAGCTGTCACATCCAGACATTTGCCTACGTACAGTGGTTGCGTGGAGACCTGGATTCGGCTAGTTTGAGTCGGACTGGGGCCTTTGATGACTTTGGAGTGATTTTCACAGAAGATATCACAGACCATTCCATTTCAGCCGATCCTGCCCCGAGTCGGGTCGCTGAGGATTCCCGACTCCGCCTGGCCCTGATTACTACTGAAGCCGAGAGGGATGCCGCCCTCGCCGAGAGAGATGAGGCCCTTCGGGCTAGAGATGCTGCCATTGCTGATAGAGAGGCCATTGTATTTCAGACCAGGGCAGTGGTAGATGCTCATTTTGGGACTGTCAGCCGAGCTACTGCTTTACTGGATCGTATTGATATGATGGGGGGCAGCAGATTGCAGGAGATGCTGATGCCTCAGATCTATCCACCACCCTGTCCATCCTGCTTCGGCTAGTTTCAGATTTGTAGATTATTTTATTTCCTGCATAGACTATGTTGGTTTCATCAGTTATTGAAAGATAAATCTTGTAATAAAACGACTTATACATTATATAGACATGCATTTAAATTTAGTCATTTTCCCCTTTTGTCGTATCATTGCCCTCCATTGGATCATCATTTTATCCAACTGACCATGATTTTGACATTTCGCCTTCTTTCTTTCCTCAAGACTTGATGGAGATTTGTCAGATATTGTCGCGCACCTTTGATTTCGTCGGATTGAATCTCAGATTTTGGATAACTGTTTGGGTTGGATCAGGGTATATATTCTGGGATGAAACTGGTTAGGCAATTGGTTCCGGAAAGGTTTTGAGGGTGTAGGAAGGTTTTATCTGGCTATCGAAAATTGGTTTTGGTTGGGGAAAGGATTATTTTTAAAGGATCGGACCGCGCCATGATGGCTGCCTACGTACCCCCACAAGTTGGGAGATCAGGTCCTACGTAGTTCGCTGTCAGGGGAAAAAGGAACTGATGATTTAAGCGTAGAACCGCTTCACCGAGTCAGAATTGAGGGGTTGTGGAAATACCTCACCATCCATTTCTTGCAACATGAGGGCCCCTCCGGATAGTACTTTCTTGATCACAAATGGCCCTTCCCAGTTCGGGGCAAACTTCCCCTTGGCCTCGTCTTGACAAGGCATGATTCTTTTCAATACCAAATCGTTTTCCTTGAACTTCCGAAGTCTTATCCTTTTGTCATATGATCGGGAGATCCTCTGTTGATATAGCTGACCATGCCAAATGGCAGCCACCCTCCTTTCATCAATTAGGGCCAATTGGTCGTATCGACTTTGCATCCAATCCTCCTCGCTTATCTGAGCATCGATCACTATTCTGAGGGACGCCATCTCAACTTCAACTGGCAGGACAGCCTCCATTCCATATACCAAGGCGTAAGGGGTTGCTCCCGTAGAAGTACGCGTGGATGTTCGGTATGCCAGCAGGGTGAGGGGTAACAGATCCGGCCATCCCCGATGATTAGCAGACATTTTCGCCATGATCTTCTTGATGTTCTTATTGGCCGCCTCCACTGCCCCATTCATTTTGGGACGGTAAATGACGGAATTGAGGTGCTTAATCTTGAACTGGTCACACAGTCCCTTCATGAGGGCGTTGTTTAAATTCTTGGCATTGTCGGAGACCACAACCTCAGGTTGCCCATATCGGCAAATGACATTATTCCTGATGAAGCTGACGATGACCTCCTGAGTTACTTTAGGGAAAGAAGCTGCCTCTACCCATTTGGTGAAATAATCGATCATGACGAAAATGAACCGGTGCCCGTTGCTTGCTTTGGGCTCTATTGGTCCGATTACATCCATTCCCCACATTGAAAATGGCCATGGGGAGGTCATACAGTGCAGTTCATGGGGAGGCGTATGGATCACATTACCGTGCGCCTGACATTGATAACACCGTTTGACATGATCCTCGCAATCGGCCCTCAGCGTCAACCAATAATGCCCTGTCCTCAAAATCTTTTTGGCAAGCATCGGTCCACTCATATGGGGCCCACACACTCCACCATGTATTTCATTCATAATCTTTCGGGCCTGTGTTTCATCTACGCACTGCAACAGTCCCAACCCAGCATCCCTTTTGTAAAGTGAATCGCCACTCAGGTAAAACTTCATCGCCATCTTTTGAATTCTCATCCTTTCAGTCCGATCTGCCTGATCGGGGAGGGATCTGTCTCTCAGATATTCCCTTATGTCGTGATACCAGGGCTGCCTCGTCAACACCACCTCGTTTGATAACACTGCCACATTTTCCTCATATGCCGGGGCATTCTGTACGGTGATCTCAATCTGTGGACTGTCCCTACTCTTGATCACGTGGATTAAGGAAGCCAAAGTCGCCAATGCATCGGCAAAATCATTTCGTCCCCGAGGAATATGGCGGAAGGCGATATCTTCGAACTCTTGCATAAGCTGGGTGACACAACGATGGTATGGAAGTAACCGAAGCTCCTTAGTGTTGTATACCCCGATTGCTTGTCTGATTACCAATTCCGAATCCCCGAACACCGCTAGTCTTTTTACTCCCATGTCACGGGCCAATCGGAGTCCCAAGATACACCCCTCGTATTCGGCGGTGTTGTTCGAATTGCTGAAACGAAGTTTAGTGGCCACGGGGTATTGTTCTCCGGTGATAGAGACTAGGACCGCTCCGGCTCCTGCCCCCTCGGCATTCATGGCACCATCAAAATACAGCTTCCAAAATTGTCCCTCGTCATCACATTTTTCGCGCGATACCCAAAATATATCCTCGCCCGGGAGAGGAGTTTCTAACGGCTCCATCCCTCCTGCCGGGGCTTCTGCCAACTGATCTGCAATTCCCTGCCCTTTCATGGCCTTCTGGGTCACGTACACCATGTCAAACTGTTGTAAAATTAACTGCCATCTTGATAGTCGACAATTCAGCATGGGCCTTTCGAAAATATATTTCAGGGGATCCATTCTTGATATCAGGTACGTCGTATGCCCATGGAGGTAGTGCTGTAATCTCCCTGCAGCCCAGGCCAGAGCACAACAGGTCTTCTCAATGGGAGTGTAATTCTGCTCACATTGGCTAAATCTTTTGCTGAGGTAATAGATGGCCTGCTCTTTACCCACCTCATTTTTCTGTCCCAACATACATCCCATCGCGATGGCATTTACCGATATATACATAAACAGAGGGATCCCACCCTTCGGGGGTACCAACACTGGTGCTTCAGTCAACTGCTTTTTAATGGTCTGAAAAGCCTTCTGACATTGCTCATTCCATTCCTGGGAAACCCCTTTTCTTAACAGTTTAAAAATCGGCTCACATGTAGTCGTTAAGTGGGATATAAAACGGCTGATGAAGTTTATCCTCCCCAGGAATCCTCTTATCTCCTTCTCTGTGTGGGGTGCTGGCATATCCACAATGGCTTTAATCTTTGCTGGATCCAACTCAATGCCCCGATCACTAACCAGGAATCCCAAGAGCTTACCTGACTGCACTCCGAAAGCACACTTGGCTGGATTGAGTTTCAAATTATACTTTCTGAGCCGATCGAATAGCTTTTTGAGATGAGTTATATGATCGGACTCTACCTTTGATTTCACAATAATGTCATCTACGTAGACCTCTATCTCCTTGTGCATCATATCGTGGAACAAGGCCATCATGGCCCTCTGATAAGTAGCCCCTGCATTTGTAAGACCGAAAGCCAGTCGTCTATAGCAGAAAGTGCCCCAGGGGGTGATGAATGCGGTCTTTTCCCGATCTTCCTCCGCCACCATTATCTGATGATATCCCGCGAAGCAATCCACAAAAGAGTACATTTCGTATCGGGCTGTGTTATCCACCAGGATGTGTATGAAAGGCACCGGGAAGTTATCCTTGAGACTGGCCTTGTTTAGATCTCTGTAGTCTACGCATACCCTCACCTTTCCTCCAGGTTTAGCCACTGGGACCACATTGGATAGCCATTCCGGGTAAGTGGACACCATAATGATTCCTGCCCTGAACTGTTTGATGATCTCTTCCTTCACTTTTAAGCTCCACTCAGGTTTCAACTTTCTTAGTTTCTGCTTGACAGGCCTGAAACCCTCCTTGATGGGTAACCGGTGCACCACAATGTCGGTGGACAATCCGATCATATCCTCATGAGACCAGGCGAAGACATCCTCATATTGTTTAAGCAACTCAGTCATTTCGGCTTTTTGGCTGGGGGTAAGGTCCGTCCCTATCTTGAGTTCCTTTGGCTGGTCAGGGGTTCCAATATCAATGGTGATGGTTTGGTCCAAGTTGGGTTTGGGTTTATCCTCGACCCATCCCTTGATCTCGTCAGGTGCGTCGTCGTAATCTGTCTCGTCTTGTTCAATGCCCATTAAATCGAAAATCCAGCTCAATGTCAAAATCATAATCATCATTCAAATTTGAAGGACCATCTGTTAGGCAAGGATTACTCAAATGGGTACACCTGACATGAAACAAAATACTTGTCATATATAAATCATTTTTTCACGACGATCGCAATTTCAAATAACACGAAGAAACGACACAATTATGCAGAAATAAAACAACAACAAAATAAAACTTCTTCATTCCCCCTCATCTGGGGTCAACCACCCTGCCGTCGAGCTTTACCCCTGTTTGGATATCACTGGTTTCTGGGTCCAATTGTCGATGGTCAAGTCAGCTGAAATGCGCTGGATGAAAGAGGTCCTCACATCGGACACCTCCCCGATGATTACGGATACGTCGCCTGAGTTCTCCTCCATACCCTCTCCAGGAATAATCAGTCCTGCCCAATCGATGACAGGCACAACTTGTTGGGCTCCCGGTGGTATGATAATATTCGTCCCCTCCTTACTGCTTGTTGATTGTCCGGGGATGTAGCATTTGGTTTCAAACTCTTTTGCGACCTCCTGCAGGAAACTTTCCCTCCGGGCCGACTCACTATGTGTGGGGGTTAACTCTTCATTCCCTGCCCCAATCACAGGTCCGCTGATCCCCTGCTCATTGTCGGCTTTGGTCACTGGACTGCCAACTAGTCGAATCGGAGTCGCACCCTGACGGTGTCCCCGTATTGCGCCCGCATGGTATCCCAATCCTGCTTTGCCTATCTGCTGTGGTAGGTGGATGGGCTCGGTGATTCCCTGACTGCTTTTCCCTAGTCCCTGTCCAGGTTGGAAGTTCATTTTAATCATTTCCTTTGCCACAAAGGTGAGTTCCGGAGAGACCCTTGGTTTCACAGCTGGAGCCCCCAGGCATCTATAATGGGGAGTGCTAATCTCTAGTGCTTGAAAGCTGGCAGGCGCCGCTGACTCATCCACATTGATTACTGGTAGGCCACTTCTGGGAGGAGAAGGGTCATCACATTCGGCCGAGATTGTTACCAGATTCCCATCGATGATCAACTTGATTTGTTGGTGGAGCGTGGAGGGAACTGCCCCGGCCATGTGTATCCACGGCCTCCCTAACAGCAGGTTGTAGCTTGCCGTGATATCCAGGACTTGGAAGGAGATATCAAAAGTACAGGGTCCTATCTCCACTGGCAATTCTATCTCCCCGATGGTGTCCCTCCGGGATCCGTCAAAAGCCCGAACCACCACATGACTGGCTCGGAGGCGCTTAGGACTGATGTTCATTTTCTTCAGCGTGCTGAGAGGACATATATTCAATGCCGATCCCCCGTCGATCAGCACCCCATTCATGACATATCCTGAGGAGATTACCGCGATGTGTAGCGGTTTTCGGTGCCCCCTTCCCTCTTTGGGAATGTCCTCATCTGTAAAGGATATTGCATCGGTTTCCAATAAGTGGCCTACCAACCGGCCGAAACCCTCCTCACTAATTTCTTTGGGCACAAATGCCTCCTCCAGAACCTTCATCAGGGTTTTGCAATGCTCACTGGATGACAACACCAAGTCCATGACTGATGTTAGGGTTGATTCCTCATTTAAAATCTGGATCCCCCTCATTTCTGGGTGATCCATCCTTTTCAAAAACTCTATGGCCCTTTCCTCGGAAACCTCTTCATTTTTTCTCTTTTGGCTCTCAAGGACTCGCCCGGGCAGATATAAGGGGTTCCCCTTGGTCGTCACGGAAGCACAACTGGCCGCCTCCTCTGGTATTCCCCCATAATTCCAGGGTACACTCTTCAGACTACTGATAGGGAGTTGTGGCCTTGCAGCAAAAATGATGGGCCTCGGAGCTGTCAACTTGATAGGTCCCTCTATGTTATTCGTACTTACCCCTATCAACTTGATGGGCGTTACCCTCGCACTCCCATGGTCATGTATCACATTTATCATCTCCTCAACTTTCTGCACATAGTTCAACCTTGGCGGCCCCCCAGCCTCACTTGCCTCCGTCGCATTGACTCCCCCTCCATCATGTCTTGGCAGGGGATTTGCCTTAACATTCGGGGAATCCGGCTGTTCCACCACAATCTCTCCACTGTCAATCAGGTTTTGGATTCGATGCTTTAACGTCCAGCAATCCTGTGTATCATGGCCAGGGGAACTGGAGTGGTATGCACACCGCTTGCTCGGGTCAAACCTTCTACCCTTTGGGTCACTCGGGGGTGCCAAACCAACAATCTTCTTTTGGGCTACTAATACCGCTAATACTCGTTCCAGCGGCTCCCCGAGCGGGGTGAATACTCGGTTTTGCGAGGCCTCATATCTTCTTCGCCCCTCTGCTCTTTGATCTGAGAAATTTGGCTGTCGGGGTGGCCCTCCCCTCTGTGCCTGTACCGGAAGATGGCTTTCTGCTTTACTGGACGACCCTTGTAGGATGAGGGAGACATCCTCTTCCTTCCTCTTTTGGACTCTCCGGGAAGTGCTACCATAGTTTCCATTCTGTATTTGCTCGGCAGCAGTTTCTAAAGCAGTAAGATCCCGGATTTTACCCGATCTCAACCCCATGTCAACCATCTCTCCATGTTTAATCATTTCCGCAAAAGGTCTTCCAATCCCTGAGATGACCCTCTCATAATACGGTGCCTCCTGAATGTCCACAAAGGTCATTACCATCTCTGATTCGCTCATCGGGGGAGTTACCTGGGCAGCCATGCCCCTCCATCTTTGCGCATATTCCCTAAAGGATTCCCTAGGCTGTTTTTTAACCTTTGTCATTTGGTACCTGTCAAGAGCCATCTGGGCCTGAAAGCTGTATTGGGTTAAGAAAGTATGGGCCAATTCCTCCCAGTTGTGGATTCGGGCGTTGTCGAGGCGGGCATACCATATTCTTGCCTCCCCTGTTAAGCTTTTCTGAAATAGCTGCATTCTTAACCCCTCGTCTTCGGCATAAGCCCCGAGTTCTCCAATGTATATTTTCAAGTGTGTATAGGGGTCTCCCTTTCCATTGTACTTTTCAAACTCGGGAACTTTGAACTTTTCTGGATATCTGGCTCCGGGGAAAACACATAAATCCGAGTAATTAACCCTGCCCAGGGAGCCTATGCCCTTTAGAGATTGGATGGTTTCCTCCATGTATTTCATTTTTCTCCGAAGGTCGTCATGGTCCCCTTCCTCTGGGATAGTAATCACTGTCCTGCTAGGTATGGGAACGGCCTTTGGGATGACTGGCTCGTCCTTAAGTCGGGGTTGGTCCTCTTTAATCAAGTTTGTACCATTTTTAGGAGGATTCTGATCATCCCCTGGTGGTGGAGTATTATGCGATCCCTGGTTTACCGGATCCTGTCTGATTAAGAACTGTTCCTTTAACATTGTGGCCATTTCCATCATCTGTCTTTTAAAATCATCAAACTCCTCCCGAGATATGGAATTATGGTTAGGAAGATCAGCCATTTCAGCTGTAGAGACTTGGGCTTTCTTAGACTGCGAACGGGTTTGAGGAGCAATCCTACATAGACAAATGGTTCGAAGTTTAGTCCTGGGGAACTGAAAACATGGATGCATGCTAAAGCTATAAATTTTTTGTGTTTTGGGATTCTTTAATCTTTCCCTGCAAAAGAGAAAGTTAGTAGTCCTTTAGTGCCATAACCAATGCTAAACATGCTTTATTATGCTCCCCCAACTATTCCCTGCAATTCACAGCGGTTAGTAATCTCTTTCGACATAGAAAAGGGATGCATGAATATTGAATGAGATCATGACATTTAGACATATAACCGTAAAAAGGCATGAAGAGACATTTCCTGCGTTGGGTTATTCTGAGGATGACCTATCCTAGGGTTACTCTCACGGGCTTTTCGGCATGAAGGTTCCCAAATCTTCGCAATCTACTCGTTTGAGCCCTTTCGATTGGAGCGGATTTGAGTGGTGCGTTTCCTGAGCCATCTCCGGGGAGCAGCCCCATCGAGTCCAGTAATAAGCAACCGACAGGTTCGCCTCAGGAGGAGGTACTCTCTCAACATACATTCACATTCATCGTCCTCACCGTATGCAAATGATTTCTTTAAAGTAAAGCCATTCCATTCAATCATTCATTCATTGGACAAAAACACGCATTCACACAACAAAAACACAAAAGATCAACATATCGCATGCACACACATATTCATGAATTTTTTTAAAGGATAGAATAGCATCAAGATTTTAATGCGGCTTAAGCCCTCTAATGTTCCCCAGCAGAGTCGCCAGCTGTCGACGCCGGGTTTTCTCTTCTCTTTTGGTCTTTTAGTCTTTTCCAATTTTAGCCCTTTGATTTAATGATGCTTTGGAAAAGGTCGGCATTGATGTCGACGGGGTTTTGAAAGATCGTGTTTTATGATGAGCCAATTAACCAGAGTCGCCAGTTGGTATATTTGAAATGGATGTACCAACTCATCCGAGTTTTCGTGTCTGTTTTATAAATCGCTGGCTCATATGTGACTCCGAATTAATTGGTCTGCGAATCGAGATTCATAGAGTTCGGGGGCTTGCTTAAGTGAGGGGAAGGTGTTAGGCACCCCTCGACTTCCGTGAAACACGGTTACCGCAATCTTGATGCTTTCCTATCCTTTAATTCATGAATGTGTGTGTGTAGGTGCGCGTGTGTGTGTGTGTATATGTGCCTATGTGAATGTTGTGGTGAGTTTGTATGAAAGAGTCATTTGGATTTTAGGGAAGATCGTGGTTTAATTTGAGAACGCTTCGGAACGTCTTTTCGATATACACGAGAAAGCTTTATTCTTTATGAGAAAGGTTTGATTTTAATTGTCCAAAACTATGGGATTTTCATTAAGTGTCGTTTTAACAAAACAAGAGTTTTAAACCTTCGTCAAAATAGGAATCGAGATCTATACGTTGCTTTCATAAAATGATGGGCAATTTCTAGGATCTCTTTCACCCTATGCACAAAGATTTAATAAAACGTCAATTATTTATAAAATCATTTCGTGTGATGTTTTGGAAAACGATTTTTCTTTAGCTTTCTCGTTAGATAGGAATCGACATTCATTAACGTTTCTCAAATTTTAACCTCGTGATTCTAATATCCTACTTTGATTGATTTTATGAAAATCTTATCATTTAGCTTTGAAATCAATTTCGTATCATGAATCAAATCAAGCATAAACACGCGTCGGGGCTATTCATGGGCATGTAAGCCATCAAAATATCCCCGAACGCCAACAATCACAAATTTCACTATTTCGGGGCCTTAAACACGATTCCCGCCTTGGCGTCGTTTTAAGGCCCAAAGATTACATGTTACAAAACGAGCATCTTGAATCTATCACATACATCAAAACGTCCATCATCGGATTTGGACCTCGGGGGGGTCGCATTCCTAGGCTCACACGAGATTAATACATGCCTACAAAATGAATATTACATAACTAACCAACCCGGGTTTATCTAATATACCATGATATCCGGAAATGACAATCTAAATAAATTACACCCCATAAATTATCACAAACAAGCTAGAAATTTTATCAATTGGATATCCTCGGGTTATTAGGAAGCATTTTGTTCCAATGGAACCCTCACCAATAATCCCTAATCCATGATTGCTCAATAATATTCTTGAAAATTTCAATTAAATTTAGCCAAATAACATGATAGAAGTTGCAAAAATAATGAGATTTTCACCTTGCAAATGATACCAAAATTGTGTAGAAACTTGTGTATGGAGGGAAATATGAGATGTATATGATATAATCTAACAACAAAGGAAATTTCTCTCTCTTTTTCTCTCAATTGTTGCAAGAATTTTTTGCTATTTTCTCTCTATTTCCGAGCTAAAACTGCTGCTGATTTCTTCTTCTTCCGCAAACTGCCCAACCTCCTGTATGCTGCCTGCTGCCGAGCTTAAATAGGCTGGCCAGAGCCAGCCGCAGATCTATCTGCGGCTGGCCGCAGATGGATCTGCGGCTGGCCAGCTGGCACGCCTCCCATCGCACTCAGCTGCTGAGTGCGGATTTCCCGGTTTTTTCCGTGCTGGCGCACCCACTTGGCCGCAGATCTATCCGCGGCTGGCGGGCTTGACTTTCTCGATTTTCGTGCCACGCCTCGAATTTCGTACCGCAACGTCGGTTTTCGCCGACAGGCTCGTGTTCTGCAGTCCGGGAACTTCCGGCAGACGTGCCACCTCATTCGGAAATGCCTGCCTCGGACGGTCATGCTGTCACGTCGACTTGGGCTGCCCAAATCATTGCGGCGGGTCCGGGCGCTCGCCCTTGTGTCCGCTCTTCTGCTCCTGCAAGCTGGTTCAATTGACGATTTCGCCCTCCTGTCATGGTTAGTAGAAGGAAACGCAAAATTTGGGTGTCTACACGCACCATATTCTATATGGTACAATTTTCCTTTTTAGATACACCAATCAATTATTGCGTATCATGAAACGTCCATTATGAGAAAAATACCATTTTGAGATGATCTAGAAACTTATTGCACAAGTATTCCTTCCTCGATCTGATCAAAGAATCTTAATACTTTGTCAATTTGTTTCACTTCTGAATTCTTTGAACCTTTCAAATGATTCAGACTTGTATTTCATCAAATACATATATTCAACTCTTTGAATGATCATTTCCTTTTCTTTTACTAGTTTGTTCAATTTGCAAAATTATTTTTCATGTAAGTCAAGTTTACAAAGTCCATCAAATGATCTTCCAGTTTCAAACAAAATATTATCATTATAAATAGAACAACAATTGTTCTTAAATATAATACCAAAACCTTCCTTGTCCAACAACGGAAGTAATAATGTTTCTTAAGAGAACTGGAACATAATAACAAATTATTAACTTAACAGACTTGCCCGTAGGCAACGCTAAACTATAAGTTCCTATGGCTAATGTAGCAACCATTACTCCATTCTCCGCACGTAAGATTACTTACTCTTTGTTTAGCTTTCTACTTCTGCTTAGTCTCTGTATTAGATTGCATACGTGAGAACTATAGCCGGTATCCAATACCCAAGTAGAACCTTGACTTACAGAAACATTTATTTCAATGATGAACAAACCTATATCTGTAACCGAAGCTTCACTAAGCTTCTTCTGGTTAGCCTCTGCAAGATGCTCCTTACAGTTTCCTTTCCAATATCTAGGCTTATTGCAGTGGAAGCAAACTCCTTTGCTATCTGCATCGATTTTGTTCTTAATGTCCTTAGTTATTACCTTTCCTTATACCTTCTTTGAATTGTTCTTCTTTTAAGAAGATCCTTTGGCCCTCTTCCGCTTTCTGGAAGAATCATCTACTAGTAAGACTTGGTCTTTTCTTGGTTGGAAAGTGACTCTTTACAGTTTTTAATGTGTTTAAGCAACTCATGCAGGTTGACATATAGCTTGTTCACGTGAAAAATTCACAACAAATTGTGAGAAAGAGTCCGGGAGTGATTGCAAGATCAAATCTTGGATCAACTCTTCATCCAATACAAAACCCAGTTGTCCTAATTGTTCAATCAGATTGATCATTTTTAGGACATTTGTCTATACTGTAGTGCCATCGGTTATTCTAGATTGTAAGAGCTCTTTAGATATCTAATATCTAGCAGTCCTACTTTCCTCACCATTCAACTCCTTGAAGGTGCAGGAGTACAGTAAGAGCATCCATAGTTTCATGCTGACGCTGAAACTCGTTACTCATGGATGCGAGTATGATGCATTGAGCCAACTGTGCATCATCTTGCCACTTTCTAAAAGTAGCAATCTCTTCCTCAGAGGCATTGTCTGCAACTATTGCAGGGATATGCATATTAAGGATATAAGATAGCTTTTCAGCCTTGAGAACTATTCTCAGATTCCTTAACCAGTCTGTGTAATTCGGTCCGATTAATTAGCATCTAATATGCTACGCAGCGATAGTGAATTAGACATTATAAAATTCTATAAAATGAATTTGTAATTTAACAACATTTTAGCATACATTCAGTTAATTAATTACCAAAATAAATTAGGTCTTTATTTTAAATTGGTATCTCCCACTATTTTCATCAAACTATATTACCCTCAATATATAGTTCGGCAAATCTAATTAAAGGTCTGCTAGTGAGAATAAGGATCCCATTTCAAATGTATATAGCCTTGTGGTGCCACAACAAACGATATATAAATAAATAGGTAGACAACTATTGTCAATTACATCTCTATGTAATTCCTTGTATTTTGCCTCTTAGATTATTTTGATCAAGTGGTGACACATCCGAATCAAAATTATCTAAGTTAAGTCCATCCTAGCACTTCCATATATTCGAAAGAAAAACATTGTCGTTGTGGTGACACAACAAAACAACATCGTTCAGTCTATTTATAAGCATCAAATGTGGTAAGACAACATCTTAAATATTTAATACTTGCCTTGTGGTGACACAACAAGCTCATATTAAATATTTAATACTCTATTGTTTTACCATGCTAGAAGGCGACGTTCGATATTCCAAATATCTTTGAACGCTTAGGACTTAATATGATTTCTTGAGGGATTTATTATTATTAGTCTCATCTTATTTAGCGCGCATGCACATATATATATATATATATATATATATATAAAATACGCGTCATATTATTTTACATGCGAAGCATGTTGGATAATATATAATATATATATATATAGTAAGCATGCACATATAGAATACTATATTCTACCCGAATTGATTATGGACTTTTATTCTAGTTTGGTTCACTAGAGCCACCAAGTGAACCAAAAGGTCAAACCTAGGGTGCAAGAATTAAATTTAAATATAACTATTACATTTAAACCCGGGCTCCATTACAAACGGGTCTTCAAGCGCTCCTTGCTCCTTTGTCTCCAATTCTTCAAAATTAATTCTAACTAGTCCTATTACAAAAACTATTTACAATAAATAGAAACCTTGATCAGCAGTTAAGGGGAAGTACATAAGAGTGAGATAGAATTTACATTAAGAAAAAATTAGAGAAGACGAGGTACGCAGACCCCATTTATAAAATCCCATACATTCAAGCATCCACTAAAATAAATCCAATCACACATTGGTCAATAGTCCATAATCAATCCCTATTTATTATCATACATATCTCTATATGTATCAATAAATAACATTTATCCCATGAATAATAAAATCATTTCATATATGCATTGATATCATTTAATGGGCAATATTAGTTAGTATAAAATCCAATTTTAACTACAATTAGTTATCATGGAATCTAATTCCAACTCTAATTAGTTATCATGAAATCCAATTTCAATTAAAATAAACTTCTTTATTTTAATCATATTCTAAATCAAAATAAACTCTTTTATTTTAATTTATCCAATTTTGAATAAAATAAACTCCTTTATTTTTAATCAAATTCCAAATCAAAATAAACTTCGTTATTTTAATTTATCCAATTTTTTTATTTTTTATTTTTTTTTGAATAAAAATAAACTCCTTTATTTTTAATTAAATTCCAAATCAAAATAAACTTCTTTATTTTAATTTACAAAAATAAAAAAAATAAAAAATAAAAAAATAATTTTACACAAACAATTATGCCCAATTAAATTGTTCTAAACACATATTAATATATATACAGAATCAAAACAATTAATAATTCGCATAAAGTTTGGCTCTTGATACCACTGTTAGGTTTGTATAGCGCGAACATGCAATCAAATTACATAAATAAAGCGGAAGCACGATAAAATCAGATTTTAAAATTTTATACAAACCATCACCATGATCTTTCTTTATGCACAATTATTAATTAAACGAAAGAGATGGAGAATAAGAATTATACCCTTGTAGAATTCTAGCTTCCTCAGGTACAAGTTCACCTACAATTCCTTCGCGTTCTCCTTGAATTCCACCGATTAAATTCCTTCATTTGATCAACGTTAGTCACCCAAGTGTTTGGCTTCTAGAGGTGATCCACCAAGGAATAATATTTGTTCAAGAAGATGGGTGTTGGCAAAACTCTAGTTTCTATCTCTATAGAAATTGTAAGTACACTCCACAATTCTTATGCACGAGTGTGTAACCCTAATATATGATAAGACTTCTCTTATTTATAGATGTAAGAAAACCCTTCCCTAAACTATTTAGGATTAGGGTTTCTATTCTAATTAAACTCCTTTAATTAAATTAAACTCCTAATCCAATTAGGAATTCATGTGAGAGTACTTCTATTAATTAATTCCCAATCCCTATTAGGAATTAAATAATAATAATAGTAATAATAATAATAAGACTCCTCTTATTAATTTATATTTAATATTTCTAAAATATTAAATAATAAATATTAAGCTATTTAATTTATTCTATCTCCATAGACTAAATTAATTACACTTAACTTATTATTACAATTATGCCATTTACTTCTTAAATAAATAGTTTTCTTTTGCGGTGTGACCCTTTAGGTTCTCCATATTAAACCGGTTGTGAATAAATCAATTAGAACAATTCTAATCTTATTTAAATAAATAAATTAAACTATTTAATTCATTTAACTAAATAATATTTATTCTACAATAAGGGTAAGCCCCCTTAGCGATCAACGACTTTTCAGATAATATAGATTTCAACATTAATCATAAAAAAACCTTTCAGTGCATAGTTACCGTACAATTCAATCCTTCTACCATACAATGTCCCAATTAAATATAAGACATGGAATTACTGTCAAGTCTTATTTTATTTAATTATATGTATTTCGATTCTCAAATGCACAACTCTAAATAATGCAAATTAGAAACTCTTTTCTAATTTCATCCTGCCTTGGCCAAGGACTACTGAATTGTCATCTATCGAATCACATAGGACATTCACATCTTTTACTAGACGTGGTAGATTCTTTGTTGATCATTCACCTATCTCCATGTACAACTTATTATACCCAATCATACCCTTTGTTATACCCTAAAGGTCTTAAGGGACATGTCAAAGTATAACTCATCATACATAAGATACTATGATGATCTCAAGTCCAAGGATCACTTGTACTACTATCACTAGAGGAATTCCTATTGACAGACGAGTAAAACTCCATTAGGTATTCCTTAGCAAGCCACATTCAGTGAACTTATTCTCCAATAAGCACCTACATACTTTCTTTAGTGTCTCCACACAAATGATTATGAGATCAATCATCCTCTTCTTAAGAGCAAGCAACGTATGTACTAATCTATCCGGATTCACTAATCCCCTTTTTAGTAATCCAACGATTAGGAACGATTTTTAGTTTGTGAGCTATCTAGAATTTAGATCTCATTAGCATGATCATCATCATGATTCTAAAAGCATTGCTCAAAACTATGAGTTTATCACATTTAATATAACAGCACTATGTAGATAGTATAAAATGCCTTTAATAACCGAATAAGATTACAAAGTATATGCTACATCATATCAAATATGATTGGCTTGTGTGCATACTATTTTCATTGATTACTAATTGGACTATTATATTTTATTATTCAAGGTGACAATATTCTCATTAATTAATACTTTTATTAATTAATTTACTCAATTCAATATACTAATTATAATCAATTTAATTGAATGATTAATTAGTAACTACTGTATCAATTTAATTGATATTAAACCTTAGGGCTTGTTCACTAATTTAACTATACCATTAGTGACCCCCTTTACTCAACTTAAAATAATTCATCACCTAGTCATGTAGGCTACCAATGCACACAAAAGGTTCAAATAAGCACACAAACTAACTCATTAAAAATTAAATTTATATATTTAATTAATAATGACTTTTAAAATTCATGGGCATTACATTCTTGGCCTTAGAAAAACAAGTTACGTATACTCTAATTTGGCTTCAACAGTTACTAAAACTAAAAGTCTCAGCTGTTATGGAATTGAAGGGTCACTAGGCCATGTTTGGCTAGAACCCAAAAATTCCCTTTTAGCTTATTTTAATAATCTTTTTATTATATGATCTTCTCACACTTTAATTTAATTAGACTTACTTTCTTAATAAGTCCAATTAAACTTTACTAATAAAATTAAAACTTCTATTCAATAAATCATTTTAATAAACCATTAATCCTCTAATTTAATTATTTAATTAAATTATAAAATTCTCATTACATTAGCGTACTAAAATACGCACCAACACTTTACACACAAATATATTCACATCAATTCACTATTTTAATTAAGTGAATCGCTCACATTATTTATAAAACTTAATTCACAATAATTTCCATTGTCCATAAGACGCAACAATCAAATTATATTATTTCATAATATAATTTTAACTTAATTAAATTAACTAATATTATTCAACTAATTTCATGTTCATGACAATTTTATTTAATTTTTTCAATGGTTTAACTAATTATTAAACCATTTCTTCCCAATTACAAGAATATATAATTTCTTCACATCAAATCATATATTTTACAATATATATCACATATATACATATACTCAAAACTCAAAACGTCACATAATAAGAATTTTATTTATTTATTAAATTCTTATTTAATAACTTCTGAAAATCCGGGTTGTCACAGATATAAAGATGAAATATTATGCGATGTAGTTCCAACGCATACTTGCCATTTGTTACTTGGGAAGCCGTGGCGACACAACAGGCGCGCGAAGTATAACAGTTGTACGAATGAGTATTCATTGGTACACAATCGAAGAAGAGTCACGCTTCGTCCTATATCGTCCGAGCAAGTCCGTGACGATCTAATGCACTTACAAAAAGATCGTGATAAAAAACAAGAGGGTGAACAAAATAAAGAGAGCGAAAAGATTGAGTATGACAAAGAAAAGATTGAAAAGAGTGAGGAAGAAAACAAAAGAGAGATTGAGAAAAAAAGAATGAAAAAAATAGAGAGATTGAAAATAAACGAGAGAGTGAGCAAAAAGAAAAGAGAGAAATAAGTAACTGTGAAAAAGAGAGTGAGAGTGAAAGAGAGTTGTATTTTGAAAAGCCAATGACTGTACATTCGTACAAGACGACGCTTTTGAATACTAACCTGATTAACTCTGTTTTGTCTAGTTATGTTGTTTCTCTTATATATGTGAAGGATTATATACCTAGTGTTATCATTTCATACCGATCAGTTTATAGTGTTCCTGAGGAGACGACGGAGTCACCAAGGCAGGTTAGAGAATTGGTGGAGCCCCTCTTCATCAAAACGGGTATCGTGGGAGAAGACATGAGTTCATGTGTTGTTCGTGAGATCATACTACCTACGTGGGATAGGACATCAAGCTTGTGCGTTGATTTCCGATTGGTAAACAAGTATCGTTGTTAGTTTCTTTGCTTAGATAATATGCTTGATAGATTTCATAGTTCTTATGTTTTATCTAAATTTGTTGATGATCATGAGATGATAATGCATAATCAAATTAGCATGAGAGAATGTGATGATAGATGGAAAATTGTGTTAACATGTGACTTGTATAGGTGGATAGTTATTTCTGTTAGATTAACTAATGCATCTAGTGTTTTCATAAGTTTGTTAAAACATATTTTGCATGCTTCCATTGATAAATTTGTTGTTAGCTATTTTGAAGGGAGAATCATATTTATCATAAACTATGGAGGATATTTGATTTTTATTGAGTTAGTTTATGATTATGATGTGTATTCTCGTTTTCATTGTTCTTATTTGCATGAAATTCATTCTAGGTTTTCTTATCCATATATTGAGTAAGCTTTTCATGCTGATAAATCTTTACATGATTTGTCGTTGGTTGACAGTGGTAGTGATCACGTCGTTCCGTTAGAGCAATCTTCATTACATGATTTGTTATCATTTGAAATTGATTTGAAAAGTATTTATCATTAAATTGGAGTGAGATATGGTTTACAAGCATGTTTAGTTAAATTATTCGGATTAGCTAATGTATTAAGTGTTTTCATATTAAATTATATTTTGCATTCATTCATGGGAAAATTTGTTATTATCTGTGTCGATGATATGCCTATTTTTATCTACACTTGGGAAAATTCTTTAGCATGTGTTAAGTTTGATTATGATCGTCGTAGTGTTGGATATGCTATTGAGTTTTTATCTTGTGAGGGTAGATGTGACCTTTTAGTTCCATTGATGCCATTACTTGATTTTGAATTTGTTAATGTCGATGGGAAGAGATAGGTTAATTTTGTTTTGCAGATTCGGGATGGGATTGTACTTGTAGAGGATAAGAGCATTCATTGTGTAAAATAATTCGAGCATTTCAATGAGAGTCTACAGGGAAGTGTTTTGATTTTTGTTCTAGTAGACTATGCATATGGTTTTGAGATTTGTGATTTCTTTGTGAATAGACAAAAGATACATGTTATTTTGATTTGTTTTGTGTTTAATCCAAGAATTTACGAGTGTTTGCAACTACGATATGAAGAATTTCAAATATTGTTATTTGATCCAGGTGCAATAGAATGGGTGTATTTGCGAATGGACGAGATCATCATATTGACTTTTGATCTGGGAATTCGTGAATGAGAGATTTTGTTACATGAGGAGTTCTATATGTTGATATTTAATCCAGGAGGAGATATAGCTTTTCATAGTTTTGTTTGCATTTATTTTACTACTTATTTGTTTATGTCGTTAGGTAGAAATTTTGATTGTGTTTTTGCTATAGTTGCTAATTTAGTTTGTTTTGATTTAGTTAGTGTTTTGGAAGTGTTTGGTCTACGTGTGGAAGGGCATCGTGGTAGTGTGGACAGGATCTTGTTTAAAGGAGATCAAAAGTTTAGGTTTCCAGGTTGTGATACGAAGAGTTTTCAGTGTGTTATGCTATGTCGAGCATCGTTTGGAAGGAAATATCTGCAAGTTGTTCATGTCATTGCGAGGGAAATGCAAGACATTACTATGTTCCTTGCAGGAGTTGAAGTTTTTGATGATTCTTTTCATATTCTTATTTGTATTGTTGATATTGCTTTCATATTTCTTTTGCAAAGTGAGAATTGTGATTATGTTTTGTTTGATGCTACTAACTTAATTTTTTTTCATGTAGGATCAGATTTGTGGGTAAATTATTTTCAAAAGGAGGAGAATGATAGAATCCTGATCAGGCTTGAATCAAGCATCAACGACTGGAGCTCAATTCAAGGGAACTGCAAGGAGAGAATCAATGTAAATCAAGTCTTCAAGATCGTGTTCATTTGTATCGTCTAATCTGTGACAAAGCTATGTTTCGATTCAATGAGGGATTAATGTTCATGCGACATTGTGGATGTCCAAGCATATCCAAGAGACTACGATTCATCACACGACAACACAAGGTTGCAATGCACAAAACGAAGGGAAGGAATTCAAGTTTCATAGAAAAGCATTTGTAATGCCCAGGATTTTTTTTTAAATCTTGTACAATTTATTTTAACATATGAAATTCGTTTTATTTAATTTTACGAATTTAATTGGATCCATGTGGGTATGATTATTTAATTATATAAATATGTGATCCAATAATTTTCTGTGCATTAAAGGGACTCACTGGTAGTTTAAATAAATTAGTGAGTTAGCCCTAAGAATTCATTTGCAAGAAAATTTGGGAGATTTAATAAATAATTTCATTATCAGATTAAATCATTCGAATAAAGAATTATGGTTAGAATAAATATTTTAAACAAATAACTAATTGGGTTAGCTATTTAATTTAAAATACTAGGAATACAATGCAGTTAAATTAATTTAGTCCACTTTTCTTTTATTTGGGATGGCCCATTTCTTTTTATTTCCGGATTGGGCCAATTTCCTTTTATTTTTCTGATTGGGTCAAACGAGTGGGCTGGTCAAATTAAATTAGTTGGGTCAATTCCAATTTCCTTCTTTTATTTTCCGTTTGGGCCACCTCTTATTTAAAACCGCCGGCCCAACCCTATTTGGATTGAGCCCATTCTAATTCTCTTCCATGTCGGGTCAACCCATTCTATACCATTCCAGTCGGGTTGGGACTAGCCACCGGGTGGGATCCATTTCCTTTGGGTTAGGATAACCGGCAAACTTAATTGGAGGAGGGGGTTCATATCGACGAAGAAACCAATTTGGGGATAACCGAGAGGAACCAAAATCCTCAAACCCTCAGATCGACAGCCAAGCAACGACGGGAAAATCTAAGCCTAGCCCTCAATCAGTCAAACCCTCAAATCTCCAATCGATCAGAGACAAGAAACGAAAGGACCGGCGGCGTGGGTTGGAAAATGGGCGGCGACCAGCAGGCAAACGAACGACGACAGGAACGACCATCGAAGGAACCAAGGGTCCCTCAAATCCAGCGATTGGACCCGTGAGGGGTGCGATGCTCGAGAGATTGCCGGCGAGTTCAGTCGGCTGATGGGGGTCAATGGACAGCTCGTCCCCTCTCCCTACCGTCGGTTAATAACTGGGTCAGGTAGGGTATTGCCCAATATTTGGGTAAAATTTTTTTTCTATAAATTGAACCCCAAGCTGCCGATTTTCTTTTGTTTGTGAGTTCCCAATTAGAAACTTGGGTTTTAAATTAGTGAGGAGATACAAAGAGAAGAGGGATACAAGGGAAGGCCATTGTGAATGTCCGGCTGGGTTGAGTATTGTGGACGACGACGAAGGACGGCAATTCGAACCACACACAGGTATACCAACAAGCGTCTGTGATAGTTTCTTAGGGGTTTTGTATAAGTTCCTTTTCCTGTACAAAATTTTTCTCTGTACCTGGATTGGTATTGCCAAATGTGTTGTGTGGTTACACTGTGTTGGGCCAATTGATTCAGAATCTGGTATTTAATTGTGTGAACGCATTGGGTATCTTATTCTGGGTTTTGTATGGAAATATTCCTCTGAATTGGGAAATCTGTATTGTATTGGGATATTTATTTCCACAGTACTGGATTGTGTTGGTTTAATTTGGTTAAGAGTTCTGGTTTTAAATTACAATTGTTTGTTGATTTGTTTTAATATGGGAAATCATTACTGTGTTGTTCTGGTTGGGCTGCATTGAGTTGTTCTTTGAGTTGGCATTTTGGTGAACCCCAGGGTTCGGACAGTAGGATCGTATGCAGGTTTTAGGCTAGCATCGACCTTAGTTGCCCAACAAGGGATTGTTAAAATGTTTGAACGAAAAACCATTCTTCACTTTGGAAATTATATCGGCAGTTTGGTTATGTAATTCATTGGGTTATTTAAAACAACAATAAATTGTGGTTTATAATTATTTATTATTTAACATTAAATAATAAAGAAAATAAATACTTAATTTATAGTAATAATCAGGTATGAATAATGTGAAGGAAATAATTGTTATTAATAAATAAAGATAATAAATATTTAATTATTATTTAATAATTATAGTAATTAAGTATGAATAAAATTTATAAAATAATTATTTATTATTTATCAATAAATAATAAATAAAGATAATAAATAGTTAATTATTATTTTAAGGATAATAATTAAGTATGAATAAAGTTAATAAATAATTATTTATTATTTTTCCGATAAATAATAAATAAAGATAATAAATATTTAATTATTATTAAGTAATAATTAAGCATGAATAAAGTTATTAAATAATAAGGATGATAATTACTTAATCATTGCTGAAATAATGATTAAGTATAAGGGGGATTAATAAGCTAATTATTTATTTTGGTCCTTACTAAATAATGAGGATAAACACTTAAAGATTATTTTACTAATAGTGAATAGTAATTAAGAGTGTGTAGAATTGATACGTTAAGTATTTAATTAATGTTAGATATGGAACAAGATTAATGATTACTCAATTACCTCTAAGGTGAATGGAAATTGATAAGTGATTAATTGTTACTTAGTTGTCATTAAGTCAGAATAAATTCATTATTTATTTTATAAATAATAAATGAAAGATTTTTAGCCCATATGCTGAGACAAACACAGGTAATAGTTGAGTACTCAATTGATAAACAATCCTAATTAGCTATCATTTATGGTAACTAAATGTAGGTGGTGAATTTTTACCTGCTAAGTAAAAGATATAGCAAGGTGTGCCAATATGCCACCATGTCATATTAATTGATAAGTCGATTTTATCCAATGATAGGTCACTCAAGATCAATTAAGTAAAGCTAAAATTTATCTGTAGTTGAGCAAACAGGCAAGTTCCTAACCCTAAACTTCTTACATTATTGCAAGTTCTTCTTTACTCAACTTTTACATTGAGCAAATTTCTAAGCCTTATGCACTATTTCTAATTCGTGCAAAAAGGTATATATATACTGTTGCAAGTTATTCTTTAAGCTTGAGTTTTTATCTCCAAGCATGCCTTAAGTGGTCTAATTACTTTCAAAATTATTCCACATCTGTATATTTATTGACATTCGCACTCGTGCATTCGAAATTCGTATATTTAAATTCAGGAATTTATAAACCATTCATGGTTAAGTCTGAACCCTTGTTCGATCAGACAAATATGTGAGAATTTATAAAAGCTATCTGAACCAATCAATGGTAAGGATTCTTAGACTGTATGAACACCCCTTTATTTATAGGGGAGTACCCCACGTATCGTATATAAGGTACATATAGCAGAATTAAATGTTATGCATATACATAGGGTACGCGAGGCTGATCCCCTCAAGTACGTTATTCTGTAGCCAGTAACCAGAGGGTCAACCAGCTATTGACTCCTTTGGAAGTTATCGTTCAAAGTCTATTTGACTATCAATTGTTCTAAAAGCAATTATTGTTCTTGCTTCTGATTTTTCTAATGTTGAAATTCCTTAATATCCCTTCATCATGATATATCCTTATTGTTATACTTTAAACTTGCTGGGCAAACTCGTTGCTCATTCTTGCTATATCATGATCTCATTGCAGCTAAACCCGAGACGTCAGGGAAGAACAAAGGGAAGGAAAAGATGAAGTGATAGACTTCATGTAGCAGAAAATAAAATTATGTGTAGTTAATTATTGTAATGTAATTTAATCCCTGATAGTTATTAGGGTACGGATTGTGTATGTGTTTAAGGTTATTTGTATTCTGGGACTAGTAACACCTTGTAATGAACAACGTATGTTTATTTTATTCCGCATTTTAGTTACCATATGTTGTTAGAGGTGAATGTTTGTATTGGATCGTGATGACCGGATCCGGGCATTTGGAGACCCGAATTTGGGGGCGTCACAGCATTCATGGTTGGATATGATTCTACGTTCTTTTATTTGGTTCATACATAGGCTCAAGTTTGGTGGAGGAAATAAAGGATGGACAAGGGATCAAATTCGAGACTTAAAAGGACGGAAGAAATTTTTTTGCTGTTTAAGCGCCGGGGCGCTGTAATTAAGCCTAATTACTGTAAGTTTGAAAAATCATAATCATATTGAGATACGCAACGGAAAATAGAAATTAAAATTTTTTGCAACTTATTCATGAATCACCTTATGCATAGCTATTAATTGAAGAAGAAGATAAACAAAAAATATACCTTAATAGATCCAACTTTTGAACCGCTACAAGATCTACTCCTTGTTGATTTCTTCAAGCTCCTCCTTGCTTTGTTCCTTGGATTAAACACTAGCTTCAAAGTGTATGAAGCACTCTAGAGGTGATCTACCAAGAATAATTATATGGAACAATATTTAATTTTTACAAATCTTGGATGGCTAATCCAATAAGTTCTTTTATCCCCAACTCTTAAGAATAACAAGAACAATACATGAAAAACACTTAGAAGATTTGATCAACAACTTGATCTCTAATTTTGTGTTCTTGAGATGGAGGCTACTAGTTCATAACTTAGTTTTCTTAGTTAGCTTCATTAGGAGAAACCCTAATTTAATTAGTATACAACTAAGTATAATACTTACATAATATGTAAGTATCAATATTCTCCTAACCCACATGTTTTGCATTTAAGCACTTAACACATGTTTTGCAATTATTTGACCAAATTCAAATTTGCATTTAATTTAAATGATATTTACATTTCATTTAAATTAATTCTTAATGTAATTAAGAATTAAATGATAATAATAATAATAAGATTTCTCTTATTAATTTACAATTCAATATTTCTCCAAATATATCATTATAAATATTAAGCATTTCAATTTATTCAACTAATAAATTAAATACTTAATTTATTATCATTAAGCCAATTGTTTCCAATATAATATTATTCTTTTTTTGCGGTGTGACCCTTTAGGTTCAATACTATGCCGGTAGTAGAATAAATAAATTAGAACAATTCTAATATTATTTATAATGAATTAAACTCCTTTAATTCAAACATAAATAAATAATATTTATTCTACATCATGAGGGACACCTTACGATAATGTATCATGACTATCCGAATAATTTGAAATCAATGTTTAATCACATAGAACCTATTCAGTAGTAGTTACCGTACAATTCAATCCTTCTACCATACAATGTCCCGATTAAATATAAGACATGGAATTACTGACAAATCTTATTTTATTTAATCATATGCATTTCGATTTAAGAATGCACAACTCCGATTAATGTAAATTAGAAACCTATTTCTAATTTTCATTCAACCCTGACCAGGGATTTCTAAGTTGTCATTTATCAAATCGCATAGGACATTCTCTCCCTTTATTAGAAGTGGTAGATCCTTTGTCGATCATTCACTTACCTCCGTGTATACTTTATTATACCTGTACATACCCTATGACATACCCTAAGGTATTAAGGAATATGACAAAGTATAACTGTAGACACCCAAATTTTGCATTTCCTATACTGACCATGACAGGGGGGCAAATTCGTCCATTGGACCGGCCTGCGAGACGGAGGGTGAACATAAGTGCGAACACTTAGAGCCACCACGACGACTTGCGATCAAGGCCGTCCGAAATGAGCATGCCGAATGATGTGTCACGTCCCGCAAAAATTTCCGGACTGCAAAATACAAGCCTTTCGGATAAAACTGACGGCGCGACGCGAGAATCGAGGTACGGTGCGAGAACCGAGGAGAATTAAATAATCAAAGTGGAAGGTGTGCTGAGTGGGGTGTGGGCGCCAGCCAGCCGCAGATCCATCTGCGGCCAGCCGCAGATGTATCTGCGGCTGGCTTTGGCCAGCCTATATCAACCATTTCTTCTCAGCATACAGGGAGTTCGAGAATTTTTGGAGAAGAAGAGAATCAGCAAGGAAACAGCAGTAGGAAATAGAGAAAAAGAGGAAGAATTAGCATAGATTTTGCAATCAAATAGGAGAGAAAGTAAGAAAAAAAGAGAGGAATAATATTTTTGTGATTTGATTGTATCACATAAGACTTTTTCTTCTATTCAAATACACAAATCTAGATCCATTTTGATCTCATTTGCAAGGTGAAAATCTCCTCAATTTTATAATTTCTATCATATCTTTTGGTCAAATCAAATGAAATTTTCATATGATTATGGAATAATAAATTAGGGAGTATTAGTGAGGGTTCCATTTGGAACAAAATTCTTCCTAATAACCCGATGATATTTATTTATTGATCTCTTGTTTGTTTGTTTTTTTGGTGTTATATTGACAAGGTTCTTTTAGATCTCTATTTTGGGATGTCTTGGTATTGGTAGATTATCCGTATTGGTTATTTCTTGTAAAATCCGATTGTGGGTGTGTGGAAATTTGGTTGTGAGCCTAGGAAAGCGACCCCGTGGTCCAAATCCGATGATGGACGTATCTTGATGTATGTAGCGGGTAGGATGTAGTCTCTTTGTAAATATGTAATATTGGGCCTTAAAACGACGCCAAGGCGGAATCGGGTTTAAGGCCCCGTAATAATGAAGTGTGTGATTGTGGGTGTTGGGGTTATTTGGATGGTTTACATGCCTATGAATAACCCCAATGCATTTTATGCTTGATTCGATTTACGACACGAAATTGATTTCGAAGCTAAACAATGAAGATCTTCATAAAATCAATCAAACTAGGTTGTTAGCATCACGAGGCTTAAAATGAGAAGTGCTAATGAAATGTTGATTTCTATGTAAACGAGAAGGCCAAAAGGAAATCGTTTCCAAAACATCACACAAAAAAAAACGATTTTATAAAATAAGTAACGTTTTATTAAATCTTTGTGCATAGGGTGAAAGAGATCCTAGAAGTTGCCTATCATTTGAGTTACGAAAGCAACGTATAGATCTCGATTCCTATTTTGACAAAGGTTTAAAACTCTCGTTTTGCCAAAACGACACCTAATGAAAATCTCATAGTTTTGGACAATTAAAATCAAACTTTTCTCATAAAGCTTTCTCGTATATACCGAAAAGACATTCCGAAGCGTTATCAAATTTAAGCATGATTTTCCCTAAAAATCCAAATGATTCTTTCATACAAACTCACCACAACATTCATTTAGGCACACACACACACACGCACGCATATACGTTTTATGAATTAAAGGATAGGAAAAGCATCAAGATTGCGGTAACCGTGTTTCACGGAAGTCGAGGGGTGCCTAACACCTTCCCCTCACTTAAGCAAGCCCCCGAACTCTATGAATCTCGGTTCGCAGACCAATTAATTCGGAGTCACACATGAGCCAGCGATTCATAAAGAACGAAAACTCGGATGAGTTGGTACATCCATTTCAAATATACCAACTGGCGACTCTGGTTAAATGGCTCATCATAAAAAACGATCTTTCAAAACCCCGTCGACATCAATGCCGACCTTTTCCAAAAAATCATCTAAACCAAAAGGCTAAAATTGGAAAAGACTAAAAGGACACGCGAAGCGAAAAAACCCGGCGTCGACAGCTGGCGACTCTGCTGGGGACATTAGAGGGCTTAAGCCGCATTAAAATCTTGATGCTATTCTATCCTTTAAAAAATTCATGAATATGTGTGTGCATGCGATATTTTGATCTTTTGTGTTTTTGTTGTGTGAATGCGTGTTTTGTCCAATGAATGAATGATTGAATGGAATGGCTTTACTTTAAAGAAATCATTTGCATACGGTGAGGACGATGAATGTGAATGTATGTTGAGAGAGTACCTCCTCCTGAGGCGAACCTGTCGGTTGCTTATTACTGGACTCGATGGGGCTGCTCCCCGGAGATGGCTCAGGAAACGCACCACTCAAATCCGCTCCAATCGAAAGGGCTCAAACGAGTAGATTGCGAAGATTTGGGAACCTTCATGCCGAAAAGCCCGCGAGAGTAACCCTAGGGTAGGTCAGCCTCAGATTAACCCGACGCAGGATAAGTCTCTTCATGCCCTTTTACGTTTCTGCGTATAAATGCCATAATTCCATTGCAACATATTCATATATGCTTCCCCTTTATGTCAAAAGAAAATACTAAACCCTGTGTTTTGCAGGGAACGACACGGGAAGCATAAATCATATCTAGCATGTATTATTTCAATAAAGAACCGCTAACGAGTTGTTTTGCAGAAAAAGATTAAAAAATCCAAAAACCCACAAAAGGTTACGGTTTTAGCATGCATCCATTCTTTCATTTCCCCAAGACTAAACTTCGAACCGTTGTTTCGCAGGATTGCTCCTCAAACCCGTTCGCAGTCTAAGAGAGCCCAAAATTCTACATCTGAAATGGCTGATATTCCTAATCATAGTTCCATATCTCGGGAAGAGTTTGATGACTTCAAAAAACAGATGATGGAAATGGCCACAATGCTAAAAGAGCAGTTCCTACTCAGACAGGATCCGCCAAGCCAAGGACCACATAATATTCCACCACCAGGGGGTGACCAGAATCCTCCTAAAAATGCTGTAAACCTGGGTAAGGATGACCAACCCCAACTCAAGGACGAGCCAGTCATTACAAAGGCCGTTCCCATACCTAGCAGGACAGTGGTTACTATCCCAGAAGAAGGGGACAATGACGACCTTCGGAGAAAAATGAAAACACATGGAGGAGACCATCCAATCTCTAAGGGGCATAGGCTCCCTGGGCAGGGTTAATTATTCGGATCTATGTGTTTTCCCCGGAGCCAGATATCCAGAAAAGTTCAAAGTTCCCGAGTTTGAAAAGTACAATGGAAAGGGAGACCCCTATACACACTTGAAAATATACATTGGAGAACTCGGGTCTTATGCCGAAGACGAGGGGTTAAGAATGCAACTATTCCAGAAAAAGCTTAACAGGGGAGGCAAGAATCTGGTATGCCCGCCTCGACAAACGCCCGAATCCACAACTGGGAGGAATTGGCCCATACCTTCTTAACCCAATACAGCTTTCAGGCCCAGATGGCTCTTGACAGGTACCAAATGACAAAGGTTAAAAAAACAGCCTAGGGAATCCTTCAGGGAATATGCGCAAAGATGGAGGGGCATGGCCGCACAGGTAACCCCCCCGATGAGCGAATCAGAGATGGTAATGACCTTTGTAGACATTCAGGAGGCACCGTATTATGAGAGGGTCATCTCGGGGATTGGAAGACCTTTTGCGGAAATGATTAAACATGGAGAGATGGTTGACATGGGGTTGAAATCGGGTAAAATCCGGGATCTTACTGCTTTAGAAACGGCTGCCGAGCAAATACAGAATGGAAACTATGGCAGCACTTCCCGGAGAGTCCAAAAGAGGAAGGAAGAGGATGTCTCCCTCATCCTACAAGGGTCGTCCAGTAAAGCAGAAAGCCATCTTCCGGTACAGGTACAGAGGGGAGGGCCATCCCGACAGCCAAATTTCACAGATCAAAGGGCAGAGGGGCGAAGAAGATATGAGGCCTCGCAGAATCGAGTATTCACCCCGCTCGGGGAGCCGCTTGAGCGGGTACTAGCGGTATTAGTAGCCCAAAAGAAAATAGTTGGTCTGGCACCACCAAGTGACCCAAAGGGTAGAAGGTTTGACCCGAGCAAACGATGTGCATACCACTCCAGTTCCCCTGGCCATGATACACAGGATTGCTGGACGTTAAAGCATCGAATCCAAAACCTGATTGACAGTGGAGAGATTGTGGTGGAACAGCCGGATTCCCCGAATGTTAAGGCAAATCCCCTGCCAAGACATGATGGAGGGGGAGTCAATGCGACGGAGGCAAGTGAGGCGGGGGAGCCGCCAAGGTTGAACTATGTGCAGAAAATTGAGGAGATGATAAATGTGATACATGACCATGGGAGTGCGAGGGTAACGCCCATCAAGTTGATAGGGGTAAGTACGAATAACATAGAGGGACCTATCAAGTTGACAGCTCCGAGGCCCATCATTTTTGCTGCAAGGCCGCAACTCCCTATCAGTAGTCTGAAGACTGTACCCTGGAATTACGGGGGAATACCCGAGGAAGCGGCCAGTTGTGCTTCCGTGACGACCAAGGGGAACCCCCTATATCTTCCCGGGCGAGTCCTTGAGAGCCAAAAGAGAAAAAATGAAGAGGTTTCCGAGGAAAGGGCCATAGAGTTTTTGAAAAGGATGGATCACCCGGAAATGAGGGGGATCCAGATCTTAAATGAGGAATCAACCCTAACATCAGTCATGGACTTGGTGTTGTCATCCAGTGAGCATTGCAAAACCATGATGAAGGTTCTGGAGGAGGCATTTGTGTCCAAAGAAATTAGTGAGGAGGGTTTCGGCCAGCTGATAGGCCACTTATTGGAAACCGATGCAATATCCTTTACGGATGAGGACATTCCCAAAGAGGGAAGGGGGCACCGAAAACCGCTACACATCGCGGTAATCTCCTCAGGATATGTCATGAATGGGGTGCTGATCGACGGGGGATCGGCATTGAATATATGTCCTCTCAGCACGCTGAAGAAAATGAACATCAGTCCCAAGCGCCTCCGAGCCAGTCATGTGGTGGTTCGGGCTTTTGACGGATCCCGGAGGGATACCATCGGAGAGATAGAATTGCCAGTGGAGATAGGGCCCTGTACTTTTAATATATCCTTCCAAGTCCTAGATATTACGGCAAGCTACAACCTACTGTTAGGGAGGCCGTGGATACACATGGCCGGGGCAGTTCCTTCCACGCTCCACCAACAAATCAAGTTGATCATCGATGGGAATCTGGTAACAATCTCGGCCGAATGTGATGACCCTTCTCCTCCCAGGAGTGGCCTACCAGTAATCAATGTGGATGAGTCAGCGGCGCCTGCCAGCTTTCAAGCACTAGAGATTAGCACTCCCCATTATAGATGCCTGGGAGCTCCAGCTGTGAAACCAAGGGTCCCTCCGGAACTCACCTTTGTGGCAAAGGAAATGATTAAAATGAACTTCCAACCTGGACAGGGACTAGGGAAAAGCAGTCAGGGAATCACCGAGCCCATCCACCTACCACAGCAGATAGGCAAAGCAGGATTGGGATACCATGTGGGCGCAGTACGGGGACACCGTCAGGGTGCGACTCCGATTCGACTAGTTGGCAGTCCAGTGACCAAAGTCGACAATGGGCAGGGGGTCAGCAGGCCTGTGATTGGGGCAGGGAATGAAGAGTTAACCCCCACACATAGTGAGTCGGCCCGGAGGGAAAGTTTCCTGCAGGAGGTCGCAAAGGAGTTTGAAACCAAATGCTACATCCCCGGACAATCAACAAGCAGTAAGGAGGGGACGAATGTTATCGCGCCACCGGGAGCCCAACAAGTTGTGCCTGTCATCGATTGGGCAGGGCTGATTATTCCTGGAAAAGATATGGAGAAGGATTCAGGCGACGTATCCGTAATCATCGGGGAGGTGTCCGATGTGAGGCCCTCCTTTATCCAGCGCATTCCAGCTGACCTGACCATCGACAATTGGACCCAGAAACCCGTGATATCCAAACAGGGGTAAAACTCGACGTCAGGGTGATTGACCCCAGATGATGGGGGAATGAAGAAGTTTATTTTTGTTGTTTTAATTCTGCATCATTATGTCGTTTCTTCTTGTTATTTGAAAATGCGATCATCGTGAAAAAATGATTTATATATGACAAGTATTTTGTTTCATGTCAGGTGTACCAATTTGAGTAATCCTTGCCTAACAAATGGTCTTTCAAATTTGAATGATGATTATGATTTTGACATTGAGCTGGATTTCGATTTAATGGGCATTGAACAAGACGAGACAGATTACGACGACGCACCTGATGAGATCAAAGGATGGGTCGAGGATAAACCCAAACCCAATTTGGACCAAACCATCACTATAGATATCGGAACCCCTGACCATCCAAAAGAACTCAAGATAGGGACAGACCTTAACCCCAGCCAAAAAGCAGAAATAATTGAGTTACTAAGACAATATGAGGATGTCTTTGCCTGGTCGCACGAGGATATGATCGGATTGTCCACCGACATTGTGGTGCACCAGTTACCCATCAAGGAGGGTTTCAGGCCTGTCAAGCAGAAACTAAGAAAGTTGAAACCTGAGTGGAGTTTAAAGGTGAAGGAAGAGATCATCAAACAGTTCAGGGCGGGAATCATTATGGTGTCCACTTACCCGGAATGGCTATCCAATGTGGTCCCAGTGGCTAAACCTGGAGGAAAGGTGAGGGTATGCGTAGACTACAGAGATCTAAACAAGGCCAGTCTCAAGGATAACTTCCCGGTGCCTTTCATACACATCCTGGTAGATAACACAGCCCAGTACGAAATGTATTCTTTTGTGGATTGCTTCGCGGGATATCATCAGATAATGGTGGCGGAGGAAGATCGGGAAAAGACCGCATTCATCACCCCTTGGGGCACTTTCTGCTATAGACGACTGGCTTTTGGCCTCACAAACGCGGGGGCTACTTATCAGAGAGCCATGATGGCCTTATTCCACGATATGATGCACAAGGAGATAGAGGTCTACGTGGACGACATTATTGTGAAATCGAAGGTAGAATCCGATCATATAATTCATCTCAAAAAGCTATTCGATCGGCTCAGAAAATATAATTTGAAGCTCAATCCAGCCAAGTGCGCTTTCGGAGTACAGTCGGGTAAGCTCTTGGGTTTCCTGGTTAGTAATCGGGGCATTGAGTTGGACCCAGCAAAGATTAAGGCCATTGTGGATATGCCGGCACCTCACACAGAAAAGGAGATAAGAGGATTCCTCGGGAGGATAAACTTTATCAGCCGTTTTATATCCCACTTGACGACCACATGTGAGCCGATTTTTTAGACTATTAAGAAAAGGGGTGTCCCAAGAATGGAATGAGCAATGTCAAAAGGCGTTTCAGACCATTAAAAAGCAATTGACTGAGGCACCAGTGCTGGTACCCCCGAAGGATGGGATCCCTCTGTTTATGTACATATCGGTCAATGCCATTGCGATGGGATGCATGCTGGGACAGAAAAATGAGGCGGGTAAGGAGCAGGCCATCTATTACCTCAGCAAAAGATTTAGCCAATGTGAGCAGAATTACACTCCCATCGAGAAGACTTGTTGTGCTCTGGCCTGGGCGGCAGGGAGATTACAGCACTACCTCCATGGGCATACAACGTACCTGATATCAAGAATGGATCCCTTGAAATATATTTTTGAAAGACCCATGCTGAATTGTCGATTATCCAGATGGCAGTTAATTTTACAACAGTTTGACATGGTGTACGTAACCCAGAAGGCCATGAAAGGGCAGGGAATTGCAGATCAGTTGGCAGAAGCCCCAACGGGAGGGATGGAGCCGTTAGAAACCCCTCTCCCGGGCGAGGATATATTCTGGGTATCGCGCGAAAAATGTGATGACGAGGGACAATTCTGGAAGCTGTATTTTGATGGGGCCATGAATGCCGAGGGGGCAGGAGCCGGAGCGGTCCTAGTCTCTATCACCGGAGAACAATATCCCGTGGCCACCAAGCTTCGTTTCAGCAATTCGAACAACACCACTGAATACGAGGGGTGTATCGTGGGACTCCGATTGGCCCGTGACATGGGAGTAAAAAGACTAGCGGTGTTCGGGGATTCAGAGTTGGTAATCAGACAAACAATCGGGGTATACAACACTAAGGAGCTTCGGTTACTTCCATACCATCGTTGTGTCACCCAGCTTATGCAAGAGTTCGAAGATATCGCCTTCTGCCATATTCCTCGGGGACGAAATGATTTTGCCGATGCACTGGCGACTTTGGCTTCCTTAATCCACGTGATCAAGAGTAGGGACAGTCCACAGATTGAGATCACCGTACAGAATGCCCCGGCATATGAGGAAAATGTGGCAGTGTTATCAAATGAGGTGGTGTTGACGAGGCAACCCTGGTATCACGACATAAGGGAATATCTGAGAGACAGATCCCTTCCCGATCAGGCAAATCGGACTGAAAGGATGAGAATTCAAAAGATGGCGATGAAGTTTTACCTTAGTGGCGATTCACTTTACAAAAGGGATGCCGGGTTGGGACTGTTGCAATGCGTAGACGAAACGCAATCCCAAAGGATTATGAATGAAATCCATGGCGGGGTGTGTGGGCCACATATGAGTGGACCGATGTTGGCCAAAAAGATCTTGAGAACAGGGCATTATTGGCTAACGCTGAAAGCCGATTGCGATGATCATGTCAAACGGTGTTATCAATGCCAGGCGCACGGTAATGTGATCCATACACCTCCAAATGAACTGCACTGTATGACCTCCCCCTGGCCATTTTCAATGTGGGGAATGGATGTAATCGGACCGATAGAGCCCAAAGCAAGCAACGGGCACCGATTCATCTTCGTCATGATCGATTATTTCACCAAATGGGTAGAAGCAGCCTCTTTCCCCAAAGTCACTCAGGAGGTCATCGTCAGCTTCATCAGGAATAATGTCATTTGCCGATATGGGCAACCTGAGGTTGTAGTCTCCGACAATGCCAAGAATTTAAACAACGCCCTCATGAAAGGACTGTGTGACCAGTTCAAGATTAAGCATCTCAATTCCGTCATTTACCGTCCCAAAATGAATGGGGCAGTGGAGGCGGCCAATAAGAACATCAAGAAGATCATGGCAAAAATGTCTGCTAATCATCGGGGATGGCCAGATCTGTTACCCCTCACCTTGCTGGCATACCGAACATCAACGCGTACTTCTACAGGGGCAACCCCTTACGCTTTGGTGTATGGAATGGAGGCTGTTCTACCAGTCGAGGTTGAGATGGCGTCCCTCAGAATAGTGATCGACGCTCAGATAAGCGAAGAGGATTGGATGCAAAGTCGATATGACCAATTGGCCCTGATTGATGAAAGGAGGGTGGCTGCCATTTGGCATGGTCAGCTATATCAACAGAGGATTTCTCGATCGTACGATAAAAAGATAAGACTTCGGAAGTTCAAGGAAAACGATTTGGTGTTGAAAAGAGTCATACCTTGTCAAGACGAGGCCAAGGGGAAGTTTGCCCCGAACTGGGAAGGGCCATTTGTGATCAAGAAAGTACTATCCGGAGGGGCCCTCATATTGCAAGAAATGGATGGTGAGGTATTTCCACAACCCCTCAATTCTGACTCGGTGAAGCGGTTCTACGCTTAAATCATCAGTTCCTTTTTCCCCTGAGAGCGAACTACGTAGGACCTGATCTCCCAACTTGTGGGGGTACGTAGGCAGCCATCATGGCGCGGTCCGATCCTTTAAAAATAATCCTTTCCCTAACTAAAACCAATTTTCGATAGCCAGATAAAACCTTCCTACACCCTCAAAACCTTCCCGAAACCAACTGCCTGACCAGTTTCATCCCAAAGTACAGACCTTGACCCAACCAAACAGTTATCCAAAATCTGAGATTCAATCCGATGAAATCAAAAGGTGTGCGGCAGTATCTGTCAAATCTCCATCAAGTCTTGAGAAAAGAAAGAAGGCGAAATGTCAAAATCATGGTCAATTGGATAAAATGATGATCCAATGGAGGGCAATGATACGACAAAAAGGGGAAGATGACTAAATTTAAATGCATGTCTATATATATAAGTCGTTTTATTACAAGATTTCTCTTTCAATAACTGATGAAACCAACATAGTCTATGCAGGAAATAAAATAATCTACAAATCTGAAACTAGCCGAAGCAGGATGGACAGGGTGGTGGATAGATCTGAAGCATCAGCATCTCCTGCAATCTGCTGCCCCATCATATCAATACGATCCAGTAAAGCAGTAGCTCGGCTGACAGTCCCAAAATGAGCATCTACCATTGCCCTGGTCTGAAATACAATGGCCTCTCTGTCAGCAATGGCAGCATCTCTAGCCCGAATGGCCTCATCTCTCTCGGCAAGGGCGGCATCCCTCTCGGCTTCAGTAGTAATCAGGGCCAGGCGGAGTCGGGAATCCCCAGCGACCCGACTCGGGGCAGAATCGGCTGAGATGGAATGGTCTGTGGTATCTTCTGTGAAAATCACTCCAGAGTCATCAAAGGGCCCAGTCCGACTCAAACTAGCCGAATCCAGGTCTCCACGCAACCACTGTACGTAGGCAAATGTCTGGATGTGACAGCTCGCACTATATTCGGCAAAGATCCTGCGATCCCAAAGCTCGTATACCTGCAATAGATCCCTCTCTGTACAGGATGATATAAGGAATCGGTATGCGGCTGCACCCGCGAAGGGGTGTAAATCCTGTGTCTGATCAAACTGCCCCATAACCGCCAGGGGATGATAGGTCGTCACGCCCCTTAACCCAGCAATGGGAATGAAATCCATGCCAGGCACATGAGTCAAGAAGCTCATGAAGGAGCAATAGCCCGAGTAAACCAATAGATGAAAGGGGTCCTCAATGATAGACAAAAATGATGTCCAGGAGGCCACATCAGTACAACTCGCGGGACGAAGCGAAAACTGCGTGGTTATGTCATGGCCGAAGCAAAACCCTTGGCGACGGAAATGGCCGATGGGACTAAGATGACTCATGAACCACACATACAGCAAAGTCGAGCTCCCTCTGAAGAATCTTCCTCGGAAGGACTGGCAATATGTGGCCGACATATAGGTATCCGCCAATATCATGGGGAGAATGGTGTGATCCTCCTGAAGGGCCCTAATGGCCGCAACAATCCGCATGTCCAAGTGATCGGATCCTGCAGGCAAATACAAAACTGAGATGACACAGGCCATCAGAACGCCCACTCTCAAGGCATCCCAGCGCTCCTCGGACACGGAAAAATCACCGAGGAAAAGACGGAAACTGTCAGGTGAGCCAAATCGGTCAATCAAGAATTGAAGAGGAACCATATGGTCTGATGTGATTACCGGTAATAAGACAGCCCTCCGCAAACCGGTAAAAGTCAAGAATTGACGGCGCATGGAACCAACGGTAACCCTAGCACAGGGACCATCCAACGGCAAGCCGGTGAAGCGAGCATACTCCTCAAGGGTGGGGGTCAGCTCTACTGTCCCAAACCTAAACACCTGACGGGCAGGGGCCCAACAGCTCAAAAGACCATCCACAAAGCCCGCTGGCACCCGGAAGGTTAATAAGGACCAAGAATGTCCCAAAAGACCATCTACGATAACCCTATCTGCTGGCAGTAGACTGTCCAACCAGCGGAAAAGGCTGCCAATCAACCCTGTGGGAGGAATGGAATCCAAACGAACCACGGCATCCGAGGACGACATCTGTGAAAAAATAGTATCAAAAAAGACTGTACAGGGGTCATTTCTCTACCCATAAATAAAAAGCATGCATCGTACAGTTAATAATAAAACAGGTGAATTCCATAAAATGAAAAAAAAAAAACTGTGCATAAATAAATAAATGAGTTCAGTACATAGTGCATAAATGAAAAAGAAATCTAAGCAGGTGCCGATACAAAAGGCCCTATCCTATCCTGGTCTAAATAAAATCAGTATCATCTATGAAAGCAGGATCCTCGAACTGATCCCCTGGAGTCGTCGAGCCCGGAGGACCAAAGTTCATATCAGGGATGTAGGGATGCGCTGTGGCATCAGATGAACTCGGGCCTGCATCATAACCTGCACCGTCAGGATCGTAGGTGTAAGCCTCCTCCGGGGCCCGGCCCAACCCCCGAATAAACAGCGACAATTGATCTACCTGACGGGTCAATGAGGCGATCTGCTCAGCGTGGGTAGGGGTCCGAACACAGGCAGCCCAATCGGTCATCGTCACCGAGCCTGGAACCATGTCTCCAAGGAAGAAAGTGGCCCGAGTCTGAGGACCGATGGTACGGGGCACCCACCATGTACGGAATGCATCACTCGTAGTGGGACCCGTGGAAAGCATCCGGCCGTCCTCCCCCGGCAAGCATGATCTCCGAGGGCTGAGAATCCAGCGGCCAGAAAGTAGTGAAGGAAAGGGAGTGCGGGATGCGGATCTCCCCAGTGACGCATCTGAATGCGCGCTCTCCCAGATACATCACCCAGCCTCCAACACTCTGCAAAGTGAGGCGACGGGTGGAAAGCTCGAACTCCGGGCCGGAAGGATGCCCGTCAGCAAACCCCACAGTCAGATGATCGGAGAGGTAGGGAATCCAGGCGACGTCGGCAGCCGTGATCAACTCCAGCTGAATACGACAATGTGCAAAGCTGCCCGACAACGGGGACCTCCTCCAGAGTACTGTGATGCCATCGCCGACCCCGAGGATAAGTGTCCGGGCCCAGAGTAGTGATAGGCCTCAGACATGGCAGCCGCTCGTAAGCCCAGAACTGTGAATAGAAACAAGACAGGGCATGAGTCACTATCAAATACAGAAAAGAGATGAAAGGAAAAGAAATACAGTAAGAGAGAGGAGGAGGGGACTCACCAACAGAAAATGGTAGAAGCAGCCGAGCCAGGCATCAGTCTGTCCCTCTGAGCGTAGACGCATGCCGTGGAGGAAATAGGCAAAGGTGAATGACCCCCAGTCATAATCACCGATGCGGTCCACATCTCTGACCGCTCCTACGGACGCTGAAATGAATGGTGGAGGAGTTGTTCCCCAGAAAACAACCCCTCATGATGGTCAGGAACAGGCGTCGTAGCAGAATGTCCCTGGTGCCCTGATCTGCTGGAATAGGCAGCGCATAGAGACCCCCGACTGCATCGACTGCCAAGGCACCAGATCGGATACTGCGGGCCTTAAAGACCCGGTTCTCAGCAGCGAAGCCCAGCAAAGCTCGAACCTCCACAGGAGTGATATCAAGATCCAAGGGGACGCGGGACCCGGTAAACTCAATGCCAGTAATGTACCTCCAGTCCCATGGGGTCAACACGACCTCGCAGTCGAGGAGATGAAGAGACTGCGTCTGGTGGAACCATCGCTCGGATAAAGCCCTCATGTAACCCCAGGGGCACTGGCGGGGGATGATAGTGAAGAAATGTCGGAAGCCCCAAGAGTCCACCATCGCCCGATAATCACTGTGCAGGGCCGCGTAAAGGGAATAGATGTTGAACCAGTTACCCCTCGGCTGGGTAAACTCGGGTACCTGGGGCAATCACCAAGGGGTCAATCCGGGTAAAAGGAGAATGGAGAAATTGAGAATGAAATCAGAATAGAGCTGAAATATACCTCGTTAGCCACGAGAGATGCCGAGGGGTGACGACTGAGATCCCGACCCAAAAGATCGGGGGGTATCTGCACAGAGGCGCCAGAAGGAGCCTGATGAGTAGATGGAGCCGGAGTGCTGGAGGATGGCCCCTCTGCCGCGACCTCCGGAGGAACAGCCTCCTCAACGTCCGGAGGACCAGGACGAATAACAGCCTCCGTCAAACGACGAGCCTGACGGGTCCGAGGAGGAACAGGAGTGGGTGCAGCCCTACGACGGCGAACACCCGAAGTCCGAGAGGCGGAGGAGCTACTGGGCGCATCACGATCCATAGCTGGAATAGAACGGGCGAGAAAGAAGGTAAGTTTCCTTTTAAAATTATGTAATGAACATTTCTAAATTTCTAGCCTCATCATATGATTAATGCAACATGATGCATGCTTATAAAAAAAAAAAAAAAAAAATCGGCAGAGTTCCGTTTGTAAATTGAACATCCCAGGCATAAGCCAAACGTGTTTTCCATCAATCAAAGCCTCAAACAGATTTAAATTGCATTCATATATGTAATTACAGCATGTAATGCATGATTTTATTGCAGAAAAGGAATAACAATATGTGGGACCGCCTCATGAACATAAAATAGGATTCACATAGTTGATACATAGCATGTATATATGATGGTACATTACATGACATTGTAAAGCATACATTTTTATCTCTAAACATGCAAATAATCAAATGTATAGCAAAACATCGACGAAATTGAAAAGTGACCGGTCAAAGTGTTACCTGTAGCGCGTAGATCGATCCTACCGGAACAGTTTTTGCAGGAAAGTTGAAAAAATCGACAAAAAAGCCCTCGCGAACAAGAAAAATCGAGAGAATCTCTTTGGATTACAAGTTGAAAGTGACAGATCTGGAGGAGCCGCGTTGGATTTAAGGCCCGATCATGGCCGCAGATGTATCTGCGGCTGGCCGCAGATCCATCTGCGGCTGGCCCTGGTGGGTCCCACCTTGCTCCCTTGCAGCCATTTGACGTATGGAAGTGAAAAGTTTACGAGATGGGTGACCGGCGATGATACCCGGCCCCGACATGATGATCGACCGGCGACGATAACCGGCGATCACGAGATGGATGACCGGCGACGATAACCGGCTCCGACAAGATAACCAACCGGCGACGATAACCGGGGGTTACGAGATGGGAGACCGGCGACGATATCCGGCCCCGACGAAACGATCGACCGGCGACGATAACCGGCGATCATGAGATGGATGTCCGGCGACGATAACCGGCTCCGACAGATAACCAACCGGCGACGATAACCGGGGGTTACGCGATGGGTGACCGGCGACGATACCCGGCCCCGACATGACGATCGACCGGCGACGATAACCGGCGATCACGAGATGGATGTCCGGCGACGATAACCGGCTCCGACAAGATAACCAACCGGCAACGATAACCGGGGGTTACGAGATGGGAGACCGGCGACGATATATTCCGGCCCCCGACGAGACGATCGACCGGCGACGATAACCGGCTTTAATGAGATGGATGACCGGCGACGATAACCGGCTCCGACAGATAACCAACCGGCGACGATAACCGGGGGTTACGCGATGGGTGACCGGCGACGATACCCGGCCCCGACATGACGATCGACCGGCGACGATAACCGGCGATCACGAGATGGATGTCCGGCGACGATAACCCGGCTCTCCGACAGACAACCAACCGGCGACGGTAACCGGGGGTTACGCGATGGGTGACCGGTGACGATACCCGGCCCCGAACAAGACGATAGATTGAAAGAGTGAACCCAAGGACTAACAAACACGGTCAAGGGGTTAATACATTGACACTCTTACGAATGTCTTGCATGCATTACATCTTATATCGCATCATAAGCTATATGTATGGCATCATATATGTACTGTCATTCTTACGAATTGTCATTCATGCATCGAGTGTCTATTCTTTATCCTGTTCATTTCATTTATCATTCCATAAACATGATAAAGAGGGGCAGCTGTAGACACCCAAATTTTGCATTTCCTATACTGACCATGACAGGGGGGCAAATTCGTCCATTGGACCGGCCTGCGAGACGGAGGGTGAACATAAGTGCGAACACTTAGAGCCACCACGACGACTTGCGATCAAGGCCGTCCGAAATGAGCATGCCGAATGATGTGTCACGTCCCGCAAAAATTTCTGGACTGCAAAATACAAGCCTTTCGGATAAAACTGACGGCGCGACGCGAGAATCGAGGTACGGTGCGAGAACCGAGGAGAATTAAATAATCAAAGTGGAAGGTGTGCTGAGTGGGGTGTGGGCGCCAGCCAGCCGCAGATCCATCTGCGGCCAGCCGCAGATGTATCTGCGGCTGGCTTTGGCCAGCCTATATCAACCATTTCTTCTCAGCATACAGGGAGTTCGAGAATTTTTGGAGAAGAAGAGAATCAGCAAGGAAACAGCAGCAGGAAATAGAGAAAAAGAGGAAGAATTAGCATAGATTTTGCAATCAAATAGGAGAGAAAGTAAGAAAAAAAAGAGAGGAATAATATTTTTGTGATTTGATTGTATCACATAAGACTTTTTCCTCTATTCAAATACACAAATCTAGATCCATTTTGATCTCATTTGCAAGGTGAAAATCTCCTCAATTTTATAATTTTCTATCATATCTTTTGGTCAAATCAAATGAAATTTTCATATGATTATGGAATAATAAATTAGGGTGGAGTATTAGTGAGGGTTCCATTTGGAACAAAATTCTTCCTAATAACCCGATGATATTTATTTATTGATCTCTTGTTTGTTTGTTTTTTTGGTGTTATATTGACAAGGTTCTTTTAGATCTCTATTTTGGGATGTCTTGGTATTGGTAGATTATCCGTATTGGTTATTTCTTGTAAAATCCGATTGTGGGTGTGTGGAAATTTGGTTGTGAGCCTAGGAAAGCGACCCCGTGGTCCAAATCCGATGATGGACGTATCTTGATGTATGTAGCGGGTAGGATGTAGTCTCTTTGTAAATATGTAATATTGGGCCTTAAAACGACGCCAAGGCGGAATCGGGTTTAAGGCCCCGTAATAATGAAGTGTGTGATTGTGGGTGTTGGGGTTATTTGGATGGTTTACATGCCCATGAATAACCCCAATGCATTTTATGCTTGATTCGATTTACGACACGAAATTGATTTCGAAGCTAAACAATGAAGATCTTCATAAAATCAATCAAACTAGGTTGTTAGCATCACGAGGCTTAAAATGAGAAGTGCTAATGAAATGTTGATTTCTATGTAAACGAGAAGGCCAAAAGGAAATCGTTTCCAAAACATCACACAAAAAACGATTTTATAAAATAAGTAACGTTTTATTAAATCTTTGTGCATAGGGTGAAAGAGATCCTAGAAGTTGCCTATCATTTGAGTTACGAAAGCAACGTATAGATCTCGATTCCTATTTTGACAAAGGTTTAAAACTCTCGTTTTGCCAAAACGACACCTAATGAAAATCTCATAGTTTTGGACAATTAAAATCAAACTTTTCTCATAAAGCTTTCTCGTATATACCGAAAAGACATTCCGAAGCGTTATCAAATTTAAGCATGATTTTCCCTAAAAATCCAAATGATTCTTTCATACAAACTCACCACAACATTCATTTAGGCACACACACACACACGCACGCATATACGTTTTATGAATTAAAGGATAGGAAAAGCATCAAGATTGCGGTAACCGTGTTTCACGGAAGTCGAGGGGTGCCTAACACCTTCCCCTCACTTAAGCAAGCCCCCGAACTCTATGAATCTCGGTTCGCAGACCAATTAATTCGGAGTCACACATGAGCCAGCGATTCATAAAGAACGAAAACTCGGATGAGTTGGTACATCCATTTCAAATATACCAACTGGCGACTCTGGTTAAATGGCTCATCATAAAAAACGATCTTTCAAAACCCCGTCGACATCAATGCCGACCTTTTCCAAAAAATCATCTAAACCAAAAGGCTAAAATTGGAAAAGACTAAAAGGACACGCGAAGCGAAAAAACCCGGCGTCGACAATAACTTAATATACACAAGGTACTATGATGATCTCTAGTCCAAGGATCACTTGTACAACTATCACTTAAGAACTTCCCTATTGACAGGTGAATAAAATTCCATTAGTGTTCTTTAAGCGAGTCACGTTCAGTGAACTTATTCTCTAATAAGCACCTACATACTTGTTTTAGTGTCTCCACACAAATGATTATGAGATTAATCATCATCTTCTAAAGATCAAGCATAGTATGTACTAATCTATCCGGATCAGTACTCCCAATATTAGTGATCCAATGATTAGGAACATTTTAGTTTTGAGCTTTCTTGAATTTAGATCTTACTTGCATGATCTCATCATGATTCTAAAAACATTGCTCGAAAACTATGGGTTCATCGCATTTATTAATTCAACCAATTAACATGAATAAAATATGCCTTTTATTCTATTATTAATATTTGAATAAGATTACAAAGTACTGATTATTACATCAAATATAATTGGTTTGAGGGCATATTACTTTCAATCTCCCACTTGCACTAAAGCCAATTACCTTGGTATCTAATACCCATTTTATCGAAATGGCGATTGAATTGATCTTGCGATAATGCTTTAGTAAATGGATATGCAATGTTGTTCTGGGAGTCCACTCTTTCTAAGGTGACATCTCCTCTTTCAATGATTTCTCTAATCAAATGAAATCTCCGCAATACATGTTTGGATTTCTGATGAGACCTGGGTTCCTTAGCCTGTGCAACAGCTCCGGTGTTGTCACAATGAACCGGTACTGGTCCTGTAATGCTAGGAACTACCCCGAGTTCCGAAATGAACTTCTTCATCCAAACAACTTCCTTTGCATCTTCACTTGCAGCTATATACTCTGCCTCTGTCACTGAGTCAGCAACTGTTTGCTGTTTGGAACTCTTCCAACTCACTACTCCACTGTTCAAGGTAAATACATGCCTTGACATGGATTTACTGTCATCTTGGTCAGTTTGAAAACTTGAGTCTGTAAAGCCCTCTAGTTTCAAATCAGACCCACCATATACTAGAAACACATCTTTAGTTCTTCTTAAGTACTTCAAGATGTTTTTTCACAGCTTTCCAGTGTTCTTCTCCAGGATTAGACTGATATCTACTTGTTACACTAAGTGCATAAGCAACATCTGGTCTGGTACATATCATTCCATATATTATAGATCCTATTGCTGAAGCATAAGGTATTTGATTCATGTGTTCTCTCTCTTCAGGTGTCTTTGGGGACAATTTCTTAGAGAGATTTACTCCATGACTCATCGGTATGAGCCCTCTCTTGGAGTCTTGCATGCTAAACCTCTTTAGCATCGAATCAATGTATGCACCTTGGGTCAAGCCGAGCATCCTCTTTGATCTATCTCTATAGATCTTTATCCCCAAATATGTAGGATGTTTCTCCCAAGTCCTTCATGGAGAAGTGTTTAGATAACCAAATTTTAACTGACTGTAGCATCGGTATGTCATTCCCTATAAGTAATGTATCATCAACATATAATACCAGGAATGTCACAACACTCCCACTGACTTTCTTGTACACACATGGTTCATCCTCATTTTTGATAAAACCAAACTTTTTGATTGTCTCATCAAAACGGATGTTCCAACTTCAAGAAGCTTGCTTCAATCCATACATGGATCTTTGAAACTTACATACTTGATTTGTTCCAACCTTTGGAACAAAACCCTCTAGTTGTATCATATATACATCCTCGTCTAGTTTCCCATTGAGGAAGGCCGTTTTCACGTCCATTTGCCAGATTTTGTAGTCATAGTAAGCTGCAATCGCAAGCAAAATCTGGATAGAGTTGAGCATGGCTACTGGTGAGAAGGTTTCATCATAGTCAACTCCTTATCTTTGTTTGAAACCTTTTGCAACCAGTCTGGCCTTATAGGTCTCCACCTTGCCATCTGCTCCAGTCTTTTTCTTAAGGACCCATTTACACCCTATAGGCACAATGCCTTCAGGTTGAGTAACCAAAGTCCATACTTGGTTTTCATACATGGAGTCCATTTCGGATTTCATTGCTATTTGTCATTTCTCAGAGTGTTTACTACTCATAGCCTTATCGTATGTTACTGGATCATCATCAGTTATGATGCGTACCTCATCATCATCTTTTATGATAAATGTATACCTTTTAGGTATTTTTGGCACTCTTCCAGATTTATGACTCGGATGTGGTACAGAAGTTATATCAACTTGAACAGGTTCATCCACTTGATCTGTAGTGATTTGTGGTTCTTGAATTTCTTCAAGATCTATTTTCCTCCCACTATCCCCTTTAAGGATAAACTCCTCTTCCAGGAAGGTAGCGTGTTTGGCAGCAATCACCTTTTCTTTGGTAGGATTATAGAAATAATATCCTAAACTTTTTTTAGAATACCCCACAAATTTGCACTTGTCAGATTTAGCCTCAAGTTTGTCGCTTTGTAGCTTCTTTACATAAGCGTTACAACCCCAAATCTTAACATGCTTAAGACTGGGTTTCCTCCCTGTCCACATCTCATATGGAGTCTTGGGGACGGATTTTGAGGGAATCTTGTTTAGTAGATATGCAGCCGTTTCTAGGGCATGACCCCAAAATGATATTGGAAGGTCGGTGAAACTCATCATGGACCGCACCATGTCTAACAAAGTACGATTCCTCCTTTCAGATACACCCTTTAATTGTGGCATACCAGGAGGCGTCCATTGAGAGAGAATACCATTTTCTTTGAGATGATTAAGAAACTCATTGCTCAAGTATTCTCCTCCTCGATCTGATCGAAGAATCTTAACACTTTTGCCAGTTTGTTTCTCTACTTCACTTCTGAATTCTTTGAACTTTTCAAATGATTCGGATTTGTATTTCATTCAATACATATATCCAAATCTTGAATGATCATCAGTGAATGTAATGAAATATGAATACCCTCCTCTAGCATCTGTTGTCATAGGTCCATATACATTTGTGTGTACCAACTCTAACAACCCTGCAACTCTCTCTCCATGTCCACTAAATGGAGATTTAGTCATTTTACCCATGAGACATGATTCACAAGTTGGATATGATTCAAAATCAAAAGGTTCTAAAAGATCATCAATATGCAACTTGTTTAAACTTGTTTCATTGATGTGACCGAGTCTACAGTGCCAAATGAAAGTATGATTTACTTCATCTCTTTTTCTTTTACATGTTTGTTCAATTTGAAAAATATTTTCATGTAAGTCAAGTAAGTAAAGTCCATCAATTAATCTACCAGTTCCAAACAAAATATTATTATTATAAATAGAACAACTATTGTTCTTAAATATAACATCGAATCCTTCTTTGTCCAACATAGACATAGAAATAGATATAATGTTTCTAATAAGAACAGGTACATAATAACAATTTATTAAATTGATAGATTTTTCCATAGACAGTGCTAAACAATAAGTTCCCACAGCTAATGCAGCAACCTTTGCTCCATTTCCCACTCATAGAGTTACTTTGCCTTTGTTTAGCCTTCTACTTCTACTTATTCCCTGCAATGAATTGCATATATGAGAACCACAGCCGGTATCCAATACCCAAGTAGAATTTTGACTTATAGAAAGATTTATTTCAATCATGAATAAACCTGTATTTGCAGTTGAATCTTCACCAAACTTTTTCCGCTTTGCTTCTACAAGATAATCTTTGTAGTTTTTTTTCCAATGTCCAGGCTTGTTGCAGTGGAAACAAACACCTTTGCTATCTGCAGTTGTTTTAATCTTATTACCCTTTTCAGTGTTAATCCCTTTTGCCTTCTTTGAATTTGTCTTCTTTGAAGAAGATCCTTTGGACCACTTCCTTTTCTTAGAAGCGTTTCCCACAAGTAAGACATGGTCTTTCTTGGATGAAAAGTGACTCTCTGCAGTTTTCAACATGTTAAGCAATTTAGGTAAACTGACATCAAGCTTGTTCATGTGGAAATTCATAACGAATTGTGAGTAGGAGTCCGGGAGTGACTGCATGATCAAATCTTGGCTCAACTCTCCATCCATTACAAAACCAAGTTGTCCTAATTGTTCAATCAGATTGATCATCTTTAGGACATGTGCCTGTACTGTGGTGCCATCGGTCATTTTAGATCGGAAGAGCTCCTTAGATATCTCATATCTTTTGCAGACCTACTCTGTTCACTATACAATTCATGAAGGTGAAGCAAAATAGTAGGTGCATCCATTTTCTCGTGTTGACGCTGCAACTCGTTACTCATGGATGTGAGCATGATGCATTGGGCTACCATAGCATCATCTTGCCATTTTTTTAAAAGTGACAATTTCTTCCTCAGAGGCATTCTCTGCAATAGTTGTGGGAAGGGGTGAATTAAGGACATAAGATAACCTTTCAGCAGTGAGAACAATTCTCAAATTCCTTAACCAATCCGTGTAGTTCGGGCCGGTTAATTTATTAGCATCCAATATGCTCTCCGCAGTGATAGTGAATGGGCCATTTGTAAAAGTCTGTAAATGAATTTTTGATTTAAACAACATTAGCATTTATTCATTTTATTAATCACCAATTTAATATAGGTCTTTACTAAAAGGGTGTCTCCCACTATTTTATACAAACTATATGACCCTCCATATATAGTCCGACAAATTTTTATTGAAATTTGTTTAGTGAGATAGGATCCAATGACCTAAATATATAGCATGTGTGTGCACAACAAACTATATATTCATTCAAGGGTAGACAACTCTTATCAATTACATCAACTATGTAACTTTTTTTATTTTGCCTCTTAGATTATAATAGTCAAGTGTGTGCACATCCGAACTAAATAATCCAAGTTAAGTTATACCTAGCATTTCCATATAAGGTATAAAAAAAATACAGTTCTTGTGTGTGCACAACAAAACAGTATTGTTCAATTCCTTTATAAAACATTTTCATGTAATAAAGTCAACATCTTAAAATTTTAATATGAGTCTTGTGTGTGCATAACAAACTAATATTAAATAATTAATACTCTATTGCTTTATCATGCTAGAAGGCTACGTTCGATACTTTTATTGAAATATCTTTGAATGTATTCAACTTAATATTTTGAAAATGACGGTTTTGTTATTAATGGTCTCATCTTGTTTAGCGCACATGCACATATATATATAAGTACGCGTCATATTAAACATTCCTCAATATGAATAATAATATATTTAATATATATATATATATATATATTATAAGTATGCATTCATAGAATACAATATTCTATATGGGATGATTATGGACTTAATCTAATTTGATTCACTCGAGCCACCGAGTTTATCAATAGGTCAAACCCAGGGATGCAAGAATGAATTTGAATATAACTATTATACTCAACCCAGGCTTCATTACAAATGGGTCTTCAATGCTCCTGCTCTTCGGCTCCAATTTCTTGAGTAACTTTACAAAATCCTATTACACTCTATTTTAACAAAATAGAAACATTGATCAACAGTCAAGGGGAAGTACATAGGAGAGAGATAGAAATTACATTTAGAAATTTAGATAGGCGAGGTACGCAGACCCCATTATGAATAAAACCATTCATTCAAGCATCCATTCAAATTAAATCCAATCACATTGGTTAATAGTCCTTAATCATCCCCTATATATATATATATATATTGATATCGTTTAATGGGCAATTGACTAGTAGAAATTCAAAATTCAATTAAAATAAACTCCTTTATTTTAATCCATTCCAAATTAATATAAACTCCTTTATAAAAATTTAGAATCTTTGTTCAAAATTGAAATCCAATATTAATTAAAATAAACTCTTTTATTTTAAACCAATTTCAAGTCCAAAATAAACATCTTTATTTTTTAACATTGAAATTTTAAAATTGGAAAATCAACAAATTTTTTTTTATGAACAGTGAACAGTGCCGGGGCTGCCCGGTGAACAGTTCCCGATCTGCTCGGTGAACAGTGCCCGCTGCCCAGTGAACATTGTCGGGCAACAGTTTTTTTTTATTTATATTTTGATGTTTTTCCAAAAAACACAATTTCATACTAACAATTATACCCAAAAAAATTGTTCTAAACACATATCAACATATATATGATTGACACAATTAATAGTACGCATAAGGATGGCTCTTGATACCACTGTAAGTATGTAAAATCATAATCATATTGAGATACGGAACGGAAAATGGAAATTAATTTTTTTTGCAACTTATCCATGAATCACCTTTTGCATAGCTATTAATTGAAGAAGAAGATAAACAAGAAATATACCTTAATAGATCCAACCTTTGAACCGCTACAAGATCTACTCCTTGTTGATTTCTTCAAGCTCTTCATTGCTTTGTTCCTTGGATTAAACACTAGCTTCAAAGTGTATGAAGCACTCTAGAGGTGATCCACCAAGAATGATTATATGGAACAATATTTGATTTTTACAAATCTTGGATGGCTAATCCAATAAGTTCTTTTATTCCTAACTCTTAAGAATAACAAGAACAATATATGATGAACACTTAGAAGATTTAATCAATAACTTGATCTCTAATTTTGTGTTCTTGAGATGGAGGCTACTAGTTCATAACTTAGTTTGCTTAGTTAGCTTCATTAGGAGAAACCCTAATTTAATTAGTATACAACTAAGTATAATACTTACATAATATGTAAGTATCAATATTCTCCTAACCCACATGTTTTGCATTTAAGCACTTAACACATGTTTTGCAATTATTTGACCAAATTCAAATTTGCATTTAATTTAAATGATATTTACATTTCATTTAAATTAATTCTTAATGTAATTAAGAATTAAATGATAATAATAATAAGATTTCTCTTATTAATTTACAATTCAATATTTCTCCAAATATATCATTATAAATATTAAGCATTTCAATTTATTCAACTAATAAATTAAATACTTAATTTATTATCATTAAACCAATTGTTTCCAATATACTATTATTCTTTTTTTGCGGTGTGACCCTTTAGGTTCAATATTATGCCGGTAGTAGAATAACTAAATTAGAACAATTCTAATATTATTTATAACGAATTAAACCCCTTTAATTCAAACATAAATAAATATTATTTATTCTACATCATGAGGGACACCTTACGATAATGTATCATGACTATCCGAATAATATGAAATCAATGTTTAATCACATAGAACCTATTCAGTAGTAGTTACCGTATAATTCAATCATTCTACCATACAATGTCCCGATTAAATATAAGACATGGAATTACTGACAAGTCTTATTTTATTTAATCATATGCATTTCGATTTAAGAATGCACAACTCCAATTAATGTAAATTAGAAACTCATTTCTAATTTTCATTCAACCCTGGCCAGGGATTTCTAAGTTGTCATTTATCAAATCGTATAGGACATTCTCTCCCTTTATTAGAAGTGGTAGATCCTTTGTCAATCATTCACTTACCTCCGTGTATACTTTATTATACCCGTACATACCCTATGACATACCCTAAGGTATTAAGGAATATGACAAAGTATAACTTAATATACACAAGGTACTATGATGATCTCTAGTCTAAGGATCACTTGTACAACTATCACTTAAGAACTTCCCTATTGACAGGTGAATAAAACTCCTTTAGTGTTCTTTAAGCGAGTCACGTTCAGTGAACTTATTCTCCAATAAGCACCTACATACTTGCTTTAGTGTCTCCACACAAATGATTATGAGATCAATCATCATCTTCTAAAGATCAAACATAGTATGTACTAATCTATCCGGATTAGTAATCCCAATATTAGTGATCCCACGATTAGGAACATTTTAGTTTTGAGCTTTCTTGAATTTAGATCTCACTAGCATGATCTCATCATGATTCTAAAAACATTGCTCGAAAACTATGGGTTTATCACATTTATTAATTCAACCAATTAACATGGATAAAATATGCCTTTTATTCTATTATTAATATTTGAATAAGATTACAAAGTAAATGCTTATTACATCAAATATAATTGGCTTGAGGGCATATTACTTTCAATTACAGCACCGGGGCACTAGGATCCAGAGTGCGAACTACATTGCAGCGCCGGGGGCACTGGTTTTAGTTCATTTTGCAGCGCTGGGGCGCTGGGACGCGATACAAAAATCGAGGAACGCGTTTTGATCAGATTTTCTTCCATAATTCTAGGGATTTATTATATCTTTTCCAATTCTATTGTATCTAGGATGTTTGTTAGGTAGGATTTGATTTGCTTATTATATGTTAGCTAGGATTTCTATTTCCATTCAAATTATTATTCCTTTTAGAATTAGGGTTTTATTCTATTAGTATAAATAAAATACATGAGTTATGTAATAAGTAGTACACTCTTGATTAATAAACTTTTGTGAGATTATTCTCCTTTTGGTTCTTTGAGAACTCCCGAATTATTCATGGTTTGTCTATGAATGTTCACTTGACTTAACATACAACAATACATAGTTGTGTGTGGCGTCTTCTACCACATCAATCGTTGACTGTACCAAGGTTACTGCTTACATATAAGCGAGGGGTCAATGTATCATTGATATTCCATTCAATACAGCTTCCTTACGCAATCGATTGTACCAAGGTTCTCGTCTCTTTTGTTAGGTTTGTTGTGAAACCCCCAAATTCGGGTATCAATACCTCGAATTTGATGCTCACGATAAACAACATCCATCCACCTTTAATCAACATATGATAACTAGGTGCGGAATAAATAATCATATATTGATCATTTCAAAAGGGTTACAAATGGTCCCAAGGTCTATTAACCTTAAATAAGTACATCACGGAGTTCCAAAATATATATTAAGACTTGCTTTACATAACTATTATCTAAACAGAACATTGATATAGATAACTCTGCCTGTCCGAAGTCTAGCACTTCATCTTCTCCTTGCCCTTATCTCTACTGGAACACTTAGGCTTAACAATAAAGAGATATATCATGAATGAATAGGAATATCAACAACATGGTTCAACAATAAAGAGAATCGATGAAACAACTGAACAATATAATCAAGGTTCAAATAGAGGCATGAAAATTGATTATTTACTGCCTGTAGTCAGAAATAGACTATGAACACACTTTAAGGCATCAACCACATTGACTGACCTTTATTAGGTTATAACTGCCAGAACATGTACGCGAGGGGGATCAGTCTCTTGTACCTATGAATATGCATACCATTTAATTCTGCTCTGTATCGTCTTTAAGATACTTAGGTTACTCCCCATCATGGGATTGTTCATCTCAGTCTAAGAATCCATTCCAACAACAGGTTTGGATAGTTTTTAAATTAATGAACATGCATAAGTCTGGCCGAACAAGTGACTCAGACCTTTCTTCTAGCAGTGTGTGAATATCAGCACCTTAAACAGTAATACAGTCCAACAAGAGAACTGAAATCAAATGTTCTGTGTGTGAATGCTAATAATATCGATATGGAATATATTTAAAATAATCAAACCACTTAGCACATGCTTGAGGAATGAAACTCGAGCTTAATTCGAGGAACTTGCATTAGGAGATAAATTTCAGAACTAGCTCAATAGGATTGAGTAAGGTGGAACTTGCAACAAGAAGCATAAGATTAGAAACTTGCCTGATTTATTGTTTATAAATTACTCTACGATTCTGCTCTGCAACTATTTGATAAGCGGGATTCATACCTGCGAATTGGGTTCTTAATCACTTAAGAAATTGCTTGATTATATTATCTTCTAGCGCAAATTTATGTTTTATCTGTTACCTTTTGCTTTATTGCTTTTCAGGTGGGAGGTGTGTTCATTTGGTGCTAAGAGGGGAAAAAGACCCCTGGATGGCTGAAAGACACGAAGCCCGGGCCGCAGCACCAAGGCCAAGCCTAGGAGTCACGCTGCAGCGAGCGACCTTTGGCCAATTACACGGAGTTCACGCTGCAGCGACACCATTCCTTCATGGTCTGGCGCTGCAGCGAACCGCCCCTTCCAAATGCACGGAGTTCGCGCTGCAGCGGTGCCAATCCTTCATGGGTTGGCGCTGCAGCGAGCCTTCCTTGGCTAGGACACGGAGCCCACGCCGCAGTGCCAATGCAAGGCGCAAGGCCCACGCCGCAGCGTGAGGCCCAGTTCCCAGCCACCTGGCTTTCCTGTAATGACCTAGCTGCTACTACATAAGGAAAGCTATCAGACAACTTAAAAGGGAGTTAGAAACTTAGAGAGAAAAGGAGGCAGCTGAAGCATTGAACAGTCCCGCATAGGAGTTTTCTCTCTTCAAATTCTTTTATCCATTCGTGTAATTTTAATTATGTTGAACAACATGAATGTATTAATTAGTTCTATAGTTATGAACTAATTACATTTCTAGGATTGCAATGTAACCTGATGATTAGCTTAATATGAATTTCTCTCATATTTATGTAATGAATCATGTTCTGAATGGATTGTTTTATTTCATGCTTATTTATCAATTGCTTGAGATAGGAATTGATATAGGTATTAACTGATATTGGAAAATTGATGTTATACCTTTCCTTAAGTACAACAACACTTGTTATGACCATTGCCCTAGGGAATGAGTGCACAAATTGCATGATAGAATAGGAATATGTCTATTTGCCCTGTGTAACCATTGAGATTAACATTAATGACCCTTAGTCTAGTTATTTTCACCATAGGAATATTGTGATTCATCTAGCTAAGGGATATGCATTTGACCATCGGAAGAGGCTTATGTGTACCTTGTGTTCTTGGTTAACCATTCTTGTGATTTGTTAGTTAAATGGAGAGTTAGGAATATTAGGTGAGGCATTAGGGGAGTTGTAATCCTAGCTTGACATCTTTGATACAACTCCCCTTTTTATTCAACTGTTTCTGCCTAATTTATTACAACACAGAACTCTTATTCACTTGTTTAAATAAGACCGTTGAGATACATTTTAATACTTGAGTAACTTGTTAGTACTTTGTCCTCGTGGGTTCGACACTCGACTTTTTCTATACTACTTATTAGACCGCTTATACTTGCGCGAGTTTTTAGGTTGTGAAAACCACCAACAGTATCCTATAACAATTATAATTACTCTACGATCAGTCATGGTTAAGCGTCAATAATGGATTCATCAGACTTACTTAAAAGGGGTTTGTCTTATGGTTCATTCAACCATCCTATGGTCTGTTAACAACTCTACGATTAACAGTGACCTACTTAGTTCGGCAGAGTCACTCTACGATTACTAAGGTGACTCTACGATTACTATGGTTCCTACTGACTTGGTGGAATGATGCCAGGGTTAGTCAGCTTGGCTCAGTAGTATTCTACTATGACTCTACGACCACTAGCGAGACTCTACGATCGAGTGGAGAGGTTCGAGGATCGTAAGGCTTACTCTACGATCCGCCTTAAGGCTGGCTTGATCTGTTCTACGATTGTCTAGTGAAGCTCTACGATCGGGCAGAGATTACCCTATAATCATTGAGTCCACTCTACGTTTGGCTCAGGACTGGCCATGACAACTCTATGATGGCCGAGTGGTACTCTACGATTGTCGAGTGGAACTCTACGATCGGCAGATTCCACTCTACGATTGTTGATATGACTAGGCTGGATGGTTATGGTGATTCAGTAGAGGGACTCTACGATCAAGCGAGGTTAATCTAAGATCACAGGGTTCTTCCCATGATTTCGGTTAAGGCGTGCTTCGACATCACAACTCAAGGTGAAGTCTTTGGCTAATGGTGCTATGGTCAATTTGACACATGGGTTGGGTCTGACTGAGTCTACCAATTAGCATGCAAGGACCTAATCAAGAATAACCACACCAGACCTTGAGTTTCAAACTCAGGTCTGATACAATACTGCCGAACTTGGTTTGAGTCATGCTTTGATTATAAACCGACTGTCATCATCTATGGTCTATAGACACAAGTCCTGAGATTTACCATAATGGTCTCTGTTCGACTACTCGGTGACTAGAGAGTTTAACATTATTCTTACACTAAAACTATATATGCTTGACTCGACATGTATTGACTCAATCAGAAGGGAATTTAACTGGACAAGGTAAGATTAATCCTTCAAATAGAAAAGAGGTTTCACCTCTTCGGAGCTTCGGTTGCTAGTTCTCTAGCTTTCAGATTCTACTTGCCTCTCCGAATGACAAGAACTTCTCCCAATATTACTCTTACCTCTCAACTCATAATACCTCTCTTATATCAGAACTAACAAACTTTAGCAAGCTCTTCAAGAGAAATCGGGGTCCCTATTTATAGAAGAATCTTTACCCAATCGTTGGTCATTGCCCAGGTCTTAGGACCGATTCTAACTAGATTAACCGTTGGTCACTAAGGATTAGGTGGAAAGGTTTACCAACCCCAGCTCTGCCCAATGCTTTCAGAAATCAAATCAGCCCACATGGGTCTTACTTTTAAACTAAGGCAGTATAGGGTGGCTATAGACCATTGGTCTGTTTCGGCAGGTACATGCTAAATGTAATAAACTAATACACTACATCGGTAATACACATTCAGCCTATTAGGGTTAATTTCTATTTGGGCTAGCCGAGTAGACCCATGTATTATACACATCCGGTACCCCCAAATTAGATTTACTAGGAGCTAATAACACTCTTGCCCAAACTATAAGTCCACACGCCAGTACTTGGGGTTGGGCCTGTTTAATAATCACTGGGCCAATCCACTATAACTCTTAGTAAGACTCTAATACCATTATTACTCACACCCCATCGTTAATCACCTACAAGTCCAATGCACAATTTTGCTTGGGCTTGTTTAAACGATTTACTAGGCTAGTTGTTGCCCGATTTCACAATCAACAATTATGTGCAAGTATACACGATCAACAAGTAATAAAGTGATAAGATAGAGTGTCGAACCCACAGGAATTATTATGCTTAATATCTCCAACTGTCAATTTAGATTATGGCTATTCTATTAAACAATCGCAATTTGAGTATTGATTGAAACTAATAAAATTAAACTAACACTAGCAACTATCACAAAGGTTGAAATTCAGATTTAAAAAGATTAAGACTACAATATCCCCAATTATATATCATGAACCAATCTATCTACACATTCCAATTATTCACTTCAATGGAGTTGTTAACAGAAATTCAATTGTAATTATAAGCCATTTTCCAAGTGATCAAATAAATCTATCTAATCCAATTAACTCTGCCATATTCCTATACAATACTAAAGGATTAAATTCATTATGCTTCAATTTCCAGTGTTACACACAACAAAGAGATATCCATATTCACTTTACAATCCTAATTATTCAACACATGCAAATAATTAAGAATACATGCTATCTCATCCAGTTCTAACCCTAGATTTCATCTCCCGAATTCATCTAAAGTATCCCGCTAATTGCCGGCCAAACATTTAATCAATAAGCATAAAATAAGATAGACAACTCAAATTGAATGAATAACTGGAATTAAATAGATAATTAATTCATAAATGTAACTGGTTCAATTGTAGCCTTAATTAAGGGTTTAGTTCATGCTGACAATAAAAACTAGAATTCCAAAATAAGTCATCATAATTAATTACAAATTAAGGATAAAATATTAAAAGAAAACTCAATGTAATCTCTAGTCCTCCAATCTGAATTCCTCACGATGCTTGACTTGAACTTCAATTTCCTCGCTCAGCTCTAAAAACTCAATCTCTCTGTGTGTCGTTTTCCAATGTGTTATCCCCTATTTATATCCTCATAAGCCTCCTCATCAGAGTGGTAGATAGAATCCTTGTTAGCTTTAACCTTTTCAAAATAACTGATTGCTGACAAGCCTTTAATTTTCATCAGCCGCATTCTCGCCCCGGCGAGAAGTTCTTCACAAAAGTCCTCGCCCGACGAGAAAAATAACCCATGAATTCTTGCCCCGGCGAGGTTGCCCTGCACCCAGCTACTTTTTCTTCTTCTAACCTGCAGCCAGCCTCTACCTACAAAAGCAATACGAAAACAAATAAAAAGATACTAAAAACACTTAAAGACTGTAAAGAATTAAGCCAAAGACGTATCAAACTCGTAGGTTAAAACCTACTCATCACTAGTCCATTAATATTACAAGTACACTCATAGACTATTAAATCAATTAACACATAGCCATATATAGTCATCCAAATTATTTATGGACTTAAATTAATACGCATAAGAACAAAAATAAAATTCTTAATTTTATTAATGATGTAGCTTAGATACTTGCGGTCATTACATTTGTAATAGCCATGAGCATACAATCAAATTGCATAAAATGAGCGGAAGCATGGTAAATTAGAATTTAAAATTTTTATAAACCACAACCAGGATCATACTTTATGCGCAATTATCAATTATACGAAAGAGATAAAGAATAAGAATTATACCCTTGTATAATCGTGCTTCCTCGGGTACAAATTCAACTCCAAATCCTTTCGCGTTCTCCTTGAAATTCACTGATTAGCTTCCTTCCTTTGATCAACATTAGCCACCCAAATGTTTGGCCTCTAGAGGTGATCCACTAAGGAATAATACGTATTTAAGAAGATGAGTGTTGTCAAAACTCTAGTTTCTATCTCTATAGAAATTCTATGTACTCTCGAACAACTGGAAGTATGTGTAACCTTAATCCATAATAAGACTCCTCTTATTTGTAGATGTAGGCAACCCTCCCAAACTATTTAGGAATAGAGTTTTCTTCTAATTAAACTCTTTTAATTAGGTAAACTCTTAATCCAATTAGGAATTTATGAGAGTACTTTTATTAATTAATTCTCAAACCCTTTTAGGAATTAAATAATAATAATAATAGTAATAATAATAATAATACTCCTCTTATTAATTTATATTTAATATTTCCAAAATATTAAATAATAAATATTAATCCATTTAATTTATTCTATCACCATAGATTAAATTAAATATACTTAACTTATTATTACGATTATGTCATTTACTTCTTAAATACATATTTTTCTTTTGTAGTGTGACCCTTTAGGTTCTCCATATTAAATCGGTTGTGAATAAATTAATTAGAATAATTATACTCTTATTTAAATAAATAAATTAAACTATTTAATTCATTTAATTAACTAATATTTATTCTACAATAAGGGTAAGCCCCCTTAGCGATCAACGACTTTCCAGATAATATAGATTTTAACATTAATCAGAAATAACCTTTGAGTGAATAGTTACCGTACAATTCAATCCTTCTACCATATAATGTCCCAATTAAATATAAAACATGGAAGTACTGTCAAGTCTTATTTTATTTAATATATGCATTTTGATTTTTAAATGCACAACTCTAAAAAATGTAAATTAGAAACTCCTTTCTAATTTCATTCTGCCTTGGACAAGGACTACTGAGTTGTCATTTATCGAATCACATAGGACATTCTCATCTTTTACTAGATGTGGTAGATTTTTTATTGATCATTCACCTATGTCCATGTACAACTTATTATACCCAAACATACCCTTTAATATACCCTAAAGGTAACATGTCAAAGTATAACTCATCATACACAAGATACTATGATGATCTCAAGTCCAATGATCACTTGTACTACCATCACTAGAGGAATTCCTATTGACAGACAAGTAAAACACCATTAGGTATTCCTTTAGCGAGACACGTTTAGTGAACTTATTCTCCAATAAGCACCTACATACTTGCTTTAGTGTCTTTACTCAAATGATTATGAGATCAATCATCCTCTTCCTAAGAGCAAACAAAGTATGTACCAATCTATCCGAATTTACTAATCCCTTTTAGTAATCCAACGATTAGGAACATTTTTAGTTTTAAGCTTTCTAAGAATATAGATCTCATTAGCATGATCATCATCATGATTCTAAACGCATTGCTCAAAACTATGAGTTTATCACATATAACATAACAACACCATATAGATAAAGTAAAATGCCTTTAATATATTAATTCTTTTATTAATAAATAAGATTACAAAGTATATGCTACATCATATCAAATATGATTAGCTTGTGTGCATACTACTTTCAATCTCCCACTTGCACTAAAGTCAATCGCCATGGTATCTAATACCCATCTTCTCTAAGTGACGATCAAATTGCTGTTGGGTTAAAACTTTAGTAAATGGATCTGCAATGGTGTCTTGAGAATCCACACACTCTTGGGTGACATCTCCTCTTTCAATAATTTCTCTAATCATATGAAAGTGTCGCAACACATGTTTGGATCCCAGATGAGACTTAGGTTCCTTGGTTTGTGCAACAGCCTAGTATTTTTCACAATATACCAACTAGGAACCATTCCAAGTCCTGTAATGAACTTTTCATCCAAATAACCAACTTGCAGCTTCATTTACAGCTATATACTCTGTCTTTATCACTTAATCAACAACCGTTTTCTGCTTGGAACTCTTTCCAACTCACTCACCATCATTCAAGATAATCATATACCTTAAAGTGGATTTGGTGTCGTCTTGGTTAATCTGAAAAACTTGAGTCTGTATAGCCCTCTAGTTTCAATTCAGATCCACCATCAACATGAGACTTCTCTTGGAGTTTGCCATGCTAAACCCCTTTAACATCAAATGAATGTACGTTCCTTGGGTCCAGCCAAGCATCCTTATAGATCTATCTCTATAGATCTTCATCCCAAAATATAGGATGCTTCAACCAAATCTTCCTTGGAGGAATGTTTAGACAACATTATCTTTACCGATTATAGTATTGGTATGTCATTCCCTTTTAGTAGTATATCAACATATAGTACTTGGAATGTCATTGCGCTCCCAGTGACCTTCTTGTACACACATGGTTCATCTTCGTTTTTGATAAAATCAAACTCCTTTGATTGTCTCATCAAAATGGATGTTCCATCTTTGAGAATCTTGCTTCAATCCATAAATGGATCATTGTAGCTTACATACACGATTTGCTTCAACCTTTGAAACAAATTCCTCTGGTTGTATCATACATACATTCTCTTCAAGTCTTCATTGAGGAAGGACGTCTCCACATCCATTGCCAGATTTTGTAATAATAAGCTGCAATCACAAGTAAAATCCGAATGGACTTGAGCATTGCTACTGGGGATAAGATTTTATGATGGACAACTCCTTCCCATTATTTGAAATCTTTTGTCACCATTTTGGCCTTATAGGTCTCCACCTTGTCATCTGCTCCAGTCTTTCTCTTAAAAACCCATAAACACCCTTTAGGCTTTATGCCTACCGGAGGATTAACCAAAATCTACATTTAGTTTTTATACATGGAGTCCATTTTAGATTTCATGGTCATCTGCCATTTCTCTGAGTGTCTACTACTCATAGCCTCATCGTATATAATTGGTCATCATCCTCTATGATGCATACCCCATCATCATCCTCTGTGATGAATCCATACCTCCTAGGCATCTTTAGTACTCTTCCAGATTTATGATTCGGTTGTCGTACAATAGGTCTATCTACAAGTTCCTCGGTTCGACTTACAGTGCTTTGTAGTTCTTGAACTTCTTCAAGATCTATTTTTTCTCCCACTAGCCCCTTCAAGTATAAACTCCTTTATCCAAGAAGGTAGCGTGTTTCATAACAAACACCTTTTGCTCAGTAAGATTATAGAAATGATACCCTAAACTTTCTTTAAGATATCCCACAAATTTGCACTTGTCAGATTTTGTCCCAAGCTTATCCTTTTGAAACTTTTCACATAAACTGGACAACCCCAAATCTTAAGATGCTTAAGACTGAGTTTCCTCCCTATCCATAACTCATATGGAGTCTTAGGGACGAATTTTGAGGGCACCTTATTTAGTAGATATGCAATAATTTTTAGCGCACAACCCCAGAAGGATACTAGAATATCGGTAAAAATCATCATGGACTGCACCATGTCCAACAAGGTACGACTTCTCCTTTTAGATACACAATTCAATTATTGCGTATCAGGAGGTGTTTTGAGAAAATACCATTATCTTTGAGATGATTGAGAAACTCATTGCTTAAGTATTCCTTCCTCGATTCGATTGAAGAATCCTTATACTTTGCCAGTTTGTTTCGCTTTTGAATTCTTTGAACCTTTCAAATAAATTAGACTTGTATTTCTCCAAATACACATATTTAACTTTTGAATAATCATCTCATTTCTTTTACTAGTTTGTTCAATTTACAAAATATTTTTCATGCAAGTCAAGTATATAAAGTCCATCAAGTAATCTTCTAATCTCAAACAAAACATTATCATTATAAATAGAGCAATAATTGTTCTTAAACTAGATCTTTCCTTGTCCAACAATGGAAAAAAATAATGTTTTTAATGAGAACTGGAACATAATAACAACTTATTAACTTAATAGACTTGCCCGTAGGCAATGCTAAACTATAAGTTCCTACGGCTAATGCAACAGCCATTGCTCCATTCCCCACACATAGAATTACTTCCTATTTGTTATCTTTCTACTTCTGCTTAGTCTCTACATCGATTTGCATATGTGAAAACTACAGTCGATATTCAATACCCAAGTAGAACCTTGACTTACAGAAAGATTTATTTCAATCATGAACAAACCTGTATCTGTAACCGAAGCTTCACCAAGCTTCTTGTGGTTAGCCTCTGCAAGATACTCTTTGTAGTTTCTTTCCAGTGTCTAGGCTTATTGCAGTGGAAGCAAACTCCTTCTTTGAACTTTTCTTCCTTTTAAAAGATCCTTTAGTCCTCTTCCTTTTCTTGGAAGACTCATCTACTACTAAGATTTGGTCTTTTTTGACTGAAAATTGACTCTTTGCAGTTTTTAACATGTTTAAACAACTCAGGCAGGCTGACTTTTAGCTTGTTCATGTGGAAATTCATAACAAATTATGAGAATGAGTCCGAAAGATATTGCAGGATCAGATCTTGGATCAACTCTCTATCCATTACAAAATCCAGTTGTCCTAATTATTCAATCAGATTGATCATTTTGAGGACATGTGTCTGTATTATAGTGTCATCGGTCATTCGAGATCGGAAGAGCTTCTTAGATATCTGATATTTAGCAGTCCTACTTTCCTCACCATACAACTCCTTGATGTGCAGGAGTATAGTAGGAGCATCCATAGTTTCATGCTGACGCTGAAGCTCGTTACTCATGGATGCAAGCATGATGCATTGAGCCACGATTGCATCATCTTTCCACTTTTTAAAAGTAGCAATCTCTTCCTTAGAGGCTATTTCTACAACAGTTGCAGGGACATGCGAATATATAAGATAGCTTTTCAGTCGTGAGAACTATTCTCAAATTCCTTAACCAATCCTTATAATTCGGTCCAGTTAACTTATTAGCATTTAATATGCTTCGCAGTGATAGTGAATTAGATATTTGTAAAATTTTGTAAATAAAATTTATAATTTTACAACATTAGCATGCATTCATTTTATTAATCACCAAATTAATTTAGGTCTTTATTAAAATGGTGTCTCCCAGTATTTTCATCAAACCATATTACCCTCAATATATAGTTCGACAAATTTAATCAATAATTTGCTAGTGAGAATAGGGATCCCATTTCAAGTGTATATAGCCTTATGATGACACAACAAACTATATATAAATAAATAGTTAGACAACTATTATTAATTACATCACCATGTAAATCCTTTTATTTTACCTCTTAGATTATTTTGATCAAGTGATGACACATCTGAATCAAAATTGTCTAAGTTAAGTCCAACCTAGCACTTCTATATAAGTAAAGAGAAAAACACCGTCCTTGTGGTGACACAATAAAACAACATAATTCAATTTCTTTATAACTATCAAATGTGATAAAACATCTCAAAAAATTAAAATAAGTCTTGTGGTGACACAACAAACTTATAATGATTAAATGATATGTTATCGTTTTATCATGCTAGAAGGCGTCGTTCGATATTCCAAATATCTTTGAACGTTACAACTTAATATAATTTCTTTGAGGGGTTTGTTATTAATTGTCTCATCTTATTTAGCGCGCATGCACATACACCCCCAAAAATATATATATATATATATATATATATGTATATATATATATGTATATATATATATATATGAAATACGCGTCATATTATTTAACACGCGAAGCATGTTGTATAATATATAATATATAATATATATATATATAGTAATCATACACATATAGAATATTATATTCTACCCGGATTGATTATGGACTTTAATTATTGTTTGATTCACTAGAGCCACCAAGTGAACCAAAAGGTTAAACCTAGGGTGCAAGAACTGAATTTAAATATAACTATTACATTTAAACCAGGGCTCCATTACAAATGGGTCTTCATGCGCTCCTTCATCCTTTGTTTCTAATTCTTCAAAATAATTCTAACCAATCCTATTACATAAACTATTTACAATAAATAGAAACCTTGATCAGCAGTCAAGGGGAAGTACATAAGAGGAGGATAAAATTTGTTAGGTTTGTTTATAACGCAAGCATGCAATCAAATTACATAAATAGAGCGGAAGCGCAATAAAAACAGATTTTAGATTTTTTCATACAAACCATCACCATGATTTTTCCTTGTGTTCAATTATCAAATAAACGAAAGAGATAGAGAATAAGAATTATACCCTCGTAGACTTAAGTTTCCTCGGTTACAAGTTCAATTCCAAAATCCTTCGTGTTCTTCTTGAATTCAACGGTGAGATTCATTCCTTTGATTAACGTTAGCCACCCAAGTGTTTGACCTCTAGAGGTGATCCACCAAAGAATAATACTTGTTCAAGAAGATGAGTGTTGGCAAAATCCTAGTTTCTATATCTATAGAAATTCTCAGTACTCTCCAATAATTGGAAGTATGTGTAACCCTAAATCATGATAAGACTCCTCTTATTTATAGATATAGGGAACACTCCTAAACTATTTAGGATTAAGATTTTTTATTCTAATTAAACTCATTTAATTAATTAAAATCCCAATCCAATTAAGAATTTATGAGAGTACTTTTATTAATTAATTCCCAAACCTTTTTAGGAATTAAATAATAATAATAGTAATAATAATAAGACTCCTCTTATTAATTTATATTTAATATTTCTAAAATATTAAATAATAAATATTAAGCTATTTAATTTACTTTATCTCCATAGATTAAATTAAATACACTTAACTTATTATTACGATTATGCCATTTACTTCTTAAATAAATTTTTTTCTTTTGCGGTGTGACCCTTTAGGTTCTCCATATTAAACCAGTTGTGAATAAATCAATTAGAACAATTCTAATCTTATTTAAATAAATAAATTAAATTATTTAATTCGTTTAAATAAATAATATTTATTCTACAATAAAGGTAAGCTCCCTTAGCGATCAACGACTTTTCCAAATAATATAAATTTCAACATTAATCACAAAGGAACCTTTCAGTGAATAGTTACTGTACAATTCAATCCTTCTACCATACAATGTCCCAATTAAATATAAGACATGGAATTACCGTCAAGTCTTATTTTATTTAATTATATGCATTTCGATTTCCAAATGCATAACTCTAAATAATGCAAATTAGAAACTCATTTCTAATGTTATTCTGCCTTGGCCAAGGACTACTGAGTTATCATTTATCGAATTACATAGGACATTCACATCTTTTACTAGATTTGGTAGATTCTTTGTTGATCATTCACCTATCTCCATGTACAACTTATTATACCCAAGCATACTGTAATGCCCGTGAATTTTGAACGTCATTATTAATTAAATCTAATTTAATTTAATGAGTTAACGTTGTGTTCTATTTAAACCTTTGGGTGTATTGGTGGATTATATGACTATGTGATTTATTGATATAAATTTGTGTTAAAAGAATCACTAGTAGTGTATTTAAACTAGTGAGCAAACCCAAAGACTTTATATCCATAAAGTTGGCAAGGTATTTACTAAATTAAATATTCAAGTAAATTGAATATAGTTAGTAATAATGTGTGCGAATTAATTATGATGGTAATTGTTGTCGAGGTATGGTCCAAATTGGATAATAATAATTAATAGTTAATTTAGTAATTTATTTATTAATCGACTAAGTTACTCAATCATTTATATTAATCATGGAATTGGGTATTAATTGTGTGGCTTATTAAATGAGTTATCATGGAGTCATATTAAATGACCCAATATTATACTAAATAAGACTTGGATTTTATTAGTCTAATTATTTAAATTGGGAGCCCAATGGTATTTAATGTGTGGCCCAAAACCTACCCACTTGATATATTAAAGGTGTAACATTAATTTATTAATTAAAGCAACTAGTTGGGACAATATTTTTGGGACAAAATCTCCCTGGCCGTGTAACTAGGATGGAGAGGGTAAAATTACTTTTCAAGGTCCTAGTTAACTAAGTAGTTAGCTTGTGTTGGAAGATGAAAGGGTAGACTTGATGGGATAGCCCCTATTATGTCAATAGCCCCCTAATATGTCATAGCTTCCTAGGTTGTCATGGCCACCCTACATCACACTTTTCTCTAGCTTCATGATGGCAAATCCTTGCTTTTATATAGCTAATTAACCAAAGGGTTAGCCATTTGCCTCTTCATTTTCTAAAAATCTTGAGAGAGTTTGAAGAAAAAGCAAGAGCAATTCTTGAGAGATTAAAGGGGAGGTGGTGAGAGGAAGAAGAAGATCTTGGTTGTTATACCATCCCCATTCACAACCTATTTTGGAAAGAGTAGGAGAATAGCCATTAAATCTAATTATTGTTGATTATTCACATCTATACTGATTATTGAGATTCGCACCATGTGCAATTGAATTCCTATTCTACTATTATTGAACTGTGAATTAGATTAAAGTTCTTTCAAGCATGAACTGTTTATGAGATAGATCTATGCTATTTGTATCAGCTAGATCAAGCATGTCTAAATTTGTTAAATCAAATGTATTTTAAAAGCTGTTCTTATTAACTTGCTATGGTAAGAACTCTTGGCTGAGAAAAGAATAAATTTGATTAAGGCATGATATCAATGTTGGTTATTAAGTGTTTATGCATAAATCACGGGGTATAAAAGGCTGATCCCCTTGATTACCAAAACTTTTAAGAGGTCCAGTTTAAATGCTGAGAACCTTGGCAAATGTCTATGGTTATTTCCAACCACTCAGTAATCGCAATTCAATTATTCGAATATTCAACTGTTGCCTATTAATTCATGTTTCTTCACAATTTTATACTGTTTTGAATATTGAAAGCGAAATTTCCTTCTATTCATGATATATCTCCCTTGCGTATAAACTTGCTAAGCAAACTAGTTGCTTACCCTTGCTATATCATGATCTTTATTTCAGCTAAGGCAGACACGTCTAAAGGGGACAAAGGAAAAGGGAAGGTGCAAGAGTAGTTACCTGATATGGCTTATGTACTAGTTTATCCTAAATGTTATTTGGCTATTTGAACTCTTATTGTATTTAGGGTATGTTTTAAGTTAAGGTTAAAGAACCTTAGGACCATTATTGTAAGACTTTATTACTATTTCGATAAACAATGTATGTTTATTATTCCGCATTAGTTAGAAAGTATGTTTGTTGTTGAGTATCGTGAACACCGAATTCGAGGTTAGGAAACCCGAATTTGGGGGTGTCACAGGTTGGTATCAAAGCTGTAGGTTATAAACGTTAGGAAGCAGGAACCTAGGTTATAACCTTGGTAGAAAACTCATATAGAGTATGTAGGTGATGGGTTGAGGACATTCATCGAGTTCTAGTTGTACCGAATAAAATATCATTTCATTTTATCAATAAATATATTTTATTATGGTACTGATGTTAATTATTGTGTGGTGTTTGTACGATGTCGGACGAGAGTCACGATAGCTATTCATTGAACCAGGAGCCCATAGAGCCTGAGGTGATAGGCGATTTGCTGGCGAGGAATGCCGAGCTAGAGGTTAGGGCTGAACAAATGGAGGCGCATAACCACATCCTCCAGATTGCTAAGTAGCAGTACAAGGACGCTGCTTACCAGGCACAGGCTGAGTTAGTCGAGTTGCGCAAAAGGCTGCAGCAGAGAGAGCTACAATTAGGACAGTTAAGGGATGAAGTGAAAGCGAAAGATGTGAGGATATATGATTTGGAGCGAGCCTTAGACATCGCCTTTATGCAGTTCGACGCCAAATGGATGGATCTGCCCTCCAGTAGCGAGAGCAAGCGTTGAGTTGTATTCACCTTGTGTCCCTTAGAGGATAGTTGGAGGTGGGCAGTTATGCCTTTAGCAGTGATGCTGGTACTACTTTTGATTTACTAAAATTTGTATTAACCTCAGCAGGTGCGAGGTAGTTCGTATGTAGGACGTACTTTCCATTTATGTAGGTAGAAAAGAATGGTTTAAGTGAATCCCATCTTTTGTTATATTAAATGGGATGGTAGCATTTATAGTAATATACCTGTGATGAACGTGTAAGACGCTAAAGTTGGTATATGAATATAAATGCATTATTATGGTAGTTGTTTGAGAATTCTACTTGGTAAACCGTCTATTCAATGATTATGTTAATTCAGTAAAACTGAATCGGTATTTTAGCAACTTAAATCACTAATCGGGGAAAGTAGAATTCCTGAGGTTGGGTAAGCTAGCGCTCCCACACGATGGTCATGCGATTGTTCAAGTACAATATTGTATTACATGTTAAATACTGATATGTTAATAAAACTCGAGTAACGTGTTAAGACTTTGTTCAATCAGATAATGCCGCCCAGACGAATCCTACGGAACCAAGGGATCGAAGAGTCGGTTAACAATGCATAGGGAACTCAACCAAACCCAATGCAAGACTTTATCAACATGATGGCCGAAGCTCTGCGGAATCAAATGACTACCGCAGGAAACCAGATGGGCAACCACTTAGCCAATTTTAAAAACTTCAAGGCAGTAGGACCGCCAGAGTTTAGGGGAACCGCGGACCCGATAGAGGCCCAGTCGTGGATAAAGGAGATTGAAAAGGCCTTTGTCATTGCTAGAGTCATTGAGGAGCAGAAGACAGTTTTTGCTACCTACTTAATGAAAGGTGAGGCTAACTTTTGGTGGGAAGCCAGTCAGAACAAAGCTAGAACTGGAGTCGTGGCGTGGGAAGCATTCAAGACGTTGTTTTTCGAGAATTACTTTCCTGAGAGTACGCAGGCGAAGATGGAGATCAAGTTTTTGGAATTGAAACAGGAAAATTTGACAGTGTCAGAGTACGCTGCAAAATTCAATGAATTGGCCAGGTTCGCCCCACATCAGGTGGACACTGAGGTGAGGAAGGTAAGAAGATTCGAGAATGGGTTAAAGCCGTGGATCTACAGTAAGGTAGCGATTTTACAAATCACGTCGTTCTCAACTTTGTTATAGAAAGCTCTCATTGCTGAAGCTGGGAGTGAAGCGGTTTCAAAATATAATCGGGAGAAGAACAAGAAAAAGGTAGAAGGTGGAAATGTGAATGTTAGCAGTGGTGGCAGCAACAACAGGAAGCGTCAATAGAGCAGTGGGGGTTGCAATTCTGAAATGCAGCAAGGGAGCATACAGCAGAAAAGGCAGGTATGTGGAAATTGCGGGAAGGGTCACTCGGGAGAGTGCATGAAAGGAAAGATGGTCTGTTATACCTGTGGACAAGAAGGGCATATCTCGCCCAATTGTCCTAAGGCGAAGAAAGGAGGTTGTTTCAATTGTGGAGAAATGGGACATCGGAGCAAGGACTGTCCCAGGAAGAAAAATATGGATGGCGGAAGTGGCAATAGGGGCAACAACTCGAGGGCAACCAGTGGAGGACCAGCCCAGCCAAATAAGCCAACAACGAGGACCTTCAACATGACAGTGCAAGATGCCGTGGCATCCAGGGAGGTGGTGTCAGGTATTATTCCAATCAACGACATAAATGCCTATGTGCTATTCGATTCAGGAGCTTCATGTTCTTTTATATCTGATGAATTTGCTCAAAGATTTAATTTACCTAGTGAACCATTAGAATACCCGATGAACGTAGAAGTAGCGAACAAAGAGATTATCCCCGTAAACTACATTTATAGGAATTGTTGTGCTGATATGAGGGGGTTTAAGCTTAACGTGGATTTGCTACCGATTCTTTTTGGAGAATTTGATGTAATCCTTGGAATGGATTAGTTAGCGAGTCACGGGGCGGTCATTGACTGTAAAAAAAAGTGCGTACACCTGAAGAGTCCAAGTAAGTCGAAGGTGGTGTTCTATGGTAGTAAATCGCCGAGACAATCTTGTTGTCTGACGATGATGCAAGCAAAGAGATTGCTTCACAAGGGTTGTATAGGTTATTTGGCTCACGTGGTGGACACTCGACGGGTCGAGGGTGAACTGAGTCAGATACCCGTCGTAAGGGAATTCGCGAATGTCTTCCCAGATGAAATTCCGGGATTGCCGCCGGATAGAGAGATAGAATTTGTGATCCACTTGCTACTCGGGACGGCACCGATATCCAAGGCGCCTTACCGAATGGCACCAGTAGAGATAAAAGAGCTGATGGTTCAATTGCAGGAACTGTTAGACAAGGGTTATATTAGACCGAGCATGTCACCATGGGGAGTGTCAGTTCTGTTCGTAAAAAAGAAGGATGGCTCGATGAGGCTTTGTATCGACTACCGCTAGTTGAACAAAGTTACGATTAAGAATAGGTACCCGTTGCCCAGGATAAACGATCTGTTTGATCAACTCAAGGGGGCGAAATTCTTTTCAAAGATTGATTTGAGGACGGGCTATCATCAACTAAGGGTGAGACAGGAGGATATCCCGAAGACGGCATTCAGAACTCGTTATGGACATTTCGAGTTTTTGGTTATGTCATTTGGATTGACAAATGCACCAGCGGCATTCATGGATATGATGAACACAGTGTTCAAGCAGTACTTGGACAAGTTTGTGGTAGTATTCATCGATGACATCTTGGTGTATTCAGTGACAGAGGAAGAACATGCCGAACATTTAAGGATTGCTTTGGAGGCATTAAGAAGGGAGAAGTTGTACGCGAAGTTTTCGAAGTGTGAATTTTGGTTGCAAAGGGTGCAGTTTCTTAGGCACGTCATTGACAAGGATGGTGTTTCGGTAGACCCAGCAAAGGTGGAAGCCATTATCAACTGGGAGCAGTCGAAAACGCCAACGGAGATCAGGAGTTTCCTAGGGTTAGCGGGATACTATCGGAAGTTCATCCAGGATTTCTCGAAGATAGCATCACCGTTGACCAATCTAACCAGAAAGACGGTAAAGTTCGTTTGGTCGGAGAAATGCGAGGAGAGTTTCATGGAGCTGAAGAAAAGACTTAGCCAAGCACCAGTGTTAGCTTTACCGGACGACACTGGGGGTTTTGTAGTATACAGTGATGCGTCACACAAAGGCCTTGGGTGTGTACTAATGCAGCATGGCAAGGTCATTGCGTACGCTTCACGTCAGCTGAAGGACTATGAGAAGGGATACCTGACTCATGATCTGGAGTTAGCAGCAGTAGTGTTCGCCTTGAAGATTTGGAGGCACTACTTATATGAAGAGAGGTGCGAGATATATACAAATCACAAAAGTCTGAAATATATCTTCACTCAGAATGAGCTGAATATGAGGCAGCGCCGATGGTTAGAATTGATCAAGGATTACGACTGTGAGATTCTGTACCATCCAGGCAAAGCAAATGTAGTGGCAAATGCCCTGAGTAGGAAAGGCAGAGAGAAATTAATGAGGCTCACGACTCAAGCAGAGTTGATAAAGGAGTGCGAACGTCTGGAATTGGAGGTTAAGTATCCGATGGAGGCGGACGGGAAATTGTTCACAGTGACAACGAGCCCGACCCTATTGGATCAGATTAAGGAGGCTCAAGAAAAGGATGAGAATTGTGATTCAATAAAGAAGCGAATTGCTGAAGGCGAGGAGCTTAAGTATAAGATTGATAGCACTGGATTGCTAAGGTTTGAAGGGAGAGTCTGGGTACCGTTGGATCTAGAATTGAGGGAAGAAATCCTTCAAGAAGCTCATAGCACGAAGTACTCAGTACATCCCGAGAGCACAAAGATGTACCAGGATTTATGATGAAATTTTTGGTGGCCGAATATGAAACGAGAAGTGGCAGAGTGCGTCAGCCGATGTCTGACGTGCCAGCGGATTAAAGCAGAGCACCAACGACCGAGCGGATTACTTCAACCATTAGAGATTCCAGAGTGGAAGTGGGAGCACATCACAATGGACTTTGTGGTGGGACTGCCACCAACTCATAAGGGTTTAGACGCTATCTGGGTAATTGTGGATCGTCTAACCAAGTCTGCTCATTTTCTGCCAATCAAGATACGGTACAATCTGGAACAATTAGCAAAGCTTTATGTGAAAGAGATAGTGTCACGACATGGAGTGCCCATATCAATTGTATCTGACAGAGATCCTCGCTTCACGTCGAATTTTTGGAAAAGTCTGCAGGCAAGAATGGGAATGCAGTTGAGGTTGAGTACAGCGTATCATCCTCAAACCGACGGCCAGAGCGAGCGAACGATTCAGACCTTAGAAGATATGCTTCGAGCAGTCGTTATGGATTTAAAGGGCAGCTGGGATGACCATTTGCCACTGGTGGAGTTTGCTTACAACAATAGCTATCATGCCAGTATCGGCATGCCACCGTACGAAGCGCTATATGGAAGGAAATGCCGAACCCCGATGTGTTGGGACGAGGTTGGGGAGCGAAGGTTGCTGAGACCAGAAATGGTGCAGCAGACTATAGACATCGTGCGGCTGATCAGAAACCGTCTGGTAGCAGCTCAAGATCGCCAGAAGAAATATGCCGACTTACATCGTCAGAAGCGGGACTTTGAAGTTGGTAGCTTTGTATTTTTGAAGGTGTCTCCCTGGAAAGGGAAGATCCGTTTTGGGAAGAAGGGCAAATTGAGCCTTAGGTTCATAGGACCGTTCGAGATTTTGAGGCGAATCGGCGAGGTGGCGTATGAGGAGGCGTTCGAGATTTTAATGTGTGGCCCAAAACCTACCCACTTGATATATTAAAGGTGTAACATTAATTTATTAATTAAAGCAACTAGTTGGGACAACATTTTTGGGACAAAATCTCCCTGGCCGTGTAACTAGGATGGAGAGGGTGAAATTACTTTTCAAGGTCCTAGTTAACTAAGTAGTTAGCTTGTGTTGGAAGATGATAGGGTAGACTTGATGGGATAGCCCCTATTATGTCAATAGCCCCCTAATATGTCATTGCTTCCTAGGTTGTCATGGCCACCCTACATCACACTTTTCTCTAGCTTCATGATGGCAAATCCTTGCTTTTATATAGCTAATTAACCAAAGGGTTAGCCATTTGCCTCTTCATTTTTAAAAATCTTAAGAGACTTTGAAGAAAAAGTAAGAGCAATTCTTGAGAGATTAAATGGGAGGTGGTGAGAGGAAGAAGAAGATCTTGGTTGTTATACCATCCCCATTCACAACCTATTTTGGAAAGAGGAGGAGAATAGCCATTAAATCTAGGTATGGATCTCATTTCTTTCAAACCCTAGTTTCTTGTTGTTATTATTATTGTATGATTATTACACATTTATTTTGTTAGAAACTTTTATGTGTGGGTTGGTGTTGGTGGTAGAGAGGGAGTATTCATGGATCTAGGTTTATATTTTGCTAGATCTATATTATTGCAAAACATGCTTAACAAATATGGTTTTAAAGCTATAAAAGAAGAGGTCTTGATCTTGTATGCTTTATTGATACCATATATAAGTTTAGAATTTTTGTAACATGTTTTGGTGGGTTTTGTATGCTAAAACATGGGAGTAATATTATTTATTGGAGTACAAAATTTATTGATGAAAAATATTGAGTTAAGTCATAAATATTTTGTCTTAATATTAGAAATAAATTTTTTGTAGTCATGGGTAAATTTTATTATCTTCATGAATTTTCGTAATTCACTCCTTAGAACTCGATAAGAGTTTATCACCACTATATTTTCTATCTTCTAAAAGGCTACTACCCTAAGATTTTCCCCACCTAAAGGTTCATAACCTATCAGCTCTGATACCAACCTGTGACACCCCCAAATCCGGGTACTTCAACTCCACAGATTTGGTGTTCACTATAGCATACGTTCATTACTAACTACCCATGATTAAGACAATATAAATAAACTGAATAAAACATCTTCGCACAAAAGGGGTGACATCTCAAATCTCTTAAATAAACAAATCCAGGTTATCTAACCTCTATTACATCAGTGTGGAAATAAAACATAATTTAAAATAAGTCTTATTACAAATAAACATCAAACGTGTAACATGTCTCTTGCTACTTCGGCATCTTGCCCTTGCCTTTACTTGTGGACGGCTCGTCCGATTTCTCAGTCTTAGCTGTAATGTTTTAGTGCAAGAGTGAGCAAATAATTGCCCACAAGTACGAAAACAATAACATTTATATGATTATTGAAATAAATCTTACTGAGGGGTAATAGTTTTTCTGAAGTCAATCAATGACAAATCAAAAATCTGAAAGCTCAATAGAATGCTTAGCTCAAGAACTGAATATAGATTCAAGAATAAAAGTGTATTTGAGGGTCACAAGACCTCGAACTATGTCCTAGGTTAACAAGTATTTCTACCGTAACCTTTAACAGTCTTATTGACTATGGACCATCCATCTCGTACTCAGGGGGATCAGCCCTTTGTACAATGTATTGTGCACAAACATTTTAACGCTGTCGCGTAATTAATCCCCTATAATAGGGTTGTTCATCTCAGTTAAGCATTAGAATCCGTACCAAAAGGAACTTGGTTCGGATCAATTTTAAAGTATTCTAAGTCTTTAGAACGCTCATCAACTAAGGACTAGCTGAATCAATAATGGTTTGCTAGTCACTAAAGCATTTGATTCATCAATGAAGTTGTACAATAGAATTTATAATCAAAGTCTGAATAATGATCAATGATCGAACAATAAATAACTGGAATAAAGCTTTAGCTTTTAATCACGATAGCAACCTTGCTTGAATAACAATAAGCTAAGGTTTATAATCTTGCTCAATGAACATTAACTTGCTTTAAATGAAATAACAAGTTTAAGGAAGGAAAACTTGCTCAACGTAAAAGTAATAAATTGAGATAAGAAACTTGCCTCGTGCGTAGATTACAGATTTAAATAATGCACGTCCCTTAATCACCCTATACATTTTGATTATAAAATGGTAATGATAATTAGTTACAGATTCATATACATTTTAAGTCTCGTTCATATCCTATTTTATTGTACCATCTTGATTAACATCGAGATTCCACAAATATTTGTTAACAACCCTCGTGGAATTTCATTGGTCATTTAATACCTCAATATAGGTTTTAAACATACATATAACAACATAGCAATATCACAAAACAAATAAATAAATTTTAACATTTATTATTTTTTTTTACTGTTCCACCGCCGGGGCGGTGAATTTCTTAACCAAATCGTCGCCGGGGCGAGGAACATAACTCAAATATGCCGCCGGGGCGACAATACGGCCGGGGCGATATTTCTAGCTTATTTCTACCGCCGGGGCGGTAGACGCGAATGACACCTTCTACAGTTCGCGAACCAGTGAAAACTTAGGCAAAATTTGGCCAAACTTTTCCGAATTCTACCATCCAATACATAATTTAAACTTACCCAGACATCAAATATGCTAGAAAACAATTACTCAACATGTTTCTAACTAATTTAACCATTATAAACACATAATCAACCAATTAAAACCCAAAAATTCCCTGTTTAAATCAAATATTCATGTTCTAGCCATTTTAATCAAATTAAAGACTCTGACTTTATCTTTCAACCATTTTAATCCATTATACTTGCATTCTTTTTGTTTTTCATTATCTAATCATAATCAAATGCCAATTTACCAGTTAACAATCAAATTGAACACCAATTTTCATACATATATGCCATACATGAAAGTAAAGCTCTGTAAAACCAAAAACTTCATTCTAAAACATGATTTCATAGATTAATTCATTTAAATTGGTTATAATCATCACAAAATCTCTAATTCATGCTTACTAACATCTATAACCATGTAATTCATGTATTTAGCATATAAATTCATACACAGTAAAATAAAAATCATATACAGAGGAATATAATAATAAAAATACAGTGTAGAACAAAACTAACAAGAATTATACCTTCTAATTCTTAGAAAGCTCCTTTGTTTTAAGAATTTCTTTCTCAAATCTTCAAGCTCCTCTCTCAATATTCTCTCTAATTCTCTCTTCTCCTCTGTATATTCTTCCTTCTTTTTTTTAAACTCTGTATTTTCTTATCTTTTAACAACTGACGAGCAAAATAAAAACTGATAATAACGTATATTCTCTAATTAAACCATCAGTTAAAAAATCAAAAGCCACAAGGCTTGTTTGGCAAAACAAAATTGAAATAACTCATTATTTCCAACCAAAGGTCATAAGGCCTTGTTTGGTTTGATGGAAATAAAAACTCTTTCTATTTATTTTAATAACTCATTATAACATATAGTTTTAATTGTCACACTTTTAATTTAATTGAACTTATTATTAAATAAATTCAATTAAACCTTACTAACTTAAATAATAGTTTTATTTATCCAAACAATAGCACCAAATAAATTATCTTATTCAAATAAATCATTTATTCAAATAAAACATTTATTCACATGAATCATTTTATCATCTAATTTAATTATTAAATTAAACACATCAAATAACATTTAACACAATTAACTCAACATGAACTATTCCACAATAACTTAATAAATTATTTATTTATTCACAAAATTTGTATTTGTTACAGATTCTCGCAAGGAATAGATAAAATAGGCCTTCTATTTCTTCCTCTTTCTTGGTTTTTCCAAGGCAAGCCATTTCTTCTCAGATTTCCTTCTACGTTCACTAGCTTCCTGTAGCTCAACATTTTTCCTCCTAATTTCCTCAATAAAATCTCTTGGACTAAGATTAGAAGTGAATGAGGCGATTGCTCTTTCTTCTCATACAATGTGAGTCCCTTGAAGATTTCTGTTCAGATATGCCAGATCGCTAGATGGAATGCTTATGCCAGTCCTTGTTACTGCATTCGATGATCTCGGTTCTATTGGTAAACCTCGCGGGGTCCATTCTTCCCTTTGTGAAGATCCCTGTCTCCCCTTATCTCCCTGGCTCCATTGTCTCCCCTATCTCCCTAGTTCCCCCTATTTCCTTCACTTCCTTTCTCCCATTGCCCCTTCTCCCCTATTTTGTCATCATGCACCCGTGCGAGATGCTGGACTGAGTCTACTAGCTCTTGGATCTGGGAGGAGTTCATGGCAATATCAGCACGGATTTCCCGATGTCGATCAACAACATGCTCATTGTACTGGGTGACTAAAGCAGTTGTGGTGTTGGCATTTATCTCCATATCACGTTTAAAGGTAGATAAGCCAGTACTGAGCTCAAACACTTTAGAGGTCAACAATTTGATAGACTACTCATTCTGCTGCTGAAGGGTCTACACTGTCTGTTTGTGTTCGTTAAGAACTTTGAGAAATATTTTATCTCTACCATGAAGGTGCGCATACATGTCCTTGAACATAGAGTTCAATTGCTGTTGAAGTTCTTTTCCCAAGTCGCCAGGTAGATGACTGGCGGCAGTAGTGATGTCGGTCATTTGATGTCAAAGCTTAGTAGAGTTTTGCTCAAGTTTTTCTTCTATATCTTGAGACATGGTAGTTGTTAATTCTGTCAATTAAGCAGTAGTGGGGATAGCTTCTAGACGGGCCATGATACGATCAAGTGGAAGTGTAGGACTATATGTAGGACATTGGGATAGGCAGACTAGTGCTAGAGGTAAATCAAAGAATTCATTCTTGGACGAAGAAGGAATGTTAGAGGGAATGAATCGAGTATGTTCTTGTTTGGGAGGATGTACAGGAGAACTAACTGGTGATGGTTTGGGAGATACACTAATAGGAGCTTTGAATTTATTTGACTGTGGAGTTTTTTTTTTTTTGAGAGTGTGAGTGAATAAGTGATTGATTTGGTGTGGCTAGAAGGATGGACACATGAATTGGTGAGGGAGAATCTATGTGCTGTACTGAAGAGGTAGAATTATTAACATCGTTTTGAGACTCTATGATCGGAGAGAGTAATATTTGTGCATCAGGCATAGAATGTGTAAGCTCTATGACTAGAGGACTCGTATTCTCGATATCAATCGTAGGGTTTTGAGACTCTATGATTGAGGAACTTGGTATTGTTGCTGTTGGTGCAAGGCGTGAAGAAGTTAAAGATTCAGAGACTTGAGAAATCGAATCTTTAACACCCTTGTCCCAGTCATATGAAGGAAAAGCGTGATTTAGGGACAGTATGTACCTTTTGATAGATTAAAGAGAGATTGTGAGGTTAAGAGAATATCAGCTTGGTGGCATAAGTAAGCACCCGTGGGAAATTTTGAGCTACCAGAGGTAAGCTTAGATATCTGGAATAGCACCATCGAATAAAGCTCTGGTCTCATAAACTGATAGCCTTCACTAGCGACAAAAGTGGCAGAAAGTAGAGCATTTGATCACTAGCTAGATTAGGATCGTATAGTGTGGTGCTACGATCCATTTCTGGATCAAAGAGATAGTCAAAGAGCTCATCTGCACTTAAAGAGACCAACCTCATTTTTCCTTCACCAGTTCCTATCCATTTGTCAGGTAGGATGACATTTAGATCCTCATATGCTTCAAGTACATTTCACCTCCGGATCCCTTTAGATGTAGAAGAAATGAAGGGTGGAGGAACTGAATATCCGATAGGTTGCTCCCCCTCTGATGTGGGATCCTCTGGCTTTACGATCGTAGGGTCATAACCCTTATTAACATCATCTACAACTGGTTCAATAATGTGAGTTACTTGTAGAGATGTATTTGAAGATTGCAGCGATCGTTGAGTAGAATCTTCTTTGTACTTGGTTCTCTGTTCTGCCCTTTTTCTCTTCTCTTCTTTCTTCTTTTGCTTTTCTTCTTCTATTTTCTCCTTCTTCTTTATTTGAGGCTCAGGACTTAAATCCTTCACAACCAGTTCAACATTTGTTTCCTTAGGCTCTTGTTGTTTAGCAGTCATAGCCACTTCTTCATTCCCTTGGGGCTCAGATGTAGAAACCATCATAGCCAGATTAATTTCTTCATTTGGCTTAGGAATGTCATCCTTCATAGCCAACCCTTCAGTAGGTCTTGACTCAGATACTGAGGCTATCTCCAACAATGTTTGTGTTAGGTTTGTATATAGCGCGAACATGCAATCAAATTACATAAATAGTGCGGAAGCGCAATAAAATGGATTTTAAAATTTTTCATACAAACCATCACCATGATCATCCTTGTGATTAATTATCAATTAAACGAAAGAGATAGAGATATAGAATTATACCCTTGTAGAACCATGCTTCTACAGGTACGAGTTCACCTCCAAATCCTTCGCGTTCTCCTTGAATTCCACCGATTAAATTCCTTCCTTTGATCAACGTTAGCCACCCAAGTGTTTGGCCTCTAGAGGTGATCCACCAAGGAATAATAGTTGTTCAAGAAAATGGGTGTTGGCAAAACCCTATTTTCTATCTCTATAGAAATTGTAAGTACTCTCTCTCTCCAATTTTTATGGAAGAGTGTGTAACTATCTAACCCTAAATCATGATAAGACTCCTCTTATTTATCGATATAGGAAACCCTCCTAAACTATTTAGGATTAGGGTTTTTATTTTAATTAAACTCCTTTAATTAATTATACTCCTAATCCAATTAAGAATGCATGAGAGAGTACTTCTATTAATTAATTCCCAATCCCTATTAGGAATTAAATAATAGTAATAGTAATAATAATAATAAGACTCCTCTTATTAATTTATATTTAATATTTCTAAAATATTAAATAATAAATATTAAACTATTTAATTTATTCTATCTCCATAGATTAAATTAAATACACTTAACTTATTATTATGATTATGTCATTTACTTCTTAAATAAATATTTTTCTTTTGCGGTGCGACCCTTTAGGTTCTCCATATTAAACCGGTTGTGAATAAATCAATTAGAACAATTCTAATTTTATTTAAATATATAAATTAAACTATTTAATTCATTTAAATAAATAATATTTATTCTACAATAAGGGTAAGCCCCCTTAGCGATCAACGACTTTCCAGATAATATAGATTTCAACATTAATCACAAAAGAACCTTTCAGTGAATAGTTACTGTACAATTCAATCCTTCTACCATACAATGTCCCAATTAAATATAAGACATGGAATTACTATCAAGTCAGATTTTATTTAATTATATGTATTTCGATTCTCAAATGCACAACTCCGATTAATGCAAATTAGAAACTCCTTTCTAATTTCATTTTGCTTTGGCCAAAGACTTCTGAGTTGTCATTTATCAAATCACATAGGACATTCACTCCTTTTACTAGAAGTGGTAGATTCTTTGTTGACCATTCACCTATCTTCATGTGCAACTTATTATACCCAATCATACCCTTTGATATACCTAAAGGTCTTAAGGGACATGTTAAAGTATAACTCATCATACACAAGATACTATGATGATCTCAAGTTCAAGGATCACTTGTACTACTATCACTAGAGGAATTCCTATTGACAGACGAGTAAAACTCCATTAGGTATTCCTTAGCGAGTCACGTTCAGTGAACTTATTCTCCAATAAGCACCTACATACTTGCTTTAGTGTCTCCACACAAATGATTATGAGATCAATCATCCTCTTCCTAAGAGCAAGCAACGTATGTACTAATCTATTCGAATTCACTAATCCCCTTTTTAGTAATCCATCGATTAGGAACGATTTTTAGTTTGTGAGCTATCTAGAATTTAGATCTTATTAGCATGATCCCCATCATGATTCTAAAAGCATTGCTCAAAACTATGGGTTTATTACATTTAATATAACAGCACCATGTAGATAATGTAAAATGCCTTTAATAACCGAATAAGATTATAAAGTATATGCTACATCATATCAAATATGATTGGCTTGTGTGCATACTACTTTCAATCTCCCACTTGCACTAAAGTCAATCGTCAAGGTATCTAATACCCTTCTTCTCTAAGTGACGATCATCCTGCTGTTTGGATAAAGCTTCAGTAAATGGATATGCAATGTTGTTCTCCAGAGTCCACTATCTCTTTAGTGACTTTTCCTCTTTCAATGATTCCGCTAATCAAATGAAAGTGCCGCAACACTTGTTTGAATCCAAGATGAGACTTAGGAACTATTCCTAGTTCTGTAATGAACTTTTCATCCAAACAATCAACTTGCAGCTTCATTTACAGCTATATACTTTGTCTTTGTCACTAAACCAGCAACTTTTTGCTGTTTGGAACCTTTCCAATTCACTGCACTACCTTTTGATGTAACTATTTACCCTAACGTGGATTTGTTATCGTCTTGGTCAGTCTAAAAAACTTGAGTCAATTTAGCCCTCTAGTTTTTGATTCAAACCCACCATGTATCATGATCACATCTTCAGTACTAGTTAAGTACCTAAAGATGTTTATCACTGTCTTACAGTAATCATCTCCAGAATATGACTGATCAACATCAAGCCTTGTATATTCATTGCATACATGATAGTAACTTATACGATCTGTCTTTCAATTGGGGACAATTTTAGAGGGATACTGTTGGTATATTTGTATGTATAACAAATAACACACATACACGCAAGTGCACGCGATCCACAAGTAATATAAAGTAAGTAAAGTATCGATCCCACGAGGAAATAAATTGTATTTATGACTACAAACACCGATTTTGTAATTAGTTTGGTCTCTTTAAACAAGCGGTTTTTAATGATGAAATAGTCTAATAATTACTAATGAAATAATTAGAACAAATTTAATGGTAAAAATTACAGATTTTATAGGCTTGGGATTATAATTTCACTTAATGCAGATTTAGATTTCCATGCTTCCTATTGTTGCTAGTTGGTTATTATGGAATGTTGGTCGAAAACACGAAAGTAAAATATGGCCATCTCTTGATGCACCATACCCATATCACACTAAATCCATAATTGATAGAATGAATGTGAACACCCTAGATGACTAACGCACTATATTTCTATGTGAATTACAATCAAACGGGTTTAAGAACAAGTTTTCAAATGACCACACATGGTGCTTCGGTATATCTCTATCCTAAGCACGAAACATAATTTCACGAGGAATGTAATAATTATGAACATATGCTAGCATAATGAGATCTTAATTTATACTTCCTTTCTCAATTTCATATAAATTATCACAGTAATTGGTTATCAAACAATTAATCATGGAGTATAGATTATGCTAGACATTCATTTCACAACCAACTAGTAAAAATAAGGAAGCACTTCAATTCTTAATCATGCAAAAGATCCATTATAATCCCAAGAATTAAATTTAGTTCATAATAACAATAATAGAGTTCATCATGCACAATTGGTTCATCATCATAATTACAGAATAGGAAAATTAATCAAAAATAGAAAATATTCAAGCTCCCTGTTCCGTTCTGCAACTTCTGATGATTTTCCAAGTTGTGTAGATAGTTGATTTCTTGCTCCCAATCTCCAATTCAGCATCCATATAGCTCCATTCTTCAGTTCCCAAATGCAATTTATGCTCAGCTGATGATTTCCAAGTTTGAAGCTCGAATGCAGTAACTATTCTATTTTCGTGTAGGAGCCGAGCTCTCAAAATTGAATTCTCAATTGGCTAATAATACAAGCATAAATTGTCTTCTTTTGACTTATTATTATTCCCACTAATAAAAGCTAAACCCACTGATCCCTCAAAATCTGGCATTGCATGATTTCTGGATAATGCTGCATCGCTGGATAGAACGTGCTGCATGGGCGGCTGGCGACGGGCGCAGCTGCACCGGCGCCCTTTGTAAAAGGGGCGCAACTGCGCCGGGGGCATGGCATGGGCAGGAGGGGCGCAGCTGCGCCGGCGCCCTTTGTAAAAGGGGCGCAGCTGCGCCGGGTGCCAGTTTGCTGCAGTGCTGCTATTGCATAATTTCTCAACTGTTATGACCTGCACAAGCAACAAACAATCAAATAGCACCCATCCACAAATGCACAACATCCCGAGCAAAAATTACCAAAAACAATGCAAAAGCCGTATAATGAGGCTAGTGAATCAAAAACCGAACGAGATGGGGAAATGCATGAATTTACACTAGATAGCTATTAGAAAAGCATCAAATGAAACCAAATAGTATCCAATAAGTAGGTATGAAACCTACTTATCAAATACCCCCAAACTTGAATTGTTGCTTGTCCTCAAGCTAATACAACGAAATGAATGCAAACATGAATGCAAATATGAATGCAATGTAATAAGAATGCACCATGACCCTCATCAATTAGCAAGCAATCCACAATATTTGCCTCAGAAGAATCTAGCGACACATCAAAACTTGGTCCGTGTACCGTGATACCCGTGCAACTCAAATTCCGTGGTGAATGATAAAGTGTGTGTGTGTGCAGTAATCATCAAACTATAGTAATCCCAATCGATTCTCATAATATGTTTCTTAGGGAAAATTTATATAATCGAACCTCTAAAAGACAATTGGGTAAATATAGTTAAAACCACGCTATGTTCAAAATGTGGGGATCGACTTAGACATTATTCGGACCATGACGCTTGGTCGTGCAATGCCTAGTTCCCTTAGGCTATTCAATGATACCCATGTAACGAGCTTTCGGCCAACGACTCCCAAACCAATTGGTCATAGGGCGCTAGGTGTAGAGACATCCCTCGGGTGTACTTACTCGGATATCAAAGGCCACAAAACTAGGCTGACCAAGTCTTTATTAACACACCATTTTTTTTTATCAACGAATGCGTTTTACGCTCCATTTCGTTGCATAAATACTCTACTAGGTACTCCCCCAAACTTGAACACGTGTGATTTCAACTAATATTTCCCACAATTGCCACAATCATTAAAAACACAACCAATTCTCTCCAGAACTCAATTATGCGAATCTTTGGGCTACTTAGTTAGAAAACTACTGAGAACGCGCAAACCGGTTTTATCACAGCAAACGCAAGACAAGAGTTGCAATGTATCATGGCATCCGACCCAAAGTCTTAACAGTTAGCAAAAATCAAAAAGTTTTCATCATAGGCATGTGGGGATGCATAATAATCAAAATAAGAGGATCATGCAACTAAACTACATGATGTGATATGATATGCATGAGAAATTCACCATAATATTTTTAATTTTTTTCTTTTTTTCTTTTTTTTTTTCTTTTTTTTTTATTTTTTTTTGAAAATAAGGAAACAAATACCTAAAATAACAATAAAGCAAACAATTAACAATAAAACAGATAATTTAAAGCATCACAAAATAACTAGGCAAGCCTAATACCCCCAAACTTAAAATATGCAATGTCCGCATTGGAGATAATAGGGTAAAGAGTACTCCCCTAAGAAGCGTCCTCGGTGCCGCTAGGCGGCGTGTCGGGCGGAGGATAAGGGATGCCGGAGCCGAATGTGGGAAACTCAATGTGGACCCCCTGCTGACCGAACGCCTCCGATAGTGCACCAACGAAGGAGACGCTGTAATCCCTGAAGCTCGTGTGTAACGCGTCCATGCGGCGCTGCAGGCGGCGCATGTCGTGCTCATGTCCACCGACGCCCCTCTGCTGCACTGGCGGGGCAGGCATGCCCTCCTCACTGGCCTCCTCCACCTCATCAGCCACAATAAAACCCAACCCATTAGGTCGGGACTCTCCACCGTGCTAAACATTATACTTTCGGATCGTGGCGCTATCGATGTCTCGCATAGGTAGCTGGAGAGCCTCCTCGCCCCATTCCACGTTTGCCGCTAGGCATAGGCGTGTGATGATCGAGGCGTGTGGAATGGCACCGGAAGTGACAGCCCGCATGAAACGAAGCATGGACTGGTTGATGATATATCCCACGTTGATGCTGCCTCCATGCAGAATACGGTGCAAGAGTACCGCGCGGTCCCGTGTCACGTCCTGATGATGGGTGGTGGGCAAGATACTCGCGCAAATGAAGGCGTACCACGCCTTGGCATATCTGTTTAGCGCGGTCTGAGGGAAGTGAACCTTCAAGGTGGTGCCTGGCTGAGTCTTCCACTGCGTGTCCGGCTGGCACATCTCATGTATCAACGCATCAAGGTCGGTTTCGTAGCGTTCATGTACCACCCAGTCGGTGGCCTTAGCAGTAGCAGATGGTAGGCGAAAAAGTTCATTGATTGCCTGCGCCGAGTAGGATACTTGCTTGCCCCGCACGAAGGAAATCCCATTCTGTGTTTCCCGGGCGTTGGCATAGAACTCGCGAACAATGGCTATCGGGGCTGACTTCGGTGTCTCAATGAATAGCAACCAACCCAAACGCCGGATTTGGTCAAGAATGCGCCCATCCTGTGCCTTGGGCTTCAAACCCCTCTCTGGTATGAAGGATTTGACGCTAAGCACCTCCCAGTAGTAATGCTGTGCAGATAGATTGACAAATTTGGTGGCATCCAGAGTATTGATGCCACCACCAGTAGATTCGGATCCGCTGCTGCTGGAAGAAGAAGGTTGGGGAGTGCGTGCGCGCTTCGGCATGGTGGTATGTGATTAGGGTTTGAAGGAAGAGTGTAGGTAGTTAGGGTTTTGAGAGAGTGGGTAGGGATGAGAGGAGAGGGTTTTGTGTTGCTGCTAGAGAGTCAGTTAGGGTTTGATGATTGTGACTGATAGGGACCGACTATTTATAAAAAAAAAATTCCGCGATCGGCGCAGCTGCGTCGCAGTTGTACTGGGAAGGGGGCGCAGCTGCGCCGAAAATGAACTGATGGTGAGGCGCAGCTGCGCAGTTGTTCAGATGTTGCATGCAAGGGCGGCCCGGCGCAGCTGCGCCGATATTGAACTGAAGAGGGGGCGCAGCTGCGCTGGAGCTCAGGAATCCTGGAATTTTTTTTTTTTTTTTTTCACTCTCTGAACAACGGCAAGTGTTGCAATGGACGATACACCCCCAAACTTAAAGTGTGATCAAGGCAAACGCTTGAGGGCAAGATTAGACACCTGAAATAGAAACAAACACGCATGTTAAAATGAAATCACACAAACTAAATAAAAATCACACAATAATAGAAGTAATAAAAGTAATCTCGGGTTGCCTCCCGAGGAGCGCTTTGTTTTAAAGTCGGTTAGCTCGACTCTCATTGATGCTCAATCCATGGCCAGGTCAACTGAGGATTTTTGGCGATCAAATTCACCTCCCCAATAGTGCTTCAATCTTTGGCCATTAACCTTGAATGGTTGCTCACTGTCCTTTCCAACAATCTCGATGGCTCCATGTGGAAACACAGCAGTGATGGTAAAGGGACCCGACCATCGGGATTTGAGCTTTCCCGGGAATAACTTGAGCCTGGAGTTGAATAGTAAGACCGCTTGGCCAGGTTCAAATTTTCTCTCGATGATTTTTCGGTCGTGCCATCTCTTTACCTTCTCCTTGTAGAGTTTCGAATTCTCATAGGCTTGCAATCGGAACTCATCGAGTTCATTAAGCTGTAGGAGTCTCCTTTCTCCTGCTGCAGATGGGTCAAAATTCAACTTTTTAATGGCCCAGTAAGCTTTGTGCTCTAATTCAACCGGTAGATGACAAGCCTTGCCATAAACCATGTGGTAAGGAGACATGCCGAGAGGTGTCTTGTATGCAGTTCTATAAGCCCACAAGGCTTCATCTAGCTTTAGAGACCAATCTTTTCTGGTAGGATTAACAATCTTTTCCAGAGTTCTTTTTACCTCTCGGTTGGATACTTCGGCTTGACCATTTATCTGTGGATGGTAGGCAGTGGCAATCCTGTGTCTTACTCCATATTTGGCCAAGAGAGATGTGATCTGTTTGTTGCAAAAATGGCTCCCCTCATCACTAATGATCGCCCGAGGAGTGCCAAATCTAGTAAAAATGTTTTTTTGTAGGAACCTCAAAACCACCTTAGCATCATTGGTTGGTAACGCCGAAGCTTCCACCCATTTAGATACATAATCAACTGCTAGAAGGATATAGAGATTGTTGCAGGATGATGGAAATGGTCCCATGAAGTCTATGCCCCATACGTCAAAGATCTCCACCTCCAAGATCACATTTAGTGGCATTTCATTACGGTTGGAGATGTTGCCCACCCGTTGGCATCGATCACAATTCTTTATGAAGTGGTGGGCATCTTTGAACAAGGTGGGCCAATAAAATCCGGCCTGGAGTACCTTTGCTGCTGTTCTCTGCGTTCCATAATAGCCACCATACAGAGAAGAATGACATGCATTTAATATACTGGTACTCTCGACATCGGGGATGCATCTTCGGATCACAAGATCTGTGCATTGTTTGAACAAGTAAGGCTCATCCAACATGTATCTCTTTGTATCATGCAAAAATTTCTTCCTCTGCTGAGAAGTTAGATCCGGTGGTAGCACATGACTCACAAGATAGTTGACAATATCAGCGAACCATGGGATTTCAGATGCGACTGCAAATAGCTGCTCATCAGGGAAACAATCGTTTATTTCAACCTTCTCTTTGCTCTCTAAATCCGGATTGTCCAATCTGGAAAGATGATCGGCTACCAGATTTTCCATACCTTTCTTATCCTTAATTTCCAAGTCAAACTCTTGGAGCAAAAGGATCCATCTGATTAATCTAGGCTTGACATCTTTCTTTGAGATCAAATACCGAATTGCTGCATGATCAGTGTACACCACTACCTTTGTTCCAATGAGATAGGATCGGAATTTGTCGAATGCATAGACAACCGCGAGTAGTTCCTTCTCGGTGGTGGTGTAGTTCATTTGGGCCTCCGAAAGTGTTTTGCTGGCATAGTAGACTGCATGTAGAACCTTGTCTCTGCGCTGTCCCAATACCACGCCCACAACGTAGTTACTAGCATCACACATAAGCTCAAATGGAAGAGACCAATCCGGTGCCACTATCACAGGTGCTGTTGTCAATTTCTGTTTCAACAACTCAAATGCTGCTAAGCAATTTTCATCGAATAGAAACGGAACGTCTTTTGCCAATAGATTGCACAGGGGTTTTGTGATTTTGGAGAAGTCTTTGATAAATCTCCGATAGAATCCAGCATGGCCCAAAAAACTTCGAACTCCCTTTACAGAAGTTGGTGGAGGCAATTTCTCGATAGTTTCCAACTTTGCTTTGTCCACCTCCAAACCTTTGGCTGAGACTTTGTGACCCAAAATTATTCCTTCATGAACCATGAAGTGACATTTCTCCCAATTAAGCACAAGATTTGTTTCCACGCATCTCTTCAATACCATGACTAAATTCTCAAAACAGTTGTCGAAGGAATTTCCAAACACTGAGAAGTCATCCATGAAGACCTCCATGTTGATTTCCACCATGTCAGAAAATATTGCCATCATGCATCGCTGAAATGTGGCAGGAGCATTACATAGACCAAAAGACATTCGCCTGAAAGCAAAAGTTCCATAAGGGCAAGTAAAAGTGGTCTTTTCTTGATCCTCAGGAGCTATGGCAATTTGATTATATCCAGAATATCCGTCAAGCAAACAATAGTACTCATGCCCTGCAAGTCGGTCCAACATTTGATCAATGAATGGGAGTGGAAAGTGATCCTTCCTTGTGGCTTTGTTGAGCTTTCGATAATCCATGCAAACTCTCCACCCCGTGACTGTTCGGGTTGGTATTAGCTCGTTGTTCTCATTTTTTACCACAGTTATTCCTCCCTTCTTGGGTACACACTGCACTGGGCTCACCCATGGACTGTCAGAAATGGGATAAATGATTCCGGCGTCTAGCCATTTCAGAATTTCTGTTTTCACCACTTCTTTCATGATAGGATTCAGCCTTCTTTGATGCTCTATGGTAGGCTTGCTGTCATCTTCCATCAGGATTTTGTGCATGCAAAATGCGGGGCTGATTCCTTTTATGTCTGCAATGGTCCATCCAATAGCCCCTTGAAATTCTCTGAGGATTCTTATCAGCTTGGCTTCCTGCAAGGATGTTAGTGCAGAGGAAATAATGACAGGTAATGTATCTGAAATGCCTAGGAATGCATACCTGAGATGACTAGGCAGGGGTTTGAGATCAAGCTTAGGAGGTACCTCACTGGATGGTTTTAATTGAAATGAGGCATCGTTTGAGCTTTTCAAGGGCTCAATAGGTACCTTGAATCTTGCCATCCTGGGTATTGCATCTAGAAAATGAGCATACTCACAGTTCTCGGGTTCGTCCAAGTCGATGTCTCCTGTTAGTGTCTGCTCAAGCAAGTCCCTATGTGTGGCCTTAATGAATTCCTCGGTTACTGCTTCTTCAATGATGTCAACTCGGAAACAATCTTCCGCCTCAGTTGGAAATTTCATAGCTTTGAAGACATTAAAGGTAACCTCTTGGTCTTGAACCCTCATTGTCAATTCTCCTTTTTGCACATCAATGAGAGTTCTCCCGGTAGCTAGAAATGGCCTCCCAAGTATGATGGGGATGTCCTTGTCCTCCTCAAAGTCTAAGATTATGAAATCAGCTGGGAAAATGAACTTATCAACCTTAACCAGGACATCTTCCACAATACCTCTCGGATAAGTGACTGAACGATCTGCTAGCTGAAGCGAGACATTAGTTGGTTTGGGAGCTGGTAATCCCAACTGAGTAAAGACGGACAATGGCATGAGATTAATGCTTGCACCAAGATCACATAAACATTTCTTGAATGATAAGTCTCCAATGGTGCACGGAATGGTGAAACTGCCCGGATCCTTTAATTTTGGAGGTAGCTTCCTTTGTAATACTGCACTGCATTCCTCTGTTAAGGCTACAATTTCAAAATCTTGCAGTTTCTTCTTTCTTGACAAAATACTCTTCATGAACTTGGCATAGCTTGGCATTTGTTCTAAAGCTTCTGCAAATGGTATATTGATTTGAAGCTTTTTGAAAACCTCAAGAAACTTAGAAAATTGCCTGTCCATTTTCTGCTTTTGCTGCCTTTGAGGATATGGAACTGGTGGATAATACCTTGTGGGGGGAGGTTGAGTTTTTTCTGTGCTCTTTATGGGTGGGGGTTCTGATTTCTCAATGCTAACCTCCTCGTCAAAAAATTCAGCAGTTGCAGTTTCTGGGGAAGGGCTCAGCTGCGCCGGTCCCCTTTGTAAAATGGGCGCAGCTGCGCCGCTAGGTTCCAGTGGTGATGAAGGGTGCAGCTGCGCTGTCTGCTCGTGTGACAGTGGCGCAGCTGCGCTGTCTGGCAAGGTCTGCTTTCCACTTCTGGTGGTAACAGCTTGGCATTGCTCCTTCCCATTTCTCCTTGGATTGACTTCTGTATCACTAGGGAGGGCCCCTTGAGGTCTGCTAGACAACAAACTGAACAATTGACTCATTTGATTTTCCAAATTCTTGAAGCCTAATGTTTGGCCTTGCTCCAACCTGTCAGTTTTGGCCATGTATTTCTCCAAATTCTCACTCATTTCAGCGACCTTCCTATCAGTGGCCGTGACTTGTTGCTGATTGTGGAACCCCGGAGGATGGCTAGGTTTTGGAGCTTGTTGTTGGTCTTGTCGGTTGCTCCATGAGAAGTTGGGGTGATTCCTATTCCCCGGAGTGTAGTTGTTCTGATATTGATTTGTTGGCCGCTGATAGTTGCTCACAAAGTGCACAGATTCAGCATTGATGGCACATTGATCCGAAGCGTGAGAACCTGCACAAAGCTCACAAATCATGGAAACTTGCTCACCTTTACCTTCACATATGTTGTCAAGCTTCTTGGCCATAGCTGAAATCTGGGCTTGAAGTGAAGTGGCTGTGTCAACCTCTAGTATCCCTGCCACTTTTGGTTGAGTGGATCTGGAGGATGGCCATTGATAGTTGTTTGCAGCCATAGTCTCCAAAAGTTCATAAGCTTCATCATAGTTTTTACCCATTAATGCTCCACCCGCAGCTGCATCGATGCCTGCCCGTGTTTGAATATTCAACCCATTGTAAAATGTGTTCAGCTGCATCCATTGGGGCAAACCGTGATGTGGGCACTTTCTCAATAGTTCCTTGTACCGCTCCCATGTCTCGTACAAGGATTCTCCATGATGTTGCTCATATGAGGATATGTCATTTCTCAACTTAGCAGTTTTGGCCGGTGGGAAGAACTTTGCTAAGAATTTCTGGGCCAAATCTTGCCAAGTAGTAATGGATCCGGGTGGTAGCGAGTGTAGCCAACTCTTTGCTTTATCCCTCAATGTGAATGGGAATAACCGCAATCTCACCGCATCTTCCGAGATCCCGCTGAATTTGAATGTATCACATATCTCCAAGAAATTTATCAAGTGCTCATTCGGGTCATCAACCACCATTCTTCCGAATTGGACAGAATTTTGGATCATATGGATTGTCCCTGGTTTGATTTCAAAGGAATTAGTTGTTATGGCTGGCCTTGAGATACTTGATTGCAAATCATTGATTCTTGGCGTAGCATAATCTCTTAAGGCTTTTTGTGCTTCGCCCGCCATAGGTTGAGGTTGTTCTAGATCCTCCAGAGTATTTTCAGCACACTTCCTTGATTGTTGAACCCTTTTTTCAATGTTGTCCACAAAAGGCAATAGGTTAGGATTCTTCGACCGAGTATGCATACACTACTCAAGAGTACCTATCACAATGTAGAAGAAAATAAAATAGAATTAGGATAAGAACATATTTGTTTAACTAAAGCCAATCTAATTTAAATTGATGATGAAAGTTATAAACACAATTGCAATTCCCCGGCAACGGCGCCAAAAACTTGTTGGTATATTTGTATGTATAACAAATAACACACATACACGCAAGTGCACGCGATCCACAAGTAATATAAAGTAAGTAAAGTATCGATCCCACGAGGAAATGAATTGTATTTATGACTACAAACACCGATTTTGTAATTAGTTTGGTCTCTTTAAACAAGCGGTTTTTAGTGATGAAATAGTCTAATAATTACTAATGAAATAATTAGAACAAATTTAATGGTAAAAATTACAGATTTTATAGGCTTGGGATTATAATTTCACTTAATGCAGATTTAGATTTCCATGCTTCCTATTGTTGCTAGTTGGTTATTATGGAATGTTGGTCGAAAACACGAAAGTAAAATATGGCCATCTCTCGATGCACCATACCCATATCACACTAAATCCACAATTGATAGAATGAATGTGAACACCCTAGATGACTAACGCACTATATTTCTATGTGAATTACAATCAAACGGGTTTAAGAACAAGTTTTCAAATGACCACACATGGTGCTTCGGTATATCTCTATCCTAAGCACGAAACATAATTTCACGAAGAATGTAATAATTATGAACATATGCTAGCATAATGAGATCTTAATTTATACTTCCTTTCTCAATTTCATATAAATTATCACAGTAATTGGTTATCAAACAATTAATCATGGAGTATAGATTATGCTAGACATTCATTTCACAACCAACTAGTAAAAATAAGGAAGCACTTCAATTCTTAATCATGCAAAAGATCCATTATAATCCCAAGAATTAAATTTAGTTCATAATAACAATAATAGAGTTCATCATGCACAATTGGTTCATCATCATAATTACAGAATAGGAAAATTAATCAAAAATAGAAAATATTCAAGCTCCCTGTTCCGTTCTGCAACTTCTGATGATTTTCCAAGTTGTGTAGATAGTTGATTTCTTGCTCCCAATCTCCAATTCAGCATCCATATAGCTCCATTCTTCAGTTCCCAAATGCAATTTATGCTCAGCTGATGATTTCCAAGTTTGAAGCTCGAATGCAATAACTATTCTATTTTCGTGTAGGAGCCGAGCTCTCAAAATGGAATTCTCAATTGGCTAATAATACAAGCATAAATTGTCTTCTTTTGACTTATTATTATTCCCACTAATAAAAGTTAAACCCACTGATCCCTCAAAATCTGGCATTGCATGATTTCTGGATAATGCTGCATCGCTGGATAGAACGTGCTGCATGGGCGGCTGGCGACGGGCGCAGCTGCGCCGGCGCCCTTTGTAAAAGGGGCGCAGCTGCGCCGGGGGCATGGCATGGGCAGGAGGGGCGCAGCTGCGCCGGCGCCCTTTGTAAAAGGGGCGCAGCTGCGCCGGGTGCCAGTTTGCTGCAGTGCTGCTATTACATAATTTCTCAACTGTTATGACCTGCACAAGCAACAAACAATCAAATAGCACCCATCCACAAATGCACAACATCCCGAGCAAAAATTACCAAAAACAATGCAAAAGCCCTATAATGAGGCTAGTGAATCAAAAACCGAACGAGATGGGGAAATGCATGAATTTACACTAGATAGCTATTAGAAAAGCATCAAATGAAACCAAATAGTATCCAAAAAGTAGGTATGAAACCTACTTATCAGATACACTCCATGGCTCATCATCATGAGACCTTTCTTGGAGTTTGCCATGCTAAACGCCTTTAGCATCAAATGAATATACGTTCCTTGGGTCAAGCCGAACATCCTTTTAAATCTATCTATATAGATTTATATCCCCAATTTACAGGATGCTCCTCCCAAGTCATTCATGGAGGAATGTTTAGACAATTTTATCTTTACTATTTGTAGTATTGGTGTGTTATTCCTTATCAGTAGTATATCAACATATAATACTTGGAATGTCACAGTGCTCCCACTGACACTTTTGTACACACTAGGTTCATTCTCATTTTTGATAAAATCAAACTCTTTTGATTGTCACATCAAAACGAATATTCTACCTTTGAGAAGCTTGCTTCAATCTATAAATGGATCATTGTAGCTTAAAACACGATTTGCTTCAACCTTTGAAATAAATTCCTCTGGCTGTATCTGAAAGTAGTATGCACACAAGCCAATCATATTTGATATGATGTAGCATATACTTTGTAATCTTATTCATTTATTAATAAAAGAATTGACTTTCTTAAAAGGCATTTTATATTATCTACATAATGTTGTTATATATTAAATGTGATAAACCCATAGTTTTGAGCAATGCTTTTAGAATCATGATGGTGATCATGCTAATGAGATCTAAATTCAAGATAGCTCACAAACTAAAATTCTTCCTAATCATTGGATTACTAAATTGGGGATTAGTGAATCCGGATAGATTAGTACATACGTTGCTTGCTCTTAGTAAGAGGATGATTGATCTCATAATCATTTGTGTGGAGACACTAAAGCAAGTATGTAGGTGCTTATTGGAGAATAAGTTCACTGAACGTGACTCGCTAAGGAATACCTAATGGAGTTTTACTCTCCTGTCAATAGGAATTCCTCTAGTGATAGTAGTACAAGTGATCCTTGGACTTGAGATCATCATAGTATCTTGTGTATGATGAGTTATACTTTAACATGTCCCTTAAGACCTTTAGGGTATATCAAAGGGTATGATTGGGTATAATAAGTTGTACATGGAGATAGGTGAATGATCAACAAAGAATCTACCACGTCTAGTAAAAGATGTGTATGTCCTATGTGATTCGATATATGACAACTCAGTAGTCCTTGGCCAAGGCAGAATGAAATTAGAAAGGAGTTTCTAATTTGCATTAATCAGAGTTGTGCATTTGGGAATCGAAATACATATAATTAAATAAAATAAGACTTGACAGTAAATCCATGTCTTATATTTAATTGGGACATTGTATGGTAGAAGGATTGAATTGTACGGTAACTATTTACTCAAAAGTTCTTTTGTGATTAATGTTGAAATCTATATTATCTGCAAAGTCGTTGATCGCTAAGGGGGCTTACCCTTATTGTAGAATAAATATTATTTATTTAAATGAATTAAATAGTTTAATTTATTTATTTAAATAAGATTAGAATTGTTCTAATTGATTTATTCACAACCGGTTTAATATGGAGAACCTAAAGGGTCACACCGCAAAAGGAAAATATTTATTTAAGAAGTAAATGGCATAATTGTAATAATAAGTTAAGTGTATTTAATTTACTCTATGGGGATTGAATAAATTAAATAGCTTAATATTTATTATTTAATATTTTAGATATATTAAATATAAATTAATAAGAGGAGTTTTATTATTATTATTACTTTTACTATTATTTAATTTCTAATAGGGATTGAGAATTAATTAATAGAAGTACTCTCCCATGGGTTCCTAATTGGATTAGGAGCATTATTAATTAAAGGAGTTTAATTATAATACAAACCCTAATCCTAAATAGTTTAGGGAAGGATTATTCCTACATCTATAAATAAGAAGGGTCTTGTCATAGATGAGGGTTACACACTTTTGCATTAGATTGTGGAGAGTACTTGTAATTTCTATAGAGATAGAAACTAGGGTTTTGCCAAACACCCAACTTCTTGAATACTAGTTCTTCCTTGGTGGATCACCTCTAGAGGCCAAACACTTGGGTGGCTAACGTTGATCAAAGGAAGGAATCACACCGTAGCATTCGAGGAGAACACGGAGGACTAGGAGTTGAATTTGTACCCGAGGAAGCTTTGTTCTACGACGGTATAATTTCTTATTCTCTTTCTCTTTCGTATATATCGTTAATCCGTTTTATCGCGCTTCCGCTCTATTTATGTAATTTGATTGCATGCTCGCGTTATATACAAACCTAACAGTGGTATAGGAGCCTAATCATGTGCTAATTATCAATCTTGATGATTCCATGTATGAATTGATATGCGACGTAATCGGATTTTGGGCTGAAGAAAATTTTTTCTGAATCTGCATCGCGGCACGGCCGCGTCGCTTCCAGTTCATTCTGGAGCGCGGCCGCGCCCTAACCCAGAAAATGTTTCTGGGGGTGCAGCGCGGCCGCGCCGCTCCTAGTTCAAATTGGAGCGCAGTCGCGCCGGTGTCCAGACTTTGAAATTTTTTTGTTTTTCTCAATTAAAATATATGGTTTATTTAATTGATAAAAGTTTAAAATAAAAGAGTTTATTTTATCTGGAATAGGATTTCAGATTGCTAAAATTAAAGGAGTTTAATTTGGATTTGGTTTTTGATTAAAATAAAAAGGGTTTATTTTGTTTCAAAACTAAATATTAGCAAAACTTTTGCCTATTAATTGATATCAATGCATATATGGAATGGTTTTATTATTCATGGGATGAATGTTATTTATTGATACATATAGAGATATGTATGATAATAAATAGGGATTGATTATGGACTGTTGACCAATGTGTGATTGGATTTATTTTAGTGGATGCTTGAATGTATGGGTTTTTATAAATGGGGTCTGCGTACCTCGTCTTCTCTAATTTTTCTTAATGTAAATTCTATCTCCCTCCTATGTACTTCCCCTTGACTGCTGATCAAGGTTTCTATTTATTGTAAATAGTTTATGTAATAGGACTAGTTAGAATTAATTTTTTTTTTTGAAGAATTGGAGACAAAGGAGCAAGGAGCGCTTGAAGATCCGTTTGTATTGGAGCCCGGGTTTAAATGTAATAGTTATATTTAAATTTAATTCTTGCACCCTAGGTTTGACCTTTTGGTTCACTTGGTGGCTCTAGTGAACCAAGCTAGAATAAAAGTCCATAATCAATCCGGGTAGAATATAGTATTCTATATGTGCATATTTACTATATATATATCTATTATATATTATACAACATGCTTCGCATGTTAAATAATATGACACGTATTTTATATATATATATGTGCATGCGCGCTAAACAAGATGAGACTAATAATAACAAACCTCTCAAAGTAATATATTAAGTCCTAAGCGTTCAAAGATATTTGGAATATCGAACGTCGCCTTCTAGCATGGTAAAACAATAGAGTATTAAATATTTAATATGAGTTTGTTGTGTCACCACAAGGCAAGTATTAAATATTTAAGATGTTGCTTTATCACATTTGATGCTTATAAATAGACTGAACGACGCTGTTTTGTTGTGTCACCACAAGGATAGTGTTTTTCTTTCGAATATATGGAAGTGCTAGGTTGGACTTAACTTGGATAATTTTGATTCGGATGTGTCACCACTTGATCAAAATAATCTAAGAGGCAAACTGCAAGGAGTTACATAGTGATGTAATTACAATAGTGATGTAATTACAATAGTTGTCTACCTATTTATTTATATATCGCTTGTTGTGTCACCACAAGGCTATATACATTTGAAATGGGATCCTTAATCTCACTAGCAAATCTTTAATTAGAATTGCCGAACTATATAATGAGGGTAATATAGTTTGATGAAAATAGTAGGAGATACCAATTTAAAATAAAGACCTAATTTTATTTTGGTAATTAATAAATTGAATGTATGCTAAAATGTTGTCTAGTTCACATGCAGAATTTAAAAATTTCAAACTCACTATCACTGCGTAGCATACTTGATGCTAACAAACTGACCGGACCGAATTACACGGACTGGTTAAGGAATCTGAGAATTGTTCTCACTGCTAAAAAGATTTCTTATGTCCTAAATTCGCCAGTCCCTGCAAGTGTTGCAGAAACAGCCTCCGAGGAAGAGATTGCTACTTTCAGAAAGTGGCAAGATGATGCAATCTTGGCTCAATGCATCATGCTCGCATCCATGAGTAACGAGCTTTAGCGTCAGCATGAAACTATGGATGCTCCTACTATATTGCTGCATCTCAAAGAGTTGTATGGTGAGCAAAGTAGGACTGCTAGATATCAGATATCTAAGGAGCTCTTCCGATCTCGTATGACCGAGGGCACTGCTGTTGAGACTCATGTCCATAAGATGATCAATCTGATTGAACAGCTTGGACAGCTTGGGTTCGTGATGGATGGGGAGTTAAGTCAAGATTTGATCTTGCAGTCACTCCCGGACACCTTCTCACAATTTGTTGTGAATTTTCACATGAATAAGTTGGACGTCAACTTGCCTGAGCTACTTAACATGTTGAAAACTGCTGAAGGTCACTTCTCATCCAACAAGAACCAAGTCTTACTAGTGGATGATTCTTCCAAGAAAAGGAAGAGGCCCAAGGTATCTTTTGAAAAGAAGAAAAACAAGAAGGCTAAGGGCAAGGCAAAGAGGAAGGATAAAAAAAAACCTGATCCAGATAGCAAAGGAATTTGCTACAATTGCAATAAGCCGGGACACTGGAAGAGTTACTGGAAGGAGTATCTTGCGGACCAAAAGAGGCTTGGAGAAGCTTCGACTTCCGATTTAGGTTTGTTCATGATTGAAATTAATTTTTCTGAAAGTCAAAATTCTACTTGGGTATTGGATACCGGCTGTAGTTCTCACATATGTAATAATGTGCAGGGACTAAGCAGAAGTAGAAAGCTGGACAAGGATGAAGTCGTCCTACGAGTGGGAAATGGAGCAAAGGTTGCTGCATTAGCTGTAGGGACTTATCGTTTGGCACTGCCTTCGAGCAAGTTCATTAGTTTAAATAATTGTTATTATGTTCCGACACTCATTAGAAACATTATTTCAATTTCTGTATTGGATATGGATGGTTTTAATATTATAATAAAGAACAACAATTGTTCTATTTATAATACTAATGTTTTATATGGTGTTGGGAACTTACTGAATGGACTATACATACTTGACTTGCATGAAAATATACTTCAAATTGAACAAACTAAGAAAAGAAAAAAAGATTATGTTAATTATACCTTTATGTGGCACTGTAGACTCGGTCATGTCAATGAAACAAGATTATCCATGTTGCATAAAGATGGGCTTATAGAGCTATCTGATTACGAATCATATCCAACTTGTGAATCTTGTCTCATGGGTAAGATGACTAAATCTCCTTTTAGTGGAAAAGGAGAAAGAGTTACAGAGTTGTTAGCGTTGGTACACACAGACGTATGTGGACCTATGACAATGAATGCACGAGGAGGGTATTCTTATTTTATTACTTTCACTGATGATCATTCTAGATTTGGATATGTGTATTTAATGAAATACAAATCTGAATCGTTTGAAAAGTTCAAAGAATTCAGAAGTGAAGTAGAGAAACAAACTGGCAAGAGTATTAAGATTCTTCGATAGGATCGAGGAGGGGAATACTTAACCAATGAGTTTCTCAATTGTCTCAAAGAAAATGGTATAATCTCACAATGGACTCCACCAGGGACGCCACAGTTGAATGGTTTATCTGAAAGGAGAAATCGAACATTGTTAGACATGGTTCGATCCATGATGAGTTTTATCGACCTTCCAGTATCCTTCTGGGGTTATGCCCTAGAATCGGTTGCATACCTACTTAACAAGGTACCTACCAAATCCGTCCCAAAGACCCCATATGAGATATGGACAGGGAGGAAACCAAATTTTAAGCATGTTAAGACTTGGGGTTGTCCAGCTTATGTCAAATGGTTTGAGCAAGATAAGTTGAAGACTAGATCCGACAAGTGTAGATTTGTGGGATACCCTAAAAAAACATCAGGGTATTATTTCTATTACCCGCCTAATCAAAAGGTGTTTGTTGCGAAACACGCTGCCTTCTTGGAAAAGGAGTTTATCCTTGAAGGGGTCAGTGGGAGTAAGATATATCTTGAAGAAGTTCAAGAACCACAAAATACTACGGATCAAAGTCAGGTACCTGACCAAGTAGAAGAACCTACTGTACCACTACCTATTCGTAAATCTGGAAGAGTATCGAAGATACCTGATAGGTATGGATTCATCATAGAGGATGATGATGAGGTACGCATCATAGATGATGATGATCCATTGACTTACGAAGAGGCTATGAGTAGTGAAGACTCAGAGAAATGGCAAGAAGCCATGAAATCCGAGATGGACTCCATGTATGAAAACCAAGTATGGACTTTGGTTTCACCACCTGAGGGCATTAAGCCTATTGGGTGTAAATGGGTCTTTAAGAGAAAGACTGGAGCAGATGGCAAGGTAGAGACCTATAAGGCCCGACTGGTTGCAAAAGGTTTCAAACAAAGACAAGGAGTTGACTATGATGAAACCTTCTCACCAGTAGCTATGCTCAAGCTCATTCGGATTTTGCTTGCAATTGCAGCTTATTATGACTATGAGATCTGGCAAATGGACGTGAAAATGGCCTTCCTCAATGGAGAGCTTGAGGAGAATGTATATATGATACAGCCAGAGGGTTTTGTTTCAACGGTTGGAACAAACCAAGTCTGTAAGCTACAACGATCCATTTATGGATTGAAGCAAGCTTCTCGAAGATGGAACATCCGTTTTGATGAGATAATCAAAAGGTTTGATTTTATCAAAAATGAGGATGAACCTTGTGTGTACAGAAGGTTAGTGGGAGCGCTGTTTCATTCCTTGTATTATATGTTGATGACATATTACTGATAGGGAATGATGTTCCTATGCTACAGTCGATCAAAATTTGGTTATCTAAACACTTCTTCATGAAGGACTTGGGTGAGGCATCCTATATTTTAGGGATAAAGATCTATAGAGATAGATCTAAAAGGATGCTTGGCTTGACCCAAGGAAAGTACATTGAATCGATGCTAAAGAGGTATAGCATGGAAGATTCCAAGAGAGGTCTCATGCCGATAAGCCATGGAATACATCTCTCCAAGAAACAGGCCCCAAAGACACCTGAGGAGAGAAACCGAATGAGTAAGATTCCTTATGCTTCAGCAATAGGATCTATCATGTATGGTATGATATGTACTAGACCAGATGTCGCTCATGCACTTAGTGTAACAAGCAGATATCAGTCGAATCTAGGAGAAGAGCATTGGAAGGCAGTGAAAAACATCCTAAAGTACTTGAGAAGAACTAAGGATGTATTTCTTGTCTACGGTGGGTCTGAATTGAAACTAGAGGGCTATACAGACTCAAGTTTTCAAACGGACCAAGATGACAGTAAATCCGTTTCAGGGTACGTGTTTACCTTAAACGGTGACACAGTGAGTTGGAAAAGTTCCAAGCAGCAAACAGTTGCTGATTCAGTGACAGAGGCAGAGTACATAGCTGCAAGTGAAGCTGCAAAGGAAGCTGTTTGGATGAAGAAGTTCATAACTGAACTTGGAGTGGTTCCTAGCATTAGAGGAGCAGTACCTTTATTCTGTGACAACAATGGAGCTGTTGCGCAGGCTAAGGAACCTAGGTCTCATCAGAAATCCAAACACGTGTTGCAGCGGTTTCATTTGATTAGAGAGATCATTGAAAGAGGAGATGTCACCCTGGAGCGTGTGGACTCTCAAGACAACATTGCAGATCCATTTACTAAAGCTTTAACTCAACAGCAGTTTGATCGTCACTTAGAGAAGATGGGTATTAGATACCATGACGATTGGCTTTAGTGCAAGTGGGAGATTGAAAGTAGTATGCACACAAGCCAATCATACTTGATATGATGTAGCATATACTTTGTAATCTTATTCATTTATTAATAAAAGAATTGACTTTCTTAAAAAGCATTTTATATTATCTACATAGTGCTGTTATATATTAAATGTGATAAACCCATAGTTTTGAGCAATGCTTTTAGAATCATGATGGTGATCATGTTAATGAGATCTAAATTCAAGATAGCTCACAAACTAAAATTGTTCCTAATCTTTGGATTACTAAATTGGGGATTAGTGAATCTGGATAGATTAGTACATACGTTGCTTGCTCTTAGTAAGAGGATGATTGATCTCATAATCATTTGTGTGGAGACACTAAAGCAAGTATGTAGGTGCTTATTGGAGAATAAGTTCACTGAACGTGACTCGCTAAGGAATACCTAATGGAGTTTTACTCGCCTGTCAATAGGAATTCCTCTAGTGATAGTAGTACAACTGATCCTTGGACTTGAGATCATCATAGTATCTTGTGTATGATGAGTTATACTTTGACATGTCCCTTAAGACCTTTAGGGTATATCAAAGGGTATGATTGGGTATAATAAGTTGTACATAGAGATAGGTGAATGATCAACAAAGAATCTTCCACGTCTAGTAAAAGATGTGTATGCCCTATGTGATTCGATAAATGACAACTCAGTAGTCCTTGGCCAAGGCATAATAAAATTATAAAGGAGTCTCTAATTTGCATTAATCAGAGTTGTGCATTTGGGAATCGAAATATATATAATTAAATAAAATAAGACTTGACAGTAAATCCATGTCTTATATTTAATTGGGACATTGTATGGTCGAAGGATTGAATTGTACGGTAACTATTTACTCAAAGGTTCTTTTGTGATTAATGTTGAAATCTATATTATCTGGAAAGTCGTTGATCGCAAAGGGGGCTTACCCTTATTGTAGAATAAATATTATTTATTTAAATGAATTAAATAGTTTAATTTATTTATTTAAATAAGATTAGAATTGTTCTAATTGATTTATTCACAACGGGTTTAATATAGAGAACCTAAAGGGTCACACCGCAAAAGGAAAATATTTATTTAAGAAGTAAATGGCATAATTGTAATAATAAGTTAAGTGTATTTAATTTACTCTATGGGGATAGAATAAATTAAATAGCTTAATATTTATTATTTAATATTTTGGAAATATTAAATATAAATTAATAAGAGGAGTCCTATTATTATTATTACTTTTATTATTATTTAATTTCTAATAGGGATTGAGAATTAATTAATAGAAGTACTCTCCCATGGGTTCCTAATTGGATTTGGAGCATTATTAATTAAAGGAGTTTAATTATAATACAAACCCTAATCCTAAATAGTTTAAGGAAGGGTTATTCCTACATCTATAAATAAGAAGGGTCTTATCATAGATGAGGGTTACACACTTTTGCATTAGATTGTGGAGAGTACTTGTAATTTCTATAGAGATAGAAACTACGGTTTTGCCAAACACCCAACTTCTTGAATACTTGTTCTTCCTTGTTGGATCACCTCTAGAGGCCAAAAACTTGGGTGGCTAACGTTGATCAAAGGAAGGAATCACACCGTAGCATTCGAGGAGAACACAGAGGACTAGGAGTTAAACTTGTACCAGAGGAAGCTTTGTTCTACGAGGGTATAATTTCTTATTCTCTTTCTCTTTCGTTTATATCGTTAATTGAGCACATTGATCGATCATGGTGATGGTTTGTATAAAATTTTAAAATCCGTTTTATCGCTCTTCCGCTCTATTTATGTAATTTGATTGCATGCTTGCGTTATATACAAACCTAACAGTATCATACATACATTCTTCTCAAGTCTTCATTGAGGAAGGGCGTTCCACATCCATTTTGCCAGATTTCGTAATAAGCAATCACAAGCAAAATCCAAATGGACTTGAGTATTACCCGGTAATAAGGTTTTATCACAGTCAACTCCTTGACTTAAAAAACCTTTTAAACAGGTCTGGTCTTATAGGTCTCCACCTTGCCATTTGCCCCAGTCTTTATCTTAAAGACCCATATTCACACTCTAGGGATTATGCCCTTTTGTGGAGTAGCCAAAGTCTATAGTTGGTTCTTATACATGGAGTCCATTTCAGATTTCATGGCCATCTGCCATTTCTCTGAGTGTCTTCTACTCACAGCCTCATCATATATAACTGGATCATCATCCTCTATGATGCGTAGCTCATCATCATCCTCTATGATGAATCCATACCTCCCAGGTATCTTCGGTACTCTTCTATATTTACGATTCGGTTGTGGTACAATAGGTCTATCTACAGGTTCCTCGGTTCGACTTAAAACGCTTTGTGGTTCTTGAACTCCTTCAAGATCTATTACCCTCCCACTAGCTCCTTCAATGATAAACACCTTTATCTAAGAAGGAAGTGTGTAGGATTATAGTAATAATACCCTAAACTTTCTTTAGGATATCCCACAAGTCTGCACTTGTCAGATTTTGTCCCAAACTTATCTTTGAAACCTTGTCACATAAGCTGGACAACCCCTTATCTTAACATACTTAAGATTAGGAATCCTCCCTATCCATAACTTTTATGGAGTCTTGAGGCCGAATTTTGAGGTTACCTTATTTTGTAGATATGCAACCATTTCTAGGGCATAACCCCTGATGGATACTAGAATGTCGGTAAAAATCATCATGGACTGCACCATGTCCAACAAGGTACAATTTCTCCTTTTAGATACACCAATCAATTATTGCGTATCAGGAGGTGTCCATTATGAGAAAATACCATTTTGAGATGATCTAAAAACTCATTGCACAAGTATTCTTTCCTCGATCTGATCAAAGAATCTTAATACTTTGTCAATATGTTTCACTTCTGAATTCTTTGAACCTTTCAAAAGATTCAGACTTGTATTTCATCAAATACACACATTCAACTCTTTGAATGACCATCTCCTTTTCTTTTATTAGTTTATTCAATTTGCAAAATATTTTTCATATAAGTCAAGTATACAAAGTCTATCAAGTAATCTTCCGGTTTCAAACAAAATATTGTCATTATAAATAGAACAACAATTGTTCTTAAATATAATACCAGAACCTTCGTTGTCCAATAACAAAAGTTTTAATATTTCTAATGAGAACTAGAACATAATAACAACTTATTAACTTAATAGACTTGCCCGTAGGCAATGCTAAACTATAAGTTCCTATGGTTAATGCAGCAATCTTTGCTCCATTCCCACACATAAGATTACTTACTCTTAGTTTAGCTTTCTACTTCTGCTTAGTCTCTGCATTGGATTGCATACGTGAGAACTACAGCCGGTATCCAATACCCAAGTAGAACATTGACTTACAGAAAGATTTATTTTTAATCATGAACAAACCTATATCTTTAACCGAGGCTTCACTAAGCTTCTTCTGGTTAGCCTCTCTAAGATTCTCCTTACAATTTTCTTTCTAGTATCCAGACTTATTGCAGTGGAAGCAAACTCCTTTGCTATCTGCATCAGTCTTGTTCTTATTGTCCTTTGTTTTTGCCTTTCCATTTACCTTCTTTGAATTGTTCTTCTTTTAAGAAGATCCTTTGGCCCTCTTCCGCTTCCTAGAAAAATCATTTACCAGTAAGACTTGGTCTTTCTTGGTTGGAAGGTGACTCTTTACAGTTTTCAACATGTTTAAGCAACTCAGGCAGGCTGACATATAGCTTGTTCATGTGGAAATTCACAACAATTTGTGAGAAAGAGTCCGGAAGTGATTGTAAGATCAAATCTTGGATCAACTCTCCATCCATTAAAACCTTGTTGTCCTAATTGTTCAATCAGATTGATCATTTTTAGGACATTTATCTGTACTGTAGTGCCATCGGTCATTCTAGATCGGAAAAGCTCCTTAGATATCTGATATCTAATAGTCCTACTTTCCTCACCCTTCAACTGCTTGAAGGTGCAGGAGTATAGTAGGAGCATCCATAGTTTCATGCTGACGCTGAAGCTCGTTACTCATGGATGCGAGCATGATGCATTGAGCCAACTGTGCATCATCTTGCCACTTTCTAAAAGTAGCAATCTCTTCCTCTAAGGCATTGTCTGCAACCATTGCAGGGATAGGCGTATTAAGGACATAAGATAGCTTTTCAGCCTTGAGAACTATTCTCAAATTTCTTAACCAGTCCGTTTAATACGGTCCGATTAATTAGCATCTAATATGCTATGCAGTGATAGTGAATTAGACATCGTAAAATTCTATAAATAAATTTATAATTTAACAATATTTTAGCATACATTCATTTCTTAATTAATTACCAAAATAAATTAGGTCTTTATTTTAAATTGCTATCTCTCACTTTTTCATCAAACTATATTACCCTCATTATATAGTTCGGCAAATCTAATTAAAGATTTGCTAGTGAAAATAAGGATCCCATTTCAAATGTATATAGCCTTGTGGTGACACAACAAACGATATATAAATAAATAGGTAGACAACTATTATCAATTACACCACTATGTAACTCCTTGTATTTTTCCTCGAAGATTATTTTGATCAAGTGGTGACACATCCGAATCAAAATTATCCAAGTTAAGTCCAACCTAGCACTTCCATATATGTGAAGAGAAAAATATCGTCCTTGTGGTGACACAACAAAACAGTAATATTCAATTCCTTAATAAGCAGCAAATGTGATAATGCAACATCTTAAATATTTAATACTTGCCTTGTGGTGACACAACAAACTCATATTAAATATTTAATACTCTATTGCTTTACCATGCTAGAAGGCGACGTTCGATATTCCAAATATCTTTGAACGCTTAAGACTTAATATAATTTCTTGAGGGGTTTGTTATTATTTGTCTCATCTTGTTTAGCGCGCATGCACATATATATATAAAATACGCGTCATATTATTTAACATGCGAAGCATGCTGTATAATATATAATATACACATAGTAAGCATTCACATATAGAATACTATATTCTACCCAGATTGATTATGGACTTTTATTCTAGTTTGGTTCACTAGAGCCACCAAGTGAACCAAAAGGTCAAACCTAGGGTGCAAGAACAAAATTTAAATATAACTATTACATTTAAACCTGTGCTCCATTACAAACGGGTCTTCAATGCTTCCTTTGTCTCCAATTCTTCAAAATAATTCTAACTAAACCTATTACATAAACTATTTACAATAAATAGAAACCTTGATCAGCAGTCAAGGGGAGGTACATAGGAGGAAGATAGAATTTACATAAAAAAAAACTAGAGAAGACGAGGTACGCAGACCCCATTTATAAAAACCCATTCATTCAAGCATCCACTAAAATAAATCCAATCACACATTGGTTAGTAGTCCATAATCAATCCCTATTTATTATCATACATATCTCCATATGTATCAATAAATAACATTCATCTCATGAATAATAAAATCATTCCATATATGCATTGATATCAATTAACGGGCAATTAAAAGTTTACTAGAAATCCAATTTTGAAATAAAAATAAACTCCTTTATTCTAATCAAAATTTAAATCATAATAAACTTATTTATTTTATTTTATCCAATTTTGAATAAAAATAAACTCCTTTATTTTAAATCAAATTCCAAATTAAAATAAACTTTTTTATTTCAATTAACATGGAATCCAATTTCAAGTTCAAAACAAACTCTTTTATTTTAACTTAAAATTATTGAAAAATAAAATATGTTGAATCCTATTCCTTATCAAAATAAACATCTTTATTTTTAAGGAAACATGGAAAATAAAATATGTTGAATCCTATTCTTTATCAAAATAAACATCTTTATTTTTAAGGAAACTCCATATTTTTAAAGAAATATGGAGTCCGGCGCAGCTGCGCCCAGAATGAACTGGGAAACGACGCAGCCGCGCCGCGTAGCAGATTCAGAAAAACAGATTCTGCCCAAAAAATTTGATCTAATCGCATACTATATACACATGGAATCATCATAATTGATAATTAGCACAAGGTTAGGCTCTGATACCGCTGTTAGGTTTGTATATAGCGCGAACATGCAATCAAATTACATAAATAGTACGGAAGCACAATAAAACGGATTTTAAAATTTTTCATACAAACCATCACCATGATCATCCTTGTGATTAATTATCAATTAAACCAAAGAGATAGAGATATAGAATTATACCCTTGTAGAACCATGCTTCCACAGGTACGAGTTCACCTCCAAATCCTTCGCGTTCTCCTTGAATTCCATCGATTAAATTCCTTTCTTTGATCAACGTTAGCCCCCCAAGTGTTTGGCCTCTAGAGGTGATCCACCAAGGAATAATAGTTGTTCAAGAAGATGGGTGTTGGCAAAACCCTATTTTCTATCTCTATAGAAATTACAAGTACTCTCTCTCTAATTCTTATGGAAGAATGTGTAACTATGTGGCGCCCCCAAATCTGGGTACTTGAAACTCGTACTTGGTGCATCACGATACCATTTCTTTGAGCTGTTTAATAAATTACAAACTTAATATTTATATCAGAGTTGTCTATTCCCCAGGTATGGCAACCTTTATTTACATTCTTTACATGTTACATAATATATATGATCACAATACAAAAGACTAATCATTATAGATAACACCTTGAAACCTAATCCTTGAGCTTTCCTTTGCCCTTGTCTTTGCTAGAGCCTTCTGGTCGATCACACTTAGCCGAAAACATTTAAGTCAAAGCAAGAATGAGCATTCAATTGCTCAGCAAGTAATAATAATTAATAATAATGCGCTGAAAGAAGTAAATGTTTTCTTTGAGGACTACTTCTACCACGAATCAATAGTGGTGAAGTCATTTAAAACCATTCTTAACAACGGATCAAATCATTTTAAGATTTTTGAAACAACTGAGCTACTTTTGAATACTGAGTGGTTGTTGGTCGATTTTGCAACCGAAAAATACGCGCAAGTATACGCGGTCAACAAGTAATATAATGATAAGAGAGTTGTCGATCCCATAGGGAATTAACTCTAATGTATCCCCAAGTACTAATTCAATATCGACTCGATCTAAATCAAACTCTTTGATTCGAGTGATAGATAAAGGTTACATCTAAATTGCATGGAATATAAATAACAAAAATAGATAGATAAAGGTCTAAGATTACAATTTCCCCCATTCAAGCATTTTGTCGAACACTTGCCGTGCAATGCTTTGTTCAAATATTTTAACTCTCCCTTTAGATCAATTAACCACATAGAATTAACAACCGATAAATCACAATTACGTAAGAGCCTCTGTCGATGGTCAATTACGAATCTTCCTAATGCGGCATGTAGGTATATGTCTATCCTACACACTATCAAGAGACCAATTTCAAGAATAATTAACAAGACACATGTCACTAAATCTCATCAACCACCCTTTCAATTACCAACTTTCACATAGGAAGTCATTAAGATTAGATTCTCAATTGGTTGCACACGGTATCTAGGTATATGTCTATCCTAAATACTACCAAGTTACCTATAATTGATGATAATCAACAAGACACACGTCACTAAATCTTTATTAATCACCCACAATAATCTTTAACTTTCGCATGATATCATAACTAGGTCTCAACACTATAATCCGTTTGTCAAGTTCATACACGTTCCCAAGGTAATTACTAGCCAAGCAATTAATCTATAAGCATAGGTTATGATAACCAATTCATATGAGTAACAATAATCAATTGAAAGAGAAAATCAATTCAAATTAAGCAATGGGTTCAATTATAATCTTAGATTAAAAACTAATTACATAGAGGAAAAAGAAAAAGAAAGATAAATGATGGCTTCCCCATTGTTGTTGGATGGAACTCCATTGAAGCTCCTCCAAGCTTTAGAAGAACGATAGCTAATGGCCATGGCCTCCCTCTTTTTGCTCCAAGCCTCCTCTCTCTTTCTCTCTCTCTCTCTCTAAATCTGATTTTGGAAGTCTAGGATAATCTAAGTCTGTCTAATTCTGTCTTCAAAATGGAGGCTACATGTTCTATTTATAATGTTCCCATGAAAACCCTAGCCTCCACTCGGATTTGGACCCAAAAACCAGCACAGATCGCACTCAGCGCGAATTGGCGAGGCCCCGCTGTATGCCCTGGCGAGGCCCCGCTGGTTTGTGGCGAGGCCCTGCTGGCCTGATGCAACACCCTGTATGCCCTGGCGAGGCCCCGCTAATTTGTGGCGAGGCCCCACTGGCCTGCTGCAGTTGGTTCCTATGTCAGCACTCTTGTGACTTGGTCGACCCCGTGCACACCCAAAGCGCAAATGTGATCAACTTCGATACCGAGCGTCGCCAAACACTAATTTCTAAAATAAAATACGCCAACCACGGATAACCAAACACGGGCATTATGTCATTATGAACACCGATCTGAGCGGTCTTTATTTCAATTCCTACAAAACACACTAAAAATACATCAAAGCAATACAAAACATATACGAGTAACATAAATCTAATTTATCTAGAAATAAGATAAAAATACATAAAAACCACATAAAATACTCTATGTCTTGCAAATTATCAAGGCCAAAAGTACCCAAATTGTGTGTATAAAACACACTCATCAAATACCCCCAAACTTAAACCTTTGCTTGTCCTCAAGCAACACAAACAGAAACTATCAAAATTAAACACTTCTAATACAACCTAACTTGAGCAATAAATTAATAAGATTAACAATGGTCTCAAAGGCATCAGCGCATGGAACTCAAGAAAACAAACAAAACGTTGCAAGTCTAAAATATCAATTAGCTAGTCATATCTTGCTTTAGGTCCCTTCCGTGTGTGTGTGAGTACCTAATAGCACTAAGCCAACCAAGCTCGGATCAACTTATGCAACCACATTACCTTATGAAATAATCAGCATAAACCCCAAAACAACATGCTTAACTTATCACTCAAAACAAAGGTATACAAATCACAATTCCAAAAATTTTAAGACTCAAAGGCTCTAGGTGAGTGCATTTTATGCTCCATCTCAACCTTAAGCATGCTCATATGGGCGAGTGCATTTTACGCTCTATCTCAACCCCCGACAAGATTTGTAATACAACATTTTCTTTCTTTTGTCACAAAAATAAGAGAGTGCGTTTTACGCTCTATCTCCCCTAAGCATGTGTCCATGAGTGAGTGCGTTTTACGCTCCATCTCAACTCACCACATGACCAACAAATCAAACACAACAAATTTGGATACCTTACTTCAAGTGATGTTTAACGAGTACTAGAGATTATAGATATTTTCCACAAGCATTTGGTTATAAAATCCTTCTCTAAGCATACGACTAGATCAATACTCATGGGTAAGTGCATAAAAGTGAAAGGATGCATGAGCAAAATAATAACCAACAATAAAATTAAGCACAACGACTAAGTAACATATGTCCATTTCCCATGAGTTAGAATCAATTAAAACAAGTTGCTATCATTGACCATTGATAAGTCAAATTAAACCAATGCTCAAGGGACACTTCCTAAAAATAAATAAATTTTTTTTTGAATACGAACAACACACTTAAAACACACAAATACTAAATTAAAAACACATATACTAAATTAAAAACACACAAATACTAGATATTACCCCCAAACTTAAACTTGACATTATCCTCAATGTCTGAATAGGAAAAATTAAAATAGAAGACTTCCCTGAGAACGTGTCGAGTGCCATTGATATCATCTTTCAAGTCCTCAAAGTTGGGAGCGTATTTTATTTTGCACGATAATCGGCACCTAAAAACAATTGACTAAAGAAATTATAATGCAATCAAACAAAAGCAAAATAATAAACTTAGGTTGCCTCCCAAGAAGTGTTATGTTTGTATAGCGCGAACATGCAATCATATTACATAAATAAAGCGGAAGCGCGATAAAATCAGATTTTAAAATTTTATACAAACCATCACCATGATCTTTCTTTATGCACAATTATTAATTAAACGAAAGAGATGGAGAATAAGAATTATACCCTTGTAGAATTCTAGCTTCCTCAGGTACAAGTTCACCTCCAATTCCTTCGCGTTCTCCTTGAATTCCACCGAGTAAATTCCTTCCTTTGATCAACGTTAGCCACCCAAGTGTTTGGCCTCTAGAGGTGATCCACCAAGGAATAATACTTGTTCAAGAAGATGGGTGTTGGCAAAACCCTAGTTTCTATCTCTATAGAAATTGTAAGTACTCTCCACAATTCTTATGCAAGAGTGTGTAACCCTAATCTATGATAAGACTTCTCTTATTTATAGATGTAGGAAAACCCTTCCCTAAACTATTTAGGATTAGGGTTTCTATTCTAATTAAACTCCTTTAATTAATTATGCTCCTAATGCAATTAAGAATTCGTGAGAGAGTACTTCTATTAATTAATTCACAATCCCTATTAGGAAATAAATAATAGTTCTATTAATTAATTCCCAATCCCTATTAGGAATTAAATAATAGTAAAAGTAATAATAATAATAAGACTCCTCTTATTAATTTATATTTAATATTTCCAAAATATTAAATAATAAATATTAAGCTATTTAATTTATTCCATCTCTATAGACTAAATTAAATACACTTAACTTATTATTACAATTATGCCATTTACTTCTTAAATAAATATTTTCCTTTTGCGGTGTGACCCTTTAGGTTCTCCATATTAAACTGGTTGTGAATAAATCAATTAGAACAATTCTAATCTTATTTAAATAAATAAATTAAACTATTTAATTCATTTAAATAAATAATATTTATTCTATAATAAGGGTAAGCCCCCTTAGCGATCAATGACTTTCCAGATAATATAGATTTCAACATTAATCATAAAAGAACCTTTGAGTAAATAGTTACCGTACAATTCAATCCTTCTACCATAAAATGTCCCAATTAAATATAAGACATGGATTTACTGTCAAGTCTTATTTTATTTAATTATATGTATATCGATTCCCAAATGCACAACTCTAAATAATGCAAATTAGAAACTCCTTTCTAATTTCATTCTGCCTTGGCCAAGGACTACTGAGTTATCATTTATCGAATCACATAGGACATTCACATCTTTTACTAGACGTGGTAGATTCTTTGTTGATCATTCACCTATCTCTATGTACAACTTATTATACCCAATCATACCCTTTGATATAACCCCAAAGGTCTTAAGGGACATGTCAAAGTATAATTCATCATACACAAGATACTATGATGATCTCAAGTCCAAGGATCACTTGTACTACTATCACTAGAGGAATTCCTATTGACAGCCGAGTAAAACTCCATTAGGTATTCCTTAGCGAGTCACGTTCAGTGAACTTATTCTCCAATAAGCACCTACATACTTGCTTTAGTGTCTCCACACAAATGATTATGAGATCAATCATCCTCTTCCTAAGAGCAAGCAACGTATGTACTAATCTATCCGGATTTACTAATCCCCAATTTAGTAATCCAACGATCAGGAACAATTTTAGTTTGTGAGCTATCTTGAATTTAGATCTCATTAGCATGATCACTATCATCATTCTAAAAGTATTGCTCAAAACTATGGGTTTATCACATTTAATATATAACAGCACCATGTAGATAATGTAAAATGCCTTTAATACTTTTATTAATAAATGAATAAGATTACAAAGTATATACTACATCATATCAAATATGATTGGCTTGAGTGCATACTACTTTCAATGCGTTTGGTTTATAGTCCTCGACCCGACTTTATTTAAAACACAAATAGAAGTTCAAATTAAGATAAAATCAATTGAAATTAATTTTGGAAAAACATTAGAAGAATAATTCCCCGGCAACGGCGCCAAAAACTTGTTGGTCGATTTTGCAACCGAAAAATAAGCGCAAGTATACGCGGTCAATAAGTAATATAATGATAAGAGAGTTGTCGATCCCGCAGGAAATTAACTCTAATGTATCCCCAAGTACTAATTCAATATCGACTCGATCTAAATCAAACTCTTTGATTCAAGTGATAGATAAATGTTACATCTAAATTGCATGGAATATAAATAACAAAAATAGATAGATAAAGGTCTAAGATTACAATTTCCCCCATTCAAGCATTTTGTCGAACACTTGGCGTGCAATGCTTTGTTCAAATATCTTAAATCTCCCTTTAGATCAATTAACCACATAGAATTAACAACCGAGAAATCACAATTAGGTAAGAGCCTCTGTCGATGGTCAATTACAAATCTTCCTAATGCGGCATGTAGGTATATGTCTATCCTACACACTATCAAGAGACCAATTTCAAGAATAATTAACAAGACACATGTCACTAAATCTCATCAACCACCCTTTTAATTACCAACTTTCACATAGGAAGTCATTAAGATTAGATTCTCAATTGGTTGCACACGGTATCTAGGTATATGTCTATCCTAAATACTATCAAGTTACCTATCATTGAGGATAATCAACAAGACACACGTCACTAAATCTTTATTAATCACCCACAACAATCTTTAACTTTCGCATGATATCATAACTAGGTCTCAACACTATAATCCGTTTGTCAAGTTCATATACAACTCTTCAATATGAGTCATAGCAATTCAGTAATGAGATACTTTTAATAATGAACGAATCGAAGTAAATTCGAATTTATAATAATTATAACAATTTGTACAAGTGAGGACACTTGCACAAAGAACAGAACAATTTTGATTATAAATACATCACATGAGACAATATCGAGATATTTGAAATCAATAGATAGCTTGAATAAAGTTTAAGAATACTTGCATAACAAAAGATTAAGTTAAGGGACTTGCTTGCACAGATCCAATTCATAAAGTAAATGAAAAGGATGGGATACTTGCATACATACACCTATTGCATAAAATAAATGCGTAGGTTCGGATACTTGCACAATAACGATTGAGTTAAGAAACTTGCACAATAACGATTGAGTTAAGGAACTTACACAATGTAAGAAGTTGTGTAAGTTAGAAACTTGCTTAGCAGAATAACAGTAAGATTTGAATACTAGTATAACATGAACCATGTATAATATATACCTGTTTGCACAAAATAAAGGTAGTGCATAAGGTTCAGATACTTGCTTTGGATGTTGACTACTGAATTTAATATGACTTCTTTTGAAAGACATATCATTTATAAGATCGATCTCTCAATTAGCCAATCATATTATACCTTATAATATCACTTATTTATAAGTAAATTATCTAACATTCAACCATATAATCAAATATTAGATAACACATTAACACCATACGCATTTAATTCTAAAGTTAGCACACATCGAGTCTTTAACAGTGTTCAATATAGTATGCTGAGTGGTTTCCCACAAACAACCAACAAATTAGTTTCCGTCTCGTGTACACTGTTTTCACAGTGAGTTAGATCGATTGCTAGTTCGTATATACCTCCGCTCCTTGAAGAAATTGTTTAGCCCAGATACTATACATCGACTATTAAAGAGTACGACTATACCACTACTTTATGAATTAACACTAAGTCTTTCATTATATAAGTCTTTCTTTATGGTCCTGTAGGTTAAGTACCCAATCCAGCAAACTGGATTCCAAATCCAGCAAACTAGATTCCAACCTGGATTACAATCCAGTAACCTGGATTCAAATTATTCAATTCAGTCAACTATTTTTGCAATTCAGCAACCTGGATTCAAACTATTCTACAATACAACAAACTAGATTACACTATTCAACAAACTGGATTACACTATTCAGCAAACTGGATTCACTAATTCAGCTAACTGGATTCACTAATACAGCTAACTCGATTCAAACTGTTTTCCATGTTATTAAATAATTCATTTAATCGATCTAAAATGCCATAAATATTATACTTCCTCACCAATGACCAAAGTCCTTATCAAAAATCTGTATGAACCATATTTAAGGTTCTCAAGTCCTAAAATCTCATTTTCCAAATTTTCAACTTCACATAATTAATTAAATCCATTTATACACAACTTCATCATTTACATGAAAAATAGCAAACCATCTTTAAAATCATTTCTTTTCTGGAAATAGACTATATATAGTCCCCTTATGAAAATATATTTTTTTTGGAATTGTTAAAATCCATTTACTATATTTAAATAGTCCAAAATAGCCAAATCTTGCTACATTTTTCATAAATCGAAATTGTATCCAAAACTTCTAAAATTTATAAGGTATCGTCCTGCTATATACATATACTCCCAGTACTTATTTCATAATTTTTGGAGGTAACCACAAAGAGTTATTCAAGAATACTTTTGAACATAGTCCTTCACGATAAAATCCATAACTTTCATTTTACATGGTCAAAAATCTTCAAATTTTTACAGGACTCACATAACTTCCCATATTATCACCCCAAATTTTCCTAGAAGTTTTAGAGTACAAAACATGAACGAAAATATCCCTGGATCCAAACAGTCAGCAGCCTCATTCCAGTTTTTGAGAAAAATATGGACTGTTTGTACCAAAACAGTCCATACAAATTTTGTACCAACTATTTTTGAGTTCTACCACTTGAATTTTTGTAATTAACTTATATATCTAGCACCACTCTTTGACGGATCGTAAAAAGAGTTTACGGATCTCAAGTTATGAACTTAGAAAGTGATGAAAAGTTAGGTTTCTAGTTTTGTTTTAAAACATAGTTTTGTTTCTTTTCTTTTTCTAAACCAACCAAGCACATCCATACATAAGTTGAACACAACCAAGAATAAAACATTATTTAACATATAGCTTAAGGGTTTTAGACCTTAAGATCACCACTTTATACCATCAAAAATCAAATCAAAACAACAAAAAATAAACTAGGATTTTGTTATACCTTTTTCTTGATTTCTTTCCTCCTTCTTCCTAAGGTAGCTATGGAACTTGAAGCTTTGGAAAATCTCTCCCCCTACTAGCCGTGGTCTCCCCCTCTTCTCTCTCAAAATATTATTTTGGAAAGAATGGTAGATGAAAGAGATAGGAGTGGTTTTTAATTTTCTCTCTCTTCAAATTAGGAAAAAAAATGAGCAACATAATTACCTTTTGTTTTATAAAAACTAATTCTTGCTATATCTATAGATATGGAAAATATATCTATATACTTGGTCATCATTAGCAAGCATACATTCTTACACCTTTTTGACAACTTGTGATAGACTCCACGGCACGCTTGCGTGAGGTGGTCGTCGCCCGGATCGTTTCTAGCAAGCTATTTTGAGTGGAACTCTCTCGACACCGCAACCCAACATCTATAAGGAGACGAGAAACTTGGTATAATCGATCAAGTAATGAATCTGTATTGAATGAAAGACCAACGACACCTAAACCCCGTGTTTATAGAGAAACAGGAACCTCAGTACAATCAACGATTGATGCGGTAGAAGAGGACACACACAACTATGGTTTGTTGTATGATAAGTCAAATTGAATCTTAAAGAAAAACTAAGAACTTAGCTTGAAAATTCTTCAAAGAACCAAAAGTAGAGAATAACTCTCAAATAAAATAAACTCTGAATAATAATGAATTGTTGTTTTAAATTGCAATCAAATGTCTATTTATACTAACTATAAAACCCTAAAATCCCTAAAGGAAATAACAACTGATTTGGAATCAAAATCCTATCTTAAAATATTCTAATTACAATAGAAATATGAAAATATGCTAAAATTAAGGAAAGAAATCTGATCAAACGCGACTTGGAATCCGTGTTCAGTGCCTAGCGCTTTAGGCGCTAGGTTGCTTCTTGTTGCAGCGCTTTAGGCGCTATCCTGCAGTGTCTCCACATTTGGCTAGCGCTCTAGGCGTTGGAAATACAATGGGACGAGCGCTTTAGGCCCTAGAGTAGCTGAATCGCCCATATTTGGCGAGCGCCCTAGGCGCTTGAAACATAAGGCACGTAGCGCCTTAGGCGCTAGAACCAAGTTTTAGTTGAAAATTTTCCTCCTTAGCTTCTTGTCTTGGGTCCCTCACTTGTAGCACATTCACAAACCTAGGTTCCAACTCCAACGCCTTTGAACTTGCATCCTTGTCATTGCAAGGTCCTTGAATAAACCCAATAAGCCTTTCCCTGAAGCGCTTTGCTCGTGCCCTCGTCACTGGTCCAACTGGAACTTGCACCGGATCCGCTCCATAGCTTCCGCCCTTGTCTCCATAGCTTCTGCCCTTGTAATTGCTAGGTATGTCCTCATCATTATTGATAGACTCCACGGCACACTTGCTTGAGGTGGTCGTCGCCCAGATCGTTTCTAGCAAGTTATTTTGAGTGGAACTCTCTCGACACTGCAACCCAACATCTATAAGGAGACGAGAACCTTGGTATAATCGATCAAGTAATGAATCTGTGTTGAATGGAACACCAACGACACCTAAACCCCGTGTTTATAGAGAAACCGGAACCTCGGTACAATCGACGATTGATGCGGTAGAAGACGCCACACACAACTATGGTTTGTTGTATGATAAGTCAAATTGAATCTTAAAGAAAAACTAAGAACTTAGCTTGGAAATTCTTCAAAGAACCAAAAGTAGAGAATAGCTCTAAAATAAAATAAACTTTGAATAATAATGAATTGTTGTTTTGAATTACAATCAAATGTCTATTTATACTAACTGTAAAACCCTAGAATCCCTAAAGGAAATAACAACTGATTTGGAATCAAAATCCTATCTTAAAATATCCTAATTACAATAGAATTATGAAAATATGCTGAAATTAAGGAAAGAAATCTGATCAAACGCGACTTGCTATCCGTGTTCAGTGCCTAGCGCTTTAGGCGCTAGGTTGCTTCTTGTTGCAGCGCTTTAGGCGCTATCCTGCAGTGTCTCCACATTTAGCTAGCGCTCTAGGCGCTGGAAATAAAATGGGACGAGCGCTTTAGGCGCTAGAGTAGCTGAATCGCCCATATTTGGCGAGCGCCCTAGGCGCTTGAAACACAAGGCATGTAGCGCCTTAGGTGCTAGAACCAAGTCTTAGTTGAAATTTTTCCTCCTTAGCTTCTTGGCTTGGGTCCCTCACTAGTAGCACATTCACAAACCTAGGTTCCAACTCCAACGCCTTTGAACTTGCATCCTTGTCATTGCAAGGTCCTTGAATAAACCCAATAAGCCTTTCCCTGAAGTGCTTTGCTCGTACCCTCGTCACTGGTCCAACTGGAACTTGCACCGGATCCGCTCCATAGCTTCCGCCCTTGTCTCCATAGCTTCCGCCCTTGTCCTTGCTAGGTATGTCCTCATCATTAATGATAGACTCCACGGTACACTTGCGTGAGGTGGTCGTCGCCTGGATCATTTCTAGCAAGCTATTTTGAGTGGAACTCTCTCGACACCTACCCAACATCTATAAGGAGACGAGAACCTTGGTATAATCGATCAAGTAATGAATCTGTGTTGAATGGAACACCAACGACACCTAAACCCCTGTTTATAGAGAAACAGGAACCTCGGTACAATCGACGATTGATGCGGTAGAAGACGCTACACACAACTATGGTTTGTTGTATGATAAGTCAAATTGAATCTGAGAGAAAAACTACGAACTTAGCTTGGAAATTCTTCAAAGAACCAAAAGTAAAGAATAGTTCTCAAATAAAATAAACTCCGAATAATAATGAATTGTTGTTTTGAATTACAATCAAATGTCTATTTATACTAACTATAAAACACTAGAATCCCTAAAGGAAATAACAACTGATTTGGAATCAATCCTATCTTAAAATATCTTAATTACAATAGAATTATGAAAATATGCTGAAATTAAGGAAAGAAATCTGATCAAACGCGACTTGGAATCCGTGTTCAGTGCCTAGCGCTTTAGGCGTTAGGTTGCTTCTTGTTGCAGCGCTTTAGGCGCTATCCTGCAGTGTCTCCACATTTAGCTAGCGCTCTAGGCGCTGGAAATACAATGGGACGAGCGCTTTAGGTGCTAGAGTAGCTGAATCGCCCATATTTGGCGAGCGCCCTAGGCGCTTGAAACACAAGGCATGTAGCGCCTTAGGCGCTAGAACCAAGTCTTAGTTGAAATTTTTCCTCCTTAGTTTCTTGGCTTGGGTCCCTCACTTGTAGCACATTCACAAACCTAGGTTCCAACTCCAACGCCTTTGAACTTGCATCCTTGTCATTGCAAGCTCCTTGAATAAACCCAATAAGCCTTTCCCTGAAGCGCTTTGCTCGTGCCCTCGTCACTGGTCCAACTGGAACTTGCACCGGATCCGCTCCATAGCTTCTTCCCTTGTCTCCATAGCTTTCGCCCTTGTCCTTGCTAGGTATTTCCTCATCATTAATGATAGACTCCACGGCACGCTTGCGTGAGGTGGTCGTTGCCTGGATCGTTTCTAGCAAGCTATTTTGAGTGGAACTCTCTCGACACCACAACCCAACATTTATAAGGAGACGAGAACCTTGGTATAATCGATCAAGTAATGAATCTGTGTTGAATGGAACACCAACGACACCTAAACCCCGTGTTTATAGAGAAACAGGAACCTCGGTACAATCGACGATTGTTGCGGTAGAAGACGTCACACACAACTATGGTTTGTTGTATGATAAGTCAAATTGAATCTTAAAGAAAAACTAAGAACTTAGCTTGGAAATTCTTCAAAGAACCAAAAGTAGAGAATAGCTCTCAAATAAAATAAACTCCGAATAATAATGAATTGTTGTTTTGAATTACAATCAAATGTCTATTTATACTAACTATAAAACCCTAGAATCCCTAAAGGAAATAACAACTGATTTGGAATCAAAATCCTATCTTAAAATATCCTAATTACAATAGAATTATGAAAATATGCTGAAATTAAGGAAAGAAATCTGATCAAACGCGACTTAGAATCCGTGTTCAGTGCCTAGCGCTTTAGGCGCTAGGTTGCTTCTTGTTGCAGCGCTTTAGTCGCTATCCTGCAGTGTCTCCACATTTAGCTAGCGCTCTAGGCACTGGAAATACAATGGGACGAGCGCTTTAGGCGCTAGAGTAGCTGAATCGCCCATATTTGGCGAGCGCCCTAGGCGCTTGAAACACAAGGCATGTAGCGCCTTAGGTGCTAGAACCAAGTCTTAGTTGAAAATTTTCCTCCTTAGCTTCTTGGCTTGGGTCCCTCACTTGTAGCACATTCACAAACCTAGGTTCCAACTCCAACGCCTTTGAACTTCCATCCTTGTCATTGCAAGCTCCTTGAAAAAACCCAATAAGCCTTTCCCTGAAGCGCTTTGCTCGTGCCCTCGTCACTGGTCCAACTGGAACTTGCACCGGATCCACTCCATAGCTTCCGCCCTTGTCCTTGCTAGGTATGTCCTCATCATTAATGATAGACTCCACGGCACGCTTGCGTGAGGTGGTCGTCGCCTGGATCGTTTCTAACAAGCTATTTTGAGTGGAACTCTCTCGACACCTACCCAACATCTATAAGGAGACGAGAACCTTGGTATAATCGATCAAATAATGAATCTATGTTGAATGGAACACCGACGACACCTAAACCCCGTGTTTATAGAGAAACAGGAACCTCGGTACAATCGACGATTGATGCGGTAGAAGATGCCACACACAACTATGGTTTGTTGTATGATAAGTCAAATTGAATCTTAGAGAAAAACTAAGAACTTAGCTTGGAAATTCTTCAAAGAACCAAAAGTAAAGAATAGCTCTCAAATAAAATAAACTCCGAATAATAATGAATTGTTGTTTTGAATTACAATCAAATGTCTATTTATACTAACTATAAAACCCTAGAATCCCTAAAGGAAATAACAACTGATTTGGAATCAAAATCCTATCTTAAAATATCCTAATTACAATAGAATTATGAAAATATTCTGAAATTAAGGAAATAAATCTGATCAAACGCGACTTGGAATCCGTGTTCAGTGCCTAGCGCTTTAGGCGCTAGGTTTCTTCTTGTTGCAGCGCTTTAGTCGCTATCCTGCAGTGTCTCCACATTTAGCTAGCGCTCTAGGCGCTGGAAATACAATGGGACGAGCGCTTTAGGCGCTAGAGTAGCTGAATCGCCCATATTTGGCGAGCGCCCTAGGCGCTTGAAACACAAGGCATGTAGCGCCTTAGGTGCTAGAACCAAGTCTTAGTTGAAATTTTTCCTCCTTAGCTTCTTGGCTTGGGTCCCTCACTTGTAGCACATTCACAAACCTAGGTTCCAACTCCAACGCCTTTGAACTTGCATCCTTGTCATTGCAAGCTCCTTGAATAAACCCAATAAGCCTTTCCCTGAAGCGCTTTGCTTGTGCCCTCGTCACTGGTCCAACTGGAACTTGCACCGGATCCGCTCCATAGCTTCCGCCCTTGTCTCCATAGCTTCCGCCCTTGTAGTTGCTAGGTATGTCCTCATCATTAATGATAGACTCCACGGCACGCTTGCGTGAGGTGGTCGTCGCCCAGATCGTTTCTAGCAAGTTATTTTGAGTGGAACTCTCTCGACACCGCAACCCAACATCTATAAGGAGACGAGAACCTGGGTATAATCGATCAAGTAATGAATCTGTGTTGAATGGAACACCAACGACACCTAAACCCCGTGTTTATAGAGAAACGGGAACCTCGGTACAATCGACGATTGATGCGGTAGAAGACGCCACACACAACTATGGTTTGTTATATGATAAGTCAAATTGAATCTTAAAGAAAAACTAAGAACTTAGCTTGGAAATTCTTCAAAGAACTAAAAGTAGAGAATAGCTCTTAAATAAAATAAACTCCGAATAATAATGAATTGTTGTTTTGAATTACAATCAAATGTCTATTTATACTAACTGTAAAACCTTAGAATCCCTAAAGGAAATAAGAACTGATTTGGAATCAAAATCCCATCTTAAAATATCCTAATTACAATAGAATTATGATAATATGCTGAAATTAAGGAAATAAATCTGATCAAACGCGACTTGGAATCCGTGTTCAGTGCCTAGCGCTTTAGGCGCTAGGTTGCTTCTTGTTGCAGTGCTTTAGGCGCTATCCTGCAGTGTCTCCACATTTAGCTAGCGCTCTAGGCGCTGGAAATACAATGGGACTAGCACTTTAGGCGCTAGAGTAGCTGAATCGCCCATATTTGGCGAGCGCCCTAGGCGCTTGAAACACAAGGCATGTAGCGCCTTAGGTGCTAGAACCAAGTCTTAGTTGAAATTTTTCCTCCTTAGCTTCTTGGCTTGGGTCCCTCACTTGTAGCACATTCACAAACCTAGGTTCCAACTCCAACGCCTTTGAACTTGCATCCTTGTCATTGCAAGCTCCTTGAATAAACCCAATAAGCCTTTCCCTGAAGCGCTTTGCTCGTGCCCTCGTCACTGGTCCAACTGGAACTTGCACCGGATCCGCTCCATAGCTTCCGCCCTTGTCTCCATAGCTTCCGCCCTTGTCCTTGCTAGGTATGTCCTCATCATTCCTCTCCTCTTGGAAAGGATTTGTCCTCAAATCATCTCCTACATCAAACGGACTAAGGTCAGAAACATTAAATGATGCACTAACATTATACTCACCCGGTAAATCCAATTTATAGGCATTGTCATTAATGCGCTCAAGCACTTGAAATGGCCCATCTCCTCTAGGAAGCAATTTTGATCACCGTTGAGCCGGAAATCTTTCTTTTCGCAAGTGTAACCATACCCAATCTCCCGGTTCAAAAACAACTTGACGTCGACCCTTATTGGCCTGTTTTGCGTATTGCTCCGTCCTCCTCTCAATGTTGAGTCGAGTTTTCTCATGTATCTGCTTAACAAACTCAGCCTTTTGCTTTCCATCCAAGTTAGTATACTCAGAAACAGGTAACGGTGATAAATCCAACGGTGTTAAAGGATTAAAACCATAGACAATCTCAAACGGTGAAAAATTAGTAGCATAATAAACAGATCGATTATAAGCAAACTCAACATGTGGTAAACATTCCTCCCAATTCTTAATATTCTTCTTAATGATTGCCCTTAATAATGCAGATAAAGTCCTAATTATAACTTCAGTTTGACCGTCGGTTTGCGGATGACAAGTAGTTGAAAATAATAGTTTAGTCCCTAACTTACACCACAATGTCTTCCAAAAATAACTCAAAAATTTAGAATCTCTATCTGAAACAATTGTTCTAGGCATGCCATGCAAACACACAATTTCTCTAAAGAACAAATCGGTAATATGGGATGCATCAACAGTTTTGTGACATGGAATAAAATGTGCCATCTTAGAAAATCTATCCACGACCATAAATATAGAATCATGACCACACTTAGACCTAGGTACACCCAACACAAAATCCATAGATAAGTCAATCCAAGGTTCACTAGATATAGGCAATGGTGTATACAATCCATGAGGTTGAACACGAGACTTTGCTTGTTTACACGTAATGCATTTATCACAAATTCTTTCTACATCTCGTTTCATATGAGGCCAATAAAAATGCTCTTTTAACACAGATAAAGTCTTCTCAACACCAAAATGACCCATCAGACCTCCCCCATGTGACTCCCTAATCAACAACTCACGCAAAGAACATGCATGTATACATAACTTATTTTCCCGAAACAGAAAACCATCAACTTTAAAGTATTTACCTACAGCATTCTTCTCACATGATTTAAACTCTTCACAAAAATCAAGGTCACTAACATATAAGTCTTTGATTCGTTCAAAACCAAGCAATTTTGTATCAAGAGTATTTAATAACACGTACCTCCTCGAAAGAGCATCAGCAACAACATTCTCCTTACCATGTTTATAGCGGATGACATATGGAAATGTCTCGATAAATTCCATCCACCTAGCATGCCGCTTGTTCAACTTGTGCTGTCCTTTCAAGTACTTCAAGGATTCATGATCGGTGTGAATCACGAACTCTTTAGGCCAAAGGTAGTGTTGCCACGTTTCCAACGCTTGAACCAATGCATACATCTCCTTGTCATAAGTAGGATAGTTTAGAGCTGCCCCACTTAACTTCTCGCTAAAGTACGCCACTGGTTTTCCTTCCTGCATCAACACAGCTCCAATCCCTAAACCTGAAGCATCACACTCAATCTCAAAAGTCTTAGTAAAGTTAGGTAAAACAAGCAAAGGAGCGTTAGTCAATTTATCTTTAATCAATTTAAACGCTTTTTCCTGTTCTTCACCCCACTTAAAACCCACACTCTTTTTGATTACTTCCGTCAATGGTGCTGTGATGTCGCTGAAGTTCCTCACAAACTGTCGGTAGAAACTTGCCAGTCCATGGAAACTACGAACTTGACTCACATTTGTTGGACTCGGCCATTCTCGGATTGCACGTATTTTCTCCTCATCCACTTGAACTCCCTGTGAACTCACAACAAACCCAATAAAAACAATTTTATCCGTACAAAACGTGCACTTATCCATGTTAGCAAATAACTTCTCCTTACGAAGTACATCTAAAACAGACTTTAAATGCAATGCATGCTCTCCCAAGTTTTTGCTATATATCAAGATGTCGTCAAAATACACAACCACAAATTTTCCAATGAACGGACGCAATACATGGTTCATTAATCTCATGAAAGTACTAGGAGCATTAGTTAAACCAAAAGGTAACACTAACCACTCATACAACCCATATTTTGTCTTGAAAGCCGTTTTCCATTCATCACCCTCATGCATACGAATTTGATGATACCCACTTTTTAAATCAATTTTTGAAAATACACAAGAACCATGCAATTCATCTAACATATCATCTAACGTGGAATGGGATGTCGATACCTTGCCATAATATTATTTACCGCTCGACAGTCAATGCACATGCGCCACTTCCCATCCTTTTTAGGCACTAAGATCACTGGAACTGCACATGGACTCATGCTTTCCCTCACGAACCCCTTCTCCATGAGTTTGCCAACTTGCTTTTGTAACTCCTTTGTTTCCTCGGGATTGCTCCGATAAGATGGACGGTTAGGAATAGTCGCACCGGGTATGAAGTCAATTTGATGTTCAATTCCCCGAATAGGTGGTAATCCTTGTGGAAGCTCCTCGGGAAATACATCTTTATAATCCTGCAAAAGAGATGACACAACACTAGGCAAAGAAGAATCGTTAACATTAGTGTTCAAAAGCGCCTCCTTATACCGAAGTATAATCATTGGCTGTTTAGCATCTAAAGCTCGCCTCACATCGCTCTTTTTTTGTATAGATATTTGTTTTTTGCTCCTCATCTTTTCTTTTCTCTCTTTCTTTTTCCCTCTTATTTTTCCCCTCAATATTCTTTTTCTCTTGATATTTCTTTTCTTCACTCTCTTTTCTTGAAACAAAATCTTTCTGCAAGTGAATTTGATCCTCATGAACTTGCTTTGGCGACATAAGACAAAGAGTAACCTTCCGTTGGTTGTGCACGAAAGAATACTCATTTGTAAAACCATCATGCTTCACACGCCTATCAAATTGCCATGGCCTTCCAAGTAATAAGTGACCTGCTTGCATTGGAACCACATCACATAGGACTTCATCCATATAACGACCAATAGTAAATGGAACCAAAACTTGCTTTGTAACCCTTACATCTCCACTGTCGTTGAGCCATTGCAAACGGTACGGTTGGGGATGTCTTAATGTACTCAACCCTAACTTTTCAACCATGAAGGTACTAGCCACATTCGTGCAACTTCCTCCATCTATTACCATGCAACAAACCTTTCCATTTACCAGACATTTAGTATGGAAAAGATTCTCCCGCTGTTCACTACTTTCTTCTTTCACCTGTGTACTAAGAGCTCTCCTCGTAACTAGAATCTCCCCATGTACAGCAACCTCCCTGTCATCCACCTCCTCTAGTGGTGGCATAGAATCAGTGTCACTTTCTTCCCCTTCGGTCTCCACCTCACCATCATCGCGAACAAGCATAGTTCTCCGATTTGGGCACTGGCTCGAAATATGACCTCTGCCTTGACATTTAAAACATACAATGTCACGATTTCTGTTGGAAGAAGTCTCACTTTTAACTTGATTTCCCTGATTGGATGTCTCTTGTTTCGGCTCAATTTTTGGTTTGCCCATGAACGGCTTCTCCCCCCTTTTTGGTACATTGGGTTTCCATGAATTTGTAGTGGAAATTGAACGTGGATTACCTCTCCTCTTAAGCTGCTTCTCAATCTTAATGGCCATGTGTACCATATCCTCAAGCATCACATAATGTTGTCTTTCTACCAAATCTGAGTTCTCCCAATTTAAACCCGCTGCAAATCTAGCCATAGTCGCCTCGCGGTCCTCCACAACATTGGCTCGGGCCATCATAACCTCCATATCTTTGTAGTAATCCTCCACGCTTCGACTACCCTGCTTAAGAGTTTGCAAATTCCGATATAGCTCCCGGTGGTAGTGACTTGGTACAAACCTCTTCTTCATTACCGCTTTCATCTCTGCCCACGTTTCAATCGGATGCTCGTCACATCTCCTCCTACTAGTCTTCAACTGATCCCACCAAGTTACGGCGTAGTCAGTAAATTCTGTAGCTGCCAACTGTACCTTTTTGCGCTCTGAATAGTTGTGGCACTCGAACACCCATTCTACCTTCTTTTCCCATTCCAAATAAGCCTCAGGATCACTCCTCCCTTGGAAAGATTGAATTTTCAATTTAATACTTCCTAAGTTATCATCTACCCGATTTCTTTCTTCTCTATTATCCCTATACCTTCTATCCCTAGCCTCAAACCGCCGCCGAAAATTTGGGTCAAAATCCCCTTCGTAGGATTCCTCTCTGTTATCCCTATGCTCCTCTTTCCAATTCTTTTCCTCCTTTTGAGAACCTAAAATAATCTGTGAATGCTCCCTTTGAACACTCTCCATCCTATCAAATCTATCCTCAAAGCGTTCTAACTTCCGAATTACTTGTTGTAGAAGAACGTATGTTTCCCTTTTGATCTTTTGTTGAAGATCCTTCACCAAACAACCCCTTATCCTTCATACCAGACATGATTAGCTGCAAAATAAAGATTAGCAGAAAGAAATAATTTTTGCTCACCACTCCCTTATGTGTTTCGCTCGACAATAATGAATCTCTCGTATATGCACTCAACTAGGCTTTTACCCTCGAATAATCTCACCACTCTTGCCTTTTACCTCTAATTATTCTCTCTAATAGGTTCTTTTCAAATTTACCTAGTAAAACTCTTAGTTCTACTAATCAATTCAAAGTAACTTATCACGAACAATATAGTCGGTATGAATAGAAGTAGCAACAATCTCGACTACAGAATTTGAAACGAATTCTACGAACAAATTGAAACAATTGAAATAAAAAAATTTCTATACTTTTTTTTTTTAAAAATTCAACGAAACAATAAAGATAGATACTTAGCTAGAAAACGTAGCTTTGATACCAAATGATAGACTCCACGGCACGTTTGCGTGAGGTGGTCGTCGCCCGAATCGTTTCTAGCAAGCTATTTTGAGTGGAACTCTCTCAACACCGCAACCCAACATCTATAAGGAGACGAGAACCTTGGTATAATCGATCAAGTAATGAATCTGTGTTGAATGGAACACCAACGACACCTAAACCCCATGTTTATAGAGAAACAGGAACCTCGGTACAATCGACGATTGATGCGGTAGAAGACGCCACACACAACTATGGTTTGTTGTATGATAAGTCAAATTGAATCTTAAAGAAAAACTAAGAACTTAGCTTGGAAATTCTTCAAAGAACCAAAAGTAGAGAATAGCTCTCAAATGAAATAAACTCTGAATAATAATGAATTGTTGTTTTGAATTACAATCAAATGTCTATTTATACTAACTATAAAACCCTAGAATCCCTAAAGGAAATAACAACTGATTTGGAATCAAAATCCTATCTTAAAATATCCTAATTACAATAGAATTATGAAAATATGCTGAAATTAAGGAAAGAAATCTGATCAAACGCGACTTGGAATCCGTGTTCAGTGCCTAGCGCTTTAGGCGCTAGGTTGCTTCTTGTTGCAGCGCTTTAGGCGCTATCCTGCAGTGTCTCCACATTTAGCTAGCGCTCTAGGCGCTGGAAATATAATGGGACGAGCGCTTTAGGCGCTAGAGTAGCTGAATCGCCCATATTTGGCGAGCGCCCTAGGCGCTTGAAACACAAGGCATGTAGCGCCTTAGGCGCTAGAACCAAGTCTTAGTTGAAATTTTTCCTCCTTAGCTTCTTGGCTTGGGTCCCTCACTTGTAGCACATTCACAAACCTAGGTTCCAACTCCAACGCCTTTGAACTTGCATCCTTGTCATTCCAAGCTCCTTGAATAAACCCAATAAGCCCTTCCCTGAAGCGCTTTGCTTGTGCCCTCGTCACTGATCCAACTGGAACTTGTACCGGATCCGCTCCATAGCTTCCACCCTTGTCTCCATAGCTTCCGCCCTTGTCCTTGCTAGGTATGTCCTCATCAACTTGTTGATGGGTCATGATTTCAATTTGTACTAGTTGTTCACCCATACAAGCAAGCTAGCTAATTTTTTTGACAACTCGTCCATTTTTTTTACACCATGCCGGCAGCCCACTTCATTCATTGTCCACTTTTTGCCTTTTCTTTTTATTGGTTTATTATATTAATCAAGTTGGTAAAAACCTTTTCCAAGTGGGCTAACATTTGAGCTTTAATAAAATTCCTTTTGGGGCTCATCTTATTTAGTTAGAGCTACTAGTTTTCTAATTTTATTATTCCATGCTTGGTTACTAATTTAATAAGTGTTAGGCTAATTTAATTAGTCCACACCTTAATTATCCAGGTCCATGTTTAATTAAATGAGTGGGCTTGGTTAGTAAATTAATTAGGCTAGTCCACTAGAATTCCTTTCTAATTGGACTATTAAAATTAACCATTTAACACATAATTCTCATTAGTTAATACCCATATTAATTAATGTACAAAATTTATTTGCTTACTATATTCACTTTAATCGAATATTTAATTAACTTACTATCTTACCAATTGTTTAATATTCTTAGATTAGTCCACTAATTTAAATGGCTATTAGTGGGACATGTTTTAAGTAACAATTAGTCACATGCATTATTCACATAAGTCATAACATATTTATTATCATTGATAAATAATTATCATACACATTGAACCACATGTTGTACATACATGCATTCAAATATAATCAATACTTATATTTAGTATTCAAATTTCCTTAAGAAAATAAATTTTTATTATTCATAATACACACATACATCCATTTAAATACAATTATAACAATAATTGTATTAATAATTAAAATTCATAATCATAGATCAAATTAGGTTTTGATCATCCCTTTATCTTTGTCTCATTTACCATACTTAGTCAATCTAAAATAAATTGACTAATCTTACAAATTCTTATCATAAATAAATAATCATAGTAATAATAATAATATTAATAATCATTTCTTAAAATATACATTTATCCTTTAAATAATATAGTAATCATATTTTTATAAATAATCATATATCTTTAAGAATTAACTTATAATTTATAATTATCGACTATTTCTTTAATAAGAAACTTATTTGAAACCATATATGAAATAAATATATATGTTCACATATCACATATTTACATTCCTTTCCTTGCACACGTTCCCATACTTGCTTTAATATATAATAAAAATAATTTTATTAAAAAAAAAATTCATACGCAAAATTTCTGATTTTAATATATCAAAAATCTTGGATTATTACAAACTATCTAACCCTAAATCATGATAAGACTCCTCTTATTTATAGATATAGGGAATCCTCCTAAACTATTTAGGATTAGGGTTTTTATTTTAATTAAACTCATTTAATTAATTATACTCCTAATCCAATTAGGAATGCATAAGAGAGTACTTCTATTAATTAATTCTCAATCCCTATTAGGAATTAAATAACAGTAATAGTAATAATAATAATAAGACTCCTCTTATTAATTTATATTTAATATTTCCAAAATATTAAATAATAAATATTAAGCTATTTAATTTATTCTATCTCCATAGATTAAATTAAATACATTTACCTTATTATTACGATTATGTCATTTACTTCTTAAATAAATATTTTTCTTTTGTGGTGTGACCTTTTAGGTTCTCCATATTAAACCGGTTGTGAATAAATCAATTAGAACAATTATAATTTTATTTAAATAAATAAATTAAACTATTTAATTCATTTAAATAAATAATATTTATTCTACAATAAGCCTAAACCCCCTTAGCGATCAACGACTTTCCAGATAATATAGATTTCAACATTAATCACAAAAGAACTTTTCAGTGAATAGTTACTGTACAATTCAATCCTTCTACCATACAATGTCCCAATTAAATATAAGACATGGAATTACTGTCAAGTCTTATTTTATTTAATTATATGTATTTCGATTCTCAAATGCACAACTCCGATTAATGCAAATTAGAAACTCCTTTCTAATTTCATTCTGCTTTGGCCAAAGACTTCTGAGTTGTCATTTATCAAATCACATAGGACATTCACTCATTTTACTAGAAGTGGTAGATTCTTTGTTGATCATTCACCTATCTCCATGTGCAACTTATTATACCCAATCATACCCTTTGATATACCCTAAGGGTCTTAAGGGACATGTCAAAGTATAACTCATTACACACAAGATACTATGATGATCTCAAGTCCAAGGATCACTTGCACTACTATCACTTAAGGAATTTCTATTGACAGGCGAGTAAAACTCCATTAGGTATTCCTTAGCCAGCCACGTTCAGTGAACTTATTCTCTAATAAGTACCTACATACTTGCTTTAGTGTCTCCGCACAAATGATTATGAGATCAATCATCCTCTTCGTAAGAGCAAGCAACGTATGTACTAATCTATCTGGATTCACTAATCCCTTTTTTAATAATGCATCGATTAGAAACGATTTTTAGTTTGTGAGCTATCTAGAATTTAGATCTCATTAGCATGATCCCCATCATGATTCTAAAAGCATTGCTCAAAACTATGGGTTTATCACATTTAATATAACAGCACCATGTAAATAATGTAAAATGCCTTTAATAACCGAATAAGATTACAAAGTATATACTACATCATATCAAATATGATTGGCTTGTGTGCATACTACTTTCAGTTTGAACAACTCTTTGTGATTCAAGTGTAGCTGTTTTCTCAGCAAAATTAACTTGCATATTTGTTTCAGATAAAGATCTACATTTACCTTTATTCTTCCTTATAAGCTCAGGTTCTTCTTCATCTTCCATCTTTTCTTCTTCTTTATGCTCTACGATTGGGGTAGGCATGGATTCTCCTGCTTGTTCTTCAAGTTGAGCAGGAGCCTTCGTTCGACGAGGAATCCTCTTCTTCTTTGGGATCATTTTAGACAGAGGAGTGTTGACATCCTCTTCTTCTTTTTCTTTTTGCTCTAGCTTTGTGGGACTATCCAGAGGTTTGTTAGTAATTTCTAGTGCCCTTTTTTTAGTCTTCTTCTTCTTCTTGACTGGTTGATCAGTCGTAGAGTTTGGCTCACTCTAAGCTTCAGGAGCAACGGATCCTTGAGAAATTTCTTCTTCAATAACCGTTATTTTCCTTTTATGGGCTTCTGGACTTCACTAATGGTTTTCTCACTTCATCATTCAGATTGTTTGGACTTCAAATTCTCCACTGGATTTCTCTTCCAGTTATTAAATAACCTGGGAGTCATTCTTTTGTTGAAGTTTAGAGGCTCCCCTTCCTTTTCAAGAATCCTATCCCGTAACCTCTTCTTTAGGATAATGCTTATCAATCTCCCATAAAACATCTTAGGAATAGTTTTTTCTTTCGCCTTCCTCTTACCGTAATCTTCAATCCAGTTGCCCAGCCAGTTCAGAAAGATAGTAGCAAAGTTAATTTTCTTCTTCTAAATGATGGCTGTCATGAATTTCATTAGCAGAGTCTTTGCAGATGATGCATTTGCCAACTATCTCTGCAAGGAACTCATACTCTGGAGGAAACTCTTTCTTCTTATATCCCTTGAGTTGGGGATTCTTCTGATGACCCATTGCCTTTAATCCTTCCTTTGTATCAATCGTGTCTAGATAAGTAATACCTTGACTAACAAACCCTATGTTTAGATTGATTTCTTTGATTCTCGTCTGTAGCACTATGCCTTTAACTTTAGTGGTCAGGTTCCTATCAGCATACACAACATTTAGATAGAATTCTTCGATAAGTTCTGTGTATATTCAAGTGTTTGCTTCCAACCATTCGGAGAAGCCAGCTGCCCGCACCAGCTTGAGTACATCCTTAAACTTCTTCTCCTCTCCTACGAACTTATTAGAGCACAACTGAATGCCAATTACAATTTGAATATCTACCATTTGGTTGGATTTGTGCTGAAAAATCACAAAAATGTTTAAGCTTTCTGAGGTTTGAAAGTTAGGGCAGAATAGAGATAAAGATTTCGAATTTGAAAAGTAAGAGAATCGTAAGGGTCAGAGGGAAATTTGAAATGCTTTTAATATTACTTACCTCTTATTTTTCCTGAGTGGGAGACGTGACATAATATAATTTGTTCCACGTCACTTCTTATGCTGCGTTTTTTTAGCTATATGGCAGCAATTTCCTATCTTTACTTGTGTGATTGATACGCGCTATAAGGCAAAACCGCTTTAAGTTTATTTTTCGTAGAGTGATTCTCGTTAACTCTACGAACTTCCTTTTAACTCAGCGATCCCTTCGTTATTTTACGATCTACTTTTTCTTCATTCTAAGATCTATTTTCAACTCTACGAGAGCTTCTCATTTCTTGCCTGCACTTGTTAGTACCATTTAGAAGTATAAAACTAAGGATGCTAATATTTGTGTTTTTTATGGTATTTAGTATTTGTGTGTTTTTATAAAAAAAATATGATTTTTAAGGGTCGTTATTTTTAAAATGTGTTTCTTGAGCATTGACTTGATTTAGAACTATGACCAATGATAAATAAAAAAAACAAAAAACTTGATTGAATAAATTATAACTCATGAAAAATGGACAAATATTGCTTAGTCTGTGTGGTTAACTTTTTTGTTGGTTATTACATTGCTTGAATCCCTACCTCATTTGAGCACTTATCCATTTGTAATGAACTAATGGTACACTTAGAGAAGACTTATATATGACCGAATACTTGTGGCAGATATCAATAAACTCTATAACTAATTTAAACATCACTCGAAGCAATGTAATCAAGTTGATTTGTTGGTCATGTGGTGAGTTGAGATGGAGCGTAAAACGCACTCACTCATAAACACGTGCTTAGGGGAGATAGAGCGTAAAACGCACTCACCTATATAAAAAAGAAAAAAAAAGAAAAAAAAGAAGCAATTAATCGCAAATCTTGCAATGGGATGAGATGGAGCGTAAAACGCACTTGCCCATAAGAGAGGACTTAGGATAAGATGGAGCATAAAATGCACTTACCTAGAGTCTTTTGATCTCAATTTTTGGAATTTCTGATTTGTCTACATTAACGGTGAGTGATGTAGTTCTTAGAGTTTATTTTCCTTCATAAGGTAATGTGGTTGAATAAGTTTATCCGAGTTATAATTGGTTTACTGCAATTGGATACACACACACACCGAAAGGATCTAAAGCAAGGTATGACTAACAAATATGTTAAAATCCTAGACGTTGCGATATGTTGAAAGTTTTTCTAAAGTTATAATGTGTTGACATCTTTGAGGTCATTTTTCAAACTTTATGTCTCATTGCTCAAGTTAGGTTTTATTAGAAGAGTTTTAAGTCTTATTTTTGTATTTGTTTTGCTTGAGGACAAGCAAAGATTCAAGTTTGGGGGTATTTGATGAGTCAATTTTATACCTATAAATTGAGTATTTTTAACTTGATGATTTGTGAGTTTTTGAATATTTTATGTTCTTTTTTATATATTTTTATCGTATTGGTATTGAATGCGTCTTTGTATCACTTTTATGTATTTTTACTTTGTTTTGCAGGAAAAAAAAAGAATAAAAGGGTATTTGGATCAATGTCCGTAATTTATCATTGACATAGTAACCCATTGAGGCCCAATTTCGTCCTTGGTCCAGCCTTTATCTCTCAACGTTCAAAGAAGGAAAGTTATAGATCTATTTCTTAGATTTCCGAATCATCTTGAAACGCCTAAATTGAAGTTCAGATGAGAGAGTTATGACCATTTTACCAACATACGTCAAAGCTAAAAATTTCAGGAAATTGAGCTTTTGGACAAATTGACCTTTGGGGCTTCGGTTGAGATTTGAATTGTGTTAAAGTTTCCAAATGAAAATGTGTTCTTCTTAAAGATTGTAGTAGACTTCTCAAGCTTTCTGGAAAGGTATGATGGGAAAAATTTCAAGTTCATTTGGGCCTCCAAATATTGATTTTTAGATAGCTAATCCGAATCCCACATGGACTGGATTCCTGTTCGGACCAGTTGGAGTATTTGGACCATAACTTGAGCTTCCCGACTCCAAATCAGGTGATTCAAAAGCCCAAATTCATTAGAAACTCCAGGACTACAACTTTTGTTCTTTGCCCAAGTCCAAATTCGGTGTAATTAATCTGAGCAGCATTTAGAGTCCTAGAAGCATAGTAAATGGCATGGACAACTTTGTCAACCCTTTGGCCTAAGACAGCTCCTACTGCATAGTTGCTTGCATCATACATGATCTCAAATGGCAACTTCTAATTTTGTGGTTGTATCACTGGTGCCGAGGTTAATAGCTTCTTTAATTTGTCAAACGCCTCTTTGCACTCGTCATCAAATTGGAATTCCACATCCTTTTGTAGCAATTTACACAATGGCAAAGCTATTTTTGAGAAGTCCTTGATAAATCTACGATAGAAACCTGCATGACCAAGGAAAGAACGAATCTCCCGCACACTTACGGGGTAAGGCAGAGCAGTAACAATTTCTATCTTAGCTTTATCCACTTCTAATCCTTTAGCTGAAACTACATGGCCAAGTACTATACCTTGCTCCACCATAAAGCGACACTTTTCCCAATTAAGAACAAGATTAGTTTCTAAGCATCTATCTAGCACACGAGTCAGATTATCGAGGCATACATCTAAAGAATCACCATGTATTGTGAAGTCATCCATAAATACTTCAATGCAGTTTTCAAGAAAATCAGAAAAGATGCTTACCATACATCGTTGGAAGGCACCTGGTGCATTACATAGTCCAAAGGACATTCTACGATACGCAAATGTACCAAAAGGACATGTGAATGTGGTCTTTTCTTGGTCTTCGGATGCAATCACAATTTGGTTATAACCTGAAAAACCATCTAGAAAATAGTAATAAGCATGCCCAGCTAATCTTTCTAACATTTGATCAATAAAAGGAAGAGGAAAGTGATCTTTTCTAGTTACAACATTTAACTTCCTATAATCAATACAAACTCTCCATCCTGTCTGCATACGTGTGGGCACCAACTCATTATCATCATTTTTTATGACTGTGATTCCAGATTTCTTTGGTACTACCTGTACTGGACTTACCCATTGACTGTCTGAGATGGGGTAGATTATGCCTGCATCAAGTAATTTCAGCACCTCCTTCTTCACTACCTCCATCATGGGTGGATTAAGTCTTTTTTGTGCATCTCTAGTGGGCTTGGCTCTATCTTCCAAAAGGATTCTATGCATGCACGTAGCAGGACTGATACCTTTGATATCTGCTATAGTCCAACCAAAGACTGTTATATGGTCCCTTAGGACTCTGAGCAGTTTGTCTTCTTGTACTTTGGTTAGATTGTTAGCAATAATCACTGGTAGCGTCTCATTCTTCCCTAAGAATGCATACTTCAAGTGTGCAGGTAATGGTTTCAGTTCTAAAGTTGGGGCCTGCACAACAGATGGTAATAACTTTTGATGAGAACTAGGCAATTGGATAGAATAAACTGCATATTTAGCTCAGGTTTTAGGTAAAGAATGTAATGCAGCTACAGTCTCCTTCAAGTCCTGATTCTGCTCAATCTCTTCTTCTTTATCTAATTCCAGACTGTTGGTGATGGCGACTGATGATTGTGTTTTATATACACAAATTAGGCACTTTTGAGCTTGATAATTTGTAAATCCTAAGTCTTTTCGTTTGGTTTTTATGTATTTTTATCATGTTTGCGTAAAATGTTGTTTTGTATCGTTTTTATGTGTTTTATATTATTTTTATGTGTTTTTACTTAGTTTTGTAGGAATTGGAGCAAAGGCTATTTGAGCGTCAACGTTTGGAGTGCCTTGAGTGCCATTTTCAGCTCAACATTGACATAACAGCTGCTTGCGGCTCAATTTCAACCATGATCCGATCCTTTTCTCTCAAAACTCAAAGAACGAAGGTTGTAGATATTCTTCTTAGCTTTCCAGAACATCTTGAATCATCCAATTTGAAGTTCGTATGAGAGAGTTATGACCATTTTACCATTGGATTTGGCATGTATTTTACACAGCAGTTGCTTCGGGCTCAATTTGAGACTTCCTCCGGCCATTATATCGTCAATCTCCAGTTATGAAAGTTGTAGAGCTCCTTCTTGGCTTTCCATAGCCTATTTACACGCCTAAATCCAAGTTCGGACGAAGAAGTTATGACCATTTTACCATTAGAGGTCAAAGCTGAGTCAGGTGACAGCAGAGTGGGCGCGGGCGCGCGGAATGGGCGCGGGCGCACCGTGTCAGGCGGCATGGGCGGCAGGGACGCGCGCGGCTGGGCAGCGGCAAGGGTGCGGGCGCACCAGCCAGCGTGCGGGCGCACCAATAGCTGCTGGGCAGCGCGCCTGGGTCGGATTTTAAGCAATTTGAGCGGGTTTTTGGTCATTTTTCGTGGGCTAAGCTAGGGTTTTGCATATGACACTATAAATACAACATGTAGCCTCCATTTTAACACATCCTAGAGTTCCAAAATCATATTTAGAGAGAGAGAGAGAGAGGAAGCCTGGAGCAAAAAGAGGGAGGCCATGGCCATTGGCCATGGTTCTTCTAAAGCTTGGAGGAGCTTCAATGGAGTTTCATCCAACAACAATGGGGAAGCCATCCTTTATATTTCTTTTTCTTTTTCCTCTATGTAACTAGTTTTTAATCTAAGATTGTAATTGAACTCATTGCTTTATTTGAATTGATTTTCTCTTCCTTTTGATTATTGTTGCTCACATGAATTGGTTATCATAACCTATGCTTATGGATTAATTGCTTGGCTAGTAATTACCTTGGGAACCTATATGAACTTGATAAACGGATTATAATGTTGAGACCTAGTTATGATATCACACGAAAGTTAAAGATTATTGTGGGTGATTAATAAAGATTTAGTGACGTGTGTCTTGTTGATTATCCTCAATGATAGGTAACTTGATAGTATTTAGGATAGACATATACCTAGATACCGTGTGCAACCAATTGAGAATCTAATCTTAATGATTTCCTTTGTGAAAGTTGGTAATTGAAAGGGTGGTTGATGAGATTTAGCGACATGTGTCTTGTTAGTTATTCTTGAAATTGGTCTCTTGATAGTGTGTAGGATAGAAATATACCTACATGCCGCATTAGGAAGATTCGTAATTGACCATCGACAGAGGCTCTTGCGTAATTGTGATTTCTCGGATGTCAATTCTATGTGGTTAATTGATCTAAAAGGGGAGTTAAGATATTTGAACAAAGTATTGCACGACAAGTGTTTGACAAAATGCTTGAATGGGGAAAATTGTAATCTTAGACCTTTATCTATCAATTTATCGTATTTGTATTCCATGCAATTTAGATGAAACCTCTACTTATCTCTCAAATCCAAGAGTTTGATTTAGATCGAGTCGATATTGAATTAGTCATTGGGCATACATTAGAGTTAATTCCCTGTGGGTTCGATAACTCTCTCTTATCATATATTACTTGTGGACCGTGTATACTTGCACGTGTGTGTTTATCGACAGTTAAATCGACCAACAAGTTTTTGGCGCCGTTGCCGGGGAATTATTTTTCTAATGTTTTTCCAATATTAATTTCAATTGACTTGATCTTAATTTGAACTTGTCTTTCTATTTTAAATAAAGTTAGGCCGAGGACTATGAACAAAACGCTTCTTGGGAGGCATCCCAAGCTTATTGTTTTGCTTTTTGTTTTTGTTGGATTGCATTTTAGGTTGTTTATTTGCATTTTAATTTCTTTAATTGTTTTTAGGTACCTAGTACTAAGCAATTTGGATTGCGCCCCCAACTTTGAGGACTTGAAAGATAATATCAATGACGCTTGGCACGTTCTCAGGGAAGTTCTTTGTTTTACTTTTTCCTATCTTAGACATTGAGGACAATGTCAATTTTAAGTTTGGGGGTAGTACTTGGTGTTTGGGTGTTTTTAATTTAGTATTTGTGTGTTTTAAGTGTGTTTTTGTTGAAAAAAAAAGTAGAAAAAAAAATTTATTTATTTTTAAGACGTGTCCCTTGAGCATTGATTTAATTTGATTTATCCATGGTCAATGATAGCTACTTGTTTGAATTGATTCTAACTCATGAAAAATGGATAAATTTTGCTTAGTCTTTGTGCTTAATCGTTATTGTTGGTTATTGTTTTGCTTATGCGTCCTTTCACTCTTTTGCACTTACCCATGAGTATTGAGCTAGTCGTATGCTTAGAGAAGGCTTTTATAACCGAATGCTTGTGGGAAATATCTATAAACTCTAATACTCGTTTAAACATCACTTCAAGTAAGGTATCCAAATTTGTTGTGTTTGATTTGTTAGTCATCTGGTGAGTTGAGATGGAGCGTAAAACGCACTCACTCATGGACACATGCTTAGGGGAGATAGAGCGTAAAACGCACTCTCTTATTTTTGTGACAAAAGAAAGAAAATGTTGTATTGCAAATCTTGCAGGGGGTTGAGATAGAGCGTAAAATGCACTCACCCATATGAGCGTGCTTAAGGTTGAGATGGAGCATAAAATGCACTCACCTAGAGCCCTTGAGTCTCAAAATTTTTGGAATTGTGATTTGTATACCTTTGTATTGAGTGATGTGTTAAGCATGTTGTTTTGGGGTTTATTTTGATTATTTCATAAGGTAATGTGGTTGCATAAGTTCATCCGAGCTTGGTTGGTTTAGTGCTATTGGGTACTCACACACACACGGAAGGGACCTAAAGCAAGATATGACTAGCTAAGTGAAATTTTAGACTTGCAACGTTTTGTCTATTTTCTTGGGTTCCATGTGTTGATGCCTTTGAGACCATTGTCGGCTTATTAATTCATTGCTCAAGTTAGGTTGTATTAGAAGCGTTTTAATTGTGTAGTTTAGGTTTGTTTTGCTTGAGGACAAGCAAAGATTTAAGTTTGGGGGTATTCTCCAAACTTTCCTTTTGTGTGTGTTCAAAAGACTTCTGCACTAAAGAGTCAAGTACATCAATAGCAAAAACAGGGTGAATATCACTAGGATACCTCATGGGCTCATATATGTTGAATTTTATCTTTTCACTATCAAACTCCATGGTTAAGGTTCCATTGTGCACATCAATCATAGTCCTTGTTGTTTTCAAAAATGGCCTCCCTAAAAGTATATGTGCAATTTTTGGGGATTTATCATCATCCATATCCACTATGTAAAAATTTGCAAGAAAGATTAGTTCATTCACCTGTACCAAAACATCTTCAATTACCCCTTGGGGGTAAGTGTTAGTACGATCAGCCAATTGAATAACAACACCAGTTTGTTTCAAAGGACCTAGATTTAAAGAAGCAAAAATAGATAATGGCATGACATTAATTGAAGCTCCTAAATCTAGCATAGCTTTCTCAAATTTGGTATTACCTATTTTACATGGAATTGTAAACATGCCTGGATCTTTACATTTAGGGGGCATTTTTCTTTGAAGGACTGCTGATACATTCTCACCAACAATAACTCTTTCATCATTTTTCAATTTTCTTTTGTTAGTGCATAATTCTTTCAAAAATTTTGCATACCTGGGCACTTGTTTTATTGCATCTAGTAAAGGAATATTCACCTCTACCTTCCTGAAAGTTTCTAGAATTTCTTTTTTTGCTCATCCTTTTTTGAAGTTTTAGGATTCCTGGGAGGAAAAGGTAAAGGATTAGTCTTTAGCTGAACATTAGTGTTAGGTTTTACCTTGGATATTTCTACATCCTCCTTAGCCTTATCTTCCTCAAGTTCACAAGTAACTTTTGGTGCTTCCAATTATTTTCCACTCCTCAAAGTTATGACACATGCATTCTCTCTCGGATTGACAATAGTTTGAGAAGGTAGCTTCCCTGAACTTTGAGAGTCCAATCGACCAACTGTCATAGCAAGTTGACTCATCTGATTTTCTAGATTGTGGATGGAAGTCCTTGTCTCTTACTGGAATTGTTGTGTTTGATTCATGAATGCCTTGAACATGTCCTCAAGAGATGTTCCAAAATTAACAAGAGCAGCTTGTCTAGGTTGGTACTGTGGTTGAGCTGGTTGAAAACTTTGCTGCTCATTTGGGAAAACACCTTCCACTGGTGGCCTAGTACCTCCATAGCTCAAATTGGGATGATCCCTCCATCCGGAATTGTAAGTGTTAGAGTAAGGATCATATTTTCTCTGGGTTGTCCTTGATAATTCCCCACTGCATTTGCCTGTTGCATATTATCATCCTCTTGCAGTGTTGGGCATGCATCTGTATTATGATTTGTTAACAAACAAGTACCACAAGCTTTTTCTGCTGGCATGTTTCCTGTAGCCATTTGACGAACAAGAGAAGTTAGACTTGCAATTTGTTGTTCAATAGCAGAAACTTTTACCTCATTCACATTCCTAGGTGAGAAATCAAGTCGACTGCCAAATTGTTGAGAATTAGCTGCCATATTTACAATGAGATTTCTTGCAGCCTCGGGAGTCTTGTCCACCAGAGCTCCTCCACTAGCAGCATCAATCATACTCCTATCTGTAAATAAAAGACCTCCATAGTAGTATTGGATGAGGAGTTGATCACTAATTTGATGATGGGGGCAGCTTGCACATAGTTTCTTAAAACGTTCCCAATGCTCGTATAGGGTTTCTCCATTATTCTGCCTCACACCACAAATTTCTTTTCGAATGCTGGCTGCTCTTGAAGCGGGGAAATATTTTTCTAAGAATAATCTTTTCATCTCTTCCCATTTGTTGATACTTTCGGAGGGTAGATAGTAAAGCCAATCCTTAGCCAAATCTTTTAGAGAAAATGGAAAGGCCCTTAACTTGATTTGTTCTTCCGTTACTCCGGTAGTCTTCATACTTGTGCATACCACATGAAATTCCTTCAAATGTTTGTGAGGGTCTTCACCTGCCAAACCATGAAAAGTAGGTAAAAGATGTATTAGTCCAGATTTTAATTCAAAATGAGTATTAGCATCTAGATTAGGGAAGGTTATGCATAAAGGTTGTTGATTCAAAGCAGGGGCCGCAAGCTCCTTCAAAGTTCGGGTTTCTGCCAGTGTCCTTCTCTTTATAATTTTTTCGAGCTACCTTCCTTAATCTACGAATGGTTCTCCCTATTTCTGGATCACACTTTAAATCACCTTGATTAGTAGATCGAGTTTTAGACATAAACAATCAAATGAAATTCAAATTACCTAAGTACAAAAAATAATAATAAATAAAGATAAAAATAATGATAACAAAGAAAAATAAACTAAAATCACTCCCCGGCAACGGCGCCAAAATTTGGCGTGTTGTCGCAAGCACCCAAAAATAAAACCTTACTGCAAAAGATATATAGTAGTAGTGCAAGTAAGAGTCGATCCCACAGAGAATGATTAGTCTAAATTTATACTTTGTAAACCAAAAGGGGGGTTTGGAATTTTATTTAACTAATTAACTAAAACAAAATAAGAATAAAATAAAGATTTTAGTTCTTCCGTTCAATATCATCTTATCATAACAATATTTATCCTTCAATGAAATTAATAGCCCTAGGTAACAACAAGCTCTGCTACCCGAAACTCCCCTTAATTATCACTCAATGAAACAAGCTCTTCACAAGATTCTAACCATTATACAACCTAGAACAAGCTCTCTAGATTTAATATAATAGCAGCATTAAGAACTAGGGAATTAGACTATTCTAAGCAACAATCGCACAAGCTCGGATTATTTAACCTGTCTTCCAATAATCATAGCAATACTCAAAAGCTTGACCACAATCATGTATCACTAATTGCTACTTGTGATTAAGAACAATATCAATTACACGTAATACTGTCCATTAATCTAGCAGATGATATTAATCAAATTAACTTAACTGATCACATTAAATCAATCAAAATAAATATCATTCAAAAGTTAAAACAAATTATTGAGAATGAACTTCATATAAGAAGGAACAAATAATGTATAAAAAGTTCAACATTCCATTGGAACTAAATAAAAGAAAAGAAAAGAGTTCATAGCAAATATACAAATATAATTTACAAGATATTCAACAATAATAGAATATAAAAAATAAAGGAAGAGTTTAGAGAAGAAAAACTATGTTTTGACATCCGACTGTCACTTCAGATCACAATCTTCAATCTCCAAACCTTCGTCTTTGATTCTTCGCTTCCATAAATGTTGATCTCTTGCTTGCTCTTGAACTATAAAAATGGAGAGGAGAGTAGCCTCCCCTTGGAGGTCTACTTCCTCTCCCTACTCCTATACTAACAAACTAATGTGGAAAATGCTCTCAAGGATATGATGTGAAGGAGTTGGAATATGAATGTGTAAATTGGTGTGTGAATTGGTGTGTTGGTGTTGAAACACCTCTTGCTATTTATAGGCACTCAAGCATACAAGATTGTCAAGATCCAACAACTAATCTAAGTCATGTGCATCAGCCATCCAAAGCAAATATCAAGCCAAAAACGTGCCCATGTGATGTGATAAAAATCCAAATCTGTCAACTAACTGATTAGCACGTTGTAAGCCACTTTTGAATTAGCAAACCACCGAATTTGGACTTGGGAAAATAACCAAAGTTGTAGCCCTGGAGTTGCTAATGAATTTCGGCTTTTGAATCACCTGATTTGGAGTTGGGAAGCTCAAGTTATGGCCTAAATACTCCAACTGGTCCGAACAGGAATCCAGTCCATACGGGATTCGGATTAGCTATCTAAAAATCAATATTTGGAGGCCCAAATGAAATCGAAATTTTTCCCACCATACCTTTCCAGAAAGCTTGAGAAGTCTACTAGAATCTTTAACAAGAACACATTTTCATTTGGAAATTTAACATAATTCAAATCTCAACCGAAACCCCAAAGGTCAATCTGTCCAAAAGCTCAATTTCCTGAAATTTTCAGCTTTGACGTATGTTGGTAAAATGGTCATAACTCTCTCATCCGAACTTCGATTTAGGCGTTTCAAGATGATTCGGAAATCTAAGAAATAGATCTACAACTTTCCTTCTTTGAACGTTGAGAAATAAAGGCTGGACCAAGGACGAAATTGGGCCTCAGTGGGTTACTATGTCAATGATAAATTATGGACATTGATCCAAATACCCTTTTATTCTTTTTTTTTTCTTTCAAAACAAAGTAAAAATACATAAAAGTGATACAAAGACGCATTCAATACCAATAAGATAAAAATACATAAAAAAGAACATAAAATCCTCAAAAACTCACAAATCATCAAGTTAAAAATACTCAATTTATAGGTATAAAATTGACTCATCAGATGCAAGTTAAGCATACCTAATTCACTTATCAACTTGTTGAATCTAGATTCATCTAGTGGTTTAGTAAACACATCTACTAGCTGATTTTGAGTAGGAATAAAATACAGAGATATATTCTTATTTTGCACATGATCTCTATGAAGTGATATCTGATGTCTATATGCTTAGTTCTAGAATGCATAGCAGGATTATGAGTAATAGAAATAGCACTAGTATTATCAAAAAAATATGGGAACAAACTTGAATTCAAACCCATAATCAGCTAGTTGGTTCTTCATCTACAAGATTTGAGCATAACAACTTCCAGCTGCGATATATTCAGCCTCTGCAGTAGATGTTGAAACTGAATTCTGCTTCTTGTTGAACCATGAGAAGATTTGAGCACAACAACTTCTAGCTGCGATATATTCAACCTCTGCAGTAGATGTTGAAACTGAATTCTGCTTCTTGTTGAACCATGAGACAAGTCTGTTGCCTAGAAACTGACAGGTTCCACTAGTACTTTTCCTATCCATTTTACATCCTGCAAAGTCTGCATCAGAATAACCTATTAGATCAAAGGGGGACTCCTTGGGATACTATAATCCCAAATGCGGAGTACCCTTGAGATACCTGAAAATTCTTTTGACAGCTATAAGATGAGATTCTTTAGAATTAGCTTGAAATCTAGCAAAAATATAGGTAGAGAACATGATATCTGGTCTACTAGCAGTTAAGTATAGGAGAGATCCAATCATATCTCTATATTGAGTACTCTCAGTACTCTTACCCTTTTCATCTTTTTCTAGTTTCGTCGTAGAGGCCATAAGAGTTTTCATGGGAGTGGCTAATTCCAAGCCATATTTCTTAAGCAAATCCTTGATATACTTGGCTTGGTTGATGAAGATACCTTCATTAGTCTGCTTTACTTGAAGTCCAAGGAAGTAGTTCAGTTCACCTATCATGCTCATTTCAAACTTGTTCTGCATTAACTTAGCAAATCTTTCACATAGTTTTTCATCAGTAGAACCAAAAATAATATCATCTACATAGATTTGAACTAATAATACCTTGCGTTTATGCTTTCTAAGAAATAAGGTTGTATCTACCCTACCTCTAGTAAATCCATTTTCAACAAGATAATTAGTGAGAGTTTCATACCATGCTCTAGGTGCTTGTTTTAATCCATAAAGTGATTTATCTAATTTATAGACATAATTAGAATATGTAGAGTCAAATAAAACCTGGAGGTTGTTCAACATAAACTTCTTCTTGGAGTTCTCCATTCAGAAATGCACTTTTGACATCCATTTGGAAAACTTTGAACTTCATGTGGGCTGCATAGGCTAGGAACATCCTGATAGCTACCAATCTGGCAACATGTGCAAATGTCTCATCGAAATCAATTCCTTCTTCTTGAGAGTATCCTTTAGCAACCAATCTTGCCTTGTTCCTTATGATCACGCCAGTCTCATCCATCTTGTTCATGAACACCCATTTGGTGCCTATGACTGGATCTTTTCTTGGCCTTGGAACTAATCTCCAGACTTTGCTTCTTTCAAATTGATTGAGTTCTTCTTGCATAGCCTCAATCTAACTTGAGTCTTCCATAGCTTCTTTAATCTTTTTAGGCTCTATTTGAGAGAGGAAACTGAGGTAGAAGCATTTGTTTTATGTAGCTGACCTTGTTCTGACTCTATCATTTGGATTTCCAATAATTAAATTTTGAGCATGATCTCTTGCCCATTTGCTCCCTGAAGGAACGCCTGTCCTTGTACCTTGTTGCCTGAGATCTTCTAGATTTGGTTCTTGTTTCGTGTCTTCATTAATTCGTAGAGTTCCTATATTTGGGACTAGAGACTCTACGATCTCCTGATCTGACATCATGATCGTCGGGGCTGGCTCTACGACTTCAGCTTCTGCAATCGTAGGATTTCCTTGCTCAGTGATCTGAGGTTCCAACTCTACGATCTCTTCAGGTTGAGTTACCTTCTCTGGTTTGCCTTGATCAGCATCGTTAAAGGTGGCATGAATGGAGACTTCTACTGTCAAGGTGTTCTTATTGAACAATCTATAGGCTTTACTTTCCATAGAGTATCCAAGAAAGATTCCTTTATCTGACTTTGATTGAAACTTAGTTAGATATCTTTTACCATTGTTGAGTATGTAACACGCACATCCGAAAGCACGAAAATAGCTTATGTTAGGTTTCCTTCCTTTCCATAACTTGTAGGGTGTCTTCTTGATTGGAGAGTGAATCAGGGACCTATTCTGAGTAACATGCAGTGTTAACTGCTTCTGCCCAAAAGTATTCTGGAAGATGTGCTGCAGCAAGAAGTGTTCTTCCTACTTCTATCAACGTCATGTTCTTTCTTTCAGCCACTTCATTTTGTTGCGGAGTTCTTGGAGCTGAAAAGTTATGTAAAATCCCATTATCTTTGCAGAACTGATTCACTTCAGAATAGTCAAATTCTCTTCCATGATCACTCCTTATTGCAATTATTTTCTCGCCTTTCTCATTTATAACTTGCTTGAAGAATTTGGTTAGCTGAGTGTTAGTTTCGTCTTTAGAGCTTATAAAGAATACCCATGCGAACCTAGAGTAGTCATCTACTACGACTAGAGAGTACCTTTTACCTCCAAGACTAGCAGTTACAACAGACCTAAAAAGATCTATATAAAGAAGTTATAGAGGCCTGTCATTTGAATTGACTGCTTTACTCTTGAATGAGTTCTTAGTCTGCTTCCCTAGCTGACATGCTTTACATGGTCTTTCTTTGATAAATCTTAGCTTTGGTAGACCTCTGACTAGATCCTTTGATACGAGTTGAGACAGTCTTCTATGCCATAGCCAACTAACATTTTCTGAAGCTTTAAAGAAGAAACAAGCTGATGCTGAAGGACTTAATGTAGAGAGATTAACTACATAAACATTTCCTTCTCTAGATGCAGTCAGTTTCAGTGAGTTAGTTTCCAGATCTCGAACTTGACACTGATTGTTGAGGAAAATAACTTGATGACCTTTATCGCACAACTGACTTATGCTCAAGAGGTTGTGCTTTAAGCCATCAATATAGGCTACTTTGTTAAATGAGACAACTTCATTGCTAATCAAGTCGTAGCCTCTGGTTTTTCCAGAGTTGTTATCTCCAAAGATAACAGCTTGACCATCTTTAGCCTTAAATTCTAAAAGAAGAGCCTTTTTGCTAGTCATATGCCTAGAACATCCAATATCAAGATACCAAATTGATTCCGATCTCCTTGGTACCTGCAAAAATGATTACTGTTCATTTTGGTACCCATGTGTATTTGGGTCCTGCAATATTAGTTCCCTTAGGGACCCAAATCAGTTTGATTTTGAGTCCTATATGTGTAATATGCTCAGAATAATAACAATATGCAGCTTTATGACCATGTTTACAACAGCTAAAACATCTTACATGTTGTATGTGTGAGTGTATGTGTGTGGATATCTTCTCAATTGGAATTTATGTGGAGAATATGTCTGATCTCTTTTCTTTTTGAATGATGTTCTATAATTTTGAAATTTCGTAGAGTAAGATACAGCTCTACGATTGATACCAGGTTGATTCGTAGAGTTAAACTTGCTAGACTCTATGACTCTTCGTGGTGAAATCGTAAACTTGGATTTACTCTGTGATTTAACAAAACCCAGACCAACATATGACCTGTTGTCTTTTGGATCAACATTCTGATCACCAGAGATTTGACAACTTGGAATAGTAGGTTCGGAAATCTCTTTGAATTTCATAAATATAATATCTTTATATGAAAGAGAGACATGGTAATTGCTAGTATCCACTGATTTTTCCACACATGAGTCATAAGATGAATTTCCAAACCCAAGTCCTGATCTGTCAAACTTAACTCTCTGACTTGTGATCAGTGTTTCCATTGATGAAGAAGAACGATTCCATATTGACATTGTCTTTTCTAATTCCTCTATTTTAGAGTTAAGAGTAGATTCTCTCTGTGTATAGTTTTCAGTTATCTTTCTCAAGTTTTCATTCTCAGTCTCAATCTTGGATAGAGAAGTAGTGTTACGTAGAGCTGCTTCCAACTCTACGTGTACCTTCTCTTTTTCCTTTTGAAGTAGAGAATGATCCTTTGATAGTACCCTAAATAACTTCATATATTTATGTAATTCAGATGTTATATGATGTAACGCTAATCTTAGATCATCCATACTAACATTCGGAGAGTTGAAGTCAATTACCTCACTAATGGCGATCACTCGACGATCAATGGTTGCGCTAGAATCTTCATCTATCACCAGTAGACATAGATTTGCAATTTGAGATTCTTCATCATCGCTAGAGTCTGAACTGGAATCTCCTTCAGACTCACTCCATGATTCTTCAGCTACATAGCCTTTGTTCTTCTTGTTATGCTTTTTATAATCTTTGTATTCTTTCTTTCCATTGGACTTCTGTTTATCTTTCTTGAGATCTTCTCACCGAGGTTTGGTGCACTCTACGATGAAATGGCTAGGTTTCTTGTAATTGTAATAAAGATCTTTGTCTTGATCCTTGCTACTGTTCCCTTTGAAGTTATTCCTTGATTTCCAGTTGCCTCTCTTCTTCATGAACTTCCTCAGTCTTCGAGCATGCAAAGCTATGTCTTCATCTTCATCAACTTCTCTTTGGTCATCATCCTCATCGTCCTCAGCTGGAGCTTTGGAAGCAGCTATAGAAGCTTTGAGTACTACTCCTTTATCTTTTCTTTTGTTTTCAGAGAAAGTTTCAGCTCTTTGATTCAGCTTAAGCTCATATGTAAGAAGATTACCGTAGAGCTTCTGCATAGTCATTTCATGCAGATTCTTCGACTGTCTGATGGCAGTGGTCTTAGCGTCCCATTTACTTGGAAGAGCTCTCATAAACTTTATGTTTAGATCTTTGTTGGGATAGACTTTGCCGTAAGATCTCAAGGAGTTTAGTAGAACATTAAATCGTTCATAAGTGGCTGTAATGTTCTCTCCAGGAATATGAGAAAACATTTCATATTACTGAGTTAAGAGAGATTGTTTGTTCTCACTTACTTCTTATGTACCCTCATGCATTACAAGCAGGGCTTCTCAGACTTCTTTGGCAGTGGTGGAGTTTATAACATTTTCAAATAGCTCGTCTTCCAGTGCCATGAATAAAATATTCTTAGCTCTCTTGTCCAGCTGCACCAACTTCTTTTCGTTTTCTGTCCATTCTATCATTTCCTTAACAACGACTTTGTTTGGATCTTCAGTCGTTAGAGCCAGCTTAGTAGGAACATACGGACCATTTAGGACAACATCAAATAAATCATCATCGATCACGTCCATGTATGCCTGCATGCATACTTTCCAGTTAGCAAACTTTTCTCTATTTAAAAGAGGTGGTTTATTTCCTCCACCAAGCTCAGAACTGGTTTTGTTTAGTGTCATAGATCAACTCAAAGTGTAAGCTTTATGTTCGTGAGAACCTGCTCTGATACCACTTGTTGTTTCCCAAAGGCACTTAAAGATCTAGAAAGAGGGTTGAATAGATCCTTTTTAAAAATTACTGGATTAATGTATTACCCAATATATTACAAATCAGATTAATTTAGCACATCGGAGAATGTGAAATTAAAAGACTTCCCCTTAGAGATCTCAGTTCTTAGTTTAGTTAAGAATATCATAAATAATAATGCAGGTAAAATGTAAGACTGAAAGATAAATGACACAAGGAGATTTTTAAGTGGTTCGGAGACTAAACAGCTCCTACTCCACTCTTCTACTTCAACAAGTAGGAATTCCACTATAGGTTCGATCACTTTGATCAGGACACTCTTGCCCTCCTCAAGCCCAGCAGACTTGGATATTTTAGTCACTATAACAAGGACAAAAAAGACCTCTTCAAGCCCAGTAGACTTGAAAATTTAGTCACAAAGACAAGGACACTCTTGCCCTCTTCAAGCCCCGCAGACTTGGAACAACTCAGTACCCTAGGTACTTTTCAAGCCCAGCAGACTTGAAACTTTATAGTCACTTAGACCAGAATAAACAGTTATGAGAATGTTGTTGAGAGGTACTACTAAGATGGCGTTAAGATCTTCTTCTCAAGTACTTAGCAGCTTGAACCAGATGTTCAAATCGTAGAGTGTGTTCTTTAGCTTAGATAGATTTTGGCTTGTAGATTCCTTGTTTTGTTATTCTATTTTGAATCTTTCAGCCAACTTATAGTCTGCCTGAATTTTTTCCTGTTGCTAGGTTTCTGTTGCTACATTTAACGCTCCAGATATTCTGAGATACTTGATGTAGACATTTTGAGTTTAGGTGTCAGCTTTCTATTGTTTAGTCTGTCACATCAATCTGCAACTTCACCTACCACTTTGACCCGTTGCTTTCAGTAAACTAGTTGTTGGACATATCCTTTGGTCTTTGATTTTTCCTAAGTATGTTTGGTAACGATATTGGGATTTTCATCCATCAATGCTTCCATGTCAGTCTGTCAGGATGGGAGCTCGTAGTGTTGATTCTACGATCTGAATATGGCTTTACGATTAGTTTAGAACTTTACGAATCTTTCTTCAGCTGAACGTTTTTGAAGGTGCTCAACTATTTAGCTTTAGCCTTGCGATTCTCTGAAGCACTCTACGTTCAATCTTTGCTGAGTGAGCTTTGCTTGACTTTACGATTCTGTCTACTTTACGATTTGAAGCCACAGCTCTGCGATGAGTCCAAAGCTTTACAATTAGCAACTCAGCTCTATGATCTAACCAAAGCTTTACGATAGAGGAGTTATGTAATACCTTGACTATTTATGAGGCTTATAAATACGATCGTATATGGTTAGAGGTTAATTTAGTGACGTAAAACTAGATATCGAAAAGTTTAAAACCTTAAACCCTAAATGAGATTTGAAGTTTGCATCATATGTGCTTAAATAAAGATCCAAATGATATTTTGAAGTAGGTGTTTTGTGATTATATCGTGTAAACAATAAATTTGGTCAAATAAAAATTTTTTGCCAAGCAGCTCTGTCGTGCTTACACGGACAAAATGATTTGTCATGCTTCCGGCGAATTCACCGAGAAGCGTCTTGACAAATTATTTTTAGTAAGCTGATGTGTCGTGCTTCGAAATGACAAAGTGATTTGTCGTGCTTACGCTTTGTCGTACTTACGCTTTGTCGTGCTTACGCTTTGTCGTGCTTACGCTTTGACGTGCTTACGCTTTGATGTGCTTACGCATTGTCGTGCTTACGCTTTGTCGTGCTTACGCCTTGTCGTGCTTACGCCTTCTCGTGCTTACGCTTTGTCGTGCTTACGCATTGTCGTGCTTACGCTTTATCGTGCTTACGCTTTGACGTGCTTATGCATTGTCGTGCTTACGCATTGTCGTGTTTACGCTTTGTCGCGCTTACGCTTTGTCGTGCTTATTGAGGAGCTTAGAAGAATATTCTAAGAATTTGCTAGGTACTAAAGTGTAATTAACCTAGGTACCAAAGTGTAATAAGTCGAGCCCCTAACGTGCAATTAATGAAACTTAGTTTTTCTATAAATAGCATTCATTCTTTACTATTTTTCAAGAGCAGTTCAAGAGCAAAAACACTCTATATTTATATTCTGAGAGATATTTTGAGATAAAAATTACTTTATAAGCATCGAAGCGCTGCGTGATTGGAAGTAAAGCTAGCAACTACAAGAGGTATTACTCTAGTGGTTATTATTTTCATTCTTCTTTTAAAAATATACTTTTATAAGCAATTATAATGCCCAAATTATTTTAAGTATATAGTACAAAAGTCCTATTTACAAGCAGTTATAATGTCCGATTTATTTCTCTTATATAGTAGAAAATATACTTTTATAAGCAGTTACTATGTCCGAATTTCTTCAACTATTTAGTAAAAATATTCATGTAATAAGCAGTTATAATGCTAAAATTTTCTCAAATATAAAAGCCGAATATTCATTTTATAAGCAGTTATAATGCTGAAATTTTTTCAAATATAAAATCCGAATATTTATTTTGCAAGCAGTTATAATGCTCAATTTATTTTAAATATAATTGAAAAATATTCATTCTGTAAGTGATTATAATGCTAAAATTATTTCATATATTATAAAAGAAGTCTTATTTGTATGCGGTTATGATACCCAGAATAAAACTTAAAAGATTTAATCGTTAAACGCTTAATTGGTCTACATGAACTTATAATCGTGTAGGATTTACGACGAACGTGTAGACTGTTATATTTATCTGTAAAAGATATACGACGCAAGTCTCCGAACCTTGTTACTTTTAAGCAATTCTTTTATGTCTTGCTATCAATTATTATGAAGTTATTGCTATTTGTTCAGCATAACTTAAGAAATGAATCATTTATTGATTGTTTGAGCTTAAATTTATTGTGTCAAACCAAATTGTTTTGGTACGACATCTATACTGAGTAAAAGGGACACCGTGGATGGAAAGTGGTCCGACAAACCTTCAAATAAGGTTTAAATTGTCAATTAAATGAATTGACCAAAATGGTGAAAGTAGTATGCACACAAGCCAATCATATTTGATATGATGTAGAATATACTTTGTAATCTTATGCATTTATTAATAAAGGAATTGATTTTCTCAAAAGGCATTTTATATTATCTACATGGTGCTGTTATATTAAATGTGATAAACCCATAGTTTTGAGCAATGCTTTTAGAATCATGATGGTGATCATGCTAATGAGATCTAAATTCTAGATAGCTCACAAACTAAAATTGTTCCTAATCGTTGGATTACTAAATTGGGGATTAGTGAATCCGGATAGATTAGTACATACGTTGCTTGCTCTTAGGAAGAGGATGATTGATCTCATAATCATTTGTGTGGAGACACTAAAGCAACTATGTAGGTGCTTATTGGAGAATAAGTTCACTGAACGTGGCTCGCTAAGGAATACCTAATGGAGTTTTACTCGCCTGTCAATAGGAATTCCTATAGTGATAGTTGTACAAGTGATCTTTGGACTTGAGATCATCATAGTATCTTGTGTATGATGAGTTATACTTTGACATGTTCCTTAAGACCTTGTGGGTATATCAAAGGGTATGATTGGGTATAATTAGTTGTATATGGAGATAGGTGAATAATCAACAAAGAATCTACCTCGTCTAGTAAAAGATGTGAATGTCCTATATTATTCGATAAATGATAACTCAGTAGTCTTTGGCCAAGGCAGAATGAAATTAGAAAGGAGTTTCTAATTTGCATTAATTAGAGTTGTGTATTTGGGAATCGAAATACATATAATTAAATAAAATAAGACTTGACAGTAAATCCATGTCTTATATTTAATTGGGACATTTTATGGTAGAAGGATTGAATTGTACGGTAACTATTTACTCAAAGGTTCTTTTATGATTAATGTTGAAATCTATATTATCTGGAAAGTCATTGATCGCTAAGGGGGCTTACCCTTATTATAGAATAAATATTATTTATTTAAATGAATTAAATAGTTTAATTTATTTATTTAAATAAGATTAGAATTGTTCTAATTGATTTATTCACAACCAGTTTAATATGGAGAACCTAAAGGGTCACACCGCAAAAGGAAAATATTTATTTAAGAAGTAAATGGCATAATTATAATAATAAGTTAAGTGTATTTAATTTAGTCTATAGAGATGGAATAAATTAAATAGCTTAATATTTATTATTTAATATTTTAGAAATATTAAATATAAATTGATAAGAGGAGTCTTATTATTATTATTACTTTTACTATTATTTAATTCCTAATAGGAATTGGAAATTAATTAATAGAAGTACTCTTCCATGAATTCCTAATTGGATTAGGAGCATTATTAATTAAAGGAGTTTAATTAGAATACAAACCCTAATCCTAAATAGTTTAGGGAAGGGTTATTCCTACATCTATAAATAAGAGGGGTTTTATCATAAATTAGGGTTACACACTCTTGCATTAGATTGTGGAAAGTACTTACAATTTCTATAGAGATAGAAACTAGGGTTTTGCCAAATACCCAACTTCTTGAATACTTGTTCTTCCTTGGTGGATCACCTCTAGAGGCCAAACACTTGGGTGGCTAACGTTGATCAAAGGAAGGAATCACACCGTAGCATTCGAGGAGAACACGAAGGACTAGGAGTTGAACTTGTACCCGAGGAAGCTTTGTTCTACGAGGGTATAATTCTTATTCTCTTTCTCTTTCGTTTATATCGTTAATTGAGCACATAGATTGATCTTGGTGATGGTTTGTATAAAATTTTAAAATCTGATTTTATCGCGCTTCCGCTCTATTTATGTAATTTGATTGCATGTTCGCGTTATATACAAACCTAACAAATGGTAGGATGATATGCATACTCCTAGGATATTGGTTAGGTTGATCCCCTACCAGATATCCGAACTCAAAAGGTTCTAAGTCATTGAAGACTGACAAAACAAATTGAAATATATGGTTCAAGTATAGAACCCTCAGTATCAGTTATACATCATTTGATAGCTTTCAAATCAAACACATTGTGTTTACATTTTTAAATGAACTTGCTGAGCATTTGTAGCTCATTCTTGCGCATATCTTCTTTTGCAGTTGAAAATGGTAATCCCGGCACGTCTGGGACTGATAAGGGGAAAATCCATGTTTATTAGTTTAAATTTCTGTTTTGAAATACTTTAAGTCTTTTAAAGGCTTTTGTTGTAATAACTTAGTACTGAGAACGATGTAATCGAACCAAATGATATGTAATATATTATGATCCTTTATTTCATCGAATGCGTTATACTCTGATCTTTATTTTGTTTAGCATAGCTGTACTAAGTTAAATACAGTATCTATACGAACTATACATCTGAATGAGGGTATTTAAATGATGTTGAAAGTTCTGTAAGCGCTGAGGTTACACTTAATGAGCGCCGGTAAGGTGCCACCTTTACCGGAATGCGCCCCTCAGTTCCAAGAACAATCTTTTTTTTTTTTTGCTAAATTTAAATTAGGTTACACTAGTACCTGTTATGGGATACTGTGAACCTTGGATAGATAGAAGTTATATATTATGGAATATCTAATAGGTGGAAAACTGATAGGTACACTTGTCAGGTGCTATCCAGTTATGGATATGAGTGACATTTTGGTTACAGAGGTATAAAGATTTAAGTTGAAGATGTAGAAGTCATTTTAACTATGCTAGATGAACATTATTGGCAATGTCTAGAAAGTTCTGACGAGGAAAGGGGTTAGGTCATTTAATTGCGCGCCGTTTTAACGGAAAGCCCCCTCTTTCCTGGGAACTAACTGGTTGCTAATACTACAAGTCTCAGATAGAGAAATAGAGAGTTATTTTTAAGTCTTTTAGGACTTATGTATAATAAGAACAAGTAACCTGGGAATGTTGTAACAATTTTTTTTTTTGGTGAAATTCAAACTGTATAAAAAAAGAAAGGAATGAACAAGAGAAATAGGGTAAACCCCAAATCGAAAAAGTCACAAAACATAGGACATGCCCTATGAAGACAAACAATACAAGATACACGGCCAGTTGCCAAACAGGAACCAACAAGAAAAGAAAGAATGAAAATACAATCAAGACAAGCAAATCTAATCCAAAAGAATGAACTGGAATTTTGCATGGGACCACCAGCACAAACAAAACCGAGGGCCAACAACGAATAGAAATGAACCCTAGCCATCACCTAAGGTCCCAAACCCCCAGCCACCAGCTGTCACGGGAATGAGAGAGCAGAACCAAAAAAGCCAAATAGCAGTAGTTGAATGACAGAAAGAGAAGGCTGCCCAGCAGAACAAACGGCCAAAAGAAGCAGACACCCAACCAGTAGCCAAGGTAGAAAAAATTTGCAGCAAAAAGGCAACAGATTTGCCCAGCAGCACCAAGCCCAGTTACAACAAATAAAGTTAGCAACACCAACCTAGTAGCACCAAGTTATGTCCGCGATCTGACATATTTTCCTTTCAGCTCGTCAGACTAAACTCTGCATGCCTCATATTTACTCAAAGAGATCAACCTAACAAGTTTGATCTTCTAATTCTAAGTCCTTGTACAGCGAACCATTAAGAAGGACTTTACAAAAACTTACTGATACAAATATACATTAAGATCTATCATCATCAAATCAAATAAATGAATTATACAGACTCCAATAGAAGATTTAGAGGATGATAGACTATGCGGCACGTTTGCGTGAGGTGGTCGTCGCCTGGATCGTTTCCAACAAGTTATAAGGTGAAACTATAACGCCTCCAAATTCTCTACACTTCCCTATAGAAGATCTGGTGCTCACGTGAAATTATACAACTATAAAATATTCAATAAAATATGACTTCTATCTATCCAAGGTTCACAGTATCCCATAACAGATGATAATTCCTACCAGAACGTTATCTGTGTTTGGATACCCTCACTTGGATGTATAGATTCATATCTCATGAATACTTCTTTCATATTGATATTCCCTATCTATCTGATATTCACAGTATTAATGATAAGATTGTTCTTGGAACTGAGGGGCGCATTTCGGTAAAGGTGGCACCTTACCGGCGCTCATTAAGTGTAACCTCAACGCTTACAGAACTCCCAGTATCATTTAAATACCCTCAGTCAGATGTATAGTTCGTAAAGATACTGTATTTACTTAGTACAACTATGCTAAAGAAAGTAAAGATCAGAGTATAATGCATTCAATGTAATAAAAGATGATAATATATTACATATCATTAAGTTCGGTTACATCGTTCTCAGTACTAAGTTATTACAACAAAGCCTTATAAAAGACTTGAATTATTGAAAAACAGTAAATAAAACTAGTAAAAATGTCCTTTTCCTTTGTCTGTCCCAGAAGTGTCGGGATTATCATTTAAAACTGCAAAAGAAGATATATGCAAGAATGAGCTACAAATGCTCAACAAGTTCATTTGAAAATATAAACACAATGTGTTTGATTTGAAAGATGTCAATGATGTATAACTGAGGGTTCTGTACATGAACCATATATTTCAATTAGTTCTATCAGTCTTCAATGACTTAGAACCGTTTGATTTTGGATATCTGGTCAGCCTAACCAATATCCTAGGAGTATGCATATCATCCTACAATTTTGTGTCGATATATAATCAACATTTACCGGCACCTTATATCAAGGTGTTTCAGTTCACCTTACATCAAGGTGTTCCATTTCTCAGTATAAGATGTCGTACCAAAACAATTTGGTTTGACACAACAATTTACGCTCGAATAAACAATATATGAATAATGATTCATTTCTTAAGTTATGCTGAACAAGAAGCAAATAACTTCACAATAATTGATAGCAAGATGTAATTAACTTGCTTAAATGTAACAAGGTTAGAAGACTTGCATCGTATATCTTTTACAGTTAATATAACGGTTTAAACGTTCGTCGTAAATCCTACACGATTATAAGTTTATGTAGACAAACAAGCGTTTAACGATTAAATCTTTTAAGTTTTATTTCGGGTATCATAACCACATATAAATAAGACTTCTTTTACAATATATGAAATACTTTTAGCATTATAACTGCTTACAAAATGAATATTTTTTAATTATATTTAAAATAAATTGAGCATTATAACTACTTATAAAATGAATATTCGGCTATTCGATTTGAGAAAATTTCAGCATTATAACTGCTTATAAAATGAATATTTTTACTAAATAGTTGAAGAAATTCAGACATAGTAACTGCTTATAAAAGTATATTTTCTAATATATAAGAGAAATAAATCGGACATTATAACTACTTGTAAATAGGACTTTTGTACTATATACTTAAAATAATTTGGGCATTATAACTACTTATAAAAGTATATTTTTACTAAATATATATAAAGAAAAACAAGTGTGGGTAATTATCTCGCATTTTACTCTCGAGCTCCCACGTAGCTTCCTCTATGTTTTGATTCCTCCAAATAACTTTAACGGAAGGTATCACTTCATTGTGTAGATGTTGTTCTTTCCTATCTATGATTTCAATAGGAACTTCTTCATATGATAAATCTTTTTCGATCTGAATAGGCTCGTAATCTATAACATATTTATAATCGGGTTTGTATGGTCGTAATACGGACACATGAAACACGTTATAATATGTTCTAACTTAGGAGGTAAGGCTACCTCATAAGCTACTTCACATATCCTTCTCAATATCTGAAATGGTCCAATGAATCTCGGACTCAATTTTCCCTTCTTGCCGAAACGTATTTTGCCTTTCCACGGAGAAACTTTTAAAAACACGTGACTACCGACATCGAAATCTTGTAGCTTCCTGTGTTGATCCGCATATTTCTTCTGTCGATCTTGAGACGCTTGTAATCTTCCTCGTATAATTCGAACTACCTCAGCGGTTTGTTAAACTATTTCGGGTCCTAGCATTTGTCGCTCACCGACCTAGTCCCAACATAAAGGCGTCCTACATTTTCTTCCATACAGAGCTTCAAATGGTGGCATTCCCATGCTGGCATGATAGCTATTGTTGTAGGCAAACTCTACCAAAGGTAACTGATCTTCCCAACTTCCCTTGAAGTCCATGATGCAAGTGCGCAACATGCCCTCCAATGTATGAATGGTTCTCTCACTTTGACCGTCAGTTTGTGGGTGATAAACTGTGCTTAATCTCAACTGGGTTCCTAAATATTTCTCGAGACTTGTCCAAAAATTTGAAGTAAATCGTGGGTCTCAGTCTGATACTATAAAAACAGGGACTCCATGTCTAGAAATAACTTCATTGATGTAAAGTTTGGCTAACTGATCAAGACTGAAGTTGACTTTTATGGGTAGAAAATGAGTTGATTTGGTAAGACGATCTACAATTACCCAAATGGCATTGTGACCTTTCTGTGTATTTGGGAGACCAACTACGAAATCCATGGTAATATGTTCCCATTTCCACTCAGAAATTTCTAAGGGTTGTAATAGTCCACTCGGCTTTTGGTGTTCAGCTTTAACCCTTTGACACGTTAAACATTTACTTACCTACTCTGCTATTTTTCTTTTCATGTTAGACCACCAAAAGTGTCGGCTTAAATCTTTGTACATTTTTGTACTACCTGGATGTACAACGAACTTAGAACTATGGGCTTCATTCAATATTTCATCTTTCAATTCTTGTACTGAGGGTACCCAAATTCTATCTTCGTACCTCAGTACTCCATCCTTATCCATTCTGAATTTGTTATTCTTCTTATGGGTTATTTCAGTCTTACACTTCTGACACTCTGCATCCGTCTCCTGTAGTCTCTTGACTCTCTCCAACAAAGTTGAACCATTTTTCACAACAAATAACTTTTGGGTAGAATTCACTAGAACTCTTACCTCGATCTCAAGTTTGTCAAACTCTTTTATTAATACCTCGTTATTTGTTATCATGTTCAACTTTTCTTGATTCCTCCTACTTAACGCGTCTGCTACGACGTTGGCTTTCCATGGATGATATAAGATTTCACAGTCGAAATCCTTTATCAATTCTAGCCATCTCCTCTGCCGCATGTTTAATTCTTTCTGCGTGAAAATATACTTCAGACTTTTATGATTTGTATATATCTCACATTTCTCCCCATACAAGTAATGCCGCCATATTTTCAAGGCAAATACTACCGCAGCTAACTCAAGATCATGCATAGGATACCTCTTCTCATAATCGTTGAGTTGTCGTGAGGCATACGCAATCACCTTCCCATGTTGTATTAACACACAACCCAATCCCTTGTGTGATGCATCACTATAACCGACAAGACCTCCTGTATCATCTGGTAAAGATAACACTGGTGCCATGCTCAATCGTTTCTTCAACTCTCGGAAGCTTTCTTCACATTTATTTGTCCAGACGTACTTTACCGTCTTTCAAGTTAAATTCGTTAGCGGGGTTGCTATTTTTGAAAAATCTTGTATAAAACACCTATAGTACCCTGCAAAACCGAGAAAACTTCGTACTTATGTTGGAGTTGTTGGTTGTTCCCAATTCACAACCGCCTCTATCTTTGCTGGATCCACCGCTATTCCATTCTTGTCAATTACATTACCCAAGAACTAGACTCGTTCCAACCAGAACTCACACTTGGAAAACTTTGCATAAAGTTGTTCCTTGCGTAATATCTCCAATACGCTCCTTAAGTCTTCAGCATGCTCCTCCTTTGTTCTCGAGTATACTAAAATATCATCGATGAACACTACGACAAATTTGTCTAAGCATGGTTTAAACACTCGGTTCATCAAGTCCATGAATGCTGCCGACGCATTTGTTAATCCAAAAGACATCACAAGAAACTCATAATGTCCGTAGCGTGTCCTAAACGTTGTCTTCGGCACATCTTCTTTTCTTACCTTTAACTGATGATAACCTGATCGTAGGTCAATCTTTGAAAAGTGTTCGGCCCCTTTCAACTGGTCAAACAAATCATCAATTCGTGGTAAAGGATATTTGTTCTTTATGGTCAACTTATTTAATTCTCTATAGTCAATGTATAAACTTAAAGTTCCATCCTTCTTCTTGACAAACAACACCAGTGCTCCCCAAGGTGAAACACTAGGTTGTATGTATTTCTTGTTTAAGAGTTCTTGTAACAGTACAAGTAACTCCTTCAACTCTACTGGTGCCATCCTGTACGGTGCCTTCGAAACTGGCGCCATACCAGGTACAAGATCGATAACAAACTCGATCTCCCTATCTAGAGGTAGACCTGGTAAATGATCTGGAAACACATCCGAAAATTCTCTAACTACAGGTATTTGATCTAGCTTTGCTCCTTCCTTTCGAGTATCTACTATATATACCAAATAACCTGTGCAACCTTTCCTAAGCAATCTTTCTGCTTGCATTACTGTCAGACATCGAGATCGTTTAGGTGAACAACCACCGTTGAACACTACCTTTGACTTTGACTCAGTCAACAGGTTTACACGTTTCCGATGGCACTCAATCATTATGTAGACACCCAAATTTTGCGCTTCGTATACTAACCGTGACAGGAGGGCAAAATCATCAAATGAACCGGCCTGTGAGAGCGAGGGATGCACAAGTGCGAACACTCGACGCCACCGCAACGATTTGCAAATCAAAACCGACGTGACAGCAGGGCCGTCCGAAATGAGCATGCCCGAATGATGTGGCACGTCTCCCAGTGATTCCCGGACTGCAAAATACAAACCTGTCGGCAAAAACCGATGTCACGACACGCGAATCGAGGTGCGGCACGGAAATTGAGAAAATCAGTCCACCCGGCCGCGGATTGATCTGCGGCCAAACGATTAAAATAATGGTGGTGCGCACGGGATTCGAAACTAGGAAACCAGCCGAGTGCGATGGGGGGTGGGCCAGTCAGCCGCAGATCAATCTGCGGCTGCCCTAGCCAGCCTATTTCAGCTCAGTTTCTTCATTTCATCCAGGAGAGGTTCAGCAATAAAAAAGGAGGCGGCAGCAGCGGAAAAGATAGGAGAAAAACAGCAGAAAATAAGAGAAATTAAGAGAGAAAAGAGGGAGAAATAGTGAGCAATTGTACCCATTTTGTGAGATTATATCTCATATTTTCTACTCTATTCAATACACAAACTCATACATATTGTGGCGATTATTTTGCAAGGTGAAAAATCCTTTGTTTTAGCATTTTGTTTTACCATTTTTGTTAAGCTTTTTGTCATCCAAATTATATTAAATGTAGTTGTTCTTGTATATCGTTGTGAATCCATGGATTGAGGGTTATTAGTGAGGGGTCCCAAATGGAACGAAATTCCTCCTAATGGCCCGATGATATCCATTTGGTGAATTTTAGCTCGTTGTAATGATGTATTATGCATAGTTTATTTAGATTGTTATTTTTAGGATCTTGTGGGTGTGTAGCCGATTTTGGATGTGAGCCTAGGAGCGCGACCCCGTGGTCCAAATCCGATGATGGACATCTTTTGATATATGTAATAAATTCAATGTACCTTTCATTGTAAATATGTAATCGTCGGGCCTTAAAACGACGCCAAGGCGAGAATCGTGTTTAAGGCCCCGAAATAGTGAAACTTGTGATTGTAGGCGTTTGGGGTTATGTTGATGGCTTACATGCCCATGAATAGCCCCGACGCGTGTTTATGCTTGTTTTGATTTATGAGATGAAATTGATTTCGAAGCTAAACGATAAGATTTTCATAAAATCAATCAAACTAGGTTATTAGAATCACGAGGCTAAAATTTGGGAATGCTAATGAATGTCGATTCCTATTTAATGAGAAGGCTAAAAAAAAATCGCTTTCAAACATCACCAAAATGGTTTTATAAAATAAGTAATGTTTTATTAAACCTTGGTGCATAGGGTGAAAGAGATTCTAGAAGTTGCCCATCGTTTGAGTTACGAAAGCAACGTATAGATCTCGATTCCTATTGTGACGAAGGTTTAAAACTCTTGTTTCACCAAAACGACACCTAATGAAAATCTCATAGTTTTGACAAATAAAAATCAAACCTTTCTTATAAAGAATCAAGCTTTCTCGTATAAATCGAAGGACATTCCAAAGTATTCTCAAATCAAAGCACGATTTTCCCTAAAAAAATCCAAATGATTCTTTCATACAAACTCACCACAACATTCACGTAGGCACACACACACACGCGCGCACACGCACACGTTTCATGAATTAAAGGATAGGAAAGCATCAAGATTGCGGTAACCGTGTTTCACGGAAGTCGAGGGGTGCCTAACACCTTCCCCTCACTTAAGCAAGCCCCCGAACTCTATGAATCTCGATTCGCAGACCAATTAATTCGGAGTCACATATGAGCCAGCGATTTATAAAAAACGAAAATTCGGATGAGTTGGTACATCCATTTCAAATATACCAACTGGCGACTCTGGTTAATTGGCTCATCATAAAAAACGATACTTCAAAACCCCGTCGACATTCAAGCCTACCTTTTCCAAACATCATCTAAATCAAAAGGCTAAAATTGGAAAAGACAAGGATTCCGAAGGACGAGAAAAACCGGCGTCGACAGCTGGCGACTCTGCTGGGGACATTAGAGGGCTTAAGCCGCGTTGAAATCTTGATGTTATCCTATCCTTTAAAATTCATAAATGTGTATGTGTGTGCAATATTTTGACTTTTTTATTTATTGTTGTGTGAATGTGCTTTTGTCCAATGAATGATTGTTTGAATGGAATTGCTTTACTTCAAAGTAATCATATGCATTCGGTGAGGACGATAAATGTGAATGTATGTTGAGAGAGTACCTCCTCCTGAGGCGAACCTGTCGGTTGCTTATTACTGGACTCGAAGGGGCTGCTCCCCGGAGATGGCTTAGGAAACGCACCACCCAAATCCGCTCCAATCGAAAGGATTCAGACGAGTAGATTGCGAAGATTTGGGGACCTTCATGCCGAAAAGCCCGCGAGAGTAACCCTAGGGTAGGTCAGCCTCTGATAAACCTAACGAAAGGGAAGCTTCTTCATGCCCTTTTATCATTCAGTCAGATAAATAAATGCCATGTAAATGGCATACAACTGTCATACCGGCATCATCGTAATAAATATGTCCTATATCATGTGATTACATCACCTACACATATAAAGAGAATACTGACATGGTTTTGCAGGAAGGCAATCCGTGCCACGAACCAAGGTTTTCTAAAACTTCTAAATACTATCTTGTCATCAAACACTGATCTTGTTTTGCAGGATAAGATTAAGAGAACCGTGAAAGCATGACATAACGATCACAAAGAACCCGGAGTAGGGGCATATTCGACCACAAAAAAAAAAAAAAAAAAGGGGAAAAAGAAAAAGAGGGAAAAAAAAGAAATTGCCCCTACGACCCAACTAAGAGGCCGTAAAGTCCACACTCCATCCATCCAAATGGCAGAGGCCGATAGCCATGAAATTATAGTTCTGCCAAAATACGAGGGATTCATCCTAGGACTGAGATTAGCCCTGGGAATGTGAATCAAAAAGATGATAGTAGTTGGAGACTCGAATTGGTCATCCGGCAGGCCATGGGAATATACGGCACCAAAGGGCATAAATGGGACCTAGCTACGGGACTGCTGAGATATCTGGAAGCCGAAGAAGCCCACAAACAAATGAACGAAATACATGGCGATGTGTGCGAAGCCCATATGAGCAGAGCATTTTTGGCAAAGAAAATCATGTGAACGGGTCACTACGGGCTAACCATGAAAACTGACTGTGATGCTCATGTCAGGAAATGCCATCAATGCCAGATCCATGCCAATGCGATCCATGCACCTCCTAATGAGCTCTATTGCTTGACCTCACCGGGGTCAGCTGGACCGTGCAGCAGGTGATATCCAGGAAGGGGTAAATCCAGGAGTATGGCAGTGAATCCCGGCCAGTAGAAGATCAATGGGTTTTAAAATTCTGAGTTTATTTCAAATCCCTGCACGCTCATGTCATTTTGTCATGTTCTCCAAAAGGAAGACCATGTGCTGAAATGTTTTATATATATGACGAGCATTTTTGTTTTATGTCAGGTACCCCGATTTGAGGCACTCTAGCCTGACGAGTAATAGGCCAAATTTGAAGGAAGATCATGATTTTGTATAGAGCTAGATTTCGATCTGATGGGGATTGAGCAGGGCGAGACAGATATCGACAATACGCCTGACGAGATCAAAGGATGGGTCGAAGACAAACCCGAACCCGGCTTAGACCAAACCATCACCATCAAACATCAGAGCCCCTAACGATCACAAAAAACCCGGAGTAGGGGCAGATTCGACCACAAAAAAAAAATCAAAAAAAAAAAAAAAAAAATCAAAAATCCCCCCAAACCTTTCAACAGGTCAAAGGACCGGATCTTTTGCCAGCCCAACGAGATACCGATGCAACCAGTACGAGGGAGATCACAAGAAGGGGCATTTGTCAACCACCCAGGAAATGATGACGTGCAAATTGGCACCCATGCAATAATCCCATCAACATGCACCATCATCATCAGATGCTACCTCACGTCAATTCAATCTTCAACGATACGATCATCTGGCATTTGTCAAGCATAGTTTTTTCGGGATACGATGACCCGCGTGAGAGGGGGATTTTATTTGACTTGATAGGAATCGGATTAATTCTGACAAGCATCCGTGGAGCACGATCGTGAGTATGATTAGACGAAGAAGGCTATTCAACCTTTTGATCGGGTACAAAGCCTTAATTCAAAGCAACGTTTGCGACAGAATCGACCTCATGTGACAGCCTTCACTTTGCATTTGCACAAACTTTCAGTTGTGGGGTATAAAAACTATGACGACATTGATGGCAATTAACACGTAGTCAGACAGTCAATAATTATCAAGCTAATATCCAGAAGTCAAACGATAAATGATTATCAAGCTAATGTCTCGAATCGTGGCCTGGGTTATTCGAGTAATTAAGCTCGAGGGGTGTCTCTACACCTGGTGCCCTAAAGCCATCTGGTTTGGGAGTCGCTGGCCCAACACTCGTTACATGGGTAACTCAGAGCCTAAGAAAACGAGCATTACAGTAGAGGAGACCCGAGCAGATTCGAATCATGGCGTGGGTTACTCGAGTAATTAAGCCTAGGGGGTGTCTCTACATCTGGTGCCCTAAAGCCGTCTGGTTTGGGAGTCACCGGCCTAACACTCGCTACATGGGTAACTCAAGCCTAAGAAAACGAATCTTGCGCAAGGTCAATCAAAGAATGAATGGAGTAGACCACCAGCTTGTCTCGAACCGTGGCCTTTGTTACTCGAGTAAATAAACTCGAAGGGGTGTCTGTACACCTAATGCCCCAAAACCGTCTGGTTTGGGAGCCATTGGTCCAAAACTCGTTAAATGGGTAACTTTGAATAGCCTAAGAAAACGAGACAAGTAAAGTGGGCTAATAAAGAGGAAAGATAATACGAAAAAAAAAACAAAAAAAAAAAAAAAACAAACTCCCGGCCTTAAACAAGAAGTCATGAAAGAGAAACCCCTACTGAATGCTGCGTCGCACAGTGCATTTGTCATATGACGTCAATCCTGCTAAGGACGTTGTCGAGAATGGAGACAGAATACCTTTGACGAGGGAAGGTAGTTCTTTTGAATTCGACCTTACTCACGTACAATGACCATGAATGCTTGAAGGTGTTCTTACGATTTCCTAATCCGTTAAATAGAAAATCATCAATTCACGAAGGATCGAAAAAAACTTCCAATCTAGTACATTCACGGTTCACAACTTGCTAGATTGTGCGATCAATAGATATTCAATTTCATGTGCTTTAACTGCATTTTTGTCAAGATTATAATATCTTTGTGTTGAACTAACACTAACGGCCCGAGCCTTCAAGTTTTGGCATTTGTTAGTCATCTGATATGCAGGATCTTGCAGAGCTGTGGATAACTCAGCACGATCAACATCGCGAGTTCTCGATAGAAATTCTTGGTAGCGACACGCACCTAGGCAGGGGCAGTTAAGAATCGTGAAATGGAAGGAAGCTGAGGCTGCACAGAAACTCCTCGTCATTGGGCCTCTCCCCAATCCTGACTATCACTGCCTCGACATCCAAATGATCCACGTGCATGAGCATATACAAGGATGATATAATGCTGGACAACAGCATATCGGCCGTCAAGAATGATCAAAAGGCCAAAAAGCCCAACATAGCTGTCGGTCATCACAAAGAGCGAAACAGACTGCCTCAACTCGATGAAATGAAGACGACCGAGAACAGACAAAGTACTAGACCAGGGTTGAAGTCCTAGAAACTACACTTCACGACGAGGCGTGATCCAGTCAAATTTTGGCAAACAATGACGATTGTCGAAACGTATCATTTGACTGAACAGGGGTCATTTCTATCTAAAACATATGTTGTGCACATTCATCTGTCCATAACATATCTGCCAAATCATGCATAACATCTTTTTCATGCATGCAGGTACGATCAAAATGAAAATCTTCAGGAAAGTACAAGCACGTCGCTTTCAACCTCACAAATGATCAGACCGCGATGGCTTTTGCGGCATAGTACGCGGACGATGTTGGTGGGAGATCCGGGACAGAAGCCGATCACACATCCCACTTCAAGGAAGATGGTGAGCAACCCTGGGAAGGGCTGATATCCACCAAAAGAAAAAAGACAAAAAACAACAAACCCTGGGAAGGGCTGAGATCCACGCGAACCACAACAAAGATGGTGAGCACCCCTGGGAAGGGCTGATATCCACAAAAAAAAAAGACAAAAAATAACAAACCCTAGGAAGGGCTGAGATCCACGCGAACCACAACAAGATGGTGAGCACCCCTGGGAAGGGCTGATATCCACAAAAAGAAAAAAAAAAGACAAAAAACAACAAACCCTGGGAAGGGCTGAGATCCACGCGAACCACAACAAGATGGTGAGCACCCCTGGGAAGGGCTGATATCCACAAAAAGAAAAAAGACAAAAAAGAACAAACCCTGGGAAGGGCTGAGATCCAAGCGAACCACGACAAAGATGGTGAGCACCCCTGGGAAGGGCTGATATCCACAAAAAGAAAAAAAGACAAAAAATAACAAACCCTGGGAAGGGCTGAGATACAAGATAACCAACCGGTGACGATAACCGGGGGTTACGAGATGGGTGTCCGGCGACGAAAACCGGCCCCGACAAGATGATCGACCGGCGACGATAACCGGCGATTACGAGATGGATGTCCGGCGACGAAAACCGGCTCCGACAAGATAACCAACCGGTGACGATAACCGGGGGTTACGAGATGGGTGTCCGGCGACGAAAACCGGCCCCGACAAGATGATCGACCGGCGACGATAACCGGCGACGATAACCGGCGATTACGAGATGGATGTCCGGCGACGAAAACCGGCTCCGACAAGATAACCAACCGGTGACGATAACCGGGGGTTACGAGATGGGTGTCCGGCGACGAAAACCGGCCCCGACAAGATGATCGACCGGCGACGATAACCGGCGATTACGAGATGGATGTCCGGCGACAAAAACCGGCTCCGACAAGATAACCAACCGGTGACGATAATCGGGGGTTACGAGATGGGTGTCCGGCGACGAAAACCGGCCCCGACAAGATGATCGACCGGCGACGATAACCGGCGATTACGAGATGGATGTCCGACGACGAAAACCGGCTCCGACAAGATAACCAACCGGTGACGATAACCGGGGGTTACGAGATGGGTGTCCGGCGACGAAAACCGGCCCCGACAAGATGATCGACCGGCGACGATAACCGGCGATTACGAGATGGGTGTCCAGCGACGAAAACTGGCTCCGACAAGATAACCAACCGGTGACGATAACCGGGGGTTACGAGATGGGTGTCCGGCGACGAAAACCGGCCCCGACAAGATGATCGACCGGCGACGATAACCGGCGACGATAACCGGCGATTATGAGATGGATGTCCGGCGACGAAAACCGGCTCCGACAAGATAACCAACCGGTGACGATAACCGGGGGTTACGAGATGGGTGTCCGGCGACGAAAACCGGCCCCGACAAGATGATCGACCGGCGACGATAACCGGCGATTACGAGATGGATGTCCGGCGACGAAAACCGGCTCCGACAAGATAACCAACCGGTGACGATAACCGGGGGTTACGAGATGGGTGTCCGGCGACGAAAACCGGCCCCGACAAGATGATCGACCGGCGACGATAACCGGCGATTACGAGATGGATGTCCGGCGATGAAAACCGGCTCCGACAAGATAACCAACCGATGACGATAACCGGGGGTTACGAGATGGGTGTCCGGCGACGAAAACCGGCCCCGACAAGATGATCGACCGGCGACGATAACCGGCGATTACGAGATGGATGTCCGGCGACGAAAACCGGCTCCGACAAGATAACCAACCGGTGACGATAACCGGGGGTTACGAGATGGGTGTCCGGCGACGAAAACCGGCCCCGACAAGATGATCGACCGGCGACGATAACCGGCGATTACGAGATGGATGTCCGGCGACGAAAACCGGCTCCGACAAGATAACCAACCGGTGACGATAACCGGGGGTTACGAGATGGGTGTCCGGCGACGAAAACCGGCCCCGACAAGATGATCGACCGGCGACGATAACCGGCGATTACGAGATGGATGTCCGGCGACGAAAATCGGCTCCGACAAGATAACCAACCGGTGACGATAACCGGCGGTTACGAGATGGGTGTCCGGCGACGAAAACCGGCCCCGACAAGATGATTGACCGGCGACGATAACCGGCGATTACGAGATGGATGTCCGGCGACGAAAACCGGCTCCGACAAGATAACCAACCGGCGACGATAACCGGGGGTTACGAGATGGGTGTCCAGCGACGAAAACCGGCCCCGACAAGACAATCGACCGGCAACGATAACCGGCGATTACGAGATGGATGTCCGGCGACGAAAACCGGCTCCGACAAGATAACCAACCGGCGACGATAACCGGGGGTTACGAGATGGGTGTCCGGCGACGAAAACCGGCCCCGATAAGACAATCGACCGGCGACGATACCCGGCGGTTTCGAAATGGGTGACCGGCGACGATACCCGGCCCCGACGAGACGATCGACTGGCGACGATAACCAGCGATCAACGAATCCCTGGGAAGGGCTGGTATCCAAACAATCAACGACCCATGCAGGTTAGGTGACACCTGTGGAACCGTATCAAAAGACTGTACAGGGGTCATTTTTCATCAAATTTACATTTTAAATGTTGTGTCACATGCATTGAATAGAATGATAATTCTGTACGTGATCCATGCAGGTTAGGTGTCAAGGTCCTAGCCTATCAGAGTCAAAGGCTATGACTGCCAAGAGCGATGTACGAGGACGAACTCCAAGGATGCCCTTCAAAGCTAGTCAGGAGAATAACTTCCTTTGATGACAATGGGATGGAATAAGGTGATTACGAGAGGGGTGACCGGATATGAGACCCGGTATTCACAGGACAATCGACCGGATACGAGACCCGGCGATTACGAGACGAGCGACAGGTTAGGGATTGATGCATTGACACCTTTACGAATGTGTTGCATGCCTTACATCTTGCGTTGCATCAAAAGTTGTATGTGTTGCATCATGTATGCACTGTCATTCTTATGCACTGTCATTCATGCATCGTGTGTCTACTTCTTTATCATGTTCATTTCATTTAACATTTCATAAACATGATAAAGAGGGGCAGCTGTAGACACCCAAATTTTGCGCTTCGTATACTAACCGTGACAGGAGGGCAAAATCATCAAATGAACCGGCCTGTGAGAGCGAGGGATACACAAGTGCGAACACTCGACGCCACCGCAACGATTTGCAAATCAAAACCGACGTGACAGCAGGGCCGTCCGAAATGAGCATGCCCGAATGATGTGGCACGTCTCCCAGTGATTCCCGGACTGCAAAATACAAACCTGTCGGCAAAAACCGATGTCACGACACGCGAATCGAGGTGCGGCACGGAAATCGAGAAAATCAGTCCACCCGGCCGCGGATTGATCTGCGGCCAAACGATTAAAATAATGGTGGTGCGCACGGGATTCGAAACCAGGAAACCAGCTGAGTGCGATGCGGGGTGGGCCAGTCAGCCGCAGATCAATCTGCGGCTGCCCTAGCCAGCCTATTTCAGCTCAGTTTCTTCATTTCATCCAGGAGAGGTTCAACAATAAAAAAGGAGGCGGCAGCAGCGGAAAAGATAGGAGAAAAACAGCAGAAAATAAGAGAAATTAAGAGAGAAAAGAGGAAGAAATAGTGAGCAATTGTACCCATTTTGTGAGATTATATCTCATATTTTCTACTCTATTCAATACACAAACTCGTACATATTGTGGCGATTATTTGCAAGGTGAAAAATCCTTTGTTTTAGCATTTTGTTTTACCATTTTTGTTAAGCTTTTTGTCATCCAAATTATATTAAATGTAGTTGTTCTTGTATATCGTTGTGAATCCATGGATTGAGGGTTATTAGTGAGGGTTCCCAAATGGAACGAAATTCCTCCTAATGGCCCGATGATATCCATTTGGTGAATTTTAGCTCGTTGTAATGATGTATTATGCATAGTTTATTTAGATTGTTATTTTTAGGATCTTGTGGGTGTGTAGCGATTTTGGATGTGAGCCTAGGAGCGCGACCCCGTGGTCCAAATCCGATGATGGACATCTTTTGATATATGTAATAAATTCAATGTACCTTTCATTGTAAATATGTAATCGTCGGGCCTTAAAACGTCGCCAAGGCGAGAATCGTGTTTAAGGCCTCGAAATAGTGAAACTTGTGATTGTAGGCGTTTGGGGTTATGTTGATGGCTTACATGCCCATGAATAGCCCCGACGCGTGTTTATGCTTGATTTGATTTATGAGATGAAATTGATTTCGAAGCTAAACGATAAGATTTTCATAAAATCAATCAAACTAGGTTATTAGAATCACGAGGCTAAAATTTGGGAATGCTAATGAATGTCGATTCCTATTTAACGAGAAGGCTAAAAAAAAATCTCTTTCAAACATCACCAAAATGGTTTTATAAAATAAGTAATGTTTTATTAAACCTTGGTGCATAGGGTGAAAGAGATTCTAGAAGTTGCCCATCGTTTGAGTTACGAAAGCAACGTATAGATCTCGATTCCTATTGTGACGAAGGTTTAAAACTCTTGTTTCACCAAAACGACACCTAATGAAAATCTCATAGTTTTGACAAATAAAAATCAAACCTTTCTTATAAAGAATCAAGCTTTCTCGTATAAATCAAAGGACATTCCAAAGTATTCTCAAATCAAAGCACGATTTTCCCTAAAAAAATCCAAATGATTCTTTCATACAAACTCACCACAACATTCACGTAGGCACACACACACACACGCGCGCACACGCACACGTTTCATGAATTAAAGGATAGGAAAGCATCAATATTGCGGTAACCATGTTTCACGGAAGTCGAGGGGTGCCTAACACCTTCCCCTCACTTAAGCAAGCCCCCGAACTCTATGAATCTCGATTCGCAGACCAATTAATTCGGAGTCACATATGAGCCAGCGATTTATAAAAAACGAAAATTCGGATGAGTTGGTACATCCATTTCAAATATACCAACCGGCGACTCTGGTTAATTGGCTCATCATAAAAAACGATACTTCAAAACCCCGTCGACATTCAAGCCGACCTTTTCCAAACATCATCTAAATCAAAAGGCTAAAATTGGAAAAGACAAGGATTCCGAAGGACGAGAAAAACCGGCGTCGACACATTACATTATGATTAACCAACCAATCCATGCCTAAGATTATATCGAATTCCCTTAGCTGTATAGGAAAGAGGTCCACAAGAAACTTGTGTCCCTTAATCTCTACATTACAATCTTTATATACAGTTTTAACGGGAATTATCTCTCGATTTGTAATCTCTACATTAAAAGGTATGTCTAAGTCTTCGCATGGCATATTCAAGTTGGTAGTAAAGCTATTGGACACAAATGAACAAGTAACATCAGAGTCGAATAAGACATATGCATTTAAAGTGTCAATAGGGATGATACGTGTCACCACGTCCTGTGAAGCAACATCATCCCTCATCGTCATATTAAATGTTCTGGCAGTTGGACGACTCTGGCCTCCAGCTCCTGCTACTGTTGGTTTGAGGGTGTTGTTTGTGGTTTGATTTCCTCCCCTGGTTTGGTTCCTATTCTTTGGACAATTTCTAGATATGTGACCTGTTGCGCCACAATTATAACACTTATAATTTTGATTGCCCTGATTAGTACTCTTCTTAGGACAATCATTGGAATAATGTGTTAGGTTTGTATATAACGCATACATGTAATCAAATTACATAAATAGGGCGGAAGCGTGATAAAACGGATTTTAAAATTTTCATACAAACCATCATCATGATCTATCCTTGTGTTCAATTATCAATTAAACGAAAGAGAAAGAGAATAAGAATTATACCCTCGTAGTTCAAAGCTTCCTCGGGTACAAGTTCAACTCCTAGTCCTTCGTGTTCTCCTCGAATTCCACCGATGAGATTCCTTCCTTTGATCAACGTTAGCCACCCAAGTGTTTGGCCTCTAGAGGTGATCCACCAAGGAAGAATAGGTATTCAAGAAGTTGGGTATTGGCAAAACCCTAATTTCTATCTCTATAGAAATTGCAAGTACTCTTCACAATCTAATGCAAGAGTGTGTAACCCTAATCTATGATAAGACTCCTCTTATTTATAGATGTAGGAATAACCCTTCCTTAAACTATTTAGGATTAGGGTTTCTATTATAATTAAACTCCTTTAATTAATTATGCTCCTAATCCAATTAGGAATCCATGGGAGAGTTCTTCTTGTATCCGGTCGCTCGTCTCGTGATCACCGGGTCTCGTATCCGGTTGATCGTCTTGTGAGTGCCGGATCTCGTATCCGGTCGCTCGTCTCGTCGGGGCCGGGTCTCGTATCCGATCACCCATCTCGTAATTGCCGGGTCTCGTATCCGGTCGATTGTCTGGTCGGGGCCAGGTCTCGTATCCAGTCACCCATCTCGTAATCGCCGGGCCTCGTATCCGGTCGATCGTCTCGTCGGGGCCGGGTCTCGTATCCGGTCACCCATCTCGTAATCGCCGGGTCTCGTATCCGGTCGATCGTCTCGTCGGGGTCGGGTCTCGTATCCGGTCACCCATCTCGTAATCGCCGGGTCTCGTATCCGGTTGATCGTCTCGTCGGGGCCGGGTCTTGTATCCGGTCACCCATCTTGTAATCGCCGGGTCTCGTATCCGGTCGATCGTCTCGTCGGGGCCGGGTCTCGTATCCGATCACCCATCTCGTAATCGCCGGGTCTCGTATCCGGTCGATCGTCTCGTCGGGGCCGGGTCTCGTATCCGGTCACCCATCTCGTAATCGCCGGGTCTCGTATCCGGTCGATCGTCTCGTCGGGGCCGGGTCTCGTATTCGGTCACCCATCTCGTAATCGCCGGGTCTCGTATCCGATCGATCGTCTCGTCGGGGCCGGGTCTCGTATCCGGTCGATCGTCTCGTCGGTGCCGGGTCTCGTATCCGGTCACCCATCTCGTAATCGCCGGGTCTCGTATCCGGTCGATCGTCTCGTCGGGGCCGGGTCTTGTATCTGGTCACCCATCTCGTAATTGTCGGGTCTCGTATCCGGTCGATTGTCTTGTCGGGGCCGGGTCTCGTATTCGGTCACCTATCTCGTAATCACCGGGTCTCGTATCCGGTCGATTGCCCTGTGAGTGCCGGGTCTCGTATCCGGTCGCTCGGTCGAATTGAGGAGTCGTGTTCGACATCCGATTTATCAAAATCTGGTATTTTATCACAAATTACGAGTCAAACAGGTTTTAGAATCGATTAAGCTTGCAATGGACAAAGGGGGAAGCATTGGGCCCAACCGTAGATGGATCTGCGGCCAGCCGCAGATTAATCTGCAGCTAGGCGCAGATTGATCTGCGGCCAAGATCGGGGCTTTAAGCGGCCAGCCGCTTCCCAGATCTGTCACTTTCATTCGTACCCCACGCGATTTTCACACCTTTGCACATCTTTTTTGTCGACTTTTCCAATCTTTTCGCAAAAACCGCTCCGGTTAGATCGATCTACGCGCTACAGGTAACACTTTGACCGATTGTTTTCCAATTTCGTCAATGTTTTGCAATACATTTGCTATTTTGCATATTTAAAGATATAAATGTATGCTTTGAAATGCTATGCCATGTATTATTGCATGTATATGCTATGTATGAACTGCGCAAGTCATATTTTATGCTCATGATGCGGTCCCACATACTTGTTGTTTCTTTTTGGAAGAAAATCATGCATTAGGGTCTTTTTATGTTGCAATTATCCATATAAATGCAATTTTGATCTGTTGTGGCTTGGATTAATTGAAAAACATGCTTGGCTATGCATGGGATGCCCATTTTATACACGAAACTCTGTCGATTTTTTTTTCATATTGTAAACATGCATCATGCTGCATTAATTCTATGATGATGATAGGAAATTAGAATTTTTGTGACATAATTCAAAATAGAATTTACCTTCCTCTTCGCCTGTTCTATTCCAGCTATGGATCCTGACACTCCTAGTAGCTCCACCGTGTCTCGGACCTCGGGCGTTCGCCGACGTAGGGCCGCACCCGTTCCTGCTTTGCCTCGGACCCGCCAGGCTCGCCGACTGGCGGAGGCTGTCATCCGGCCCGATCACCCCGATGTTGAGGAGGCTGCTCTTCCGAACGTTGCGGTAGAGGGGCCATCCTCCAGCACACCAGCTCCATCTCCTCATCGCGCTTTGTCTGGCGCCTCTGTGCAGATACCCGATCTATTGGGTCGAGATCTCAACCGTCACCCCTCAGCATCTCTCGTTGCTAATGAGGTATATTCAATTCTACTTTGAATTTATTCTCAATTTCTCAATTTTCGTTCGTATCTGGACTGACCCATTGGTGATTGCCACAGGTGCCCGAGTTTACTCAACTGAGGGGTAACTGGTTTAACATTTACTCCCTCTACACGGCTTTGCACAACGATTACCGCGCAATGGTGGATGCTTGGGGTTTTCGTCATTTCTTCACCATCATTCCCCGTCAGTGCCCCTGGGGTTATACGAGGGTCTTACCCAAGCGATGGTTCCACCAGACCCAGTCCCTTCACCTTTTAGACTGTGAGGTTGTGCTGACTCCCTGGGATTGGAGGTACATCACGGGTATAGAGTTCACCGGATCCCGTGTCCCCCTGGATCTTGATATCACTCCAGCGGAGGTTAGAGCCTTATTGGGCTTCGCTGCCGAGGACCGTGTCTTCAAGGCCCGCAGTATTCGGTCTGGCGCTTTGGCTGTTGACGCTGTCGGGGGCATATATGCGACGCCCTTCCCTGCAGATCGGGCTCCTCGGGACATTCTGCTCTGACGTCTATTCCTGACCATTATGAGGGGTTGTTTCTTAGGGAACAACTCCTCTACCATTCATTTCAGCGTCGTCGGAGCTGTCAGAGATGTAGACCGGATCGACGACTATGATTGGGGGTCCTTCACCTTTGCCTACTTCCTCCATGGTCTTCGTCTAAGCTCGGAGGGACAGACAGATACTTGGCTCGGGTTCTACCACTTTCTGCTGGTGAGCCTTCTCTTCCTCTTCTCTTACTGTACTTCCTTCATTTCATTTTTCTTTTCTGCATTTGACGGTTACTCATGCCCTGCCCTGTTTCTGTTCACAGTTCTGGGCCTACGAGCGTCTTCCATGCCTGAGGCCTGTCACGACCCTCGGTCTGGATACCTACCCCAGGGGTCCTCGGTGGCATCACAACACTCTGGAGGAGGTCCCGGTGTCTGGCAGCTTTGCCCATTGCTGCATTCAGCTGGAGCTGATCACCGCTGCGGAGGTCGTCTAGACTCCCTATCTTTCTGAGCATTTGGCTGTGAGGTTCACCGATGGATATCCTTCCGGCCCGGAGTTCGCACTTTCCACCCGCCGCCTTACTTTGTAGAGTGTCGGGGGCTGGGTGATGTATCTGGGAGAGCGCGCATTCAGATGCGTCACTGGAGAGATCCGCATCCCGCACTCCCTTCCCTTCACTACCTCCTGGCCGTTGGATTCTCAGCCTTCGGAGATTATGCTCGCGGGGGAGGATGGCCAGACATTATCTTCGGGTCCCAGTACGAGCGAGGCCTTTCGCATCTGGTGGGTGCCCCGCACCATCGGTCCTCAGACTCGGGCCACATTCTTTCTTGGAGACATGGTTCCCGGCTCGGTGACGATGACCGATTGGGCTGCTTGCGTTCAGAGTCCCACTCACGCTGAGCAGATTGACACTTTGACCCGCCAGGTGGAGCAGCTATCGTTGTATCTTTGGGTGCTAGGTCGGACTCTAGAGGACGCCTATGCATATGATCCTGATAGTATGGGTTTTGACACAGGCCCGAGCTCGTCTGATGCTCCAGTACCGCCATATATCCCGGACATGAACTTTGGGACTCCGTCATCGACGACTCCAGGGGATCAGTTCGAGGATCCTGCCTTCTTAGATGATCTCACCTTTGACTAGATCAGGCTAGGATAGGGCCTTTTGTACCTGGACTGTTAGATGTTTATTATTATTTTTTTTTATTTCATGCACTATGTACTGAACTCATTTGTTTATTTATGCACAGTTTTTTTTATCATTATGACCGTTCAATTGCTTTATTATTAACCGTATGATGCATGTTTTTTTTTGTTCATGGATAGAGAATGACCCCTGTACAGTCTTTTTGATACTATTTTTCACAGATGTCGTCACCAGATGTCGTGGTACGTTTGGATCCCCTTCCCCCCACAGGGTTATTCGGCAGTCTCCTCCGCTGGTTGGACAGTTTATCGCCGGCTGACAGGGTTATCGCAGATGGTCTTTTGGGACATTCTTGGTCCTTATTATCCTTTCAGGTGCCAGCGGGCTTTGTGGAGGGTATTCTGAGCTATTGGGCCCCTGCCCGTCAGGTGTTCAGATTAGGGAGAGTGGAGCTGACCCCCACTCTCGAGGAGTATGCTCGTTTTACCGGCTTGTCTTTGGATGGTCCTTGTGCCAGGGTCACAACCGGTTCCATGCGCCGTCAGTTCTTGACTTTCACCGGTTTGCGGAGGACAGTTTTGTTATCGGTGATCACATCAGATCATCTAGTTCCCCTACATTTTCTGATTGACCGATTCGGCTCACCCGACAGTTTTCACCTATTTTCTGGTATTTTTCCGTGTCCGAGGAGCGTTGGGGTGCTTTGAGAGTAGCCGTTTTGATGGCCTGTGTCATTTCAGTTTTGTACTTGCCAGCCGGACCCGATCAGTTAGATATGCGAGTCGTCGCGGCTGTCAGAGCCCTTCAGGAGGATCACACTGTTCTTCCCATGATATTGGCAGATACTTACATGTCCGCCTCATATTGTCAGTCTTTCCGAGGCAGAGTATTCAGAAGGAGCTCGACCTTATTGTATGTGTGGTTCATGAGTCATCTCAGTCCCATCGGCCATTTCCGTCGCCAAGGGTTTTGCTTTAGCCACGACATAGCCACGCAATTTTCGTTTCGTCCTGTGAGCTGTACTGATGCGGCTTCCTGGGTAGAATTCTTGTCGGTTATTGAGGATCCTTTAATCTCCTGATCTACTCGGGTTATTGCTCCTTTATGAGCTTCTTGACTCACGTGCCCAACATGGATGTCATCCCTATTGCTGGCTTGAGGGGCGTGACGACTTATCACCCCTTGGCGGTTACAAGGCAGTTTGATCAGACACAGGATTTTCACCCTTTCACGGGTGCAGCCGCCTACCGATTCCTTATATCCTCCCAGACAGAGAGGGATCTACTGCGGGTATACGATCTTTGGTCTCGCAGGATCTTTGTCGAATATAGTGAGAGCTGCCACATCCAGACATTTGATTACGTGCAGTGGTTGCGCTGAGACTCGGATCCGGTTGGTTTGAGTCAGACTGGGGCCTTTAATGACTCTGGAGTGATTTTCCCAGATGATACCACAGATCATTCCATCTCAGCTGATTCTGCCCCTAGTCGGGTTACTGAGGATACCCGACTCCGCCTGGCCTTGATTACTACTGAAGCTGAGAGGGATGCCGCTCTTGTTGAGAGAGATGATGCCATTCTAGCTAGAGACGCTACCATTGCTGACAGAGACGCCATTGTATTTCAGACCAGGGCAGTTATAGATGCTCATTCTGGGACTGTCAACCGAGCTACTGCTTTATTGGACCGCATCAACATGATAGGGCAGGAGATTGCAGAGGATGCTGATGCTTCAGATCTATCCACCACTTTATCCATCCTGCTTCAGCTAGTTTCAGATTTGTAGATTATTGTATTTCCTGCATAGACTATGTCAGTTTCATCGGTTATCGAAAGAGAAATCTTGTAACAAAATGACTTATATATACAGACATGCATTTAAATTTAGTCATTTTCCCTTTTTGTCGTATCGTTGTCTTTCATTGGACCCTCATTTATCCAGCTGACCATGATTTTGACATTTTGCTTTCTTTCTCTTCTCAAGTCTTGATGTAGATCTGACAGAGATTGTCGTACCCCTGTTGATTTCATCGGACTGAGTCTTAGATTTTGGCTAACTGTTTGGTTGGGCTAGGTTTATGTCACTTAGGATGAATCTGATTAAGGCTGGTATCGGGAAGGTTTCGAGGGTATAGGAAGGCTTTTTCTGGCTGTTGGGAATTGGTTTTGGTTAGAGAAGGGATTATTTTTAAGGAATCGGACCGTACTTTGGTGGCTGCCTACGTACCCCCACAAGTTGGGAGATCAGGTCCTACGTAGTTCGTTCCTCAAAGAAAAAGGGGAACTGATGATTCAAGCGTAGAACCGCTTCACTGAGTCGGAATTCAGTTGCTGTGGAAATACCTCACCATCCATTTCTTGCAATATGAGGGCTCCTCCGGATAGCACTTTCTTAATCACAAATGGTCCTTCCCAGTTCGGGGCAAACTTCCCCTTGGCTTCGTCTTGACAAGGCATGACTCTTTTTAGCACCAAATCATTTTCCTTGAACTTTCGAGGTCTTATCCTTTTGTCGTATGATCGAGAGATCCTTTGTTGATATAACTGACCGTGCCAAACAGCAGCCACCCTCCTTTCATCAATTAGGGCCAATTGGTCGTATTGACTTTGCATCCAATCCTCCTCGCTTATCTGAGCATCGATCACTATTCTAAGGGACGCCATCTCAACCTCAACTGGCAGAACAACCTCCATTCCATACACCAAAGCGTAAGGGGTTGCCCCTGTAGAAGTACGCGTTGACGTTCGGTATGCCAGCAAGGTGAGGGGTAACAGATCCGGCCATCCCCGATGATTAGCAGACATTTTTGCCATGATCTTCTTGATGTTCTTATTTGCAGCCTCCACTGCCCCATTCATCTTAGGACGGTAAATAACAGAATTGAGGTGTTTGATCTTAAACTGGTCGCATAATCCCTTCATGAGGGCGTTGTTCAAATTTTTGGCATTGTCGGAGACCAACACCTCAGGTTGCCCGTATCGACAAATGACATTATTCCTGATGAAACCGACGATGACCTCCTGAGTTACTTCGGGGAAAGAAGCTGCTTCCACCCATTTGGTGAAGTAATCGATCATGACGAAAATGAATCGGTGTCCGTTGCTCGCTTTGGGCTCTATCGGTCCGATTACATCCATTCCCCACATTGAAAATGGCCACGGGGAGGTCATATAGTGCAGTTCATTGGGAGGCGTATGGATCACATTACCGTGCGCCTGGCATTAGTAACACCGTTTGACATGATCATCGCAGTCGGCTTTCAGCGTTAACCAATAATGCCCCGTTCTCAAGATCTTTTTGGCCAGCATCGGTCCACTCATGTGTGGCCCACACACTCCACCATGTATTTCGTTCATAACCCTTTGGGCCTGTGTCTCATCTACGCATTGCAACAGTCCCAACCCAACATCCCTCTTGTAGAGTGAATCCCCACTCAGGTAAAACTTCATTGCCATCTTTTGAATTCTCATCCTCTCAGCTCGGCTTGCCTGGTCGGGAATGGATCTATCCCTCAGATATTCCCTTATGTCGTGATGCCAAGGCTGCTTTGGCAGAACCACCTCGTCCGATAATACTGCAACATGCTCCTCGTATGCCGGGGCATTCTGTACTGCTATCTCAATCTGTGGAATGTCCCTGTTCCTGATTACGTGGATTAAGGAAGCCAGAGTTGCCAATGCATCAGCAAAATCATTTTGTCCCCGGGGGATATGTCGGAAAGGGATATCTTCGAACTCTCGCATCAATTGGACAACACATCGGTGGTATGGAAGCAACTGGAGCTCCTTCGTGCTATACTCCCCGATCACCTGTTTGATTACCAACTCTGAATCCCCGAACACTGCCAGTCTTTTCACTCCCATATCGCGGGCAAAACGGAGTCCCAATATACATCCCTCGTACTCAGTTGTGTTGTTCGAATTGCTGAACTGCAATTTAGTGGCCACAGGGTATTGCTCTCCGGTGATAGAGACCAGGACTTCTCTGGCTCCTGCCCCCTCAGCATTCATGGCACCATCAAAATACAGCTTCCAGAACTGCCCTTCGTCATCACATTTCGTGTGTAATACCCAAAATATATCTTCGCCCGACAGAGGAGTTTCTAACGGCTCCATCCCTCCTGATGGCGCTTCTGCCAACTGATCTGCAATTCCCTGCCCTTTCATGGCTTTCTGAGTTACGTATACCATGTCAAACTGCTGTAAGATTAACTGCCATCTTGATAGTTGACAGTTCAGCATGGGCCTTTCAAAAATATATTTCAGGGGATCCATTCTTGATATCAGGTACGTAGTATGCCCATGGAGGTAGTTCTGTAATCTCCCTGCAGCCCAGGCCAAGGCACAACAGGTCTTCTCGATGGGAGTGTAATTTTGTTCACATCGGCTAAATCTCTTGCTGAGGTAATAGATGGCCTGCTCTTTACCTGCTTCATTCTTCTGTCCCAGCATACATCCCATTATAATGGCATTGACCGATATATACATAAACAGAGGGATCCCATCCTTCGGGGGTACCAGCACTGGTGCCTCTGTCAGCTGCTTTTTAATGGTCTGAAAGGCTTTCTGACATTGCTCATTCCACTCTTGGGAAGCATCATTCCTTAATAGTTTGAAAATCGGCTCGCATGTAGTCGTCAAGTGGGATATGAAGCGGCTGATGAAGTTTATTCTTCCCAGGAATCCTCTTATCTCCTTCTCTGTGTGAGGTGCCGGCATATCCACAATGTCCTTAATCTTCGCCGGATCCAACTCAATGCCTCGATCACTAACCAGGAATCCCAAGAGCTTACCCGACTGCACTCCAAAAGCACACTTTGCTGGATTGAGCTTCAAATTATACTTTCTGAGCCGATCGAATAGTTTTTTGAGATGGGTTATATGATCAGACTCTACCCTTGACTTCACGATAATGTCATCCACGTAGACCTCTATCTCCTTGTGCATCATGTCGTGGAACAGGGCCATCATGGCTCTTTGATAAGTAGCCCCCGCATTTGTGAGACCGATAGCCAATCGTCTATGGCAGAAAGTGCCCAAGGGGTGATGAACGCGGTCTTTTCCCGATCTTCTTCCGCCACCATTATCTGATGATACCCCGCAAAGCAATCAACAAAAGAGTACATCTCGTACTGGGCCGTGTTATCCACCAGGATGTGTATGAAAGGCACCGGGAAGTTATCCTTGAGACTGGCCTTGTTTAGATCTCTATAGTCTACACATACCCTCACCTTCCCTCCAGGCTTAACCACTGGGACTACATTGGACAGCCATTCTAGGTAAGTGGACACCATAATGATTCCGGCCCTGAACAGTTTGATGATCTCTTCCTTCACTTTTAAGCTCCACTCCGGTTTCAATTTTCTTAGTTTATGCTTGACAGGCATGAAACCCTCCTTGATGGGCAACCGGTGTACCACAATGTCGGTGGATAATCCGATCATGTCCTCATCAGACCAGGCAAAGACATCCTAATATTGGTTTAGCAACTCAGTTATTTCTGCTCTCTGGCTGGGGGTAAGGTCTGTCCCTATCTTGAGCTCTTTGGGTATGTTAGGGGTTCCAATATCTATGGTGATGGTTTGGTCTAAGTTAGGTTTGGGTTTATCCTCGACCCATCCTTTGATCTCGTCAGGCGCGTTGTCGTAATCTATCTCGTCTTGCTCAATGCCCATTAAATCGAAATCCAGCTCAATGTCAAAATCATAGTCATCATTCAAATTTGAAAGACCGTTTGTTAGGCAAGGATTACTCAAATTGGTACACCTGACATGAAACAAAATATTTGTCATATATAAGTCATTTTCCACAACAATCACATTTTCAGATAACATGACGAAACGACATAATTATGCAAAATACAAAACAACAAAATGAACTTCTTCATCCTCCCATCCTCTGGGGTCTACCACCCTGATGGCGGGTTTTACCCTTGTTTGGATATCACTGGTTCCATTGTCCAGTTGTTGATGGTCATATCAGACGGAATGCGCTGGATGAAAGGTGGCTTCACATCGGGAACTTCCCCGATGACTACGGCTATATCGCCTGAGTCCCTTTTTTTACCTTCTTCAGGAATAATTAGCCCTGCCCAATCGATGACAGGCACAACTTGTTGGGCTCCCGGTGGCGTGAAAACATCCTTCCCCTCTCCATTGCTTGTTAATTGTCCGGGGATGTTGCACCTGGTTTCGAACTTTTGCGCGACCTCTTGTAGGAAACTTTCCCTCTTGGTCGACTCATCACTTATGGGGGTTAACTCCTCATCCCCTGCCCCAATCACAGGCTTGCTAGTCCCTCGTTCATTGTTGACCTTAGTCACTGGTTTTCCAGCCAGTGGAGTCGGAGCCACACCTTGACGGTATCTCCGTGCTACGCCCTCATGATATCCCAACCCTGCTTTACCTATCCGATGGGGTAGTTGAATGGGCTCGGTGATTCCTTGGCTGCTCTTTCCCAACCCTTGTCCAGGTTGAAATTTCATTCTCATCATTTCTTTTACAACGAAGGTAAGTTCTGGAGAGATCTTAGGTTTCACGGCTGGAGCTCCTAAGCATCTGTAGTGGGGAGTGCTGATTTCCAGCGCCTGAAAGCTGGCAGGTGCCGCCGACTCATCCACATTAATCACCGGCAGGCCATTCCTGGAAGGAGAAGGGTCATCACACTCTGTCGAGATCGTCACTAGATTCCCGTCGATGATAAGCTTGATTTGCTGGTGTACTGTGGAAGGAACTGCCCCAGCTATGTATCCACGGCCTCCCCAATAACAGGTTATAACTTGCCGCAATATCTAGGACTTGGAAAGAGATATCAAAAGTACAAGGTCCTATTTCCACCGGCAATTCTATCTCTACAATTGTATCCCTCCGGGAACCGTCGAAGGCTCGCACCACTACATGACTGGCCTGTAGGCGCTTAGGATTGATGTTCATCTTCTGCAGAGTACTGAGGGGACAGATATTCAACGCCGATCCCCCATCAATCAGCACCCCATTCATGATATAACCTGAGGAGATTACCGTAATATGTAGCGGTTTTCGATGCCCCCTTCCCTCTTTGGGGATATCATCATCTGTAAATGATATTACGTTACTTTCCAACAGGTGGTCCACCAGATGGCCGAAAACCTTCCTTGCTAATTTCTTTGGGAACGTATGCCTCCTCCAGGACTTTCGACAGAATTTTGCAGTGATCACTGGACGATAACACCAAATCCATGATTGATGTCAGGGTCGACTCCTCGCTTGATATCTGGATCCCTCTTGCTTCCGGATGATCCATCTTCCTCAAGAATTCCATGGCTTTCTCCTCGGATATCTCTTCATTTTTCTTCGTTTTGCTCTCGAGGACTCGTCCAGGAAGATATAAGGGATTCCCTTTTGTTGTCACAGAAGCACAACTGGCCGCTTCCTCTGACACCCCCCCATAATTCCATGGTACCGTTTTCAGACTATGGACAGGGATTTGCGGTCTCGTTGTAAGGGTGAGGGGTTTCGGAGCCGTTAACTTGACAAGCCCCCCTGTGATATTTCTGGTTACCCCCGCTAACCTAATTGGCGCTCCCCGAGCATTCTCGTGATCACTTATCATGCTGATCATCTCATCCATTTTCTTCACATAAATCATCCTTGACGGCGTCTCCGCCTCACTGGCTTCCGCCACATTGACCCCCCCTCCATCATGCCTAGGCAGGGGATTGACTTTAACATTTGGGGAGTCTGGCTGTTCCACCACAATTTCCCCACTATCAATCAAGTTCTGAATTCTGTGCTTCAGCGTCCAACATTCCTGCGTATCATGACCAGGGGAACCTGAATGATATGCGTATTTCTTGTTTGGGTCAAACCTTCTTCCATTCGGGTCACTCGGGGGTGCCAAATCGACTATTTTCCTCTGGGCTATCAATACTGCCAACACCCGCTCAAGAGGATCCCCGAGTGGGGTGAATACTCGATTTTTCGAGGCCTCGAATCTCCTTCGCCCATCTGCCCTCTGATCAGTGAAGTTAGGCTGTCGGGATGGCCCCACTCTCTGCACCTGTACTGGAGGATTGTTTTCTGCCTTTCTAGATGATCCCTGAAGGATGAGGGAAACATCCTCCTCTTTTTTATTTTGGACCCTACGGGAAGTGCTGCCATAATTTCCACTCTGTATTTGTTCTGCAGCTGTTCCCAAAGCCGTGAAATCCCGAATCTTTCCAGACTTCATGTCCACCATTTCTCTGTGTTTAATCATCTCGGCAAAAGGTCTTCCAATCCCCGATATGACCCGCTCATAATAAGGTGCCTCTTGAATATCCACGAAGGTCATCACCATCTCCGACTCACTCATTGGGGGATTCACCTGTGCGGCCATACCCCTCCATCGCTGTGCATAATCCCTGAAAGATTCTTTTGGTTGCTTCTTGATTTTCGTCATTTGATATCTATTAGGGGCCATTTGTGCCTGGAAGCTATATTGTGTTAAGAAGGTATGGGCCAACTCCTCCCAATTGTGGATCCGGGCATTATCAAGACGGACGTACCAAATTCTTGCCTCTCCCGTCAGGCTCTTTTGGAATAATTGCATTCTTAGACCTTCGTCTTCGGCATAAGATCCAAGCTCCCCGATGTATATTTTCAGATGTGTATAAGGATCCCCCTTCCCATTGTATTTCTCAAATTCGGGAATTTTAAATTTCTCCGGGTATCTGGTTCCGGGGAAGACACATAGATCTGAATAATTAACCCTGCCTAGGGAGCCTATGCCTTTTAGAGATTGGATGGTCTCCTCCATTTGTTTCATTTTCTTCCAAAGGTCGTCAGTGTCTCCTTCCTTTGGGATAGTAATCACTGTCCGGTTAGGTATAGGAATGACCTTTGGGACGACGGGTTCGCCCTTAGGTTGGGGTGGATCCTCTTTAGGTGGATCCTGTCTAGGTAGCAATTGTTCCTTCAGCATTATGGACATTTCCAACATTTGTTTCTTGAAATCATCAAATTCCTCACGAGATATGGAACCAGGATTAGTAGGTGGAAGATCAACCATTTCAGATGTAGAGTCCTGGGCCCTTTTAGATTGTGAACGCATTTGAGGAGCAATCCTACAGAAACAACGGTTCGAAGTTTAGTCCTGGGCAATGAAAGGATATGGATGCATGCTAAAGCTATAACTTTGTGTTTTGGGTTTTTTAATCTTTCTCTGCAAAACAACATGTTAGCGATCCCTTATTGCAATAATAAATACTAGACTCGACTCATTATGCTTCCCCAGTTGTTCCCTGCAAAACATAGAGGTTAGTAATTTCTTTTGACAAGAGGGGAGGAATATATGAATATGGAATGGGACCATGACATTTATACGCGCGAAATGTAAAAGGGTATGAAGAGACTGACTGTAACGCCCCCAAATCTCTACACTCCCCTGTAGCAGATCTGGTGCTCACGTGGAACTATACAACTATAAATATTCAATAAAATATGACTTCTATCTATCCAAGGTTCACAGTATCCCATAACAGATAATAATTCTCGTCAGAACGTTATCCGTGTTTAGATACCCTCACTTGGATGTACAGATTCATATCTTGTGGATATCTCTTTCATATCAATATTCCCTATCTATCTGACATTCACAGTATTAATGATAAGATTATCCATAGAACTGAGGGGCGCATTCCGGTAAAGATGGCACCTTACCGGCGCTCATTAAGTGTAACCCCAGAGCTTATAGGACTCTCAACATCATTTAAATACCCTCATTCAGATGTATAGTTCATATAGACACTGTATTTAACTTAGTACAACTATTCTAAAGAATTTAAAGATCAGAGTATAACGCATTCTATAACATAAAGGATCATAATATATTACATAACATTTTGTTCGGTTACATCATTCGTTATACTAAGTTATTACAATAACAAGTCTTTAAAAAGACTTAAAGTATACAACAATAAACATTAAAGCTAATAAGCATGGCTTTTCCCCTTGTTAGTCCCAGACGTGCCAGGGATATCATTTATAGCTGCAAAAGAAGATATGCGCAAGAATGAGCTACAAATGCTCAGCAAGTTCATTTAAATATGTAAACACCATGTGTTTGATTTGAAAGATGTCAATGATGTATACTGAGGGTTCTGTACATGAACCATATATTTCATTTAGTTCTATCAGTCTTTAATGACTTAGAACCATTTGAGTTTTGGATATCTGGTAGGTGATCAGCCTCACCAATATCCTAGGAGTATGCATATCATCCTACCAATTTATGTTGATATATTATCAACTGTTCGTCACCTTATATTAAGGGAATTTCGTCACCTTATTTTAAGGGAAAATTTCGGGTTCACCTTACATCAAGGTGTTCCATTTCTCAGTATCAGATGTCGTACCAAACAATTTGGCTTGACACAACAATTTAAGCTCGAACAAGCAATATATGAATAATAATTCATTTCTTAAGTTATGCTGAACAAGAAGCAATAACTTCACAATAATTGATAGCAAGATGTATAATACTTGCTTAATATAAATTGAGAAAGGTTAGGACACTTGCCTTAGCGTAGCTCACTATAATTTTAGTACAATCGGTCAACGCACGTAGTCTACGTATACCAATAATAAGCGTTAGCACGTATATAAACATGTATCATGCTAATCTAAACAAGTTTCATTAAGGTTCGACGTTGATTCGGTATCTCGGTCGCATCCTTAATGGCTAAACACATAGATTGTTCGATAAAACTTCATTTGGAAGTCGAATTATTAGTCTAAATAATTTAATTATTATTTCTAACATTTTTAGAAGCTTGGTATTATTTTTAAATAATCTTTAGAAGCTTGGAAGTAATTTTAAATAATTTTACAAGCTTAGGGATATTTTTAAATGATTTAATTATCATTTAGAATAATTTTAAAACATTTAATATGTTATTTAAATGATTTATTTATCATTTAGAATATTTTTAGATATTTAAAATATTATTTAAATGATTTATTTATCATTTATAATATTTTTAGAAAGATAGAATATTAATTAAATGATTTATTTTATCATTAATAATATCTCTAGATTTTATTTTATCATTAAAATAATTTATTTATTATTTATAATAATTTTCAAAACTTAATTTGATATTTAAATGATTTAATTATCATTTAAAATAATTTTTAACTACTTAATATATTATTTAAATGATTTATTTATCATTAATAATATTTAAATATTTAATATTTTATTTAATTATTATATATAATAATTTTATTTACCTTAATATCATTTTTTAAATAATTAATATAATTATTTAATAATTTAATACCATTTTTAAATAATTAAAACAATTATTAAATAATTTATCATAATTATTAATTATTATTTAATTAAATTAAATAATATTTTAGAATATAGAAAAATATTAAAAATAAATTTTTATAATTTAAAAATGAATTTTCGGATTTATTTATTAATTATTAATAATTATTTTATATTTATTTTATATTTTATAATTTATTTAATTAATTTTTTTATTTTATTTTTATTAAAAATCCGTCGCTAAAGGGCTTTAGCGACGGTCTGCTTATTTTTCTTAGTTTCTGGGTTTTCACATGCATTTCGTCGCTAAAGGTGTTCTTCATGAAGAACACCTGGTCAACGCTGGTCAGCCTACTTTGATCTCAAATTTCTCCTTGATGCTTAAAGGTTTGTGTTTGATTCTTGTTTGTTGTTATAGCCAACATGGCAGTGTACAACGACATAACAAATTCCATCTTAAAATATATCATAACATGCTCTAAATTTGATGGTCAAACCACCGGGTTCAAACTGTTCTTGAGTTTCTGGGTTACCCAGAAACTCAAGCAGTCATGGTCAGTCAACATGGTTTGACCATGAATAACTTTGATTCTGTGTTTGATAAATGTGTTTTTATGTTACCAGATTGTACTCTACCTAGCATAGAACAAGTCTAAACCAATAAACTACACAAAACATGTCATCTAGATCAATTCTGGGCAGCATGAACTTCTGACAAACCTTGTCAGAGTTCTTCATAAGTTTCTGGGTTACCCAGAAACGTGCAAAATCAGAGCGGTCAAAGGACTTTGACCACTTATATCTTTCATCCTAGTTATTTGGTTGCTATGATACACGTCGGGCCTTAAAGATAACATGGCAGGCTACACATACAAACATTAAAACAGATCTAACACATAAATTAAGCCGATCAAACCGCCTGACAAAGTAGCTTGTCAGACTGTTCTTGACTGCCAAGAACAGTTTGAGTTTTTGGCTTGATTTTCATATCTAGATGATATGTAAACATGTTTTAACCGCCCAGATCACTTAATAACACATTAAACAAGTATTCCTAAACATCTAAAACACAAAAATTTTCCAGGCTTGAAGATCTAGCAACAAATTAGGGTTTATGCACCTTTTTCTTCAAATTTTTGATTTCTTCTTTCTGATTCTGAGCTTGTGGTTTGCTAGGGCTTGTTTAGGCTGGTTAATATAAGTGTATAAACTTTGAAAATTTCGTAGGTTAAATTATCAGAACCACTTTCTATTTTTTATAGCAACTTAGATTAGGGTTTCCTAGACTTTAATTTCCATTTTTGCCCTAAAAATATCTAACCTAGTTACTTGTGCTGCTTAGAATCAGATATTATTCACCTACTTAAGCTAGATATTTATAAATATCTGATTTTGTGTTCCTATCTTCACTTGATTGGTTTAAAATTTGATTTTTGATTTATTTATTTACTAATTAAATCTAGATTTTTGTTAATCATGATTAGGATGTTAATTTAAGTTTAGTAATACCTTAATTAATGTTATATATCATAATTAAGGTTTTACATTTCATAAATTAGGGTTATTGCACCAATTTAGGGTTTTAGGGTTCCGAATTAGGGTTTAGGGTTTTCAATCCTATAATTAGGGTTTTAATCTTTCGTTTAGGTTTTAATTTAACCTCAATAATTCATAATTAATATCATGTTTCATTATTTAGAATCTACGTATATCAATTAAATTCTTATACAATAATTAGGGTTTCGATTACATAATTCGGATAATTTTATCAATTAGGGTTTTGAAATTTAGGGTTTCTATTTCCGCATAAGATTTTAAACCCTATTTAACTTATTTTAAAATTTTATCATTTAATATAATATTATATTAATGTCGAAGCACGACAAAGCACTTCGTCAATTCCAAGTACGACACAGCAGCTTACAAAACTAATTTACCGAAACGCTTCTCGGTGAATTCGCCGGAAGCACGACAAATCATTTTGTCCGATTAAGCACGACACAGCTACTTAGCGAAAAATTTTTATTTGACCTAATTGTTTAATAAAATACGAAATCACATAATACCAAGTCAGAACAAGAAATTTCATTTATTAAACACATAGTTTATATTTATAAATCTTATTAGGGTTCGGAATATTACACTGACCTATCCTACGTTGGGTTAATCTGAGGCTGACCTATCCTAGGGTTACTTTCGCGGGCTTTTCGGCATGAAGGTCCCCAAATCTTCGCAATCTACTCGTCTGAATCCTTTCGATTGGAGCGGATTTGGGTGGTGCGTTTCCTGAGCCATCTATGGGGAGCAGCCCCTTCGAGTCCAGTAATAAGCAACCGACAGGTTCGCCTCAGGAGGAGGTACACTCTCAACATACATTCACATTCATCGTCCTCACCGTATGCAAATGATTACTTTAAAGTAAAGCAATTCCATTCAATCATTCACTTATTGGACAAAACACACATTCACACGACAAAAGCAAAAAAGATCAAAATATCGCATGCACACACATATTCATGAATTTTTAAAGGATAGGATAGCATCAAGATTTGAACGCGGCTTAAGCCCTCTAATGTCCCCAGCAGAGTCGCCAGCTGTCGACGCCGGGAATTGTTTTATCCTGTGCTAGTTGTTACCTTTTCCAATTTTAGCCTTTTATTAGATGATTTTTGGGAAAAGGTCGGCATTAATGTCAACGGGGTTTTGAAATATCATTTTTTATGATGAGCCAATTAACCAGAGTCGCCAGTTGGTATATTTGAAATGGATGTACCAACTCATCCGAGTTTTTGTTTTTTTACAAATCGCTGGCTCATATGTGACTCCGAATTAATTAGTCTGCAAACCGAGATTCATAGAGTTCGGGGGCTTGCTTAAGCGAGGGGAAGGTGTTAGGCACCCCCCGACTTCCGTGAAACACGGTTACCGCAATTAATCTTGATACTTTCCTATCCTTTAATTCATGAAATGTGTATGTGTGCATGTGTGTGTGTGTGTGTGCCTATGTGAATGTTGTGGTGAGTTTGTATGAAAGAATCATTTGGGGTTTTGACGAAAGGTCGTGTTTTCTTTTGAGAATGCTTTACAACGTCCTTCGGTTTATACGAGAAAGCTTTATGAGAAATGTTTGATTTTAATGGTCAAAAGCCGTGGGATTTTTTCATTAGGTGTCATTTTGGTAAAATAAGAGTTTTTTAAACCTTGATCAAAATAAGAATCGAGACCTATACGTTGCCTTTATAAACAAAACAAATAGGCAATTTCCAGGATCTCTTTAACCCTATGCACAACGGTTTAATAAAATCACCATTTACTTTCATAAAACCATTTCTTGTGATATTTGAACACGATCTTTCTTTTACCTTCTCGTTAAAAGGAATCAACATTCATTAGCACTCCCAATTTTTAGCCTCGTGAGTATAATAACCTAATTTAATTGATTTTATGGAAATCTTATCGTTTTAGCTTTGAAATCAATTTCGTGTCATAAATCAAATCAAACATTAAAATGCGTTGGGGCTATTTATGGGCATGTGAGCCATCAAAATACCCCCAAACGCCCACAATCTCATACTTTCACTATGACGGGGCCTTAAACACGATTCTCGCCTTGCCGTCGTTTTAAGGCCCGACGATTACATGTTCACAATGAAGATTACATCGTTCCTACTATCCACATCAAAAGATGTCCATCATCGGATTTGGACCACGGGGTCGCATTCCTAGGCTCACACCCGAAATTTCCACACACCCACAAAACGGATATTACAAGAAAATAACTAACACGAATAATCTAACAATGTCAAGACATCCTAAATAGCAACCTAAGGGAACCACGCCCAATATATCACCGTAAAACAAACAAAAAAACCAACAAATGAATATCATAGGGTTATTAGGAAGAATTTTGTTCCAATGGAATCCTCACTAATAATCCCTAATTCATTGTTCCATCATAAACTACATGAAAACTACATTTAATTTGACCAAATGGTATGATAGAAATTGCAATAATAAGGAGATTTTCACCTTGCAAATGATATCAAAGTGGATGTAAACTTGTGTATTGGAGTAGATTGGGAAGTATATGTGATACAATCAAATCAAAAGAATATAAATCTTCTCTTTTTTTTCTCTCTTTCTCTCCTCTTTTGTTGCAAATTTATGCTATTTCTTCCTCAATTCCCGAGCTGTTGTTGCTGTTTTTTCTTCTTCTCTCCGCCTGCTCAACCTCTTGTATGCTGAATGGGGGATGAGCTGAAATAGGCTGGCCAGAGCCAGCCGCAGATGGATCTGCGGCTGGCCGCAGATTAATCTGCGGCTGGCTGGCCGCCACCCCTCCACTCAGCTGATTTTCGGGTTTTCGTGTTTCGAGTTCCGTGTTTTCAAAAGGTGCACTCATTGGCTGCAGATCAATCCGCGGCTGGCTGACTTGACTTTCTCGATTTTCGTGTCACGCCTCGATTCTCGTGTTGTGACGTCGGTTTTCGCCAACAGGCTTGGATTTTGCAGTCCGGAAATCACTGGGAGACGTGTCACATCATTCGGGAATGCTCATTTTGGACGGACATGTTGTCACGTCGGTTTTGGTTTGTAAATCGCTGTGGTGGCGTCGAGTGTCCGTACTTGTGCATCCTTTGCTCTCGCAGACCGGTTCATTTGCCGAATTTGCCCTCCTGTCAGGGTTAGTATACGAAGTGCAAAATTTGGGTGTCTACACCTAGCGTGTGCCAGACGTAAGCTGGCGTGTGCCAGGCGTAAGCACGACAAAGCATAAGCACAACAAAGCAGCTTGTCAGCGTAAGCACGACAAAGCGTAAGCACGACAAAGCACTATATCAGTTTAAGCACGACACAACAGCTTAATAAAAATAATTTGTCAGGATGCTTTTTGGTGAAATCGTGGAAAGCACGACAAATTATTTTGTCAATGTAAGCACGACTAAGCAGCTTGACCAAAAATTTTTTATTTGACCAAATTTATCGTTTACATGATATAATCACAAAACACCTGCTTCGAAATATCATTTCAATCTTTATTAAGCACATATGTTACAAACTTCAAATCTCATTCGGGTTTAAGGTTTTAAACTTTTCGATATCTAGTTTTATGTTATACGTTCTAATTCTAAACGTATACGATAATGTTTTCGAATCATATTAAGTTTTCAAAGATTACCTGAACAGCCGTTCATCAGAATATATCATCACATAACACAGAGTCGGAATAAAAAATTTCTTTTAATAAACACATAATTTACATATACAAATCTTATTAGGGTTCAGAATATTACAGAAACGCTCGCAACACCTCAACCCCTCGCCTATATGTAGACTGTAATCTTGGTACAATTGCTCTGCGCTAGGAAGCTTGCGTTGAATGGACACCAACGATACCTTGACCCCTCGCTTATATATAAGCGGTAATCTTGATACAATCAACAATTGATGCAGTAGAAGACACCACACACAACTATGAATTGTTGTATGATAAGTCACTTGAACATTCATAGATAAACCATGAATAATTCGGGAGTTCTCAAAGAACCTAAAGGAGAATAATCTCACAAGAATTTTATTAATCAAAAGTGTACTACTCTATTACATAAGCCATGTATTCTATTTATACTAATAGAATAAAACCCTAATAAAATCCTAAATACTAAAAGGAATAGAAATACTAGTTAACAAGTAACTAGGAATCAAATTGATCTAACAATATCCTAGTTATATGATTGGGTATAATAAATTGTACATGGAGATAGATGAATGGTCAACAAATAATATACCACTTCTAGTAAAAGGAGAGAATGTCCTATGTGATTCGATAAATGACAACTTAGAAGTCTTTGGCCAAAGCAGAATGAAATTAGAAAGATGTTTCTAATTTGCATTAATCAGAGTTGTGCATTTGAGAATCAAAATACATATAATCAAATAAACTAAGTGTAGACACCCAAATTTTGCGTTCCCTATACTAACCATGACAGGAGGGCAAAATCGTCAATTGAACCGGCTTGCGGGAGCGAAGGAATGGGCACAAGTGCGAACGTCCAACACTACCGCAATGATTGGCGACCAAAGCTAACGTGACAATAAGGCCATCCGAAACGGGCGTCCCCGAATGAGGTAACACGTTTCCCAGAAATTCCCGGACTGCCGAATGCGAACCTGTCAGCGAAAACTGACGTTACGGCACGGAAATCGAGACGGGGTACAGAAATCGAGAAAGTCAAACCGTCCAGCCGCGGATTGATCTGCGGCCAAGTAGTGCGCCTTTTGAAAACACGGAACTCGAAACACGGAACTCGAAATCGGGGTGAGTGGAAGGCAGGCGGCTGGCTCTGGCCAGCCTATTTCAGCTCATTTTTCGCTCAGCATATAAGAAGTTGAAAGGTTTTTGAAGGAATAAGGATTCAGCAGCAGCACAAGCACGGAAATAGAGAAGATAAAGAGCCAATTTTGCAACAAAATAGGAAGAAAAGAGAGAAAAAAAGAGAGGATTTATTTCTTTTGATTTTGATTGTATCAAATACATTCCTTATCCTATTCAAATACACAAGTTCATATCCATTTGAGATCATTTGCAAAGTGAAAATTCCTATTTGTTCTAGCAATTTATATCATATTGATTGGTTAAATTAGATGTAATTTTCATGTCTCTTGTGGAATAATCATGGATTAGGGATTATCAGTGAGGGTTCCATCGGAACAAAATTCTTCCTAATAAACCCGAGGATATCCAATTGATGAAATTTCTAGCTTGTTTATGGTTGATTCATTGGGTTGTAATTCATTTAGATTGTCATTTTTCGGATATCATGGTGTATTAGATAAATCCGGGTTGGTTAGTTATGTAGTATTCATTTTGTGGGCATGTAGTAACCTCGTGTGAGCCTAGGAATGCGACCCCGTGGTCCAAATCCGATGATGGACGTTTTGATGTATGTGATAGATTCAAGATGCTCCGTGTTGTAATATGTAACCGTTGGGCCTTAAAACGACGCTAAGGCGAGAATCGGGTTTAAGGCCCCGTATTAGTGGAATATGTGATTGTTGGCGTTCGGGGACATGTTGATGGCTTACATGCCCATAAATAGCCCCGACGCGTGTTTATGCTTGATTAGATTTTGTGACACAAAAATGATTTCAAGGATTAAACGATGAAGGTTTTTTTTTATTAAAATCAACAAGCTAGGTTATTAGAATCACGAGGTTAAAAATTGGAAGTGTTAATAAATGTCGATTCCTACTAAACGAGAAGGCCAAAGGAAATCATTTTCAACCATCACCAAAAATGGCTTTTATGAAGGAACGAAATGTTTTATTAGACCTTTGTGCATAGGGTTAAAGATATCCTAGAAATTGCCCATCATTTTATGAAAGCAATGTATAGATTTCGATTCCTATTTTGACAAAGGTTTAAAAGATCCTTGTTTCTTTCAAAACAACGCCTAATAAAAAATCTCATAGCTTTTGACAAGTAAAATCCAACCTTTTCGCACGAATAAAGGAGCTTTCTCGCATTAACGGAAACGACGTTCTAAAACATTCCCGAAATAAAACACGATTTTTCATAAAAACCAAATGTTTCACCTCACCACAATATTCACATAAGCAGACACACACACACACACCCGCACGTATACACATTTCATGAATCAAAGGATAGGAAAGTATCAAGAATGCGGTAACCGTGTTTCACGGAAGTCGGGGGGTGCCTAACACCTTGCCATCGCTTAAGCAAGCCCCCGAACTCTATGAATCTCGATTCGCAGACCAATTAATTCAGAGTCACATATGAGCCAGCGATTTATAAAAAAACGAAAACTCGGATGAGTTGGTACATCCATTTCAAATATACCAACCGGCGACTCTGGTTAATTGGCTCATCATAAAAATAATCTTTCAAAACCCCGTCGACATTGATGCCGACCTTTTTCAAAAAATCATTTAATCAAGAGGCTAAAATTGGAAAAGACTAAAAAGGACACATTGAAAACCCGGCGTCGACAGCTGGCGACTCTGCTGGGGACATTAGAGGGCTTAAGCCACGTTCAAATCTTGATGCTATCCTATCCTTTTAAGATTCATAAAATGTGTGTGTGTGCAATATTTTGATTTTTACTTTTGTTGTGTGAATGTGTGTTTTTGCCCAATAAATGAATGATTGAATGGAATTGCTTTACTTTTAAGTAATCATTTGCATACGGTGAGGGCGATGAATGTGAATGTATGTTAAGAGAGTACCTCCTCCTGAGGCGAACCTGTCGGTTGCTTATTACTGGACTCGAAGGGGCTGCTCCCCGGAGATGGCTCAGGAAACGCACCACCCAAATCTGCTCCAATCGAAAGGGCTCAGACGAGTAGATTGCGAAGATTTGGGGACCTTCATGCCGAAAAGCCCGTGAGAGTAACCCTAGGATAGGTCAGCCTCAGATTAACCCAGCGCAGGAAAAGTCTCTTCATGCCCTTTTACGTTCACGCGTATAAAATGTCATGATCCCATTCATATATGCCTCCCCTTCTGTCAAAAGAAATTACTAACCTCTATGTTTTGCAGGGAACAACTGGGGAAGCATAATAAAGTCAGGTTTAGCATTTGTTATTGCATTAAAGGACTACTAACATGCTGTTTTGCAGAAAAAGATTGAAAAAATCCAAAAACACAAAAATTTACCGCTTTAGCATGCATCCGCATTTTTCCTTCCCCTGGACTAAACTTCGAACCATTGTTTCTGTAGGATTGCTCCTCAAACCCGTTCGCAGTCTAAGAAGGCCCAGGTCTCTACCTCTGAAATAGCCACAATGATGGAAATGGCCACAATGTTAAAAGAACAGTTCCTAATCAGACAGGACCCGCCAAACCAAGGACCGCACAATATTCCACCACCAGGGGGTTACCAGAATCCTCCTAAAAATGGTGCAAACTTGTTTAAAGATGACCAACCCCAACTCAAGGACGAGCCAGTCATCCCAAGGGCCATTCCCATACCCAACAGGACAGTGATTACTATCCCAGAGGAGGGGGACACTGACGACCTTCCAAAAAAAATGAAACACATGGAGGAGACCATCCAATCTCTAAGAGGCATAGGCTCCTTGGGTAGGGTTAATTACTCAGATCTATGTGTTTTCCCCGGAACCAGATATCCAGAAAAGTTCAAAGTCCCCGAGTTTGAAAAATACAATGGAAAGGGAGACCCCTACACACACTTGAAAATATACATTGGAGAACTCGGGTCTTATGCCGAGGACGAAGGGTTGAGGATGCAGCTATTCCAGAAAAGCTTAACAGGGGAGGCAAGGATCTGGTATGCCCGCCTTGACAATGCCCGAATCCACAACTAGGAGGAGTTGGCCCATACCTTCTTAACCCAATACAGCTTTCAGGCCCAGATGGCCCCTGACAGGTACCAAATGACAAAAGTTAAGAAGTAACCTAGGGAATCCTTCAGGGAATATGCGCAACGATGGAGGTGCATGGCCGCACAGGTGAACCCCCCGATGAGCGAATCGGAGATGGTGATGACTTTTGTAGACATTCAAGAGGCACCGTATTATGAACGAGTCATCTCAGGGATTGGAAGACCCTTTGCTGAAATGATTAAACATGGAGAGATGGTGGATATGTGTTTGAAATCTGGCAAAATCTGGGATTTTACGGCCTTGGAAACTGCTGCCGAGCAAATACAGAATGGAAACTATGGCAGCACTTCCCGGAGGGTCCAAAAGAAGAAGGAAGAGGATGTTTCCCTCATCCTGCAGGGGTCATCCAGAAAAATAGAAAACCATCATCCAGTACAGGTACAGAGAGGGGGGCCATCCCGACAGCCTAACTTCGCTGATCAGAGGGCGGAGGGGCGAAGGAGATTTGAGGCATCGCAAAATCGAGTATTTACCCCACTCGGGGAGCCTCTCGAGCGGGTATTAGCGGTATTAGTAGCCCAAAAGAAGATAATCAATTTGGCGCCCCCAAGTGACCCAAAGGGAAGAAGGTTTGACTCAAGCAAGCGATGCGCATACCACTCGGGTTCCCCGGGTCATGATACGCAGGATTGTTGGACGTTGAAACATATAATTCAGAACATGATTGACATTGGGGAAATTGTGGTAGAGCAGCCAGACTCCCCGAATGTTAAGGCAAATCCCCTGCCAAGACATGATGGAGGGGGGCCGCCAAGGTTTAACTATGTGCAGAAAATTGAGGAAATGATCAACATGATACATGATTATGGGAGTGCACGGGGAACGCCCATCAGGCTGATAGGGGTAAGTACGAATAGCACGGAGGGACCTGTCAAGTTGACGGCTCCGAGGCCCCTCATCCTTGCGGCAAGGCCGCAAATCCCTATCAGTAGTCTAAAGACGGAACCCTGGAATTATGGGGGAATGCCAGAGGAAGCGGCCAGTTGTGCTTCTGTGACGACAAAGGGGAACCCCTTATATCTTCCCGGGCGAGTCCTTGAGAGCCAAAAGAAGAAAAATGAAGAGATTTCCGAGGAAAGGGCCATAGAATTCTTGAAAAGGATGGATCACCCGGAAACAAAAGGGATCCAGATTTTAAATGAGGAGTCAACCCTAACATCAGTCATGGACTTGGTGTTGTCATCCAGTGAGCATTGCAAAACCCTGTCGAAAGTCTTGGAGGAGGCATACGTGCCCAAGGAAATTAGTGAGGAAGGTTTCGGCCAACTGGTGGGCCATCTGTTGGAGAGTGATGTAATATCCTTTGCAGACGAGGACATCCCTAAGGAGGGAAGGGGGCATCGAAAACCGCTACATATTGCGGTAATCTCCTCGGGTTATATCATGAATGGGGTGTTGATTGATGGAGGGTCGGCACTGAATATCTGTCCCCTCAGTACATTGCAGAAGATGAACATCAATCCCAAGCGCCTGCGGGCCAGTCATGTAGTGGTGCGAGCTTTCGATGGCTCCCGGAGGGATACAATTGGAGAGATAGAATTGCCGGTGGAAATCGGACCTTGTACTTTTGATATCTCTTTCCAGGTCCTAGATATTGCGGCCAGTTATAACATGTTATTGGGGAGGCCATGGATACACATGGCCGGGGCAGTCCCTTCCACGCTCCACCAACAAATCAAGCTAATTATCGATGGGAACCTGGTAACGATCTCGGCAGAATGTGATGACCCTTCTCCTCCCAAAAATGGCCTACCAGTGATTCATGTGGACGAGTCGGCGGCACCTGCCAGTTTTCAAGCGTTGGAAATCAGTACTCCCTACTACCGATGCCTGGGGGCTCCAGCCATGAAACCCAAGGTCTCTCCAGAACTTACCTTCGTTGGGAAGGAAATGATGAAAATGAATTTCCAGCCTGGACAGGGATTGGGGAAGAGCAGTCAAGGAATCACCGAGCCCATCTAACTACCACAGCAGATAGGCAAGGCAGGGTTGGGATATCGTGAAGGCGTAGCACGGAGACATCGTCAGGGTGCGGCTCCGATTCAGATGGCTGGCATTCTGATGACCAAGGTTAGCAGTGAGCAGGGGATTAGCGAGCCCGTGATTGAGTCTGGGGATGAAGAATTAAACCCCGTGAGTGATAGGTTGGCTAAGAGGGAAAATTTCCTGCAGGAGGTCGCGAAAGAGTTTGAAACCAAGTGCTATATCCCCGGACAATCAACAAGCAGTAGGGAGGGGACGAATATTATCACACCACCAGGAGCCCAACAAGTTGTGCCTGTCATCGATTGGGCAGGGCTAATTATTCCTAGAGAGGATAGGAAGGAGGACTCAGGCGACGTATCCGTAATCATCGGGAAAGTGTCCGATGTGAGGCCCCCTTTTATCCAGCGCATTTCATCTGACCTGACCGTCGACAACTGGACCATGAAACCAGTGATATCCAAACAAGGGTAAAACCCGACGTCAGGGTGGTAGACCCCAGAGGATGGGGGAATGAAGAAGTTTTATTTTTGTTGTTGTTTTATTTCTGCATAATTATGTCGTTTCTTCGTGTTATTTGAAAATGCGATCGGCGTGGAAAATGACTTATATATGACAAATATTTTGTTTCATGTCAGGTGTACCAATTTGAGTAATCCTTGCCTAACAAACGGTCTTTCAAACTTGAATGATGATTATGATTTTGACATTGAGCTGGATTTCGATTTAATGGGCATTGAGCAGGACGAGACAGATTACGACGATGCGCCTGACGAGATCAAAGGATGGGTCGAGGATAAACCCAAACCCAACTTGGACCAAACCATTACCATAGATATTGGAACCCCTGACAAGCCAAAAGAACTCAAGATAGGGACGGACCTTACCCCCAGCCAGAAAGCAGAAATAACTGATTTGCTAAGCTAATATGAGGATGGCTTTGCCTGGTCTCATGAGGATATGATCGGACTTTCCACCGACATTGTGGTGCATCGGTTGCCCATCAAGGAGGGTTTCAGGCCTGTCAAGCAAAAATTAAGAAAGCTGAAACCGGAGTGGAGCCTAAAAGTAAAGGAAGAGATCATCAAGCAGTTCAGGGCGGGAATCATTATGGTGTCCACTTACCCAGAGTGGCTGTCCAATGTAGTCCCGGTGGCTAAACCTGGAGGAAAGGTAAGGGTATGTGTAGATTATAGAGATCTGAATAAAGCCAGTCTCAAGGATAATTTTCCAGTGCCTTTCATACACATCCTGGTGGATAACACGGCCCAGTACGAAATATATTCTTTTGTGGATTGCTTTGTCGGGTATCATCAGATAATGGTGGCGGAGGAGGATCGGGAAAAGACCGCATTCATCACCCCTCTGGGCACTTTCTGCTATAGGCGATTGGCTTTTGGTCTCACAAACACGGGGGCTACTTATCAGGGAGCCATGATGGCCCTGTTCCACGATATGATGCACAAGGAGATAGAGGTCTACATGGATGACATTATCATGAAGTCAAGGTTAGAATCTGACCATATAACCCATCTTAAAAAGCTACTCAGAAAGTATAATTTGAAGCTCAATCCAGCGAAGTGTGCTTTCGGAGTGCAGTCGGGTAAGCTCTTGGGATTCCTGGTTAGTGATCGGGGCAATTTTATCAGACGAAGTGGTGTTGCCAAAGCAGCCCTGGTATCACGATATAAGGGAATATCTGAGAGATAGATCCATTCCCGACCAGGCGAGTCGAACTGAGAGGATGAGAATTCAAAGGATGGCAATGAAGTTTTACTTGAGTGGGGATTCACTCTACAAGAGGGATGCTGGGTTGGGACTGTTGCAATGCGTAGATGAAACACAGGCCCGAAGGATTATGAATGAAATACATGGTGGAGTGTGTGGGCCACATATGAGTGGACCGATGCTGGCCAAAAAGATCTTGAGGACATGGCATTATTGGTTAACACTGAAAGCCGATTGCGATGATCATGTCAAACGGTGTTACCAATGCCAGGCGCACGGTAATGTGATCCATACGCCTCCCAATGAGCTGCACTGTATGACCTCCCCGTGGCCGTTTTCAATGTGGGGAATGGATGTGATCGGACCAATAGAGCCCAAAGCAAGCAACGGACACCGATTCATTTTCGTCATGATCGATTATTTCACCAAATGGGTAGAAGCAGCTTCTTTCCCCAAAGTAACTCAGGAGGTCATCGTCGGGTTCATCAGGAATAATGTCATTTGTCGATACGGGCAACCTGAGGTTTTGGTCTCCGACAATGCCAAAAATTTAAACAACGCCCTCATGAAAGGATTATGCGACCAGTTTAAGATCAAACACCTCAATTATGTCATTTACCATCCTAAGATGAATGGGGCAGTGGAGGCTGCAAACAAGAACATCAAGAAGATCATGGCAAAAATGTCTGCTAATCATCGGGGATGGCCGGATTTGTTACCCCTCACCCTGCTGGCATACCGAACATCAACGCGTACTTCTACAGGGGCAACCCCTTACGCTTTGGTGTATGGGATGGAGGTCGTTCTGCCAGTTGAGGTTGAAATGGCGTCCCTCAGAATAGTGATCGATGCTCAGATAAGCGAGGAAGATTGGATGCAAAGTCGATACGACCAACTGGCCCTAATTGATGAAAGAAGGGTGGCTACTGTTTGGCACGGTCAATTATATCAACAAAGGATCTCTCGATCATATGACAAAAGGATAAGACCTCGGAAGTTCAAGGAAAATGATTTGGTGCTAAAAAGAGTCATGCCTTGTCATGACGAAGCCAAGGGGAAGTTCTCCCCGAACTGGGAAGGACCATTTGTGATTAAGAAAGTGCTATCCGGAGGAGCCCTCATGTTGTAAGAAATGGATGGGGAGGTATTTCCACAACCTCTCAATTCCGACTCGGTGAAGCGGTTATATGCTTGAATCATCAATTCTCCCTTTTCTTTGAAGGAGCGAACTACGTAGGACCTGATCTCCCAACTTGTGGGGGTACGTAGGCAGCCATCATGGCGCGGTCCGATCCATAAAAAAAAAATTAATCCTTTCCCTAACCAAAACCAATTTTCAATAACCAGATAAAACCTTCCTACACCCTCAAAACCTTCCCGAAACCAGCTGCCTAACCAGCTTCATCCCAAAGGACCTAACCCTGATCCAACCAGACAGTTATCCAAAATCTGAGATTCAATCCGATGAAATCAAAAGGTGTACGACAATATCTGTCAGATCTCCATCAAGACTTGAGAAGAGAAAGAAAGCGAAATGTCAAAATCATGGCCAGCTGGATTAAATGAAGATCCAATAAAAGGCAACGATGCGACAAAAAGGGAAAATGACTAAATTTAAATGCATGTCTTTATATATAGGTCATTTTATTACAAGATCTCTCTTTCGATAACTGATGAAACTAACATAGTCTATGCAGGAAATAAAATAATCTACAAATCTGAAACTAGCTGGAGCAGGATGGATAAAGTGGTGGACAGATCTGAAGCATCAGCACCCCCTGCAATCTGCTGCCCCATCATATCAATGCGATCCAATAAAGCAGTGGCTCTACTAACAGTCCCAGAATGAGCGTCTATAACTGCCCTGGTCTGAAGTACGATGGCATCTCTGTCAGCAATGGCAGCATCTCTAGCCATAATGGCGTCATCTCTCTCGACAAGAGCGGCATCCCTCTCAGCCTCAGTAGTAATCAAGGCCAGGCGGAGTTGCGTATCCTCAGTAACCCGACTTGGGGCAGAATCGGCTGAGATGGAGTGGTATGTAGTATCATCCGGAGAAATCATTACAAAGTCATCAAGAGCCCCAGTCCGACTCAAACTAGCCGGATCCAAGTCTCCACGCAACCACTACACATAAGCAAATGTCTGGAGGTGGCAACCCTCACTGTATTCGACGGAGATCCTGCGAGACCAAAGATCGTATACCCGTAGTAGTTCCCTCTCTGTCTGGGATGATATAAGGAATCGATAGGCGGCTACACCCGTGAAAGGGTGAAAATCCTGTGTCTGATCAAACTGCCCTGTAACAGCCAAGGGATGATAAGTAGTCACGCCCCTCAAGCCAGCAATGGGAATGAAGTCCAGGTCAGGCACATGAGTCAAGAAGCTCATAAAGGAGCAATAACCCGAATAGACCAATAGATGAAAGGGATCCTCAATGACCGACAAAAATGATGTCCAGGAGGCCACATCAGTACAGCTCATGGGACGAAACGAAAACTCCATGGTTATGTCGTGGCTAAAGCAAAACCCTTGGCGACGGAAGTGGCCGATGGGACTAAGATGACTCATGAACCACACGTACAACAAAGTCGAGCTCCCTCTGAATACTCGGCCACGGAAGGATTGGCCATATGAGGCTGACATGTAGGTATCCGCTAATATCATGGGAAGAATGGTGTGATCCTCCTGAAGGGCTCGAACGGCCGCGACAACCCGCATATCCAACTGATCAGGTCCTGCGGGCAAGTACAAAACTGGGACGACACAGGCCATTAGAATGTCTACTCTTAAAGCGCCCCAGCGCTCCTCAGACACAGAAAAATCACCGAAGAAAAGACGAAAACTGTCGGGTGAACCAAATCGGTCAATCAAGAACTGAAGGGGAACCATATGGTCTGATGTGATCACTGGTAACAGGACAGCCCTCTGTAAACCGGTAAAGGTCAAGAATTGACGGCGCATGGAACCAACTGTAACCCTAGCACAAGGTCTATCCAAAGGCAAGCCGGTGAAACGAGCATACTCCTCAAGGGTGGGGGTCAGCTCTACTGTCCCTAATCTGAACACCTGACGGGTAGGCGCCCAATAGCTCAGAATACCGTCCACAAAGCCCGCTGGCACCTGGAAGGATAATAGGGACCAAGAATGGCCCAAAAGACCATCTGCGATAACCATGTCAGCCGGCGATAAACTGTCCAACCAACAGAGGAGACTGCCGACCAACCCTGTGGGAGGAATGGAATCCAAACGTACCACGAGACCTGTGGATGACATCTGTGAAAGAAAAGTATCAAAAGACTGTACAGGGGTCATTCTCTATCCATAAATGAAAAAAACATGCATCATACAGTTTATAGTAAAGAAAATGAATTTCATAGATATAAAAAGATAAAAAGCTGTGCATAAATGAAGTAAATGAGTTCAGTACATAGTGCATGAAATGAAAAAATAAGTCTAAACAGGTGCAGGTACAAAATCCCTATCCTATCCTGATCTAAATAAAGTCAATCTCATCTATGAAAGCGGGATCCTCAAACTGATCCCCTGGGGTCGCCGAACTCGAAGGCCCAAAGTTCATGTTGGGGATGTATGGCTGCGCTGTGGCATCAGATAAGCTCGGGCCCGCATCATAACCCGCACCGTCAGGATCGTAGGCATAGGCATCCTCTGGAGTCCGGCCCAACACCCGAAGATATAAAGACAACTGGTCTACCTGCCGGATCAAGGTGGTGATCTGCTCAGTATGGGTAGGGCTCCGAACGCAGGCTGCCCAGTCAGTCATCATCACCGAGCCGGGGACCATATCCCCAAGGAAGAACGTGGCCCGGGTCTGAGGACCGATAGTGCGGGGCACTCACCAAGTACGGAAAGCATCACTCGTACTGGGACCCGTAGATAGCATCTGGCCGTCCTCCCCTGCAAGCATGATCTCCGAAGGTTGAGAATCCAACGGCCAGGAGGTAGTGAAAGGAAGGGAATGCGGGATGCGGATCTCTCCAGTAACGCATCTGAATGCGCGCTCCCCCAGGTACATCACCCATCCTCCAACACTCTGCAGAGTGAGGCGACGGGTGGAAAGTGTGAACTCCGGGCCGGTAGGATACCCATCTGTGAACCCTACATCCAGATGCTCAGAAAAGGTAAGTCCTCCAGACGACCCCTGCAGCAGTGATCAGTTCCAGCTGAATGCGGCAATGGGCAAAGCTGCCAGACACTGGGACCTCCTCCAGGGTGCTGTGGTGCCATCGCCGACCCCGAGGATAGGTGTCCAAGCCGAGGTTAGTGATGGGCCTCAGACAAGGAAGACGCTCGTAGGCCCAGAACTGTTGAACAGAACAAGGCAGAGCATGAGTAACCAACAAAAGCAGAAAAGAGAAATGAAATGACGGGAAATACAATAAGAAAAAGGAAGAAAAACCTCACCAGCAGGAAGTGATAGAATCCGAGCCAAGCATCTGTCTGGCCCTCCGAGCGTAGACGCATACCGTGGAGGAAATAGGCAAAGGTGAATGACCCCCAATCATAGTCACTAATACGGTCCACGTCTCTCACGGCTCCTACGACGCTGAAATGAATGGTGGATGAGTTGTTCCCCAGAAAACAACCCCTCATAATGGTCAGGAATAGGCGTCGTAGCAAAATGTCCCGGGTGCCCTGATTCGCTGGAACAGACAGTGCGTACAGACCCCCGACAGCCGCGTACAGACCCCCGACAGCATCGACAGCCAAGGCACCGGATCGAATGCTACGGGCCTTGAAGACCCGGTCATCCGCAACAAAGCCCAATAAAGACCGGACCTCCGCTGGAGTGATGTCAAGATCTAGAGGGACGCGGGATCCAGTGAACTCGATGCCCGTGATGTACCTCCAGTCCCAGGGAGTCAGCACAACCTCGTAGTCAAGAAGGTGAAAAGACTGCGTCTGGTGGAACCAGCGCTCAGATAAGGCCCTCATGTAACCCCAGGGGCACTGGCGGGGAATGATGGTGAAGAAGTGACGAAAGCCCCAGGAATCCACCACCGCCCGGTACTCACTGTGCAGAGCTGTATAGAGGGAATATATGTTGAACCAGTTGCCCCTCGGCTGAGTAAACTCGGGCACCTGGGACAATCACCAATGGGTCAGTCCAGACAAAAGGAGAATTGAGAAATTGAGAATGAAATAAGAATGGAATTGAATATACCTCGTTAGCCACGAGAGATGCTGAGGGGTGACGACTGAGATCCCGACCCAATAGGTCGGGGATCTTTGATTACATCATTCTCAGTACCATGTTTTATAACAACAAAGTTGTATAAGACTTGAGTTTAGTAAAACAGTAAGATAATTAACAGTGTCTCTTTCCATTGTTCATCCCTGAAGTTCCGGATGTAGACACCCAAATTTTGCGCTTCGTATACTAACCCTGACAGGAGGGCAAAATCGTCAATTAACCCAGCCTACGAGAACGAAAGGTGGACATAAGTACGAACACTCAAAGCCACCACAACGACTTGCGATCAAAGCCGACACGACAATGAGCGGATATCAGAAAGCGACTAATGGCCACTACGCTTACCTGCTCGCCGGTGAGCTGGTGGGGGGTCGGGGAGCAGCGCCCCCTGGAAACCAAGCTCCAAATACAAATCCTGTGTCATGTCGCAGCCATTCGAAACGAGCATTCCTGAATGACATGACACGTTTCCCAGCGGTTCCCGGACTGCAAAATACAAGCCTTTCAACGAAAATCAACAATACGACACGAGAATCGAGGTGGGGTACGAAAATTGAGAAAATCAGCCCAGCCAGTCGCAGATCAATCTGAGGCCAATGATGGGCCCCCGCGCCGCGGGGGAACCGAGGCTAGCCGCAGATCAATCTGCGGCCAAGCCGCAGATCAATCTGTGGCTGCCTCTGGCAGCCTTTATCAATTCAGTTCTTCATTTTTTCATGGAGAAGACAGAAAAGGTTGGAAAAAAGAAAAAAAGAGGGGAAGAAACAGTAGCAAGCAGCAGCGGGAGAGGAGAGAAAAGAGAGAAAAAGTGGGGTTTTTATACCCCTTTTTGTTAGATTGTATCACATACACTTTCTATTCCATTTAATATATGAGCTTATACGCATCGTGGTGTCATTTTGCAAGGTGAAAAACCCTTTTTATAGCATTTTTGTTATATCATTTTGTTAAACTTTTTGTCATTCGGGCTATATTAAATGTAGTTTTTCTTGTATATTATTGAGGATCCATGGATTAAGGACTATTAGTGAGGGTTCCAACGGAACGAAATTCTTCATAATGGTCCGATGATGTTCATTTGGTGATTTTTAGCTCGTTATGGTAAGGTATTATGCGTAGTGTATTTAGATTGCTATTTTAGGATATTGCGGTGTGTTAGGCAACCCGGTGTTGTTTAATTTTTGTAGTATCCATTTTGTGGGTGTGTAGCAATTTTGGATGTGAGCCTAGAAATGCGACCCCGTGGTCTAAATCCGATGATGGACATTTTTGGGTGTATGTAATAGGGTCGATGTACCCTTTATTGTAAATATGTAATTGTCGGGCCTTAAAACGATATCAAGTTGAAAAGTCGGGTTTAAGGCCCCGTAATAGTGAAATATGTGGTTATGGGCGTTTGGGGTTATTTTGATAGCTCACATGCCCATGAATAGTCCCCCAACACATTTTAATGCTTGATTTGATTTACGACACAAAAATTGATTTCAAGGCTAACCGATGAAGATTTCCATAAAATCAATCAAATTAGGTTATTAGCATCACGCGGCTTAAAATTGGAAGTGCTAATGAATGTCGATTCCTATTTAAACGAGAGGGCTAAAGGAAAAAATCGTTTTCAAACATCACAAAAAATGGTTTTATAAAAATAAATAACGTTTCATTAAATCTTTGTGCATAGGGTTAAAGAGATCCTAGAAGTTCCCATCATTTTATTTCCGAAAGCAACGTATAGGTCTCGATTCCTATTTTGACGAAGGTTTAAAAAACTCTTATTTTGCCAAAACGACACCTAATGAAAATCTTGCAGTTTTTGACAATTAAAATCAAACCTTTCTCATAAAAAATAAAGCTTTCTCGTATAAGCCGAAAGACATTCTAAAGCATTCTCAAATTAAAACACGATTTTTCATAAAAAACCAAATGGTTTCTTCATGCAAACTCACCACAACATTCACATAGGCACACACGCGCGCACACACACATTTAAAAAATTAAAGGATAGTAAAAGCATCGAGATTGCGGTAACCGTGTTTCACGAAAGTCGGGGGGGTGCCTAACACCTTCCCCTCGCTTAAGCAAGCCCCCGAACTCTATGAATCTCGGTTTGCAGGCCAATTAATTCGGAGTCACATATGAGCCAGCGATTTATGAAAACGAAGCTCGGATGAGTTGGTACATCCATTTCAAATATACCAACTGGCGACTCTGGTCAATTAGCTCATCATAAAAAATGATCTTTCAAAACCCCGTCGACATTTGTGCCGACCTTTTCAAAAAAATCATCAAATAAAAAGGCTAAAATTGGAAAGGGTAATAATTAGCATAGAAGCGATTTTCCCGGCGTCGACAGCTGGCGACTTTGCTGGGGACATTAGAGGGCTTAAGCCGCGTTCAAATCTTGATGCTGTCCTATCCTTTAAAAATTTATGAATGTGTATGTACGTGCAATATTTTGACCTGTTTTACTTGTTGTTGTGTGAATGTGTGTTTTTTGTCCAAATGAATGAATGATTGAATGGATTTGCTTTACTTTAAAGTAATCATTTGCATACGGTGAGGACGATGAATGTGAATGTATGTTGAGAGTGTACCTCCTCTTGAGGCAAACCTGTCGATTGCTTATTACTGGACTCGAAGGGGCTTCTCCCCGGAGATGGCTCAGGAAACGCACCACCCAGATCCGCTCCAATCGAAAGGATTCAGACGAGTAGATTGCGAAGATTTGGGGACCTTCATGCCGAAAAGCCGCGAGAGTAACCTTAGGGTAGGTCAGCCTCAGATTAACCCAACGCAGGGAAATTCTCCTCATGCCCTGTAGACACCCAAATTTGGCACTTCGTATACTAACCCTGACAGGAGGGCAAATCCGTTAAATGAACCGGCCTGCAAGAGCAAAAGATGGACAAGTACGAACACTCGACGCCACCGCGACGATTTACAACCGAAACCGACGTGACAACAAGGCTGTCCGATTTGAGCATTCCCGAATGATGTGGCACGTCTCCCAGTAATTCTCGGACTGCAAAATACGAACATGTCGGCAAAAACCGACGTCACGACACGAGAATTGAGGTGTAACACGAAAATCGAGAAAGTCAAGCCAGCCAGCCGCGGATTGATCTGCGGCCAATGAGTGCGCCTTTTGAAAACACGGAACTCGAAACACGGAACTCGAAACCAGGCTAAGTGGCTGGTGGGCCAGCCAGCCGCAGATCATTCTGCGGCCAAGCCGCAGATCAATCTGCGGCTGCCCTGGACCAGCCTATTTCAGCTCAGTTTCTTCATTTCATCCAGAGGACAGCAACAGTTTTGGGAAGAAAAGGAAGAGAAAAACAGCAACAAAGATAGCTCGGGAAAAGAGAGAAAAGAGAGAAAAAAGAGAGAAATTATACTTTTTTGATTAGATTGTAGCATATATATTTTCTACTTCATTCAATATACGAGTTTGTACGAATTGTGGTAACATTTGCAAGGTGAAAAGCCCTCTTTTATAGCATTTTCGTTATATCATTTTGTTAAGCTTTTGGTCATTTGGGTTATATTATATGTAGTTTTCTTTGTATATTATTGAGGATACAAGGATTGAGGATTATTAGTGAGGGTTCCCAATGGAACAAAATTCTTCCTAATGACCCGATGATATCCATGTGAGAATTTTAGCTTGTTTAATTCTTGTAATATCCATTTTGTGAGTGTGTAGAAATTGTGGATGTGAGCCTAGGAACGCGACCCCGTGGTCCAAATCCGATGATGGACAATTTTGGTGGATGTAATAGGATCGATTATCATTTATTGTAAGATGTAATTGTCGGGCCTTAAAACGACGCCAAGGCGAGAATCGGGTTTAAGGCCCCGTAATAATGAAATATGTGATTATTGGCGTTCGGGGTATTTTGATGGCTTACATGCCCGCGAATATCCCCCTACGCGTTTTGATGTTTAATTTGATTTGTAACACCAAACAAAAGATTTCAAAGCCAAAACAATAAAGATTTTTCTAAAATCAATCAAAGTAGGATATTAGCATCACGAGGATAAGAATTGGAAATGCTAATGAATGTCGATTCCTATTAAACGAGCAGGCCAAAGAAAATCATTTTCAAACATCACCAAAAATGGCTTTTATGAATGAACGAAATGTTTTATTAAACCTTTGGGCATAGGGTTAAAGATATCCTAGAAATTGCCCATCATTTTATGAAAGAAATGTATAGATTTCGATTCCTATTTTGACAAAGGTTCAGAAAACTCTTATTTTTGCCAAAACGACACCTAATGAAAATCTCATAGTTTTGACAATTAAAATCAAATCTTTTCTCATAAAGCTTTCTCGTGTATGCCGAAAAGACATTCCGAAGCATTCTCAAATTAAAGCACGACTTTCCCTAAAAATCCAAATGATTCTTTCATACAAACTCACCACAACATTCACATGCACACACACACACACGCGCACACACACACACACATTCGAGAATTAAGGGATAGGAATGCATCAAGATTGCGGTAACCGTGTTTCACGGAAGTCGGGGGGTGCCTAATACCTTCCCCTCGCTTCAGCAAGCCCCCGAACTCTATGAATCTCGGTTCGCAGACCACTTAATTCGGAGTCACATATGAGCCAGCGATTTACGAAAACGAAACTCGGATGAGTTGGTACATCCATTTCAAATATACCAACTGGCGACTCTGGTTAATTGGCTCATCATAAAAAATGATCTTTCAAAACCCCGTCGACATTAATGCCGATCTTTTCCTAAAATCATATAATAAAGAAGGCTAAACAATCGGGAGAGGCGAGAAACCGTCGTCGACATGCCCTTTTACGTTTACGCGTATAATTGTCAGTCCCATTCAATATTTTTATATATACCTCCCCTTTTTGTCAAAAGAAAGTACTAACCTCTATGTTTTGCAGAGAATAACTGGGAAAGCATAATAATTCGTGTCTAGCATTTATTATTGCAATAAGGGACTGTTAACCTTTTGTTTTGCAGGGAAAGATTAAAAAACCCAAAAACATAAAAGTTACAGCTTTAGCATGCATCCACATCTTTCATTTCCCAAGATTAAGCTTCAAACCGTTTTCTCCTGTAAGATTGCTCCTCAAACGCGTTTGCAATCTAAGAAGGCCCAGGACTCTACATCTGAAATCGCTGATCTTTCACCTCCTAATCCTAGTTTTATATCTCGGGAGGAATTCGATGATTTTAAAAAACAGATGTTGGAAATGGCCACGATGCTGAAAGAGCAGTTGCTACTGAGACAATATCCGCCAAACAAGGATCCACCTAAGGATGATCAATCCCAGCCTAAGGGCGAGCCAGTCATCCCCAAAGCCATTCCTACACCTAATAGGACAGTAATCACTATTCCAGAGGAGGGAGACACTGACGATCTTCGAAAGAAAATGAAGCAGATGGAGGAGACTATCCAGTCTCTGAAAGGCATAGGTTCCCTGGGCAGGGTAAATTATTCAGATTTGTGTGTCTTTCCAAGAACCAGGTATCCGGAGAAGTTCAAGATCCCCGAATTTGAGAAGTATAATGGGAAGGGAGACCCTTATACACACCTGAAGATATATATTGGGGAACTTGGGTCTTATGCAGAGGACGAGGGACTGAGGATGCAGTTATTCCAAAAGAGCCTAACGGAGAAGCAAGAACTTGGTATGCTCGCCTTGATAATACTCGGATCCACAACTGGGAGGAGTTGGCCCATACTTTCTTGACACAATACAACTTCCAGGCACAGATGGCCCCTGACAGATATCAGATGACAAAGGTCAAGAAGCAAACAAAAGAATCTTTTAGGGACTATGCACAGCGGTGGAGGGGTATGGCTGCACAGGTGAATCCCCCAATGAGCGAGGCGGAGATGGTAATGACCTTTGTGGATATTCAGGAGGCGCCCTATTATGAACGAGTGATAGCAGGGATTGGAAGACCTTTTACAGAAATGATAAAGCATGGAGAAATGGTTGACATGGGGTTAAAGTCTGGCAAGATCCGAGACTTCACAGCTCTAGAAACAGTTGCGGAGCAAATTCAGAGTGAAAACTATGGCAGTGCTTCCCGCAGGACCCAAAAAAGAAAGGAGGAAGACGTTTCCCTCATCCTGCAGGGATCATCTAGGAAGGTGGAGAATAGCCCTCCAGTGCAAATACAGAGAATTGTACCACCCCGACAACCTAATTTCGATAATCAAAGGATGGACGGGCGAAGAAGATTTGAGACCACCAGAGATCGGGTATTCACCCCGCTTGGGGATCCTCTTGAGCAGATTTTGGCAGTATTAATAGCACAGAGAAAGATAGTCGATTTGACACCCCCAATTGACCCGAAAGGGAGAAGATTTGACTCGAGTAAGAATTGTGCGTACCATTCGGGTTCCCCTGGTCATGATACTCAGGAATGCTGGGCGCTGAAGCACAAGATTCAGAATATGATCGATAGCGGGGAGATCGTGGTGGAATAGCCAGAGTCACCAAATATTAAAGTCAATCCCCTGCCTAAGCATGATGGGGAGGGGGTCAATGTGGTGGAAGTTAGCAAAGCCGGGGGACCACCAAGGCTGAATTATATAAAGAGAATCGATGAGATGATTTGCATGACAAGTGATCAGGAGAATATACGAGGGACACCGATTAGGTTGGCAGGTCTGAGCAGGAGTATCACAGAGGGGCCTATCAGGTTAACGGCTCCGAAACTTCTCACCATTGCAGCAAGACCACAAATCCCCAGTAGCAGCCTGAAAATAGTACTGTGGAATTACGGGGGAGTATCAGAGGAGGCGGCCAGTTGTGCTTCTGTAACATCAAAGGGGAATCCTTTATATCTTCCAGGACGAGTCCTTGAGAGCAAAGGGAAGAAGAACGAAAAGATATCCGAGGAGAAAGCTGTGGAATTCTTAAGGAAGATGAATCATCCAGAAGCAAGGGGGTCAAGGTATTGAGCGAGGAATCGACTCTGACATCGATCATGGATTTGGTATTATCATCCGACGATTACTGCAGAATTCTGGCCAAAGTCTTGGAAGAGGCACACATTCCCAAGGTGATTAGCAAAGAGGGTTTCGGCTCTCTAGTGGACCATCTGTTAGAAAACAATGTAATAGCGTTCACAGATGATGATATCCCCCAAGAGGGAAGGGGGCATCGGAAACCGCAGGATATTACGGTAATCTCCTCAGGATATGTTATGAATGGGGTGCTAATTGATGGGGGATCAACATTGAATATCTGTCCATTCAGTACATTGAAGAAAATGAACGTCAATCCTAAGCGTCTACGGGCCAGTTATGTGGTGGTACGAGCCTTTGACGGATCCCGGAAGGATACTTGGGGGAGATATAATTGCATGTGGAGATAGGGCCTTGTACTTTCGATATTTCATTCCAAGTCCTGGATATCGCGACAAGTTATAACATGTTATTGGGAAGGCCATGGATACACATGGCCGGGGCAATTCCCTCTACGCTACACCAGTAAATTAAGTTTATCATCGACAGGAATCTGGTGACGGTCTCTGTAGAGTGTAATGGCCCTTCTCCTTTCAGGAACGGCCTGTCGGTGATTATTTTGGACAAATCGGTGGTACCCGCCAGTTTTCAGGCGCTGGAATTCAATACTCCCCACTACAGATGTCTGGGGGCTCCAGCCGTAAAACCTAAGGTCTCTCCTAAACTTACCTTTGTTGCTAGAGAAATGATGAAGATGAAGTTTCGACTTGGGCGAGGGTTGGGAAAGAACAGTCAAGAAATTACTGAGCCTATTCAACTGCCCAATCAGATAGGCAAGGCAGGGTTGGGGTATTGTGGAGGCGTAGAACAGAAACACTCTCAAGGGGAGACCCCAACTCGAATGGCTGAAAGTCTGATGCCGAAAGTCAACAATGAACAAGGTACTGGCAAGCCTGTGTCTGAGGCAGGAGGTGAAAAATTGACCCCCACAAATGATGAGTCGGCCAAAAAGGAGAGTTTCCTGCAGGAGGTCATGCAACAGTTTGAAACCAAGTGTTTTATCCCTGGACAGTCAATAAGCAGTGGAAAAGGGAAGGATGTTGCCACGCCGTCAGGAGCCCAACAGAGTGTACCTGTCATCAATTGGGCGGGGCTGACTATTCGTGAAGAGGTTATAAAAAAGGACCAATGCGATGTGGCTGTAATCATCGAGGAAGTTTCCGATGCGAAGCCGCCTTTCATCTGTCGCATTCCGGCCGATCTGACCATCGACAACTGGACGATGGAGCCCGTAATATCCAAACGAGGGTAAAATATGGCGTCAGGGTGGTATGCCCCGGATGGTGGGGGATGAATAGATACCAGTTTTTGTCTCTTATTTTGAATTTTGCATAGTTATGTTATTTTGTCATGTTATTTTAAAGATGATCATTGTGGGAAAATGACTTATATATATGACAGATATTTTTGTTTCATGTCAGGTGTACCAATTTGAGTATTTCTTGCCTAACAAATGATTTTTCAAATTTGAAAGATGACTATGATTTTGATATTGAGCTGGATTTCGATTTAATGGGCATTGAGCAGGATGAGATAGATAATGACAACACGCCTGACGAGATCAAAGGATGGGTCGAAGAAAAACCCAAACCCAACTTAGACCAAACCATCACCATAAATATCGGAATCCCTGACAAACCCAAAGAGCTCAAGATAGGGACAGATCTGACCCCTAGCCAGAAAATAGAAATAACCGAGTTGTTAAGCCAGTATGAGGATGTTTTTGCCTGGACTCATGAGGACATGATCGGATTGTCCACCGACATTGTGGTACACCGGTTGCCCATCAAGGAGGGTTTCAAGCTTGTCAAGCAGAAACTAAGAAAGCTAAAACCGGAGTGGAGCTTGAAGGTGAAGGAAGAAATCGTCAAACAGTTCAAGGCTGGAATTATTATGGTGTACACTTACCCGGAATGGCTGTCCAATATAGTCCCAGTGGCTAAGCCTGGAGGGAAGGTGAGGGTATGTGTCGACTATAGAGATCTGAACAAGGCCAGTCTCAAGGACAACGTCCTAGTGCCTTTCATACACATCTTGGTGGATAACACAGCCCAATACGAGATGTACTCTTTTGTTGATTGCTTTGCGGGGTATCATCAGATAATGGTGGCAGAGGAACACCGGGAAAAGATCGCTTTCATCACCCCTTGGGGCACCTTATGTTACAGACAATTGGCCTTCGGTCTCACAAATGCAGGGGCTACTTATCAGAGAGCCATGATGGCCCTGTTCCACGACATGATGCACAAGGAGATAGAGGTCTACGTGGATGACATTATCATGAAATTGAGGGTAGAATCTGATCATATAACCCATCTCAAAAAGCTATTCGATCGGCTCAGAAAATATAATTTGAAGCTCAATCCAGCAAAGTGTGCTTTCGGAGTGCAGTCGAGCAAGCTCTTGGGATTCCTGGTTAGTAATCGGGCCATTGAGTTGGATCCAGCGAAGATTAAGGCCATTGTGGATATGCCGGCACCTCACACAGAAAAGGAGATAAGAGGATTTTTTGGAAGAATAAACTTCATCAGCCGCTTCATATCCCACTTGACAACTACATGCGAGCCGATTTTTAAACTGTTAAGGAAAGATGTCTCCCAAAAGTGGAATAAGCAATGCCAGAGAGCCTTTCAGACCATTAAGAAGCAGCTGACAGAAGCACCGGTGCTGGTACCCCCGAAGGATAGGATCCCTCTGTTTATGTATATATCAGTCAATGTCATTGCGATGGGATGTATGCTGGGACAGAAGAATGAATCAGGCAAAGAACAGGCCATCTATTACCTCAGCAAGAGATTTAGCCGATGTGAACAGAATTACACCCCCATCGAAAGGACCTGTTGTGCTTTGGCGTGGGCTGAAGTGAGATTACAGCACTATCTCCATGGGCACACTACGTACCTAATATCGAGAATGGATCCCCTGAAGTATATCTTTGAAAGGCCCATGCTGAACTGTCAATTGTCAAGGTGGCAGTTAATCTTACAGCAGTTCGACATCGTATACGTAACTTAGAAAGCCATGAAAGGGCAGGGAATTGCAGATCAGTTGTCAAAAATGCCAGCAGGGGGGATGGAGCCTTTAAAAACTCCTTTGTCGGGCGAAGATGTATTCTGGGTCTTACACACGAGATGTGATGATGAGGGGTAGTTCTGAAAGTTGTATTTTGATGGTGCCATGAATGCTGAAGGGGCTGGAGCCGGAGCAATCCTAGTCTCTATCACCGGAGAGCAATACCCCGTGGCCACTAAATTGCAGTTCAGTAATTCAAATAACACAACTGAGTATGAGGGATGTATATTGGGACTCTGTTTTGCCCGCGATATGGGAGTGAAGAGACTAGCGGTGTTCGGGGATTCAGAGCTGGTAATCAGACAGGCGATCGGGGTGTATAGCACTAAGGAGCTCTGGTTACTTCCATACCACTGATGTGTTATCCAATTGATGCGAGAGTTTGAAGATATCGCTTTTCGACATATCCCCCGGGGACGGAATGATTTTGCCGATGCATTGGCAGCTCTAGGTTCCTTAATCCACATAATCAAAAGCAGGGACGTTCCATAGATTGAAATAGCGGTGCAGAATGCCCCGGCATACGAGGAGCATGTGGCAGTATTATCGGAGGAGGTGGTTCTGCCAAAGCAGCCTTGGTATCACAACATAAGGGAGTATCTGAGGGATAGATCCATTCCTGACCAAGTAAGCCGAGCTGAGAGGTTGAGAATCCAAAAGATGGCAATGAGGTTTTATCTGAGCGGGGATTCATTGTACAAGAGGGATGCCGGTTTGGGATTGTTGCGATGTGTAAATGAAACGCAGGCCCAAAAGATTATGGACGAAATACATGGTGGAGTGTGTGGGCCACACATGAGTGGACAGATGCTGGCCAAAAAGATCTTGAGAATGGGACATTACTTGTTAACACTAAAAGCCGACTGCGATGATCATGTCAAACGATGTTACCAATGCCAGGCGCACGGCAATGTAATCCATGCGCCTCCCAATGAACTGCATTGTATGGCCTCCCCTTAGTCATTCTCAATGTGGGGTATGGATGTAATCAGACCAGTAGAGCCCAAAGCAAGCAACAGACACCGATTTATCTTCGTCATGATCGATTACTTCACTAAATAGGTAGAAGCAGCTTCTTTCCCCAAAGTAACTCAGGAGATCATCGCCCGTTTCATCAGGAATAATGTCATTTGCCGATACGGGCAACCTGAGGTCTTAATCTCCGACAATGCCAAGAATTTGAACAATGCCCTCATGAAGGAATTATGTGACCAGTTTAAGATCAAACACCTCAATTCTGTCATTAACGTCCTAAGATGAATGGGGCAGTGGAGGCTGCAAATAAGAATATCAAGAAGATCATGGCGAGAATGTCTGCCAATCATCGGGGATGGCCGGATCTGCTACCTCTCACCCTGCTGGCGTACAGAATACCGGTGCGTACTTCTATAGGGGCAACCCCTTACGCTTTGGTATACGGAATGGAGGTTGTTCTGCTAGTTGAGGTTGAGATGGCGTCCCTCAGAATCTTGATTGATGCTCAAATGAACGAGGAGGATTGGATGCAAAGTCGGTACGACCAATTGGCCCTAATTGATGAAAGGAGGGTGGCTACTGTGTTTGCATGGTCAGTTATATCAGCAAAGAATCTCTCGATCTTACGACAAAAAAAATAAGACCTCGGAAGTTCAAGAAAAATGACCTAGTGCTAAAGAGAGTTATGCCTTGTCAAAACGAAGCCAAAGGGAAGTTTGCCCCGAGCTGGGAAGGACCTTTTGTGATTAAGAAAGTGATGTCCAGAGGAGCCCTCATATTGCAAGAGATGGACGGTGAGGTGTTTCCACAGCCCATCAATTCTGACTCGGTGAAGCGGTTCTACGCTTAAAAAAAATCATCATTTTCTCCTCTTTCTTTGAAGAACGAACTACGTAGGACCTGATCTCCCGACTTGTGGGAGTACGTAGGCAGCCATCAAGGCACGATCCATTTCTTTACAAAATAATACTTTCTCTAACCAAAACCGATTCCCAACAGCCAGAAAAACCTTCCTATACCCTCGAAACCTTCCCGAAACCAGCCACCTAATCAGCTTCATCTCAAATGACATAACCCTAACCCAACCAAACAGTTAGCCAAAATTTAAGACTCAGTCAGATGAAATCAACAGGGTGTGTGGCAATATCTGTCAAATCTCCATCAAGACTTGAGAAGAGAAAGAAGGCGAAATATCAAAATCGTGGTTAGCTGGATAAAATGAGGATCCAACGAAAGGCAACGATACGACAAAAAAGGGAAAATGACTAAATTTAAATGCATGTCTATATATATAAGTCATTTTGTTACAAGATTTCTCTTTCGATAACCGATGAAACTGACATAGTCTATGCAGGAAATAAAATGATCTACAAATCTGAAACTAACTGAAGCAGGATGGATAAGGTGGTGGATAGATCTGAAGCATCGGCGTCCCCTGCAATCTGTTGCCCCATCATGTAGATGCGATCCAATAAAGCAGTGGCTCGGCTAACAGTCTCAAAGTGAGCATCTATAATTGCCCTAGTCTGATGGCGTCTCTATCAGTGAGGGCAGCATCTCTGGCCAGAATAGCAGCATCTCTCTCAACAAGAGCAGCGTCCCTCTCAGCCTCAGTAGTAATCAAGGCCAGTCGGATCTGGCTATCCTCAGTAACCCGACTAGGGGCAGAATCAGCTGAGATGGAATAAGGAATGTGGGCGGGAATGGAGAAGCCTTTAAAATCATATCTGAACATCATCTTTGTAGACTCAGGAGGAATAAATACCTCTGGGGTGGTATCATCTGAGAAAATCACTCGAGAGTCATCAAATACTCAAGTCTGACTCAAACAAACCATATCAGAGTCTCCGTGCAACCATTGCACATAAGCAGATGTCTGAATGGGGCAACTATCACTATACTCGGCAAAGATCCTGTGAGACCAAAGATCATATACCCGCAGTAGATCTCTCTCTGTCTGGGGTGATATGAGGAATCGGTAGTCGGCTGCGCCCGTGAAAGGGTGAAAATCCTGTATCTGATCAAACTGCCCTATAATCGCCAAGGGATGATAAGTCGTCACGCCCCTCAAGCCAAAAATAGGGATGAAATCCAAGGTGGGCACATGAGTCGAGAAGCTCATGAAGGAGCAATAACCCGAATAGATCAAGAGATGAAATGGCTCCTAAATAGCCGATAAGAATTCTATCCAGGAAGCCGCATCAATACAACTCACGAGACGGAACGAAAATTGCATGGCTATGTCGTGGCTGAAGCAAAACCCACGGCGACGGAAATGATCGATGGGGCTGAGATGGCTCATAAACCATACATACAACAAAACAGAGCTCCCTCTAAATACTCTGCCTCGGAAAGACTGACAATATGAGGCTGACATGTAGGTGTCTGCTAGTATCATGGGAATAATGGTGTGATCCTCCTGAAGGGCTCTAGTGGCCGCAATAACTCGCATATCCAACAGATCGGATCCGGCTGGCAGATACAAAACTGAGATAACACAAGCCATCAAAACATCTACTCTCGAAGCGCCCCAACGCTCCTCAGATACGAAAAAATCACCAGAGAATAGATGAAAACTGTCGGGTGAGCCGAATCGGTCAATCAGGAAATGAAGGGGAACTAGATGGTCTGATGTGATCATCGATAACAGAACTGTCCTCCGGAACCCAGTAAAAGTCAAGAACTGATGGCGCATGGAACCAGCTGTGACCCTAGCACAAGGACCATCCAAAGACAAGCCGGTAAAGCGGGCATACTCCTCGAGAGTAGGGGTCAGCTCCACTGTCCCTAATTTGAACACCTAACGGGCAGGGGCCCAATAGCTCAGAATAACCTCCGCGAAGCCCGCCGGCACCTGAACCAGGAATGTCCTAGAAGACCATCTACAATAACCTTGTCGCCCGGCGACAAACTGTCCAACCAGCGGAAAAGCCTACCAACCAACCCTGTGGGAGGACCGAGATCTAAACGTACCACGACATCTGGTGATGACATCTGTAAAGAATAGTGTCAAAAGGACTGTGCAGGGGTCATTTTCTATCCATGAATAAAAAGCATGCATCATACAGTTAATAATAGGGCAATTGAATTGTCATAATGATAAAATTGTGCATAAATAAATAAAGGAGTTCAATACATAGTGCAGGAAATGGAAAAAGAAATTGAACAGGTTCAATATCTACTCAAAAGTAATATCGTCTATGAAGTCGGGGTTCTCAAACTGATCCCCGGGAGTAGAAGTCGAAGTCGAAGCCCCGAAATTAATATCTGGGATATATGGGTGCACTGGGGCATCAGATGAGCTCGGGCCTGCATCGAAACCCGTACTGTCAGGGTCATACGCATAAGCATCCTCTGGGGTCCGGCCTAACACCCGAATATATAAGGATAGCTGGTCTACCTGGCGGGTCAGAGTAGCAATCTGCTCAGCATGGGTAGGAGCCCGAACACAGGTAGCCCAATCAATCATCATCACCGATCTAGAGACCATATCTCCGAGGAAAAAGGTGGCCCGAGTCTAAGGACCGATAGTGCGGGGCACCCACCAGGTACGGAAAGCCTCACTCGTGCTGGGACCTGAAGAAAGTGTCAGGCCATCCTCTCCCTCCAGCATAATCTCTGAGGGCTGAGAGTCCATCGGCCAGGATGTAGTGAAGGGGAGGGAGTGAGGAATACGGATCTCTCCAGTGACGCATCTGAATGCGTGCTCTCCCAAATACATCACCCATCCTCCAACACTCTACAAAGTAAGGCGACGGGTGGAAAGTGTGAACTCTGGGCCGGAGGGATATCCGTCTGTAAACCCCACAGTCAGATGCTCAGAAAGATAAGGAGTCCAGACGACCTCAACGGTGATGATCAACTCCAACTGAATACGGCAGTGGGCGAAGTTACCAGACACCGGGACCTCCTCCAAAGTACTGTGGTGCCACCGCCAACCCCTGGGATAGGTATCCAGACCGAGAGTCGTGACAGGCCTCAGGCATGGGAGTCGCTCGTACGACCAAAACTGTGAATAGAGACAAGAAACGACATGAGTAACTGGCAGATGCAGAGAAGGGAAATGAAATGATAAGAAGTGCAGTAAGAAAAGAAGGCTTACTAGCAGAAAGGGGTAAAACCCAAGCCAAGCGTCTATTTGTCCCTCTGAGCGGAGACGGAGACCATGGAGGAAATAGGCGAAAGTGAAGGACCCCCAGTCATAATCATCGATCTGATCCACATCCCTGATGGCTCCGACAAAGCTGAAATGAATGGTAGAAGAGTTGTTCCCTAGGAAACAACCCCTCATAATAGTCAGGAATAGACGCTGGAGCAGAATGTCACGAGTAGCTCGGTCTGCAGGGAGGGGCGTCGCATAGATACCTCCAACAGCATCAACAGTCAATGCTCCGGATCGAATGTTGCGGGCCTTGAAGACGCGGTCCTCGGCAGTGAAACCCAACAGAGATCGGACCTCCGCTAGAGTAATATCGATATCTAGGGGAACACGGACTCCGGTGAACTCGATGCCGGTAATGTACCTCCAATCCCAAGGAGTCAGCACAACCTCGCAGTCCAAAAGATGAAGGGACTAGGTCTGGTGGAACCATCGTTCAAACAAAGCCCTCATATAACCCCATGGGCACTGACGAGGAATGATGGTGAAGAAAGAACGGAAACCCCAGGAATCCACCACCGTGCGGTAATCGGCGTGCAGTGCTGTGTAGAGGGAATAGATGTTAAACCAATTGCCCCTCGGCTGAGTGAACTCGGGCACCTGTGGCAATCACTAATGGATCAGTCTAGATACGAACAGAGATAGGGAATGAATTCAGAGGAGTAATGAGTATACCTCATTAGCGACAAGAAATGCTGAGGGGTGACGACTGAGATCTCGACCCAACAGATCGTGCACCTGAACACAGGCACCAGGTAGAACGCGGCGAGTAGAGGGAGCTGGTGTGCCGGAGGGCGGCCCCTCTGCCTCAATGTCCGGAAGAACGACCTCATTAACCTCAGGATGATCAGGCCGGACGACAGCTTCTGCCAGTCGACGAACCTGGCGAGTCCGAGTCAAAACCGGGGCAAGTACAGCCCTACGGCGGTAAACACCCAAGGCACGAGGTGCAGTGGAGCTGTTGGGAGCGTCAGCATCCATAATTGGAACGACACAGTCAAAGAGGGAGGTACATTATATTTCGAATTATGTCACAAACATTTTATTTTCCTATCTTCATCGTCGAATTAATGCAGCATGATGCATGGTTACTATATATGCGTGAATTAGATTTTAGTGGGACTCCAATTTTGTCGAAACTTCGGCAGAGTTTCGTCTATAAAATTAGCGTCCCATGCACAGCCAGGCATGTTTTCGATTAACCCAAGCCACAACAGATCAAAATTGCTTTTTATATGGTTAATTACGACATTAAGATGACCATAATGCATGCTTTCTTTTAAAAAAATGACAAGTATGTATGAACCGCATCATGAACATAGAATATGACTCGCACAGTTGAGACATAACATATACATGCAATGACACAAGGCATAGCATTTCAAAGCATACATTCCTATCTCTAAACATTCAAAATAGCAAATGTATAGCGAAACATTGACAAGTTAAGAAAACAATCGGTCAAAATGTTACCCGTAGCGTGTAGATCGATCTAACCGGAGCGGTTTTTGCGAGAAGGTTGAAAAAATCGGTAAAAGGGACGTATGAGGGTGAAAAATCGCGAAAAGAAACAATGGGTAAGGGCTGAAAACGACAGATCTGGGAAGGGGCAATCGGTTTACAAAATCCGATCTTGGCCGCAGATCAATCTGCGGCTGGTCGCAGATCAATCTGCGGCTGGGTCTGGTACTTTCTCTCCTTTTTTCTCCTTTGCAAAATTGATCAATTTTTCAAACCCATTTGACTTGTTATGTGAAAATAAAATATGAGATTTCGACCAATCGGGTGCGGAACACGACGAATCGATTTGTCGGGGCGGGACCCGGCAGGAACGAGGTGATTTACGAGACGATCAACCAGAAATGAGACCCGGTGCCAACGAGACGATCAACCGGAAACGAGACCCGGTGCAGACGAGTCGACCAATCGGAGACGAGAACCGATACAGACGAGTCGACTAATCGGAGATGAGAACCGATACAGGCGAGTCGACCAATCGGAGACGAGAACCGATACAGACGAGACCCTACATCTACGAGACGATTGATCAGATACGAGATCCGACAGTTATGAGACGACGACGATTCCAAGACGACGATGATTACGAGACGGAGCACGACATCTGCGATAACGATTATAGCAACGACCTGTCAGAGACGAAACCGACAACAACGATGCGATCAGCAATTGAGTCCTGTTGAGATCGATACTCACAATAAATTTACGATTGCATGATGCATTGACACCTCTACGAATGTTTTGCATGCCTTACATCTTGTGTTGCATCATGTATGTCCTGTCATTCTTATGCACTGTCATTCATGCGTCGGATGTCTACTTCTTTATCATGTTCATTTCATTTAACATTTCATAAACATGATAAAGAGGGGCAGCTGTAGACACCCAAATTTTGTGCTTCGTATACTAACCCTGACAGGAGGGCAAAATTGTCAATTAACCCAGCCTACGAGAACAAAAGGTGGACATTAGTACGAACACTCAAAGCCACCACAACGACTTGCGATCAAAGCCGACCCGACAACGAGCGGATATTAGAAAGCGACTAATGGCCACTACGCTTACCTGCTTGTCGGTGAGCTGGTGGGGGGTCGGGGGGCAGCGCCCCTTGGAAACCAAGCTCCAAATACAAATCCTGTGTCATGTCGCAGCCATTCGAAACGAGCATTCCTGAATGACATGGCACATTTCCCAGCGGTTCTCGGACTGCAAAATACAAGACTTTCAGCGAAAACCAACAATACGACATGAGAATCGAGGTGGGGTACGAAAATCGAGAAAATTAGCCCAGCCAGCCGCAGATCAATCCGCGGCCAATGATGGGACGACTGACGACATGACACTCGAGCGCGGCGCGGGGGAACCGAGCGCGGCGCGGGGGAACCGAGGCTAGCCGCAGATCAATCTGCGGCCAAGCCACGGATCAATCTGCGGTTGCCTCTAGCAGCCTTTATCAATTCAGTTCTTCATTTTTTCATGGAGAAGACAGAAAAGGTTGGAAAAAAGAAAAAAGAGGGGAAGAAACAGCAGCAAGCAGCAGCGGGAGAGGAGAGAAAAGAGAGAAAAAGTGGGGTTTTTATACCCCATTTTGTTAGATTGTATCACATACACTTTCTATTCCATTTAATATACGAGTTTATACGCATCGTGGTGTCATTTTGCAAGGTGAAAAGCCCTTTTTTATAGCATTTTTGTTTTATCTTTTTGTTAAACTTTTTGTCATTTGGGCTATATTAAATGTAGTTTTTCTTGTATATTATGAGGATCCATAGATTAAGGACTATTAGTGAGGGTTCCAACGGAACGAAATTCTTCATAATGGTCCGATGATGTCCATTTGGTGATTTTTAGCTCGTTATGGTAAGGTATTATGCGTAGTGTATTTAGATTGCTATTTTAGGATATTGCGGTGTGTTAGGCAACCCGGTGTTGTTTAATTTTTGTAGTATCCATTTTGTGGGTGTGTAGCAATTTTGGATGTGAGCCTAGGAATGCGACCCCGTGGTCCAAAACCGATGATGGACATTTTTGGGTGTATGTAATAGGGTCGATGTACCCTTTATTGTAAATATGTAATTGTCGGGCCTTAAAACGATATCAAGTTGAAAAATCGGGTTTAAGGCCCCGTAATAGTGAAATATGTGGTTATGGGCGTTTGGGGTTATTTTGATGGCTCACATGCCCATGAATAACTCCCAACACATTTTAATCCTTGATTTGATTTACGACACAAAAATTGATTTCAAGGCTAAAAGATGAAGATTTTCATAAAATCAATCAAATTAGGTTATTAGCATCACGAGGCTTAAAATTGGAAGTGCTAATGAATGTCGATTCCTATTTAAACGAGAAGGCTAAAGGAAAAAATCATTTTCAAACATCACAAAAAATGGTTTTATAAAAATAAATAAGGTTTCATTAAATCTTTGTGCATAGGGTTAAAGAGATCCTAGAAGTTCCCGTCATTTTATTTCCGAAAGCAACGTATAGGTCTCGATTCCTATTTTGACGAAGGTTTAAAAAAAACTCTTGTTTTGCCAAAACGACACCTAATGAAAATCTTGCAGTTTTTGACAATTAAAATCAAACCTTTCTCATAAAAAATAAAGCTTTCTCGTATAATCCGAAAGACATTCTAAAGCATTCTCAAATTAAAACACGATTTTTCATAAAAAACCAAATGGTTTCTTCATGAAAACTCACCACAACATTCACATAGGCACACACGCGCGCACACACACATTTAAAAAATTAAAGGATAGGAAAAGCATCGAGATTGCGGTAACCGTGTTTCACGGAAGTCGGGGGGTGCCTAACACATTCCCATCACTTAAGCAAGCCCCGAACTCTATGAATCTCGGTTTGCAAGCCAATTAATTCGGAGTCACATATGAGCCAGCGATTTACGAAAACAAAGCTCGGATGAGTTGGTACATCCATTTCAAATATACCAACTGGCGACTCTGGTCAATTGGTTCATCATAAAAAATGATCTTTCAAAACCCCGTCGACATTTGTGCCGACCTTTTCCAAAAAAATCATCTAATAAAAAGGCTAAAATTGAAAAAGGTAGTAATTAGCATAGAAGCGATTTTCCCGGCGTCGACACCGGGATTACTATATAAAATTGCAAAGGAAAATTTATGCAAGGATGAGCTACAAAATACTCAGCAAGTTTATTCAAAAATGTAAACACAATGTGTTTGTTTTGAAGGAAGTTCAACGATTTTGCCTAACTGAGGGTTCAATACATGAACCATGTGTTTCAACCAGTTCTGTCAGTCTTCAATGACTTAGAAAAGCTTTGTTCAGATATCTTATAGGGGATCAACCTTTTCGATATCTTAGGAGTATGCATACCATCCTAATCGTGCCCAACTGTACTTTATGTCAATATATTATCAATAATAACATCCCTAAAAAGGGTGTCTGTATACTCAGTATAAGATGTCGTACCAAACAATTTGTTTTGACACAATAATTTTTGCTCTGATAAACAATATATGAATAATAATTTATTTCTTAAGTTATGTTGAATCAAGAAGCAATAACTTCACAACAATTGATAACAAGATATAAAAGACTTGCATAAAAGTAACAAGGTTCGGAGACTTGCATGTGCGTAGTACGTTTAGTTTACGCTGTTTATCGATGTTACGTAGTCTATTTATATCTATTTATATCAATAATAAGCGTTAGAATTTATAATAACATGTATCGAATTGAACTAGTCAAGTATCGTTAAGGTTCAACGTTGATTCGGCCTTTCGACCGCGTTATTAGATAGGTAAACACGTAGATTTATCAATAAAACTTCATTTAAAAGCTTAAATATTAATTTAGATTATTTAATTATCATTTATAATATTTTTAGAAGCTTAATATTATTTTTAAATAATTTTCACAAGCTTAGTAGTATTTTTAAATGATTTATTTATCATTTATAACATTTTTAGAATTGTAGTATATTATTTAAATGATTTGTTTTTCATTTATAATATTTTTAGAAATTTAGTATATTATTTAAATGATTTCTTTATCATTTATAATATTTTTAGTACCTTAATATAATTTTTAAATTATTTATTTAATCTAATTATTAAATAATTTATTATCATTAATATTTAATTAAATTAAATTATTAATGAAATTTATGTCAAAATATTAAAAGTTAATTAATATAATTTAAAATGAATTTTAAAACTTAATTATTAATTATTAATAATTATTTACTATTTTTTAATTAATGTAATTATTATTATTTATTTTTAATTAATACCGTCGCAAAAGGCTTTAGCGACGGTCTGCATATGTTTTTACGTTTCTGGTAATCCGGAAGGAGAGTGTGGTTATAGGTGGCCTATAGCGACAATTATCCGTTGCTATAGGTGTTCTTCATCTCATGAAGAACAGTGGGTCATGGTCGGGGAGACTACTTTAACTTGATTTAATTCCCAGTTGGTTAATTATTTAGGTTTGATTTTTGTTTGTAGGTGTAGTAATCATGGCAAACTATAACAATATACCTTATTTGGGACAAAATAACATCATATGATGCTATATTTAACTCGGTCAAACTACCTGGTCGGTCTGTTCTTAAGGTTTATGGGTTACCCAAAAATGGTTTAGTCAATGTCGGTCAGCGCACTTTGACCGTTAATAATTTTCACTGTAGTTACTGTTTAGGTTGTTTAATGATATATTTGTAGTATAAATATCAGGGTATAAGGAGATACATCAAGATAATACTAACTACATCACATGAGCAACATCTACGCCGGTCAAAGATTGTCAGAGAGTTGTCAGAGCTGTTCTTCATTTTTCTGGGTTGCCCAGAAACAGAACGCTCGTGGTCGGTCAACGGGTTTTGACCATTAATAACTTTCAATTCATTGATTCTGTTAGTGTGATTCTAGTTCCCAATTGCTAACCTCGTAGTAGACTACAAATACATGCTTTAAAACAGATCAAACAAACAACCTAAGATGATCAAAATGTCTGACAAACTTCCTTGTCAGACTGTTCTTGACTATCTTGAACAGTTCACTATTTTTAATTAATTCTCATATCTAGATGTTATGAAAACATGATATAATAACCCAGATCATTAAATAACATGTTATTAAGTATTCCTAAACATTAAAACCTAACATCTACCAAAGCTTTAAAGATCTAGCATTAAATTAGGGTTTTGTACCTTTTTTAGCAAACTATTGATCTGTTCTTTAGGAGCTGCTTGGAACTTAGCTGGGATGTTATCTAGACTTTATTTGTGAGTGTTTGAACTTAGGAATTCGTAGGTTTAATGGTCATAGGCTTGTTCTATTTATAGCAAAGCTTAAGAAGCTTATTTTGGACAAAAACCTAATCAATTTGCATGGTTACTTGTGTTGCTTCTGATCAGCTTCAACTTACTTGTGCTGGAGTGTGCTAGGCTTCTGTTTAAGTGTGTAGAAGTGTGTTGGGCACAAGCTAACTTATTCAAGTGTTCCCATTGGTTAGTTTACTTAATCTAGGTTTAATTTACACTAATTACAATTAGGGTTTTTTGTAATTCATGTTTAGAATAACTTAATTCGATTAGTAATACCTTAATTAAGCTTAAGTTTCATAATTAAGGTTTAGAATCGCATAATTAGAGTTAAAGTTTCCTAATTAGGGTTCGGGTTTCTTAATTAGGGTTAGGGTTTCATTAATTATGATTTAGGGTTTCAATCCTTCAATTAAGGTTTAATTTTAAGTTTAATGATTCATAATTTATATTATGTTTCATTACTTAGGATCTAATTATATCAATTAGAGTTCTTGTGCACCAATTAGAGTTTCAGTTCGCTAATTTGGGTGACAATTGTCAATTATAGTTTTATAGCTAGGGTTTATAATTCAACTTATCATTTTTAATCCTAATTAACTTATTTAGGTTTTTATCAGTTAATATATTATTATATTAACTTCAAAGCACGACAAATCACTTTGTCATTCCCAAGCACGACACAACAGCTTACTAAAATAATTTGTCGGGATGTTTCTTGGTGAAATCGTGGAAATCGTAGAAAGCACGACAAATCATTTTGTCAGTGTAAGCAGGACTAAGCAGCTTCGAATTTTTTTTATTTGACCTAATTCTTCATTAGAGTATACAATCACATAACACAGAGTTAAAATAAGAAATTTCATTTAATAATCACATAATTTATATATATGAATCTTATCAAGGTCTAGAATATCACAGTTTTTTTCCCGCTAGCTTGCACACTTGTAGCTTTTCTAGTCTCCAATGACTCTCCAAGAATCGCATGGTCTTCTTCAACTTTTATTTCCCTCGGTTGAACTTGTTCTCTATACACCTTTGGAGAGTTTTGTAGCTTCCTCCAATGCGACTCTCCATGCTTATAATCCTTCCTTTCATCATCCCAAGTTGATCGCCTTGAAGGTTGATTGACATATCCTGGAGTTGCATACTCATTCGTCCGATTAAGCTAAACTGGAACATACCGCTTTCTCATCACGGTTTTTAACTCCTCCCACATCTCAATCGGATGCTCTCCACAACTTCTCCTGCTAAGCACAAATTGATCCCAGCATAAAGCTGCAGGACTGAAAAAATCTTAAACTGCAATTTTGAACTTCCTCTACTCAGAATAGCCATGATAGTCAAACTCTCGCTCCATCATAAATAAGCATCAGGATCAGCTCTGTAACGCCCCCGAAACTCGGGTCATACCTTGAACCTGGGTCCGGTGCGTCACGGTACAACCCATACAACATAAGCTTACTACAAATATGGAATTATAATAATATTACAACATATCCTCATCTAATCCCAAGCACGAAGACCTTAAATAATACACTTATGATCAAGGTTGAATAAATACCATGATCATTTACAAAATCTCTCATGTGAACGCAAGGTTTAAATTCTGACTTTATTCAATCCCTAAATATTTACTATGTTATTCAACAACTATGCATTCGTTATAAAAATGTCCTTTATACATCATCGTCATCCTTGCAGTTTATTGTAACAAGTACTAACATAATCACGTTTTAACTACTATAATGGATAACTTTCATTTTTAACTCAAGGTTTACATAGTCAAATACCGATTAGCCACTAAAAAGGCTTCATATAATGGTTTACAATATAACAACTTTTATCTCATATTGTTCGCGTATTATAAATTAATAAACGCGATTAACTCTAAAATATTTCTCGGCATCGCGTCGTTTGAAAACGTTACGACCCTTATCATCATCAATCCTTATTGGTTACATTAACCCCATCCCATATCTTATAATGTTCGTTTCATCTGAATCGAAATATTATTTAAGTTCATTAACACATTACACGGCGTTTCGACGTTTACACGTCACACGCCTAATTCGCCTCTTTTTGCATGTGCTTAGCATGCTCATACATTGGGTTATAACACCCTATAATGTTTTATTTTTATTAGAAACAAAATATTAAAAAAAGTTATGCACACTTGTCATGGTGTTACGACGTTTGCACGTCTGCACGCCACACTTGCCTATTCGAACGCCCAAGTGACACGCGATTGCATACGCTTAGCACGCCCATTCTAATTGTCTAATACTCAATGGTTAATGTTAAGTATCATTATAAATCATAATAATCATGTTTTAGAACTTAGAACATCATTTAACATTGTCGGGAGCATTACGCGCGCTTACGCGCATGCCCGACACTTTTCGATTGCCTCCAAATACACATCAGTCCTATAAATGGCCAATTTAGTCCATGCTACCGACCTCAAATTGAAACACTTAAAGAATGAAAGTTGTAGGTCTACTCGTCCTCTTTCTGAATCATCTTGAATCAACTCAATCCAAGTTCGTATGAGAAAGTTATGCTCATTTTCCTAAAGGACGTCAGAGCTGTTTTGCACAGTTTCTTTACCAGCACCTAGGCACCCAAAAACAGCCTTTGGGCAGTGCCTAGATGCTCTCTCACAGTAGCTCGGCCCTTGGCCAGCGCCTAGCCAAGTGCCTAGGTGCTCGACCTAAGCTTCCTAGCTCGATTTCTTCCCTGAATGCTCTGTTTTTTGGTGTTCTAGACCTATCTTGCTTCCAACCACCATAACTCCTTCTATACACGTTCAAATTGGTCCGTTTCGAACTCTATGGACTCCTAAGACATAGGGTACAACATATCAAAAATTTAGAGCTATCCGTTAACATTAATATTGCCAAATCTTAGGCCAAAGTATCAACTCGTGATATATTTTCGTGTTCTTGGTGTTCTTCACTAGAATCATCACCAAATCTTACTTTTAACTCCTTTTTACTCCATTCCAACTGGGTTAACTTCATAACCCATGGAAGTACAACATCATACCAACAAATAAATTAACCAAACATAAAATCAAAGCTACATGTCCTCTAAAATTCGTCTGAATGTCCAAAGTTCCATTTTTGTCCAATGTTCATCCTTTTTAAGCAAAGGTACGGATTTTTCTTTGTTCTTGTTCCACTTTCATGTTATTAATGGTTTATATAATCTGTTAACAACATATATAAATAACCACAAACAACAACAACAACCAAAAACGCCAAAAAAATCAAAACCCATCGGATGAGCTTAAAAACTCAAGAAACTCGAAAAATGGAGGAAGTGAGCTTGAAGAGGGTGCTTACCTCTTGATTCTTACTTCTTGAAGGTTATGCAGGTTTGCTATAGCTTCCTCTCCACCTCTTCTAGCTTTCCTCCTGAGCTCCTTCTTCTCCTTCCGTTTCACTCGCATACCCTCGCTTCCTTCTTATTCTTCTTCATTTCCTGCAACTCTCTCTCTCTCTCTAAAATCAGCAAAAACTTGGAGGGATTGAATGATTTAGGAGAAGTGGAGGGAGTGATTTAGGGAGAAATAATTTTGGGAGAGGAATTGAGGGGCTCCATGCATTGGGTTTGGGAAAAGGGCCAATAATGCCGAGTACTCCTTCCCTTCCTTCATTCTCATTAGTCCAAAATGGGGAAGTTGGTTCCCTCTTGGAGTAACAAACACAAATAATACACCCCAATTGCTCTTTTTCATACCCGAATACTCATACCTTTGTACCCAATTTGGTAAATAACTCTACCCAAAATTAAAATGGGTTATCCCATAAATTATTGGGATGGGTAAAAATAATTAATACGAGGTTTGCCCATTTATTCGGAACACCCCTATAATACATTTCAGATTCGAAATAAATCTCGTTCGGGCTTAAATAACATTTCTGACGCTTGGAAAATTATTTCTTCGCGTACATGTCTTAACGAAATTAATAGAAATCGAAAAAGACGTAAAAATATTTGGTGTGAATAGTGCCTCGGGAAACGTGCCCCGTGAATAGCGATTTAGCGATTTTTCGAGAGATCAATCTATTCGCTCCCACGCGACAACAACACTTTAAACCAACACATACACATAATCCAGGTTATAAAATAACCATAAAATACCTCTCACAAAAATAATATTTAATCCATTTAATAATATTAATAAACCGAAATTACAAGGGTATTCACGATTCGTGATCGCTACTATTCCCGATTAACTCCCCATAATCATATACATCAACGTACATATATCCCACTCATATTTGGATTAACACCTTTACGCCAAATAACTCGTTCAATAATATTATCCTTCAAGTATTTATTTAATCGAAACCACTAAATTAGCTTATACGAAAACTTTCATACATACTAATTATCGTCTACACGTAATCGAGGTTATAATATAATCTTTAAACACTTAACACATAATATTATTAATAAAAGTCTATTTTATTCAATAATATTCATAAGTTCGAATTACCAAGCTACCCATGACTCGCGATCGTTACAATAATTAACTAGTAACTTATTCATTCTGAATCTATGTGTATATTTCACATTTATATATATATATATATACATGTTAAGCTCACCAAATAAATCACATAAATATATATAACACATATATATTCAAACTCGAATCATAATAAGAATTATTCTATATTAAATTCTTATTATAATTATTCTCGAAAATCCGGATTGTCACATCCTTCCCTCTTTATAAGGATTCCGTCCTCAGAATCACAAATATCAAACCTCTCTTACTCGGTTGTGTAAACCTTCTTCCAAAATTTTGTCGTTGAATTATTTCAACGCATTACTATAACATAGGTGTTATATTACCTATTTAATCCATTTTCCTCAACCAACTCTCGTAGGTTTTATTATATAACCTTTATCAAGTCAATTATACACTGAGTATTATCCTATCTTTAACCTATCAATTTCCTTCTCTAAGGATCATTGTATGTCACAATCATCATAATAATTTAATATCATGATTTACTAACTTATAAACATTCGGGATATTACATTCATCTCTTCTTCTAAGAATTTCGTCCTCGAAATTTCAGCTTAATCATTTCTACTCATTCTACTCATCATAACTAGGTTTTCAATCTAATCTTTACACTATCCTCTTTCAAGGATTCACTTAAAATTGTCGCATTCTACGACTACTTCTCCCTGGGAAAATTACCCTTCCCACAGTTAGTTTCCCGAATAATAGGAACCTTCAACAATTGTTCGAAAATTGTGAAGTAACTTGAGCAAATAGGAAATATAATATTCCTTAAAAACTTTTCATATTATGCTGAGGGGCCATAAAGACCATGACCACAGAGGTTTACGAGTATTACTACCCCTACCAATTTCAATTATGAAAAAGGTAATCTATCTCATAAAGACCATGAACATATAGGTTTATGAGTATTACTACCCCTATCGATTTCAATTAAGAAAAAGGTAATCTACCTCTGTACGCCAGGTGATCAGCCTTTTGTACTCTGACGTTGTGCACAACATTCTAACTAAAAGACTATATGCGTTTACTTGACCACCATAGGGTCAGTCGGGATTTTTTTCTGACATCAAATACCCCAATAATAGGGTTGTTCACCTCAGCTTGCTACAAAATTCCGCACCAAAACAATTTGGTTTAGGCATAAAGTTTTAAATAATGCTTGCATAAACATATTTCAACATTTGTCTAGCCGAATCAACTATCTTAGACTTTTATTAACAATCCGGACATCAATCGAATTATTATAGCTAACTCAATTGGCATACTTTTTCATACTTTAAAGAAAACAAAAATCATTGATACCGCACGGTTTCTACAGTCCGTTGAGGATTCCGTCATTTCGTGATTTTGTCATACTACATCATACCATAGTGGGTTGACGATACTATGATCACATCCAACACTAGGTTAATCTGCATTGATAACTCCATCATCTGTCATTCTACACCAGGTTTCATGATGCATTGATGACAAGAAATACATTTTGATATTTTCAAATCATCTTTGTCTAGCCGAAACTATTAGCATAGACATATTAATAATGGTACTTTTAAAAATCCATAGTCCAGAAATCTGGCCCCATACATTTTTCAAAGACACAAAACTGCAAATATCAGCACGAAGTCAATAAATTTTGAAATCTAGCATAACTAGAAGATTTGGAATATCCATGTCTCCTCATCAACTTCAATTTTTCTTCAATGCATCATTACTTAATAATTCTATCTATTTCTAACATCACCGATGCTCATCATTTTGAGAATTCACAATTCTCGCTCCACAACTTTCCTATAACCCAATATAGTTCATTACCTTACCACACATTATGAGTTCAGGAACTTGCCACAATAATATGAGTTTAGGAACTTGTCCTAGCAATACGTAGTCCAAGAATAAATCAAGGACTGTCCATACGCTGAGGGGCTCAAAACATACCATATGATTATAAGTCACAAACTTACCATAAGTATGAGTTTCAAGAACTCGCACCTAATCTTATTATTCTCTAACCATCAAATATAGATATGAGAAAAAAATCACCTTCTCGTCATACGTATAGCGATAGCGCGATGCCAGGTTCCAATGATTATCAATATAGGAAGCCAAATGATTGTCAAACCCATCACAATCCCCTGCCCATACAAGGAATCGATCAACTCGGCCACTAATCTATATAGGAAGCTAAGCGGTTGTTACACCAAGCACAAATTCCCCGCCCATACAAGGAATTATTCAACTTAACCACTATACCGATATAGGAAGCTAAGTGGTTCTCAAACCAAGCATAAATTCCCCGCTCATACAAGGAATTGTACAACTCAGCCACTAACATGAGTCCTCAATTGAAATCACCCCCAATCCTAGCTTACTCGTTGCTCAACAAGAATTTAATTCGTGTTTCATCATCCATAACTCTTTCTGAGTTTTACTCGTACTATCTCATAGTACAATCTATCTATAACATTGAGCTAAAATTTTCAATCATTCAATTGATCATCTGCCATTCTATGACTTAATCCAATCACTTCGTGATCTTACTCTATAATCGTTTTATATTACGATCTTCCTTATCCTACGATCGTTTCATCCTACGATCTTCTATACTCTTCTCTCTAATCATAGTATATGATTTTATTGCATTTTTGTCTTATAGACCTCATCTATTTATCAATACTTGTCATCTTTATCATTGGAGTCAGGTAACTCCTAATTCTCATCTTTTATAACGCATCAAGATTCTTCTTTGAATCGTCTCATATATATCTCAACTTTTACTATGAATTTTTCTAAATTCATTTATTATCAACTAAACTCTATTTGAGTTTTATCTCTTCACTATCTTCATCATTATCATCTTCCTTCACTATGGTTATAGTCTAAGGTACTATTACCTAAGGTTTATAACCTATCAGCTCTGATACCAACTGTAACGCCCCCAAAACTTGGGTCATACCTTGAACCTAGGTCCGGTGCGTCACGGTACAACCCATGCAACATAGGCTTACTATAAATATGGAATTACAATAATATTACAACATATCCTCATCCAATCCCAAGCACGAAGACCTTAAATAATACACTTATGATCAGGGTTGAATAAATACCATGATCATTTACAAAATCTCTCATGTGAATGCAAGGTTCAAATTCTGACTTTATTTAATCCCTAAATATTTACTATGTTATTCAACAACTATGCATTTGTTATAAAAATGTCCTTTATACATCATTGTCATCCTTGTAGTTTATTGTAACAAGTAACTAACATAATCACGTTTAACTACTATAATGAATAACCTTCATTTTTAACTCAAGGTTTACATAGTCAAATTCACGTACATCACATACCGTCATCACAGCTAAATAATAACAATAAAGGAACATTTAGCAACCTTCCTGTTTCCATGCGCCTCTAATCCTTATCATCATGATATCAAGATAATTGCATTGCATCGTAAATCTGCAAAAGTTTTATTTTTGCAAGAATGAGCACGACGACTCAGCAAGAACTAACAGTTTTTACATTTCATGCTTCACGTAACACATAAGTTTGCATTTTATCCATGCATCATGATACTCATACTATGCATCTTACTCATGCATTATAAATCTTATGCAATTCATCTATATATATGCATCATGCATCTCATAGCATACCTCATGCAGCTCACATTGTATATTTATAATAATTCAAGTTCCACATAGAACAATATTGTCACATAATTACACATTGTACAAACTTTAATCATGCTCACATATAATTCACATAACAGTGAAAGATTTAGTAATCAAGTCATGTATATCACCACATTTAAACAAGTCAACAAGTTACCGAAAGAACTTGCCTTAAGCGTTCCTTGCCAAATTATGACAGCACGTCCTTCAAATATCCTACACAATTTATTTAACAATAAAATACCAATTAGCCACTAAAAAGGCTTCATATAATGGTTTACAATATAATAACTCTTATCTCATATTGTTCGCGCATTATAAATTAATAAACGCGATTAACTCTAAAACATTTCTCGGCGTCGCGTCATTTGAAAATGTTACGACCCTTATCATCATCAATCCTTATTGGTTACATTAACCACATCCCATATCTTATAATGTTCGTTTCATTTGAATCGAAACATTATTTAAGTTCATTAACACTTTACACGGCGTTTCGACGTTTACACGTCACACGCCTAATTCGCCTCTTTTTGCATGTGCTTAGCATGCTCATACATTGGGTTATAACATTTTATAATGTTTCATTTTTATTAGAAACAAAATATTAAAAAAGGTTATACACACTTGTCAAGGCGTTACGACGTTTGCACGTCTGTACGCCACACTTGCCTATTCAAACGCCCAAGTGACACGTGATTGCGTACGCTTAGCACGCCCATTCGAATTGTCTAATACTCAATGGTTAATGTTAAGTATCATTATAAATCATAATAATCATGTTTTAGAATTTAGAACATCATTTAACATTGTCGGGAGCATTACGCGCGCTTACGCGCATGCCCGACACTTTCCGATTGCCTCCAAATACACATCAGTCCTATAAATGGCCAATTTAGTCCATGCTACCAACCTCAAATTGAAAAACTTAAAGAACGAAAGTTGTAGGTCTATCGTCCTCTTTCGGAATCATCTTGAATCAACTTAATTCAAGTTCGTATGAGAAAGTTATGCTCATTTTACTAAAGGACGTCAGAGTTGTTTTGCACAGTTTCTTTACCAGCACCTAGGTGCCCAAAAATAGCCTTTGGGCAGCGCCTAGGTGCTCTCTCACAGTAGCTCGGCCCTTGGGCAGCGTCTAGCCAAGTGCCTTGGCGCTCGGCCTAAGCTTCCCAGCTCGGTTTCTTCCCGGAATGCTCTGTTTTTTGGTGTTCTAGACCTATCTTGCTTCCAACCACCATAACTCCTTCTATACACATTCAAATTGGTTCGTTTCGAACTCTATGGACTACTAAGACATAGGGCTACAACTCATGGCCATTAACATGGCCAAATCTTAGGCCAAAGTATCAACTCATTATATATTTTCGTGTTCTTTGTGTTCTTGGTGTTCTTCACTAGAATCATCACCAAATCTTGGTTTTAACTCCTTTTTACTCCATTCCAACTGGGTTAACTTCATAACCCATAGAAGTACAACATCATATCAACAAATAAATTAACCAAACACAAAATCAAAGCTACATGTCCTCTAAAATTCGTCCGAATGTCAAAAGTTCCATTTTTGTCCAATGTTCATCCTCTTTAAGCAAAGGTACGGATATTTCTTTGTTCTTGTTCCACTTTCATGTTATTAATAGTTTATATAATCTCTTAACAACATATATAAACAACCACAAATAACAACAACAACCAAAAACGCTAAAAAAATCAAAACCCATCGGATGAGCTTAAAAACTCAAGAAACTCGAAAAATGGAGGAAGTGAGCTTGGAGAGGGTGGTTACCTCTTAATTCTTACTTCTTGAAGGTTATGCAGGTTTGCTAGGGCTTCCTCTCCACCTTTACTAGCTTTCTTCCCGAGCTCCTTCTTCTTCTCCTTCCGTTTCACTCCCATACCCTCTTTCCTTCTTCTTCTTTTTCATTTCCTGCAACTTTCTCTCTCTCTCTCTCTCTAAAATCTGCAAAAACTTGGAGGGAATGAATGATTTAGAAGAAGTGGAGGGAGTGATTTAGGGAGAAATAATTTTGGGAGAGGAATTGAGGGGCTCCATGCATTGGGTTGGGGAAAAGGGCCAATAATGTCGAGTACTCCCTCCCTTCCTTCATTCTCATTGGTCCAAAATGGGGAAGTTGGTTCCCTCTTGGACTAAAAAACACAAATAATACACCCCAATTGGTCTTTTTCATACCCGAATACTCCCACCTTTGTACCTAATTTGGTAAATAACTCTACCCAAAATTAAAATGGGTTATCCAATAAATTATTGGGATGGGTAAAAATAATTAATACGAGGTTTGCCCATTTATTCGGAATACCCCTATAATACATTTCGAATTCGAAATAAATCTCGTTTGGGCTTAAATAACATTTCTGATGCTTGGAAAATTATTTCTTCGCGTACACGTCTTAACGAAATTAATAGAAATCAAAAAAGACGTAAAAATATATGGCGTGAATAGTGTCGTGAATAGTGCCTCGGGAAACGTGCCCCGTGAATAGTGATTTAGCGATTTTTCGCGTGATCAATATATTCGCTCCCACGCGACAACAACACTTTAAACCAGCACATACACATAATCCAGTTTATAAAATAGCCTTAAAATACCTCTCACAAAAATAATATTTAATCCATTTAATAATATTAATAAACCCAAATTACAAAGGTATTCACGATTCGCGATCGCTACTATTCCCGATTAACTCCCCATAATCATATACATCAACTTATATATATCCCACTCATATTTGGGTTAACACCTTTACGCCAAATAACTCGTTCAATAATATTATCCTTCAAGTATTTATTTAATCGAAACCACTAAATTAGCTTATACGAAAACTTTCACACATACTAATTATCGTCTACACGTAATCTAGGTTATAATATAACTTTTAAACGCTTAACACATAATATTATTAATAAAAGTCTATTTTATTCAATAATATTCATAAGCTCGAATTACCAAGCTACCCATGACTCGCGATCGTTACAATAATTAACTAGTAACTTATTCATTCTGAATCAATGTGTATATTTCACATTTATATATATACATGTTAAGCCCACCAAATAAATCACATAAATATATAACACATATATATTCAAACTCGAATCATAATAAGAATTATTCTATATTAAATTCTTATTATAATTATTCTCGAAAATTCGGGTTGTCACATCCTTCTCTCCTTATAAGGATTCCGTCCTCAGAATCACAAATATCAAACTTCTGTTACTCGGTGTGCGTAAACCTTCTTCCAAAATTTTGTCGTTGAATTATTTCAACGCATTACTATAACATAGGTTTTATATTACCTATTTAATCCATTTTCCTCAACTAACTCTCGTAGGTTTTATTATGTAACCTTTATCAAGTCAATTATACACTGAGTATTATCCTATCTTTAACCCATCAATTTCCTTCTCTAAGGATCATTGTATGTCACAATCATCATAATAATTTAATATCATGATTTACTAACTCATAAACATTCGGGATATTACAAGCTCTGCCTTGGAAAGATTCCTTTTGACGTTCATAAGCACCCATATAATTGTATTCATACATGTTTATTATAAAACAAAGGTTAGTAGATAAAAAATTTCCTCACACACTGATAGATTCCACGGCACGCTTGCGTGAGGTGGTCGTCGCCCGGATCGTTTCTAGTAAGCAACTTTAATGGAACTCTCTCGATACCTTAACCCAACGTCTATTTTTGAGACGAGAATCTTGAAAATTCGATCAAGCAATTGAATCTTCGCGTAGGATGGAACACCAACAACACTTGGACCCTCGTTTAGGAGTAAACGATAATCTTCGTACGATTGTATGATGCGATAGAATAACGCCACACACAACTATGGTTTGTTGTATGATAAGTTAATTATGAATCTCAAAGAAAAACTAAAAATAATACTTAGAAATCCTTCAAAGAACCAAAAGAAGAGAATAACTCTCAGGTATGAATAAACTCTCAGTAAAAAAACATTGTTCCTTCAATTACATCTCCTAAGTATTCTATTTATACTAATAGAATAAAACCCTAATCAATAAAGAATTAACATACTAATTACAAGTCAATTACGAAACAAACTAACTCAACAAAGTTCCTAATCAAAGTAGAAATCTAAAAGATATGGAAACATCCAAGAATCTGATCAAAAAAAAATATGTGGAAAAACGCGTCCTCGGATCCCGTGTCAGGGCTTGGACGCCGGGGCGTCCAACTTGCACTAGCTGCCGACGCTGGGGCTTTTAATCTGTATTCCAAAGCCAAGGCTTTCATTTCCAAGGCATTCCGGACGCCGGGGCTTTGAAGGCCATCTTTGAAAACATCCACGATTCGCAACAAGGAAACAAGTTTTGAATCATCTTCTCTCATACAAGCCTTGGATCCATGCTCCATCCACACCTCTCGAATTAAGCCATTTAACCCTTCCTTGAAGCATTTTGCTCGTGCTCTTGTCACTGGTCCAACTGGAACTTGCACCGGATCCGCTCCATAGCTCCCACCCTTATCCAAGCTAAGCATGTCCTCATCATTTCTCTCCTCTTGAAAAGGATTTGTCCTCAAATCATCATCTACATCAAACGGACTAAGGTCAGAAACATTAAATGTTGCACTAACATTATACTCACTGGTAAATCCAGTTTATAGGCATTGTCAGTGATGCGCTCAAGCACTTAGAATGGACCATCTCCCCTCAGAAGCAATTTCGAACATCTTTGAGCCGAAAACCTTTCCTTCCTCATATGCAGCCAAACCCACTCTCTCAGTTCAAAGATCACTTGACGTCGACCTTTGTTGGCCTGTTTCGCATATTGCTCCGTTCTCCTTTCAATGTTGAGTCTCGTCTTCTCATGTATCTGTTTAACAAATTCAGCCTTTTTCTTTCCATCCATGTTAGTAAACTCAGAAAAGGTAATGGCAATAAATAATCCAATAGAGTCAAGGGATTAAACCCATATACAATCTCAAATGATGAAAATTGTGTAGCAGAATGAACAGACCGATTATAAGCAAACTCAACATGTGGTAGACACTCTTCCCAAACTTTAATATTCTTTTTTATAATAGCCCTTAACATTGCAGATAAGCTTCTATTAACTACTTCAGTTTGACCATCAGTTTGTGGATGACAAGTAGTTGAAAATAACAGTTTAGTACCTAACTTACACTACAATGTCTTCCAAAAATAACTCAAAAATTTAGAATCTCTATCTGAAATAATTGTTCTAGGCATGCCATGCAAACGCACAATTTCTCTAAAGAACAAATCAGCAATATGGGATGCATCGTCAGTCTTGTGACATGGAATAAAATGTGCCATTTTAGAAAATCTATCCACGACCACAAATATAGAATCATGACCACGCTTAGACCTAGGTAAACCCAATACAAAATCCATAGATAAATCAATCTAAGGTTCACTAGATATAGGCAATGGTGTATACAATCCATGAGGTTGAACATGAGACTTAGCTTGTTTGCACGTAATGCATTTATCACAAATTCTTTTCCACATCTCGTTTCATATGAGGCTAATAAAAATGTTCTTTCAAAATAGATAAAGTCTTTTCAACACCAAAGTGACCCATTAGACCTCCCCTATGTGACTCTCTAATCAACAACTCACATAAAGAACATGCAGGTATACATAGCTTATTTTCTGAAAACAGAAAACCATCAACTTTAAAGTATTTACCTGCAGCATTCTTTTCACATGATTTAAACTCTTCACAAAATTCAAGGTCATTAACATACAACTCTTTAATTCGTTCAAACCCAAGCAATTTTGTATCAAGAGTATTCAATAACACGTACCTCCTGGAAAGAGCATCAGCAATAACATTCTCTTTACCTTGTTTGTATCGGATGACGTACGGAAATGTCTCAATGAACTCCATCCACCTCGCGTGTTTTTTGTTCAACTTATGTTGTCCCTTCAAGTATTTCAACGATCCATGATCCGAGTGAATCACAAACTCTTTAGGCCAAAGGTAGTGTTGCCATGTCTCCAACGCTCGAACTAATGCATACAACTCCTTGTCATACGTCGGATAGTTCAAAGCCGCCTCACTTAATTTCTCACTAAAGTATGCTACCGGTTTTCCTTCTTGCATCAGCACTGCTCCAATCCCTAAACCTGAAGCATCACACTCAATTTCGAAAGTTTTAGTAAAGTTAGGTAAAATAAGCAAAGGAGCATTAGTCAATTTATCTTTAATCAATTTAAACGTCTTTTCCTGTTCTTCACCCCACTTAAAATCCACACTCTTTTTGATAACTTCCGTCAATGGTGCTGTGATGTCGCTGAAGTTCTTCACGAAACGTCTGTAGAAACTTGCAAGTCCATGGAAACTACGAACTTGACTCACATTTGATCGACTCGGCCATTCTCGGATTGCACGTATTTTTTCCTCATCCACTTGAACTCCCTGTGAACTCACAACAAATCCAAGAAAAATAATTCTATCCATACAAAATGTGCACTTATCCATGTTAGCAAATAACTTTTCTTTTCTAAGAACATCTAAAACAGATTTCAAATGCAATGCATGCTCTCCCAAGTTTTTGCTATATATCAAGATATCATCAAAATAAACTACCACAAATTTGCCAATGAATGCTCGCAAAACATGGTTCATCAATCTCATAAAAGTACTAGGAGCATTAGTTAAACCAAAAGGTAACACTAACCACTCATAAAGACCATATTTTGTTTTGAAAGCAGTTTTCCATTCATCACCCTCTTGCATTCTAATTTGATGATAGCCAATTTTTAAATCAATTTTTGAGAATATACAAGACTCATGCAATTCATCTAACATGTCATCTAATCGTGGAATGGGATGTCGATATTTTACCGTAATGTTATTGACTGCTCGACAATCAATGCACAAGCGCCACTTCCCATCCTTCTTAGGAACCAAGATCACCGGAACTGCACATGGACTGATGCTTTCCCTCACGAACCCTTTCTCCATCAATTCTCCGACTTGTTTTTGCAACTCCTTCGTCTCCTCAGGATTGCTTCGATAAGCTGGACGGTTTGGAATGGTTGCACCGGGTATGAAGTCAATTTGATGTTCAATTCCTCGAATTGGTGGTAATCCTTGTGGAATCTCTTCGGGAAACACATCCTTATATTCCTTAAAAGAGATGAGACAACACTAGGCAAAGAAGAATCGTTAGCGTTAGTATTCAAAAGCGCCTCCTTATAGCGAAGTATAATCATCGGCTGTTTAGAATCCAATGCTCGCCTCACGTCACTCTTTTTTGCATATATATTTGTTTTTCTCTCATCATCTTTTCTTTTCTCTCTTTCTTTTTCTCTCTTATTTTTTTCCTCATTATTTTTTTTTATCATTTTTCTTCTTCTCTTTCCTTTTTTCATGATCTCTCTGCAGATGAAGTTGATCCTCATGCACCTATTGTGGTGACATAGGACACAAAGTAACTTTCCTCTTATTGTGAACAAAAGAATATTCATTTGTAAAGCCATCATGCTTCACACGCCTATCAAATTGCCACGGTCGACCAAACAATATGTGACCCGCCTGCATTGGAACCACGTCACACAAGATTTCATCCACATACTTCCCAATAGTAAGTGGCACCATCACCTGTTTAGTCACTTTAATCTCATTACTATCATTGAGCCATTGCAATCGATATGGTTGAGGATGTTTGGTTGTGGAAAATCCTAATTTCTCTACCATAGTCTTACTTGCCACATTCGTGCAACTACCCCCATCTATCACCACACAGCAAATTTTCCCATTCACCAAGCACCTAGTATGAAACAAATTTTCCCGCTGCTCGATGCTTTCTTCCTTCACTTGTGCACGCTTTCTTCCTTCACTTGTGCACTAAGCACTCTTCTAGTCACTAAAACTTCCCCAAATACCGCAACTTCCCTATCTTCTGCTTCCTCTAACGGTGGCATAGAGTCAGTATCACTATCTTCCCCCTTGGTCTCCACCTCTCCATTGTCAAGTAGCAACATTGTCCTTTGATTCAGACATTGATTCGCAATATGTCCCCTACCTTGACACTTAAAATATTTAATATCTCGATTACGACTAAAAGAAGTAGGGTCAGTTTTACCTTGCACTCCTCTATTAGTCGTTTCTGGTTTTGGCTCAAATTTGGGTTTACTCACGGTTGACTTCTCCTCTCGCTTGCCAACATTGGGTTTCCATGATGAACTCGGATTTGACATCGCTCGTTGGCTACCTCTCCTCTTAAGCTGCTTCTCAATCTTAATAGCCATGTGTACCATATCCACCAATACCACATAATGTTGACGTTCCACCAAGTCTGCAATCTCCCAATTTAGTCTCGCCGAAAACCTAGCCATTGTTGATTCGCCATCCTCATTTATGTTTGCCTTAGCCATCAACATCTCCATCTCCTTGTAATAATCCTCGACGCTCCGACTACCTTGTTTCAAGCTTTGCAAACTCTGAATTAGCTCTCGGTGATAGTAGTCTGGTACAAATCTCTTTTTCATAACCGTCTTCATCTTCTCCACACCTTCTTCGGCTGATCATCAGCTGATCCCACCACGTAACTGCATAAGCTGAGAACTCCGTAGCGGCAAGTTTGACTTTCTTGAGCTCTGAATAGTTGTGACATTCAAAAACCCATTCCATCTTCTTCTCCCACTCTAGGTATGCATCAGGATCACTCCTCCCTTGGAAAGCTAGAATCTTCATTTTGATGCTATCCAAATTACCATCTTCTCTATCCCTACCGCCTCTATCCCTTGCTCCTCGCCTCCTATGGATAAAGTTAGATTCACGGTCCTCTTCTTCACCAAATTCCCCTTCATAATAATTTTCCTCCTGTCTAGCTTCTCTTTGATGCGTCCTTCCGTGTTGACGTGCCCCATGAGGATGTTGAAACTGGGGTCCTTGGGACGCACTCATTTGGTCGAATCGCTCATTTACTTGCTTCATCGCTATATCCAACTTTTTAGTGAATTCTTTCATTATAGCTTCCATAACAAATTTTGGATCAAACTTTGCTGGAGGATCTTCCATAACTCCCTTATCTTTTGAACTAGACATTTTTCCTGCTAAACAAGGGTTAGTAGCAAAATATTTTCCTCACCACTCCCTTACGTGTTTTACTCGATCAATGTTTCGCTCGTGTATCACTCAATAGGCTTTTACCCTCGAATGATCTCACAACTAAGCCTTTTACCTCTAAATATTCTCCCTAATAGGTTCTTTTCGAATTTACCTAGTAAAATTCTCGGTTTTACTAATCAATTCAAAATAACTTATCACGAACAACTATAGTAGGTATGAATATAAGTGCCAACAATCACGATTATAGAATTGGGAAACGAATTCTGCGAACAAATTGAAATAACGGAAATGAAATTTTCTATACTCTTTTTTTTTCTCTATTCACAAATTCAACGATACAATAAAGATAAATACTTAGCTAGAAAACGCAGCTCTGATACCAAATGATAGACTCCACGGCACGCTTGCGTGAGGAGGTCATCGCCCGGATTATTTATAGTAAGCAACTTTAATGGAACTCTCTCGATACCTTAACCCAACGTCTATTTTTGAGACGAGAATCTTGATAAATTCGATCAAGCAATTGAATATTCGCGTAGGATGGAACACCAACAACACTTAGACCCTCGTTTAGGAGTAAACAATAATCTTCGTACGATTGTATGATGCGATAGAATAACGCCACACACAACTATGGTTTGTTGTATGATAAGTTAATTATGAATCTCAAAGAAAAACTAAGAATAATACTTAGAAATCCTTCAAAGAACCAAAAGAAGAGAGTAACTCTCAAGTATGAATAAACTCTCAGTAAAAAAAACATTGTTCCTTCAATTACATCTCCCAAGATTCTATTTATACTAATAGAATAAAACCCTAATCAATAAAGAATTAAAATACTAATTACAAGTCAATTACGAAACAAACTAACTCAACAAAGTTCCTAATCAAAGTAGAAATCTAAAAGGTATGGAAACATCCAAGAATCTGATTAAAAAAACGTGTGGAAAAACGCGTCCTTGGATCCCGTGTTAGGGCTTGGACGCCGGGGCGTCCAACTTGCACTAGCTGCCGACGCCGGGGCTTTCAAGGCCAGAAAACAATCTGTATTCCAAAGCCGGGGCTTTCATTTCCAAGGCATTCCGGACGCCGGCTCGTGCAAGGAATTTGCGTTGAATGGAACATTAATGACACATTGACCCTCGCTTATATATAAGTGATAACCTTGGTACAATCAACGATCGATGCGGTAGAAGAAGCCACACACAACTATGTATTGTTGTATGATAAGTCAATTGAACATTCATAGACAAACCATGAATATTTCGAGGGTTCTCAAAGAACCAAAAGGAGAATAATCTCATAAGAATTTTATTAATATGAAGTCTGTTTGGAATTACAATCAAAATGACTATTTATACTAGTAACAAGGAAACCCTAATTCTTATAAGGAATTGAACTACTAAATATAAATTAAATTGCAATCAAATCCCAATTAACACACTTTCTAATTATAATACAATTAAAAAGATATGAAAAACCTAAAAATTTGGTCAAAAATGCGACCTCGAAATCCGTGTCCAGGCCCTGCATTGCGGCGCCGTGTTGTAGGCCAAATCCGGCGTTACGGCACCTAACATGCAGAAAGTCGTCCAAATTGCTGGCGCTGCGGCGCTAGTCTGGAAAATTTGACAATTTTGTCCTTTCTTCAATTTTAAAGCCAGAATTCGATTCCTCCCTCGTTCAATCATTTGCACCACATTAATAAGCTTTGAATCTTCTTCTATGGCACCCATCTTCATACTATTGTTAGTACAAACTTCTTAAATCAATCCATTAAGTCCTTCTTTGAGACGTTTAGCTCGTGCTCTAGTCACGGGTCCAACTGGAATGCACACTGGATCCACTCCATACTTGTCATTCATTCACGAGCTAAGGATGTCCTCATCACACAATTTTCCATCCATCACATTCTCTCATACTAAATTGATTAGGCAATATCATCACATGGTCATCTTCAAATGTAGATAAAACATAAGAACTGTGCAATTTATCAAACTTATTATCTAAGCAAAGAAAATAACAACGATACTTGTTTACTAATTGAAAATCGACAAACATGCTCGACGTTTTATCCTCCTTAGGTACTACGATTTCACGAATATCATATGAACTCATGACTTCATTCACTATACCTCTCTCTATCAACTCTCCAGCCTACCTCGGTGACTCCTTCGTCTCCTCAAAAACACCATAAGCTGACGGGTACAGAACAACAGCACTGGGTATGTAATCTCTCACCTGTATAAGAGAAACAACAGAACTAGATAAAATAGAGTTAATCGAGGTAATATTCAAAAGTGCCGTCTTGTACGAATGTATAGTCATTGACTTTTCAAAATACAACTCTCTTTCACTCTCACTCTCTTTTTCATTGTTACTTATTTCTCTCTTTTCTTTTTTTCGCTCAATCTCTCGTTTATTTTCACTTTCATTCTTTTCAATCTCTCTATTTTTTTCATTCTCATTTTTCTCAATCTTTCTTTGGTTTTCATTTTCACTCTTTTCAATCTTTTCTTTTCCACTCTCAATCCCTTCACTCTCTTTATTTTGTTCACCCTCTTGTTTTTGATCATGATCTTTTTGTAAGTGCATTAGATCGTCATGAACTTGCTCAGGCGTCATAGGATGAAGCGTGACTCTTCTTTGATTGTGTACTAATGAATACTCATTCGTACAACTGTTATGCTTTGCGCGTCTGATGTGTCGCCATGGCTTCCCAAGTAACAAATGGCAAGTATGTGTTGGAACTACATCGCATAATATCTCATCTTCATATCTGCCAATGCGAAAAGAAACTGACACCTGTCTAGTCACCATTATCTCTTCAAAACCAATGATCCCTAACAACTTGTAAGGTCGAGGATGTGCAAATGTTGACAATCTTAATTTCTCCACCATTGTAGTGCTAGCAATGTTAGTACCAATATCACAATCAATTTTTACAATGCATACCTTTTCTTTTACTAGAAACCTAGTATAAAACACATTCTTTTGCTGCATTGTTTCTTCCTTATTAGCTTGCACACTTGTAACCCTTCTTGTAACCAACGGCTCTTTATGGACCGCTTGATCATCTTTAACTTCCCTCGGCTACACTCGTTCTCTACTATGCTCCAAAAGCTTTTCATACCTCTTATAATCTTCCTCCCATGTTCTCTTCCATTCATCCTCGAAAGAATCCCTTTGAACTCTTTGTTTCCTTTTCAATGCCTCTTTATATGTACTTTCAAAATCATAACTATACATGTTTGGTTGCAAAACAAAGGTTAGTAGATAAAAATTTTCCTCACACACTCCCTTATGTGTTTCACTCAAACAATGTATTGCACAATTATGAAATCACTTGTGTATCGCTCAATTGGCTGTTAACCTCCAATAAGCTCCCTACTCTTGCCTTTTTTCGTTCGTTATTCTCTCTTATAGGTTCTTTTGAATTCACCAAATGACTATCACAGTTTACTATTGTAATACCTCGAAATATTATCAAAATTATAAATATTGTCTTAAGTGGGTTAAGAATGAAAACTCTAGAAATACCTAATGAATAACTGTTCAGGTAATCTTTGAAAACCTAATACAATTCGAAAACACGATCGTATACGTTTAAAATTAGAACATATAATCTAAAACTAGGTATCGAGAAGTTTAAAACCTTAAGCCCTAATGAGATTCGAATTTTATAACATATGTGCTTAATAAAGATCGAAATGATATTTCAAACCAGGTGTTTTGTGATTTTATAGTGTAAACGATGATTTAGGTCAGATAATATTTTTTCAAGAAAAACGTCAAGCTCAAAATATTTTCACCAACAAGCTTTTCGGTATATTAACGAAAAGCTGCTTTGTCGTGCTTAAACTGATATAGTGCTTTGTCATGCTTACGGTGACAAGCTGCATTGTCCAGCTTGGAAGATATTTTGAGGGAATATGCCAAGAATATGCCAAGAATATTCTAAGAACATGCTTTAGATATTTTACTACAAAAAGAATATTCCAAGAATATGCTTTAGATATTTTAAGGCCTAAAAGACTATTTTATCCCAACTTTGCAAGGCCTATAAATAGCAACCTCCATCCTTCATTAGTTGCATTAGTTTTCAAGCAATTCAAGAGCAAAAGTACTCTGTATTTATATTTTGAGAGATATTGTGAGATGAAAATTACTTTCGAATTATCGAAGCACTACGCGATTGGAAGTAAAGCTAGCAACTACAAGAGGCATTACTCTAGTGGTTATTATTTTCATTCTTCTTTATATATTTAGTAAAAATATACTTTTACAAGCAATTATATTGTCTGATTTATTCCTCTTATAAAGTAGAAAATATACTTTCATAAGCAGTTACTATGTCCAATTTTCTTCAAGTATTTAGTAAAAATATTCATTTTATAAGCAGTTATAATGCTGAAATTATCTCAAATATAATAGCCAAATATTCATTTTATAAGCAGTTATAATGCTGAAATTATCTCAAATATAATAGCCAAATATTCATTTTACAAGCAATTATAATGCTGAAATTACTTCTTGTATAGGAGAAGAAGTCTTATTTATAAGCGGTTGTGATACCCAAAATAAAACTTAAAAGATATTTTTGGTTGCAAGTATGTTACAAAGCCCATTTTATCCTAACCTTGCAAGCCTATAAATACCAAGCCTTCCCTTCATTAATTCCTCACCAATTCACAAAGCTTTAGAGCTAATAATATAGAGAGAAACCTTGCAAGAAGCTTAGCATAATCAAAGGAAAGTAAAGCTTACACTTCAAGAGGTCGTATGAAGAACGCGAGCTAGCATAAACGATCGAAGCGATAAAAGGCAAATCTACTTATTTGTTGAAATGCACTTTGTAACACCTCTGTCCCACATCGAAAGATAAGAAAAAAGTTTGTCTGTATATAAGGAATTAAGTTACTAACAATAGTACCTTTAGTCATGACCTTTTGGGTGAGCCTGTGGTGGGCTAAGATGACTCAAGAAGATATTATTAAGTCAGTATTTTAAGGCCTTGTTTGGATGAATTTGATTCGATTCGGACTTGGGATTTGACCCAAGATTTATTCCGGACTCGGGATTTAACCCAAGTTGTTTCATATGGTATCACAGTCGACTCTCGAAAGCTCGGGTCGGGTTATCCGATCGAGTTGCCGGAGGTGGGGACATGAAGGCTGGTGGTATTATCCCACAATGGAGAGAGGGAGGTCCGGAGGTGGGGACACGAAGCCAGCCGGTATTATTCCACAATGGCTAAAGAGGCAAAGATATGTGGACCGTGTGTGTGATCGGTTCTGACGGGGATGCCATAAATTTAAGTGGAGGAGATTGTAACACTCCTGTCCCACATCGCAAGACAAGGGAAAAGTTTATCTGTATATAGGGAATTTAGTTACTAACAATAGTACCTTCAGACATGACCTTTTGGGTGAGCTTGTGGTAGGCTAAGATGACCCAAGAAGATACTATTGGACCAGTAGTTAAGGCCTTGTTTGGATGGATTTGATTCAATTCGGACTCGAGATTTGACCCGTTCAGTCATGACCTTTTGGGTGAGCCTATGGTGGGCTAAGATGACCCAAGAAGATACTATTGGGCTAGTAGTTTAATGCCTTGTTTGGATGGATTTGATTCAATTCGGACTCGGAATTTGACCCGAGTTGTTACGTATGGTATCAGAGCCAACTCTCGAAAGCTTGGGTCGGGTCATCCGATCGGGTTGCCAGAGGTGGGGACACGAAGGTTGGTGGTATTATCCCACAATAGAGAGAGGGAGGTCCGGAGGTGAGGACACGAAGCTAGTCGGTATTATCCCACAATGGCTAGAGAGGCAAAGATCCATGAACCATTTGTGTTATCGGTTCTGACGAGGACGTCAGAAATTTAAGTGGGGGAGATTGTAACACCCTTATCCCACTTCGAAAGATAAGAAAAAAGTTTGTCTATATATAAGGAATTAAGTTACTAACAATAGTACCTGCAGTCATGACCTTTTGGGTGAGCTTATGGTGGGTTAAGATGACCCAAAAAGATACTATTGGGCCAGTGGTTTAAGGCCTTGTTTGGATGGATTTGATTCAATTTGAACTCGAGATTTGACCCGAGTTGTTACACACTCTGTGCAATAATGTGTCTTATTTATGAAGTTTGTTGTTATGCAAGTATTATTTCTTTTGCACTCCATGTATTAACATACTTGTTATCTGTTATGTGCAACGTGATAGTGATTGTTCAATTGAAAATCATGTTAGTATCTGAGTTGAACAACTCTATTGTATGGGTAGGAGTTTAAGATTTGTTAGGAAACCAATCTAACTATACTGGTCGGAAACTCCACATTAACAAAAAAAACTCTAACTATACTGTAGGTACCAATGTGGACAATTCAGTGTGGTTGTCGAATAGATCAAGACACATTTATTGAGACATTGGTAGAAGTATTGATAAGACAGGAAACTAATTCATTAGTTCACAAGTTGGAAGCCATTCAGTCTACTATATTGATAATCGTTGAAATCTTGTGTCAGCTTATTCTGTATATATATCTTGAAAGGGTGATTCTCTTCTCATATATATATATATATATATATATATATATATATATATATCCGTTAGACTTGCTGGGCATTCTTATGCTCATTCTTGCAATTATCTTTTAAAAATTATAGCTAAGGAAGAATTACTAGACGATTCTGGCGGTACAGAGAAAGTTGAAGAGATATTTTATTATTGTCTTCATTCTACATAATAAAGTTAAGTCGAAGTGACTTTTGTAATGGAAAGTGAGAACGTGGGCATTGTAATACGATTTAAATCAATTATATTACGAGTTTTTATAGAAACTTATTGTGTACATTACCTTTAAGTTAATGAATGTTATGAATAAAGTTGTACAAGTCAGCACGAACTCCGACCAAGCAAGCAGGTGGATTTCGGGGCGTGACAACTATTCAATTCAATAAGAACTTATCACAAAACAAAAATATAACAATATATGACGTATAATAACCAACAAAATTTCACGATCACTAATTATTCCCTTCTCGAATGAATTTCTCAATAATCTCGAAACTTACGGATATCAAGCAATTTGTAACAAATAATAATTTTTTCTAACAATAACAATCAAATGAAATAACTGAATTATTTTTTGTACTTTATTTTTGCTCTTCAACAAGAAAATAAAGGATAAGTAACTCGCTAGGAATTAGCTCTAATACCAAATGATAGACTCCACGACACGCTTGCGTGAGGTGGTGGTCGCTCGGATCGTTTCCAGCAAGTTATAAGGTGAAACGCTCGAAACACCTCAACCCCTCGCCTATATGTAGACGGTAATCTTGGTACAATTGCTTTGCACTAGGAAGCTTGCGTTGAATGGACACCAACGACACCTTAACCCTTCGCTTATATGTAAGCGGTAATCTTGGTACAATCAACGATTGATGCAGTAGAAGACACCACATACAACTATGAATTGTTGTATGATAAGTCACTTGAACATTCATAGATAAACCATGAATAATTCGAGAGTTCTCAAAGAACCAAAAGGAGAATAATCTCACAAGAATTTTATTAATCAAAAGTGTACTACTCTATTACATAAGCCATGTATTCTATTTATACTAATAGAATAAAACTCTAATAAAACCCTAAATCCTAAAAAGAATACAAATGCTAGTTAACAAGTAACTAGGAATCAAATCTATCTAACAAATATCCTAGTTATATTAGAAATCTAAAAGATATAAAAATCCCTACAAATTTGGAAGCAAATCTGCCAAAAACGCGTTTCTTGGAATCTGTGTCGTGTGACTGGCGCGGGGCACACCAAAAATACACTGAGAACGGCGCGGGGCACGCCGGGTGACCAAAACTTTTGCATAACTGGCGCGGGGCACGCTACTGCTAATACTAAACCGGCGCGAGGCGCGCTACTGGACCAGAATTGTTTCTTCATTGTTTTTAAGTTCCAAACTTGATCCTTAGTCCATCTTTTATTTTCTCTACCAAACCCTAATCTTTGAATGAACCAATCACTTGAAACAATTTGTTGAACCTTTGGAGCTTGAGTCAAAAAGTTCTGACCCCCTCATGCTTGTGTCAGAGGAGGTTCTGAATGAAAAAGAACCAATAAAATAATAAAAGTAGTCCATAAGGATGGGGCAAAAGGTGATGATATAGCTGAAGGGGATTCAGACCTCGAGGTGGAATAGAACCAAGCACCGGAACAGGTGCAAGCATTAAGAAGACATATTGAGGATCTAGAATAAATATGGGAAGTGGAGTTTAGGATAAGTAACAGATTCCTTAATATTATACATGTTTTGGATGAACACGTGGATCGTCTAAAGGTTTGTCTGGATAGGGGGTAGAATACGCCCATGACATAACCTTATAACCATTTACGAAGACGCATAGAGGAGTATCCTTTTGGGAGGGACATAATTCAAGGTCCATATCTAGGTCGATAGTCTATAGAATGATTCGGGAGGCTGCACATGAGCCATGGATGTGGTGTGCGAAGGGGAGCGAAAGAATAATGTTGTAATAGTATAAGTTAGATAATATGTAGTACATAGAGGAAGAGAGTAATGTATAATAACTACCGTATGATGTATATATATGTGTAGTACCCCTTTTTAAATGTGTATATATATATATATATGTGTGGAGATTGTAACGCCCCCAAAATCCGGGTTAACCTTTAAACCCGGGTCCGGTATGTCACGGTACTATTCATTCAACATCCACACATATCTAACTATATAATCTTAAATGACACGAATGTGATTACTATATTATTACATCATATCTGTTCAATCACATGTTCTAAGACTTTAACATCTTCAAAACGTCATAATAGTAATAACTATTACATAATACTACGGTTGAATAATAGTAATAATTTTCCCCACCTGATTTCTCCTTCAGCCTTATTCCGTCCGTCCTCCTCCTTCTACCCATCTTTCTTCTCTTATACATTGATATGTGTTTAGAACAATTTAATTGGGCATACCTGTTTGTGTCAACTTATTATTATTTTTTTTATTAAAAAAAAAAAGCGTTGGTCAAAGTCAACGGTCAAACGTTGACTGGTCAACCTAGTAGTATTCCAAGCACCTAGGCAACTGGACACCATATTTACAAAAATGCCACTCAGCTCAAATTTTAATGATTTTTTAATATTTTTTCCTCCTTCAAAATGACCTATTCGTCCCTCCATCTTCATCTTGCAAGAAATAAACACAAAAACAAATAAAATGATACTAAAAACACTTAAGGATAGCAATAATTAAGCTGAATAATACCTGATTCGTAGGTATGAAACCCACTCATCAAATACCTCAAAACTTAACCACTTGTTTGTCCCCAAGCAAGGCAATAATGAAAATGCAACCTAACTATATGCCTACGAATTAAACAATCAACTAACATAGTATCCAACACCAGGCCTTAAAGATATTGTACAAAACTTAAATAGGACATCTAACCAATGCAAAGTTTCTAACTTTAACTAATTAGTCAAATTACGCCTGTCATCACCCATGTTATGTGTGTGTGTATATCAACCATTTTAATCAATCACAACTCAAATCAATCACATAATTGATTTCTTAGAAGGAAACTTTCAGTTTTAACTCAATTCAACCTGTAAGCACACCCAATCTGACTAATCAAGCAATCACTAAGCATAGGGGTCCCTAACGAGGTTTATTCCTAATATTATATATATCATATTATTATACAAGTACGTTTTATGCTACACCTCGTTTTAAAACTCGACTTATGCAATGTCTAGTTTTCTTAGGCTTTTAAAAGCTACCCTTGTAACGAGCTTTCGATCAGTAACTCCCAAACTAGTTGGCTTTAGGGCACTAGGTGTTAAGACACCCCTACGGATCTAATAAACCGAGTAACAGATGCCACAAAACTAGACTAGTCAAGTTAGATTATTTATTTATATATATTTTTTTCTAATTTTTTTAACGAGCTATATACATCCCAAGATTGATAGACTCCACGGCACGCTTGCGTGAGGTGGTCGTCGCCCGGATCGTTTCCAGCAAGTTATGAAGGTGGAACGCTCACAACACCTTAACCCTTCGCTTATATTGAGACGAGAACCTTGGTATAATTGCTTTACGCTAGGAAGCTTGCGTTGAATAGAACACCAACGACATCTTGACCCAATGTCTATAAAGAGACAAGAACCAAGTTCCGAAGTTGATTGCTATTGATGAGAAGGAGTCAAAGGAAATCACAGAAATGGTAACCACAAAAAAGGTAACCTCTAACAATAAGAGGGAAGGCCCCTTAAAGGGAAAGATCAAAAAAGGCAGGAGGGGTGGTAAATCTCATTCCTAATCTTCTTTATTCTATCTTTATGATTAATTTTTGCTCTTATAATGTTCGAGGTCTTAATAAAAAGCCAAAGCAGGCTTTTGTTCGCAATCTTCTTAACAATAACCATGTTTCCTTTGTTGGTCTGATTGAGACTAGAGTCAAAGCTCATAAGGCTTCCCGAATCTCCAAAGGCCTTTATAGGAATTGGCACTGGGCTTTCAATTATGATCATCATTACAACGGTAGAATCGAGATAGGGTGGGATCCTAGAATATTGAAGGTGGATATTTTATTCCGATCCTCGCAGGTTATTCATTTTAATCTGCACTTGGTTGATAGCAATTCTTCTTTCCTAGTCTCTATTGTTTATGGTATGAACTCTGTTACTGATAGAAGGCCCCTTTGGCATGACCTGCTTCTTTGTTCTTCTAATTCTGCATGGTGTATTCTTGGTGACTTTAATTCTATCAAGGGCATTCACGAAGCTGATGGTGGTAACAACTCGTGGGACAATGGCATCTCTGATTTTAATGAGTGTCTTGAAACTCTTGGAGTTGATGACATTCGAGCTATTGGTCCTACTTTCACTTGGTGGAATTTTCAGGAGCGTAACCCAATCTACAGGAAGCTGGATAGAGCTCTGGGTAACCCTGCTTGGTTCTGTACCATGAATGATTCCCAAGCCTGCTTTGAACCTCGAGGTTTGTCTGATCATTGCCCCATTATTCTGAAAACTGGCATCCATGTCCAAAGATTTCCAAAACCCTTTCAATTTTTCAACTACGTGCTTGATTTGGAAGAGTTTAATGCTGCTGTCCAGGATGTTTGGAACTCCCCAGTCTCTGGCAATCCTATGTTTATTCTTGCTGAGAAGCTGAGGAAATTAAAGAAGTCTCTCATCTCTCTTAATGCCTTAAATGGGAATCTGACTTCTAATGTCACTGCTCTTCAACTCCAGCTCCACTCGATCCAATCCTCTCTCCATTCGGATCCCCAAAATTTTGCCTTGAGATGCCAGGAATCCTCTTGCTCGGCCTTTTTATGGAGGGCTTTATCTTTGGAGGAATCTCTTCTCCAGCAAAAATCCAGGGCTCTCTGGATTTCCTAAGCAGATAAGAATTCGAATTTTTTGCCAATGTTATCAAAAGTCGATGGAATCACAACAAAATCATGTCTATCAACAATGGCAATGGTGATTTGGTGGAGGATCAGTCCTCTATTCAGCAAGTGGCTGTTGACTATTTTCAGGATCTCCTTGGCTCGTCTTCCAACGACTATCCTAGTCAGGAGGATCTTGCTACTTATATCACAAAACACATCAATCCTCAGCAAGCCTCTACTATGGAAGCCCCTTTTCTTAATGCTAAAATTCTCTCCGGGCTCAAATCTATGAAGAAAAATAAGAGTCCTGGTCCTGATGGTTTCAATGTTAATTTCTTCCTTCACTGTTGGAATATTATTGGTGTTGATTTCTCTGCTGCCGTTTAATACTTCTTTAATACTTGTCATATGCTCAGTGGTATTAATGCCACAGCAATTGCGCTCATTCCTAAAACGGAAAATCCTACCTCTATGTCTGACTTTAGACCTATTTTTCTTGCAACACTCTCTACAAATGTATTTCTAAACTTCTTGCAAACAGACTGAAGATGGTTCTTCCATCTCTTATTGATAGAGCCCAATCTGCTTTCATTTCTGGAAGAAGTATCACTGATAATATTCTGCTAGCACAAGAGTTTTTGAGAAACTATTACAGGAACTCTGGTTCTGCTAGATGTGCTTTAAAAATTGACATCAGGAAAGCTTTTGACACAGTAAACTGGGATTTCCTCTTTGACTTGCTGGGGCTTCTTAAATTTCCTATCAGATTTGTAAATTGGATCCGTGCGTGCATTACCACTACCATGTTCTCTGTTAAAATTAATGGGTTTTTTGCTAGCTACTTTAAGGGTGGTCGTGGGCTGAGGCAAGGTGACCCCCTTTCTCCCTACTTGTTTGTACTGACTATGGAAGTCTTATCCTTAATCCTTCATAAAGAAACCTTCAGCCTGATTTTAAGTTCCATTGGTGAGCTAAGGACTGTAATCTTACTCACATGTGCTTCGCTGATGGTCTTTTGATTTTCTACCACGGTGATTTGACTTCTATAGCAATTGTCCACTCTTGTATTCAGTCGTTTTCCTTGTTCTCTGGCCTCATCCCTAATGCTCAAAAGAGTCGGTGCTTCTTCTCAAATGTTGGCGATATTGATAAATAGGTTATTCTTGATTTACTTGGGTTTCATGTTGGCACCCTGCCAATCCGATTCCTTGGTGTTCCCTTAATATCTTCGAAGCTTTCTCATAATGATTGCATGCCTCTTATCCAAAAGATTACTTCGCGGCTGGACTGCTAAGTTCCTTGCTTATTCTGGCAGGTTACAGCTGATCAAATCTGTGCTTCTTTCTATTCAATCTTTTTGGTCAGCTCATTTTCTTTTGCCCAAATCTGTTCTCAGAACTATCCAGTCTATCCTAACCAGATTTCTCTGGAAGGGGCCTGCTCTTGGGAAACATGGGGCAAAAGTATCTTGGAAGGTAATTTCTTTGCCTTATTCTGAAGGTGGTTTGGGTATAAAGGACCTTGAGGACTGGAATAAGGCCCTCATTATTCAGCACTTACTCAAGGTTATTCAATTTAAACCCTTTCACTCTGGGCTTCTTGGATTTAGTCCTCTGTTCTCAAACACAATAACTTATGGCATATCAATATTCCAACGGACTGTTCTTGGATCTGGCGTAAAGTTCTTAAGCTTCGATCCCTTGCACAAAATTTTCTCTCCTATCATATAGGTAGAGGGAACCACTTTAGTCTCTGGTTTGACCCTTGGCTGAATGGCCATCCTTTATCTCTGAATGTCTACTTGTTGTCCAACTCGGGAATCCCAAAATCCGCTCTTGTTTCTAGCATTATTTCCAACTCAACTTGGGTTTTACCCTAGAGTAATCATCATGATGTGGTCCAATTTCGTAGTCTTTTTACTACTGCCCCATCTCCGTCTGTAAATGACGACTATATAACCTGGGATTCTATTGATATCAGACATTTAAAAGCAAACAAAATTTGGGATTCCATTCATCGTCGAAGTACTCTTGTCGCTTGGGCAAACATCCTTTGGCCCAAGCACTATGTCCCTCGGTACTCTTTCTTTCTTTGGCTTGCGTTGCACAAAAGATTCCCAACAAATGATGCTTTCATGTCATACTCTAATTATATCCCGATGAGGTGCCCCTTGTGCAATACTGCCAATGAAACATTTAACCACCTCTTCTTTAATTGTCCTTATTCGAGTGGTGTGATTACTAATGTCTTGGCACTGGGAAACTAGCCCAATATTCCAATAAACTGGGATAATTTGATAGCATATATTCAGCAGTTCAAAGGGAGGAAAATGCACTCTGAAATCTTAAAACTCATCCTTGCCACCTCCCTTTATAAAATTTGGGGATCTCGGAATTCCAAGCTTCAAGATGGGAATATGTTGCCGTCTCATGCATTGACTAAGGAAATCATCAATTTGATTAAAGCTCGGCTCTCCAGCTCAAAGAAGTTTCAACAGGCTGTTAAAAAATGCCATACCTTTCATAACTGGTTGTAATTTGAATTTATTGATTGTATTGGGTTGCTTTTATGCTTTGATGCTATTTCCTTTGTTGAATAGTTTTCTTTTTATGTTCACATGGGGCCTGTCTCATGTTGACTTTTGTCCTCTGGGGTATGCCCCTTTGCCATTGTATTTATGGTTTCTAATACACAAACAAATTTACCAAAAAAAAAAGTAAATATCAAATACCCTCCATAGTTTATGATAAAGACAATTTTACCCTCAAAATAGCCAAACACAAATTTACCCATGGACGCATGCAAAACATGTTTTAAATAACTCATGAAAATACTAGATGCATTAGTTAATCTAACAGAAATAACTATCCACCTATACACGTCACATGTTAACACAATTTTCTATTTATCACTTTCACTCATGCTAAATTGACTAGGTATTGTCAACACATGGTCATTATCAACAAATGCAGATAAAACACAAGTACTATGCAATTTATTAAACATATTATCTAAGTAAAGAAAACAATAACGATACTTGTTTACTAATTCAAAATCAACGAACAAGCTCGGCATTCTATCTTCCTTAGGTACTATGATCTCCTGAATAGCACATGTACTAATGAATTCATCCACGATACCCACTTTGATGAAGTTGGACTCCATCAATTCTCCAACCCGCCTTGGTAACTCCGTCGTCTCCTCGGGAATATTACAAGCTGACTGGTATGTAATGATAGCTCGGGGTATGTCATCAACAACTTGTACAAGAGACAAAACATAACTAAACAAAGAAGAGTTACTCTTGTTAGTATTCAAAAGCGCTATCTTGTACGAATGTACAGTTATTGGCTTTTCAAAATACAACTCACTTTCTAACTCACTCTCCTCTCTTTTTTCACTCTTACTCTCCACTGTCTCTTTCTCTCGTTTGTTTTCACTCTCATTCTTTTTATTCTCTCGTTTCTTTTCATTCTCTCTATTTTCACACTTTTCTTTTTCACACTCAATCTTTTTTTTAATTTCCTTTTCACTTTCTTTTTGTCGTTTACTTTCACTTGTATTCTCTTCCTCACGATCACGGACTTCATTTCGAACATTGGAATCTAACAACTCTCCTTGGACCGCATATTCTATGATCTTTTCTTCCACGTGTCTCGACTGATCTTGCTCCTTTTGCGCCTGTCGGGCGTTTTGTAGTTGCTTCGCCAACTCTCTAAATGATCCCATGACTTCTTTTTTTTTCCTTGGAAAATACTGGTTCCCTATACACCTTAGGAGTTTCTCGTGACTTTCTCCAATGTGAATCCTCATACCTTGGAACCCTCTTTTCATCCTCCCAAGTTGATCGCGTTGAAGGTTGCTCTTTATGTCTTGCAGATGCATATTCATTCCTCCTACTAGGCTGTACTAGGGCATACCGCTTTCTCATCACGGTTTTCAATTCTTCACACGTCTCGATCGGACGCTCTTCATACCTTTTTCTGCTACGCACAAATTCAGCCCACCATGTAGCTGCATAATCAGAAAAATCTTAAACTGCAAGTTTGAACTTCTTGTACTCGGAATAATTATGATAGCTAAACTCTCGTTCCTTCCTTTCCTCCCAACTTAAATAAGCTTCAGGATCGCGCCTTCCTTGAAAAGATCTCTTTTGCCACTCATAATTATTTTCATAACCATAATTATACATGTTCGCTGCAAAACAAAGGTTAGTAGATAAAGAAAATTTTTTCTCACACACTCCCTTACGTGTTTCGCTCAAACAATATATCCCACAATTATGAAACGCTCGTGTATCACACAATTAGGCTTTTACCCTCAATTGATCTCACACTCTTGCCTTTTACCTCTCAAATTCCCTCTTATAGGTTCTTTTTGAATTCACCAAATAAATATCTTAGCTTTTCTATTAATTCAACAAGAACTTATCACAAAACAAAATATAACAAGTGTGACGTATGATAACCACCAAAATCTTCACGATCACCAATTAAGATCCTCTTGAATGAAACCCCAATATCCTCAAATTTCACAAATTCCAATAATAGAAACCAATGACAACTTCTTCAATATAATCCCACTATTCACGAAACTTATGAAACCCAAGCAATTGCAACAATAATAATGTTTCCCAATAATATCAATCCAACGAAATAACTGACAGAATTTTTTTTTATACTCGTTTTTTTTTTGTTTTTTTTACTCTTCAACAAGTAAAATAAAGGATAAGTAACCTACTAGAAAATGTAGCTCTAATACCAAATGATAGACTCCACGACACGCTTGCGTGAGGTGGTCGTCGCCCGGATCGTTTCCAGCAAGTTATGAAGGTGGAACGCTCACAACACCTTAACCCTTCGCCTATATTGAGACGAGAACCTTGGTATAATTGCTTTACGCTAGGAAGCTTGTGTTGAATAGAACACCAACGACACCTTGACCCAATGTCTATAAAGAGACAAGAACCAAAAGTACAATCGACGCTTGATGTATGATAGAATGACGCCACAAACAACTATGAATTGTTGAATGATAAGTCGATAATTGAATCTTAAGAAAACTAAGAAAATAATCTAGGAATGCTTAAAGAACCAAAAGATGAGAATAAACTCACAAGAGAAATTTTATTAATCTAAAAAAATTGTAGTCTTCATTACATAAGCCATGTATTCTATTTATACTAATAGAATAAAACCCTAAAAAAAACCCTAAATCCTAAAAGGAATAGAAATCCAATTGGAAATCAAATTCTACCAAACTAGTTAATATGGAAAACAAATCATATCTAATAAATATACTAATTACAATAGAAATCTAAAGGATATGTAAATCCCTAAAATAAAAGAAAGAAATCTGCCAAAACACCGTGTGCCTCGAAAAATGCGCCAATGAAATCTGGTTGTTCTCGTCGAGGCGAGAAACTTGTACTAGAAACCTCTCCAAGGCGAGGATGGGCAGAGAGGTCTTGGCCGGGGCGAAAATATCCGGAGGAGTTCTCGCCGAGGAGAGAAAAATAAGCCTGCGATTCTCGCCGGGGCGAGAACCCTGAATCCCAACTTCTGAGTTTGTTTTCCGTCCAATCCAACCTCGTGTTGTCCCATGATATAACATAACCTCTTCAGCTTTCTTGGGCATCCATAACGTCGTAAGAACGCTAATTCTTGCATTAATTGACACATATCTTCATTAATGATTAGACGATACCAACGAATATGATGAACACTATTTCGAACGCTTGACTTGCATTGATTTGGTCTTACTACATATGTTGTACCTAGCAATCCCAAATCACATGAATGATCCTCTCCTTGATGTTCATATGAATTGAGCTCCAATGTAAGCATCCTTGAGTAGATTCTAGACCAATTACTTGAATTCGTTTGTTGAACTCTCGAAGCTTGAGTTGAGTCGATGATGCTTAATGCGAGCCTGGTCAGGATTGTATCAAAGATCCCCCCAAACTTAAATTCCTACTTGCTTTTGCTTTCATGGGCATTTCAACAATATTATCAAGTTTCAACCCAACGTTTCCCACCATAAGAAAATTATGTAACAATTTGAATTAGATTGACCAAATAGTCGATTATGTGTAGCAAGGAAATAATATCAGTTTAGATAACATAAAGAAAAACACAAGAATTAAAGGAAAAGAATAGAGAGAAGAATCTATGTCACGTAGCCTCTCGATCTCCACGCTTAGCCTCGAACCCTTGTTCCCTTGTGTGCTTCTTGCTCGCTTCCTTGGAAAATCTGATAAAACCCTAGTTTTGAACTATACTAGGGTGTTAAATGTTAGTCTCTAGGGTGTTAGTTTTTCTAAATCATTTCTACTGATGAGTATTTATAGATCTCAAGTTAAAACCTATCAAAATTAGGCACGCCAATCCAATCACAAGTCAAAGACATGCCAAAATCGTCAAAATCCGCGTCAGCTGAAACCCCAAGCGCCACGACCCATGGTATTGAATGTCGTGGCTTTCTCCCTAGCACCGCGGCCCACCTTATAGAGCACCATGGCTCATGATCTTTTCTCTGTTTAGAAAATTTCATTAGCTTCGTTTTGACAGGTGGATCGTCCCGTAACTCCTTCCGAATAAAAGGTTATGGCCATTTTAAGCTCACTAGTCCGAACAAGGCTCTAACTCCAACTAGCTTTACTTTGACATACTGTTTGGAGACCCAAACGCACTTGGATTTTTGCAAACCATACCTTTCTGGAACACTTAAGACGTCCTTTATAACTTTATAAAGACCATTTTCTCACTCCGTAATTCTAACACCATCCAATCCTCCATTGAAGCTCCGAAGGTTAATATTCCTAAAAGCTGAAAATTGCGATGCTTCTCTAATTTGACTAAAATGCAACTAAATAGCTCCAATTTAGCTAAAATATAACCAAATGGCTTCCAACATCATTTCCTACATAAATACATGAAAACACATAAAAAGAAATAAAAAATACTCGAAAACTCACAAATCATCAAGTCAAATGTACTCAATTCATAGGTATAAAACCCACTCATCAAATACTCCCAAACTTAAATTTTTGCTTGTCCTCAAGCAAAACACTAAGAAAAAAATAACTCTAACTATCAACTAACTCAAACAATGAATCAATACGAATTTAAACAATGGCCTCAAAGATTTTCTTTAAACGATAACTAAAAGCAAAATATCAAGATGCAAAGCTTAAAATTTCAATATAATCATCAGTTCCATAACTGCTTATGACCCTTGTGTGTGCGTATGCATCTAAATGTTCAAACCAGTTATGACTTGTATAAGCTCATATAATCAAACACTCATAAAAGATTTTCAAATTAACTCTAAAAGCTTACTCTTTACATCAATCTCAGCTAATGAAAACAAAACATAAATTAGAGAATCAAATGGATATTTAAAACACTTTAGCACGCTTGAACCCTCCCCGAGTTTTTATTTTCTTTTTCTTTTTAGGGAGTGCATTTTATGCTCCTTCTCACTTCCCATTAAACGAGTACGTTTTACGCTCCATCTCGCTGCATGTCTTTATGAGTGAGTGCGTTTTACGCTCCATCTCAACTCACCACATGATTCAATTTTCAACTTGGGAAGGTTCAAAATTTTTAAAAGTTTCAATAACCCAAGATTTCCCCCAAAATTATGTTAATGCCTAAATTTTACTTCAACTGATGCTCAAACAAAATTTTGAAGTTTCAATGATATCTTTCACGAGCATTTAACTATTTTTTTACTAGCTAAACAGATGGATATGTGTGCTTTAAAGTGCACAAGGATCACAAACAAGTGTAAAACCAACTAATAAGTCAAAATATAAACAAACATGCTTCTCAATTTCACAAGAGTTAAAAAATTAATCATAATTTTTTTTTTCATCGACCATCATCAATTACAATCAATTCATTGCTTAAGTTACCCTAAACATACTACCTAATATGCAACTCTAATAAATCACATACCAAATAAACAAACAAAAATATTGACAAACAAAATACCCCCAAACTTAAACTAGACATTATCCTCAATGTCAAAAATATAGCAAATACAAGTAGAGGACTTCCTTGAGAACCGGCTGATTAGCCATGACAGTGTCCTTGTTGTCCGCTAAGTCGAAAGTGTAATCCATTTTGTTCGATATTTGGTACCTGAAAATAATTATAACAACTAATTAAAATGCAACTAAATGAAAATTAAACAACTAAATTACAAAAACTGAAAATTAAACTTGGGTTGCCTCCCAATAAGCGATTGGTTTATAGTCGTCAGCCTGACTCTTCAATTTTGCTATCCAATTCCTCTTCGAAAAGTGATTAATCCCCTATCCACCAGTAACACTGTGACATTTGCGAGCTCATCTTTTGCGCGTGCCCGTATCTCAAAGGTTCCTAGCTCCTTCTTTGTAGATAACCTGATTTTCAAGAATATTATGAAACTAGGCATTTGATCCAATGATTCCGCAAGCAGGATGTTGGCGGGAAGCTGCTTAAAGTCTTTCAAAAACTTATGAACTTGGTCATCCAGTGTCCATTCTTGATGATGTTGCAGAAGAGGCACCAGATTCACTATAAGAATCTGATTCTTTGTAACAGGACTCAAATCAAGATCTTCTATTTCCTTCTTGTCCGGTTCCTCACTCTTTTCCGTTTCCTTTGCAGCGTCATCATTGTCCTCTATGGAAATTTGTGGTAATATTGTATCTCCTGTGTCATTCTTGGAAACTATGCCACCTTGTAAAATATCTTGAGGATGATTGATAACGGCATTGATCAACTAGCTCATTTGGTTTTCGAGCTTTGGTAACCTTTCCTCGGTCATATTTATGTACTTGGATATAAATTCTTTAAATTTTGAATCCCTTTTCTGTCAAGGAGAAGCATGCTCATAAACTTTCGAGTTGTATGTTTGGCATGGAGCAAAAGTGATGAAGACATCCTTGGTTCGGGAACGAATGACAATCATAGAGCGGATCCTATATGCATGCCGGGTGGACCTGTGACAAGAGCTCGGGCTAAACGATTCAAGGAAGGCCTTAATGGATTGATACAAGGAATGTGGAGCGAGGGTAGATCAAGTGTAGAGTTCGAGGAGCAGGATTCTAAGGTTTTGCATTTGGTCATGATGATACAAGCAAACACACCAAGGTTGGGAACGATGGAAACAAGAGAAGACGAAAAGTTCCAACTTGCAGAGTTCTCGCCCCGGCGAGAACTTCAAGGCCAAACTTCTCGCCCCGACGAGAACCTCTCTGGCCATTTTCGCCCCGGCCTGAAATGATGCCGCCCCGGCAAAGACCTCTCTGGTCATTCTCGCCCCGGTGAGGATTCCAGTTCAAACTTCTCGCCCCGGCGAGAACAGTCGGATATGGTTGGCGTGTTTTTCGAGGCAGGCACCTTTTTGAAGATTTTGTCAGATTTCTTTTCTTTAATTTTAGGGATTTCAGTATATTTTCATAATTCTATTGTAATTAGGATATTTTAAGATAGGATTTTGATTCCAAGTCAATTGTTATTTCCTTTTTGGATTCTAGGGTTTCTTAGTTAGTATAAATAAGTTTTATGTTTGTAATTCAAGAACACATTACAATTATTCTGAGTTTTATACAATTGAGGGCTATTCTCTACTTTTCGTTCTTTGAAGGATTTCTAAGTTATTATTCTTAGTTTTTCTTTAAGATTCAATCTTAACTTATCATACAACAAACCATAGTTGTGTGTGGCGTTATTCTATCGCATCGTACAATCATACGGAGATTATCGTTTGATTTTAAACGAGGGTCTAAGTGTTGTTGGTGTTCCATCCTACGCGAATTCAATTGCTTGATAGAAGATATCAATATTCTCGTCTCCAGAATAGACCTTGGGTTAAGATATAGTGAGAGTTCCATCAATTTGCTTACTAGAAACGATCCGGGCGACGACCACCTCACGCAAGCGTGTCGTGGAGTCTATCATTTGGTATCAGAGCTGCGTTTTAGAGCTAAGTATCTATCTTTATTGTTTCGTTGAAGTTGTGAGTAAAACAAAAAGAGTATAGAAAATTTTATTATTTCAGTTATTTCAATTTGTTCGTGGAATTCGCATTCAATTCCGTAATCGAGATTGTTGCTACTTCTATTCATACCGACTATATTGTTCGTGATAAGTTATTTTGAATTGATTAGTAAAACCGAGGATTTTGCTAGGTAAATTCGAAAAGAACCTATTAGAGAGAATATTTAGAGGTAAAAGGCTTAGTTGTGAGATCATTCGAGGGAAAAAGCCTATTGAGTGATACACGAGCGGAACATTGATCGAGTGAAACACGTAAGAGAGTGGCGAGGAAAATATTTTGCTACTAACCTCTATTTTGCAGGAAAAATGTCTAGTACCAAAGATAAAGGTGTTATGGAAGATCCTCCAACAAAGTTTGATCCAAAATTTATGATGGAAGCTATGATGAAAGAATTCACTAGAAAGTTGGATATGGCGATGGAGCAAGTGAATGAGCGTTTCGACCAAATGAGTGCGTCCCAAGGACCCCAGTTTCAACATCCTCATGGGGCACGTCAACACGGAAGAACGCATCAAAGAGAAGCTAGACAAGAGGAAAATTACTATGAAGGGGGATTTAGTGAAGAAGAGGACCGTGAATCTGATTTTATCCATAGGAGGCGTGGAGCAAGGGATAGAGGCGGTAGGGATAGAGAAGATGGCAATTTGGATAGCATCAAAATGAAAATCCCGACTTTCCAAGGAAGAAGTGATCCGAAGGCCTATCTAGAGTGGGAAAAAAGATGGATTGGATATTTGAATGTCATAACTATTCAGGAATAAAGAAAGTAAAACTCGTCGCCACAGAATTCTCAGCTTATGCTGTTACTTGGTGGGATTAGTTGACGATCAGCCGAAGGAGGTGTGGAGAGCGTCCAATTAAAACTTGGGAAGATATGAAGGCAGTGATGAAAAAGAGATTCGTTCCAGATTACTATCACCGAGAGATAGTTAGGAGTTTGCAAAGCTTGAAGCAAGGTAGTAGGAGCGTAGAAGATTATTACAAAGAAATGGAGATGTTGATGGCTAGGGCAGACATCAACGAGGATGGAGAATCAACAATGGCCAGGTTTTCGGCAGGATTAAATTGGGAGATTGCAGACTTAGTGGAACAAAAACATTACTTGGTATTGGAGGATATGGTACACATGGCTATCAAGATTGAGAAACAACTTAAGAGGAGAGGTAGCCAACGATCAATGTCAAATCCGAGTTCATCATGGAAACCCAATATTGGCAAGCGAGAGGAGAAGCCAGCCGTGAGTAGACCCAAAGTTGAGCCAAAACCGGAAACGACTAATAGAGGAGTGCAAGGTAAAACTGACCCTACTTCTTTTAGTCGTAATCGAGATATTAAATGTTTTAAATGTCAAGGTAGGGGACATATTGCAAATCAATGTCCGAATCAAAAAACAATGTTGTTACTTGACAACGGCGAGGTGGAGACCGAGGGGGAAGATAGTGATAGTGATTCTATGCCACCACTAGAAGAAGCGGAGGATAGGGAAGTGGCAATATTTGGGGAAGTTTTAGTGACAAGAAGGGTGCTTAGTGCACAAGTGAAGGAGGAAAGCAGCGAGTAGCGTGAAAATTTATTTCATACTAGGTGCCTTGTGAATGGGAAAATTTGTTGTGTTGTGATAGATGGGGGTAGTTGTACGAATGTGGCAAGTAAGGCTATGGTAGAGAAATTAGGGCTTCCCACAACTAAACATCCTCAACCGTATCGATTGCAATGGCTCAATGATAGTAATGTGATTAAAGTGACTAAACATGTTTTGGTGCCATTTACTATTGGGAAATATGTGGATGAAATCTTGTGTGACGTAGTTCCAATGCAAGCGGGTCACATATTGTTTGGTCGACCTTGGCAATTTGATAGACGTGTGAAGCATGATGGCTTTTCAAATGAGTATTCTTTTGTTCATAATAAAAGGAATGTTACTTTATGTCCTATGTCACCACAACAGGTGCATGAGGATCAACTTCATTTGCAGAAAGATCATGAGAAAAGAAAAGAGAGTGAAGAAAAGAAAAATAATGAGGAAAGAAATAAGAGAGAAAAAGAAAGAGAGAAAAGAAAAGACGATGAGCGAAAAACCAATATCTATGCAAAAAAAAGCGACGTGAGGCGAGCTTTCGATGCTAAACAGCCGATGATTATACTTCGGTATAAGGAGGCGCTTTTGAATACTAACGCTAACAATTCTTCTTTGCCTAGTGTTGTTTCATCTCTTTTGCAGGATTATAAGGATGTGTTTCCCGAGGAGCGTCCACAGGGTTTACCACCTATTCGGGGAATTGAGCATCAAATTGATTTCGTACCTAGTGCAACCATTCCAAACCGTCCAGCTTATCGAAGCAATCCCGAGGAAATTAAGGAGTTGCAAAAGCAAGTTGGCGAACTTATGGAGAAGGGGTTTGTGAGAGAGATCATGAGTCCATGTGCAGTTCCGGTGATCTTAGTGCCTAAAAAGGATGGGAGATGGCGCATGTGCATAGATTATCGAGCGGTGAACAATATTACGGTAAAGTATCAACATCCCATTCCACGTTTAGATGACATGTTAGATGAATTACATGGTTCTTGTATATTTTCGAAAATTGATTTAAAAAGTGGATATCATCAAATTCGCATGCATGAGGGTGATGAATGGAAAACAACTTTCAAAACAAAATATGGGTTGTATGAGTGGTTAGGTTACCTTTTGGTTTAACTAATGCTCCTAGTACTTTCATGAGATTGATGAACCATGTTTTGCGACCATTCGTTGGCAAATTTGTGGTAGTTTATTTTGATGATATCTTGATATATAGTAAAAACTTGGGAGAGCATGCATTGCATTTGAAATCTGTTTTAGATGTTCTTAGAAAAGAAAAGTTATTTGCTAACATGGATAAATACACGTTTTGTACGGATAGAGTTGTTTTTCTTGGATTTGTTGTGAGTTCACAGGGAGTTCAAGTGGATGAGGAGAAAATACGTGCAATCCGAGAATGGCCGAGTCCATCAAATGTGAGTCAAGTTCGTAGTTTCCATGGACTGGCAAGTTTCTACCGGCGTTTTGTGAAGAACTTTAGCGACATCACAACACCTTTGACGGAAGTAATCAAAAAGAGTGTGGGTTTTAAGTGGGGTGAAGAACAAGCAAAGGCGTTTAAATTGATTAAAGATAAATTGACTAACGCTCCTTTGCTTGTTTTGCCTAACTTTACTAAAACTTTCGAAATTGAGTGTGTTGCTTCAGGTTTAGGGATTGGAGCGGTGCTGATGCAAGAAGGGAAGCCAGTAGCATACTTCAGTGAGAAGTTGAGCGGAGCTGCTTTGAACTATCCGACGTATGACAAGGAGTTGTATGCATTGGTTCGAGCTTTGGAGACGTGGCAACACTACCTTTGGCCAAAAGAGTTCGTGATTCACACTGATCATGAATCTTTGAAGTACTTGAAGGGACAACATAAGTTGAACAAAAGACACACAAGGTGGATGGAGTTCATTCAGACATTTCCATACGTCATCCGATACAAACAGGGTAAGGAGAATGTTATTGCTGATGCTCTTTCGAGAAGGTACATGTTATTGAATACTCTTGATACAAAATTGTTTGGGTTTGAACGAATTAAAGAGTTGTATGTTGATGACCTTGATTTTTGTGAAGAGTTTAAATCATGTGAAATGAATGCTGTAGGTAAATATTTTAAAGTTGATGGTTTTCTGTTTCGAGAAAATAAGCTATGTATACCTGCATGTTCTTTGCGTGAGTTGTTGATTAGGGAGTCATATGGAGGAGGTCTAATGGGTCATTTTGGTGTTGAAAAGACTTTATCTATTTTAAAAGAGCATTTTTATTGGCCTCATATGAAACGAGATGTGGAAAGAATTTGTGATAAATGCATTACGTGCAAGCATGCTAAGTCTCATGTTCGACCTCATGGATTGTATACACCATTGCCTATATCTAGTGAACCTTGGATTGATTTGTCTATGGATTTTGTATAGGGTTTACCTAGGTCTAAGCGTGGTCATGATTCTATATTTGTGGTCGTGGATAGATTTTCTAGGATGGCACATTTTATTCCATGTCACAAAACGGATGATACATCCCATATTGCTGATTTGTTCTTTAGAGAAATTGTGCGTTTGTATGGCATGCCTAGAACAATTGTTTCAGATAGAGATTCTAAATTTTTGAGTTATTTTTGGAAGACATTGTGGTGTAAGTTAGGTACTAAACTGTTATTTTCAACTAATTGTCATCGGCAAACTGACGGTCAAACCGAGGTAGTAAATAGAACTTTATCTGCATTGTTAAGAGCTATTATTAAAAAGAACATTAAAGTTTAGGAAGAGTGTCTACCGCATGTTGAGTTTACTTATAATAGAGCTGTTCACTCTGCTACACAATTTCCACCATTTGAAATTGTATATGGTTTTAATCCGTTAACTCCATTGGATTTATTACCATTACCTTTGTCTGAATATACTAACATGGATGGAAAGAAAAAGGCTGAATTTGTTAGGCAGATACATGAGAAGGCGAGACTCAACATTGAAAGGAGGACGAAGCAGTATGCGAAACAGGCCAACAAGGGTCGACGTCAAATGATTTTTGAACCGGGAGAATGGGTGTGGTTACATTTGCGGAAGGAAAGATTTTCAGCTCAAAGACGGTCTAAATTGCTTCCAAGAGGAGATGGTCCATTTCAAGTTCTCGAGCGCATCAATGATAATGCCTACAAATTAGATTTGCTTGGTGAGTATAACGTTAGTGCAACCTTCAACGTTACTGATCTTAGTCCGTTTGATGTAGGTGACGATTTGAGAACAAATCTTTCTCAAGAGGAGAGGTATGATGAGGGCATCCTTGGTTCAGGAACGAATGACAATCATAGAGCGGATCCTATATGCATGCCGGGTGGACCTGTGACAAGAGCTCGGGCTAAACGATTCAAGGAAGGCCTTAATGGATTGATACAAGGCATGTGGAGCGAGAGTAGATCAAGTGTAGAGTTCGAGGAGTAGGATTCTAAGGTTTTGCATTTGGTCATGATGATACAAGCAAACACACCAAGGTTGGGAACGATGGAAACAAGAGAAGACGAAAAGTTCCAACTTGCAGAGTTCTCGCCCCGGCGAGAACTTCAAGGCCAAACTTCTCGCCCCGGCGAGAACCTCTCCGGCCATTTTCGCCCTGGCCTGAAATGATGCCGCCCCAGCGAAGACCTCTCTGGTCATTCTCGCCCCGGCGAGGATTCCAGTTCAAACTTCTCGCCCCGGCGAGAACAGTCGAATTTGGTTGGCGCGTTTTTTGAGGCAGACGCGTTTTTGAAGATTTTGTCAGATTTCTTTTCCTTAATTTTAGGGATTTCAGTATATTTTCATAATTCTATTGTAATTATGATATTTTAAGATAGGATTTTCATTCCAAGTCAATTGTTATTTCCTTTTTGGATTCTAGGGTTTCATAGTTAGTATAAATAAGTTTTATGTTTGTAATTCAAGAACACATTACAATTATTCTGAGTTTTATACAATTGAGAGCTATTCTCTACTTTTGGTTCTTTGAAGGATTTCTAAGTTATTATTCTTAGTTTTTCTTTAAGATTCAATCTTAACTTATCATACAATAAACCATAGTTGTGTGTGGCGTTATTCTATCGCATCGTACAATCATACGGAGATTATCGTTTGATCTTAAACGAGGGTCTAAGTGTTGTTGGTGTTCCATCCTACGCGAATTCAATTGCTTGATCGAATATATCAATATTCTCGTCTCCAGAATAGACGTTGGGTTAAGATATCGTGAGAGTTCCATCAATTTGCTTACTAGAAACGATCCGGGCGACGACCACCTCACGCAAGCGTGCCGTGGAGTCTATCAAAAAGTGTGAGCTTGATTAATTTTTTTTGCTAGTTTTAGCGGAAATAGTAACATTCTTGCCTTTGGCAAGAATGGATCCCAAGACCTCATGCACCCAAGCCTTATGAGTAGTTCTTTTACCATTGAGCCAAGAGAAGCTTGGTTGTGAGCTTGATTATTATTGCACCATAAACACTTCGGCTGATTTCCCCAATCATGATTGTAGTTATTGTGACAGGCGTATTCATTGGAGTAGTCTCCGTAATTCCCATTACATGGTACTGAATTGGAACTGAAACACACTGATAGCTTGGATGGTTTCCATTACAGACTCCACAAATTATCTGCGGATTCTGAATCTGTTGCGCCTCTAAGGCGTCTATCTTATTCGTCATCTTTTCTATTTGTACAGCCATTGTAGACAAAACATTGAATTCATTAATCGTAGCTGTTTCTGGCTGATTCATCCTTCCCATAGGCCACTGATCATTATAAACTGCCATTGTTTTTGGTGCCTGCGTATCTTGGAAAAACATAATTAAAACAAAAATAAAAAGAAATGTTTAAACTAAAACCAAATCGACGTAAATTAATATTGGAACAATAATTATTAACTAGTCCCCGACAATGGCGCCAAAAACTTTTATCCAAAATTGGTATAGATAATTTACACACAAGTATACGTGGTTAACAAGTAATAAAGAGTAAGTAGAGTGTCGATCCCACGAGGAATAGAAACAATTTATTATCCCAATTACTAATTCTTAATCGACTCAATTTTATTTACACAATTGAATTAAATATCATGCAATGAATAAACACAAAGTAAGCAATTAACAAAGATATCAATGTATTTAAAAAATAAGATTACAATTTCTCTAGTGGTTCACTTACTTCTCTTCACTCTCTCTTGATTAATTAATTACTAACAATTTGCCAACAGAGAATTCATAAATGGTTTATAAAATCCTTGTCCAAGAATTGTATAAAAATTATCATTCAACCCAATCAATCTACTATATTCCTATGTAAATTAATTAAGATCAAATGAAATAGCACCAATTCTCTAACCAAGTTACATGTGGTATATAGGTATATTACTATCCTATATACAAATTAAGTATTCGTCCTAAGAAAAATACGTATTCACATGTTATCATAATCAGATCTAACCTTAGAGTCTATCTTCCGATTCATCTAAGATTTATCAAATAATTGGTAGCTAGTCCATTGTTAAATTAACATAAATTATGATAAACAAATCATGCATAATCAACATAATCAAGAGAAAGAGTAAATTAATCCAAATTACCCATTGGGTTCCATTGCAATCTCAACATAAATTTAGTTCATAGCGTAGCAAGTAAACAATATCAGTTTAGATAACATCTTTACAAAACAAGTGACAATTCGAATTTTTACGAATAAAAAAAAAATAAAATCAATATGTTACTAACAAATAAAATAATATATAATAATAATAATAATAATAATATATAATAATAATAATAATAATAATAATAATAATAATAATTAGTATACCGAATTAGTGTATACATTAAAGAAGGTGTATTAAATTATGTTAATATGGTGAAATTATTACATTAAATAAATTATTTTTATTTAATGTGTAGTTTTCATTTTTATGGAAAAGATTTTTTGGTATAATTCGTTACAATATTTAATGTGTATTATACTGGTATAAAATGTAAAATATACATTACGCGATAAGTACGGAGGGAATATAATATATTATAATGAATGTATGTAATATACATTATGTGAAATATAATGTAATGTATGTATGATATTTTGTGATATATATATGTGTTATATATATATATATATATATATATATAAATATATATATATATATATATGTTATGTATGTATGTTATATATAATGTATGTATGTACGGTAGTATGTATATATGTATGTTATATGTATGAATGTCATATATAATATATAAGTATGCAATATAATTTGTATATGTATGTTATATGTTAACATATGTAATATACGTATGTGAGTAACTTGCAAGTAATGGAAAACTTGAGTCATAACCCAAGTAGGTGATGTAAGCTTGTTATATTAATAGACCAACACTTAACAATGATACATGTGTATTGGGCAAGGCTATAATCTTGCTCTTCAAGGCTGTTACCGTGATAAGCAAGGCTACGGGAATTCTATAAAACCAAATTCCATACCTTCATTTTCAGTTCCTCTGTTCCAAAGCTATTCTACTCACTAGTTACTATCACCAACCTTTTTTAATTGATAAACATCTAGTATGTTGAAAGATTAGAATTAGCAAACTTAAAATTTAGAGAAAATCTGAGTAAGGTGCTGCTAAGGGAAGAATTCAATCAAGAGGTACGATATAACTCTTAATTCTATTAATTTGAGAGTTTCTAAGAAATCAATTAGAAGAATTGGTTCGTTTAAATTAATAGTTGTGAAAGGTTTATGAGTGCTTGATGATTTCAAATGAAATCTGGACTAAGCTATTATTGAACTAGCTAAGATTTTTGAACTCTAAAATAATGCCCACAAGCTATTTGACTAAATGCTTAAATGAGAATTGATTTCTAAAATCGAAGAAATAAAGAATTTAATTGATGCAATGGAATGGAATTGTGTATAATTGACATAAAAATAAAAACATATTTTTAGAGATCTGAAATCATGTTATAACAATTATGAAGCATGCTTGCAAGTTTTGCATATTGAAATAGTAGGTTCTGTAGAAAACAGAGCATTGTCTTGGTATGTTGCCGAAGTGGTGCGACCGCGCCAATTCCCAAGCCAAAACCAGCGCGGCCGCGCTGATCCCCCAGAAGTGAAAAGTTAAATTCTTTCTTATCTAAAACTTCTGGGCATGTTATAAGATCCCTATGTGTTTCAATATGTGTCATATATGATTTGCAGGCAATAAATGAATGTACTGACTTAGCAAAGTATGGATTAGATTATTGTTTTCAACTAAAGAAGATTTGAAAAGTAAATTCAATGGACCTAACTTAGTTTAATCACCTAAGAGTTCTGTGTGGATATTAGATGTTTAATTATAGAATGAGCCTAGCAAGACAAGGATTGAACAGAGTTAGAAAACTCAGTTCTGGGCTAAAAAGGGAGTGCGCGACCGCGCCACTCCCAGGCATAAATGCAGTGCGGCCGCGCCGCATTGCAGAACTTTCAAAAGATTTTATTTATGATCTGAACCCTAGAACATATGTACAAGTTTCTTAGGCTATGTTACATGACTATAGTACTATTTTGATTATCCAAACATATAATACCTATATAAAGCTAAGATTTCAAAAGCTTTCCGAAAGAGATTTCTAGATGTAAATGAGACTTTCAAATGAAAACAAGTTTAGAATGATGTGAAACTCTAATTACATGAAATGTGTGACTAAACGTATGTGCAACAGATATGTATAGCTTATTGACTTATGTATGTACTTTGACTGTATAATTGACGTGTGCCTATATGTAAACTGAAACCATATAAGATACATGAAGTAAAGAGATAAGTATAATATACGCGAAAGGCAAGTTTTCTAACTTCATTCAAACTATTTATTGAATGCAAGTATCTCAAACTTAGTGCAATGTTTTCATATTGTCCAAGTTTTCAGTTCGTTCAATTTCTATATTGAATACAAGTATCTTAATACTATATAAATTATCTGTATTTATTTGTACAAGTTCCCTAACTTGTGCAGTTCAATTATTATTACAATTATTTTGTTACTGTATATTAGTTCTTGATGTATAGTTAACCATTTGACAAAACTTTTTATGAGTACCTGTACGAAATAGGTTCAAAATTGTGCAACTCCTTTATCGGTTGCACAAAGTCGGTCCAGTTTGCTATAACGCTTATTTCAAAAGTTCAGAAATACATGAACTGTTTAAACAGCAAGTCTAAGCCATTTCATACGGCCATACTTATATTCCTTTACTTTTCTTTTGCAAATCTTGAAATATTATTGAGATTAGGTAGAACTTTCCATCTAAATTGTTTTAGTTTGGAATTCAAGTCTGAGTATGAACATCCCTTATTTGGAAAACATTGTATGCGCCAAAGGCGGTCATGATGAACGCAAATGTCGTTCCCGCACATAGTGTTGATCAACGCAGGGCATAACAGGCTGATCACCCACCGTGCCCGTAAGTCAGACGGTTTACAGACGAATTTTTGTTAAAACCTTTTCAGAAAAATAAAAAAGAAAAGTTCTTGGTCTTTTGACCAGTTAGCATCAATAGTCAATATGTTGTTTCAAAAATATGAACGTTTTGATATGTTATTCAAAATTGGTTTCAATTACTGCACAACTATTGATTCGTTATAGAAGTATATCTCAAAGGAAACATTTAATCCTTGTACACAATATTTATTAACTACTATTACTTGCTGAGCAATTGAATGCTCATTCTTGCTTTGAAATTAAATATTTTCAGCTAAGCAGGAACCTGTCGAAGGGTCCAGCAAGGACAAGGGCAAAGAGAAGCTATATGAATAGTTGGAAGATGTTATTTGTAATAATTATAGTTTTGTTGTGATAATACATTATCTATCATGTAATAAAGTACTTAAAGGTCTTCGTACCTGGGATAGCAAACTTTGATGTAATTTTTTTTTTATTAATATAATAAGCAGTTTGAATGAATGGATCGTGTAGCACCAAGTACGGGTTTCAAGTACCCAGATTTGGAGGCGCCACAAGGTGGTATCAAAGCTATAGGTTAGAAACTTTAAGTGGGAATACCTTAGGCTATAACTTAGGCTAGGTAGAAGCGTCAGAAAATGAATAACTCAAATAGAGTTTAAAGGAGATGAATTTAGGAAATTCATCGTAAATGAAATAAAAGTAACTTAAATAAAAATATTGTTTGCTATGTGTATATAATGTGTATTATGTACTAATCAGAGATAATCTGTGTGTAGATGTCAGGCGAAAAGGAATTAGGAGACTCTCATCTCGCGAAAGAGGAGCAAACCACTCCACCCGAGCTGATATTCAAGCCAATAGTTGAAGTAGAGGCTCACATTGAAAATACCCTTGAAGAGGTGATCATTTTGGAGAAGATAGTACCAGAACCAATATTAGTGGTATTAACAGATAGTGATTTGGACACGAAAGTTGGAGTTGATCAGGAACCAACGGAATTGCAGAATCTGAAGAATAAGGTATTTTCTCTGGAGAAGTTATGGGAAATAGAAAGACTGTTAAACAATCAATTACGAAAAGCATTAATTGAAATAATGGAAGCGCAAGATAAGCTGAAGGTTCAAATTGATAAAATAAAAGTCGAATGCAGCCTACCGTATTAAGCTTTGAGTAAGAAGGGAAAAAGGAAATTGAACGACAGTGATCCAGAGAATTCTAGAAACAACCAAGGAAATTTTAAAAAGATAGGAGAATGTACGAGCTGTAGGAAAATGCATCGAGGCATATGCAGAAAAGGGTAGAAGATATGCTATAATTGTGGACAATGGGGACATATCTCTCCTTATTATCCTAATCCAAAGGGGAGAGTATGTTTTATATGCGGAGTGATAGGTCATCAAGCAAGAGGTCGTCCAAAGAAGAAAGCAAGTGAAAGAAGTGCAAGGAAGTGGGTTTAATATTCTATGAATAGAATATATTAGATAATGTGTATGTGTATGCATATGTGTGTAGTATGTTAATCTTAAGTTTTGTATGAGTTGTGGAATAAATTTTCTCATTTTGTATGTAATTGAGGGATAAGATATGTAAATGGTAAAAGCTATCAGATGTAAATTTTAAGAAGCATATTAATAAAAATATTTGTTAAGTATGCTTTGTGATGAGTATGTGCAATTTGAAATAGTTAATGTAATATTAATATCAGTAAATATTTTATTAACAAAAAAATGCCGCTAAAGGGATGAGGCCGAGGAAGACCACCAGTAAATAGAAATAGAAACGAAGCTGCGAAAAATGAAAATAAAAATGAGAACAGGGATAGAGGACAGGGAAACCCCATGCAACAGTTTGTAGATATGCTAGTAAAAGCATTTCAAAATAGGAATCCTCCTAACCCTAACATAAATATGAACCCACCAGCAGTACATGTAGCTAGTTTCAAGGACTTCAAAAGTGTCGGACCGCCTGAGTTTAGTATGACCACTGAGCCTATAAAGGCTCAGTCATGGATTAAGGAAATAGAAAAGGCATTTGAGTTGGCCAGAGTAGGAGATGAGCAAAAGACTGCTTTTGCTATGTATATATTGAAGGGTGAGGCAAATTTCTGGTGGGAAGCCCACAGGAATAGGGTCGGAGCAAGAATAATTACGTGGGAAAGATTCAAAGAGATATACTTTGAGAATTATTTCCCCAGAGTGCGCTAAACCGTATGGAGATACAATTCTTAGAACTGAAGTAGGAAGATATGACAGTTTCCCAATATGCTGCCAAGTTCAATGAACTGGCTAGGTTTGCTCCACACCAAGTGAGCACTAAAGAAAGGAAGGTGAGAAGGTTTGAGTAAGGCCTGAAACCCTGGCTCTACAACAAGGTCGCAATGTTGCAGATTGGTTCATTTGGATCAATCTTAGAAAAGGTTATCATAGCCGAAGAAGGAAGTGAGGCCATGAGCCTCTACAATAAGGAAAAAAAGAATAAAGCTAAAATCGAGGGAGTAATTAAAACTGAGGGAAGCAGTGGAAATGGAAGTGGAAATAGAAAATGGAATAACTCCGGGAATACCGAAAATAATCACGGAGATCCAAAGTAAAGGGTTAATCAATGTAGTAAATGCGGGAAGAATCACTTGGGAGTGTGTTTAAAAGGAAAGTCAGTATGTTATAAATGTGGGCAGGAGGGACATATCTCTCCTAACTGCCCCAACACAAATACAAATAGTGGATGTTTTATATGTGGATTGACAGTCCATATGGCAAGGAATTGCCCAAAGAAAAGAATCGACGGAGAAAGCATCAATACAGGGAATAATAGTGGAAAGCTAGCTATAACTGGTCCAACTCCACCAAATAGACCAACCACGAGGACCTTTAATATGACGGTCCAAGACACAGTAACAACTAGAGATGGAGTTGCAGGTACCATTCTGATCAATTATATAAATGTATATATTTGATTCAGATGTAACCTATTTTTCTTTAAATAGTATGATTTTGCTAAGATATTGACGTCAACCTTTGGAAATATTAGAGTTCCTTAAATATAGAAATAAGAAAGGGAAATTTCAGGAAAAGAAATAGGTTATAATAACTCATTAATAAAAGAATTTTTGAAGGAAGAATTTGAGTTCCAATTAATAACCAAGTTATCATACACCGATTAAATATAGAATATTTGTAATATCCTGAATATTTATAGAACTTATAAATATGATATTCAATGACTAAAGTTAGCTGTAAAGTTAATTTTGAGGACAAAATTCTTTGAAGTAAGGGTGAATGTAATACCCTGAATATTTATGAGGCTTATAAATGCGATCGTATACGTTTAGAATTAGAACATATAACCTAACACTAGGTATCGAGAAGTTTAAAACCTTAAGCCCTAATGAGATTCGAATTTTGTAATATATGTGCTTAATAAAGATCGAAATGATATTTCGAACCTGGTGTTTTGTGATTTTATAGTGTAAATGATGAATTAGGTCAAATAAAATTTTTTGTCAAGCTGCTTAGTCGTGCTTACACTGACAAAATGATTTGTCGCGCTTTCCACGATTTCACCAAGAAGCATCCCGACAAATTATTTTTGACAAGTTGTTGTGTCATGCTTGGGAATGACAAACTGATTTGTCGTGCTTACGGTGACAAGCTGCATTGTCGAGCTTAGAAGATATTTTCATTAAGGAGCTTAGAAGATAGGTTTAATTACAAGCTGGATTGTCGAGCTTGGAAGATATTTTCATTGAGGAGCTTAGATTGCAAGCTGCATTGTCGAGCTTGGAAGATATTTTCATTGAGGAGCTTAGAAGATAGGTTCAATTGCAAGTTGCATTGTCGAGCTTGGAAGATATTTGTATTGAGGAGCTTAGATTGCAAGCTGCATTGTAAGGCTTGGAAGATATTTTCATTGAGGAGCTTAGAAGATAGGTTCAATTACAAGCTGCATTGTCAAGCTTGGAAGATATTTTCATTGAGGAGCTTAGTTTGCAAGCAGCATTGTCGAGCTTGAAATATATTTTCATTGAGGAGCTTAGAAGATAGGTTCAATTGCAAGTTGCATAGTCGAGCTTGGAAGATATTTTCATTGAGGAGCTTAGATTGCAAGCTACATTGTCGAGCTTCAAAGATATTTTCATTGAGGAGCTTAGAAGATAGGTTCAATTGTGAGCTGCATTGTCGAGCTTGGAAGATATTTTCATTGAGAAGCTTAGATTGCAAGCTGAATGTCGAGCTTGGAAGATATTTTCATTAAGGAGCTTAGAAGAATATTCTAAGAGTATGCTAGGGTCTAAAGTGTAATAAGCTGAGCCCTTAACGTGCAATTAGCGAAACTATGTTTTCCTATAAATATCAAGCTAAGTTCATTCATTCCTTACCATGTTCAAGAGCAATTCAAGAGCAAAAACACTCTAATTGCGATCGTATACGTTTAGAATTAGAACATATAACCTAACACTAGGTATCGAGAAGCTTAAAACCTTAAGCCCTAATGAGATTCGAATTTTGTAACATATGTTCTTAATAAAGATCGAAATGATATTTCGAACCAGGTGTTTTGTGATTTTATAGTGTAAACGATGAATTAGGTCAAATAAATTTTTTTGTCAAGCTGCTTAGTCGTGCTTACATTGAAAAAATAATTTGTTGTGCTTTCCACGATTTCACCAAGAAGCATCCCGACAAATTATTTTTGACAAGTTGTTGTGTCGTACTTGGGAAGGACAAAGTGATTTGTCGTGCTTACGGTGACAAGCTGCATTGTCGAGCTTGGAAGATATTTTCATTAAGGAGCTTAGAAGATAGGTTCAATTGCAAGTTGCATTGTCGAGCTTAGAAAATATTTTCATTGAGGATCTTAGATTGTAAGCTGCATTGTCGAGCTTGGAAGATATTTTCATTGAGGAGAAGGATTGCAAGCTATATTGTCGAGCTTTGAAGATATTTTAATTGAGGAGCTTAGAAGATAGGTTCAATTGCAAGATGCATTGTCGAGCTTGGAAGATATTTTCCTTGAGAAGCTTAGATTGCAAGCTGCATTGTCGTGCTTCGAAGATATTTTCATTGAGGAGCTTAGAAAATAGGTTCAATTGTAAACTGCATTGTCGAGCTTGGAAGATATTTTCATTGAAGAGCTTAGATTGCAAGCTACATTGTCGAGCTTGGAAGATATTTTCATTAAAGAGCTTAGAAGAATATTCTTAGAATATGCTAGGGTGCAAAGTGTAATAAGCCGAGCCTTTAACGTGTAATTAGCGAAACTATGTTTTTCTATAAATAGCAAGCTAAGTTCATTCATTCCTTACCATGTTCAAGAGCAATTCAAGAGCAAAAACACTCTATATTTATATTCTGAGAGATATTGTGAGATAAAAAAATTACTTTCGAAGCATTGAAGCGCTATGCGATTAGAAGTAAAGCTAGTAACTACAAGTGGTATACTCTAATATTTATAATTTTTATGTATATATTAGTAAAAATATACTTTTATAAGCAGTTAAAATGCCCAAATTATTTTATGTATATAGTACAAAAATTCTATTTACAAGTAGTTATAATGTCCGATTTATTTCTTTTATAAAATATACTTTTAAAAGTAGTTACTATGTCCGATTTTCTTCAACTATTTAGTTAGAATATTTATTTTATAAGCAATTATAATGCTAAAATTATCTTAAATATAATAGCCGAATATTCATTTTATAAGTAGTTATAATGCCTGATTTATTTCAAACATAGTAAACGAATATTCATTTTGCAAGCAGTTATAATGCTCAATTTATTTTAAATATAATTGATGAATATTCATTTTATAAGCGGTTATAATGCTGAAATTATTTGATGTATAGTAGAAGGAGTCTTAATTATAAGCGATTATAATAATCGAAATAAAAACTTAAAATAGTTATTTGTTAAACGTTTAACTAGTTATGTACACCGATAATCGTATATGATTTACGACGAACGTTTATACGTTATATCAATTGTAAAAGATATACTAGGCAAGTCTCCAAACCTTGTTACCTTTACACAAGTCTTTTATATCTTGCTATCAATTATTGTGAAGTTATTGCTTCTTTATTCAGCATCTCTTGTTTAATTTGATATTGAATAAAGTTTCTACGTTATGCAAGTTCTTTTAAACTTCTTTCTCTTTCGTTATGGATTCAAATTACAGACAAATGTGTCATCAATTATTGTGAAGTTATTGCTTCTTGATTCAGCATAACTTAAGAAATGAACTGTTATTCATATGGAATTGTTGTTGCTTAGTGAAAGCATGAATTGTTGTGTCGAACCAAATTGTTTTGGTAAGACTTCCAAAACTGAGATGAATTACCCTTTTGAGGGTCATTACCCCTTTGAGGGTCATATGTATGTCCAGTAAATCTCGACATAACGTGCAGTGGGCATGAGTAGGATGATATGCATATACCTAGGATATTGAGGAAGGCTGATCCCCTTCAAAATATCTAAACCAAACATATTTCTAAGTCTTTATGACTGATAGAAATGGTTGATACTAATCAATAGAGGATATCATCCCTCAGTTTTCTGGTTGATGAATCAATAGAGGATATAATTATTGTTGTCTTCTTTTGATGTAATAGGAATGAGAATGTATTGTGTACTTTATATTTAAGTTTGTAGATGTTGAAGTCATTTAACTATGTTAGATTAATATTATTGGCGATGTCTAGAAAGTTCTGACGAGGAAAGGGGTTAGGTCATCTAATTGCATGCCGTTTTAATGGAAAGCCCCCTCTTTCCTGGGAACTAACTGGTTGCTAATACTGCAAGTCTCGGATAGATAAATGGATATTTTTTTTCAAGTCTTTTAGGACTTATTTATAATAAGAACAAGTATCTAGGAATGTTGTAACAATGAACAAATGATATTGTAAATATTATCACTTTTCTGCATTATACTCTGATTATTAGAAGTCAAAATTTCTATAGCATTATGTAAAGGTTATACAAGTCAGCACGAAGTCCGACCAAGCTAGCAGGTGGATTTCGAGGCGTGACATTATGGTATCAGAGCTATATGCACAATAAGTGCAAAGAGCCCCGAGCCTCTTGTTGGTGACTCCCAGATGGGGATGCACCGAAGCCAGACTCTCCGTATGGGACGCCGAAGATGTCGGTGGAAACTGATAGGTACACTTCTCAGGTACTGTCCAGTTATGGATATGCGTGACATTATGGTATCAGAGCATTAGGTTATAGCTCTATGGTAAGAGTACCTTAGGATATAGCCTGCGTAAAATTTTAGAGATAGAAAAACTCGTAAAAAGAAGGTTAAAAATGCTTATACTGTAATTTCGAAGACGAAATTCTTTTAAGGAGGAGAAAATGTGATAGACTCCACGGCACGCTTGCGTGAGGTGGTCGTCGCCCGGATCGTTTCTAGTTAGCAAATTGATGGACTCTTTCGAAATCTTAACCCAACGTCTAATTTGAAGACGAGAATCTTGATATATTCTTCTTTTTTTTGCTAAATTTGTTTGTATATTAAATATGCAAAAAAAACTAAAGATATTACAATAAAGATCAGATCATAATCCTCTTCTCCCGAGAGGATTAAAACACCTAGAAGACTAGGAAAACTAATGCCTAACATAATTAAAATATTCCTCACATCCCTAGGTCAGGCAAAAGAAACAGCAGAAAAGCACTATAAAAAAGATAATGATAAACGCAACAACATAATGAGATCACAATCAGAGAATTCGTCATGACGTCCTGAAAAGGCTGATAGTCATGCCAAATAAAACTCTGTATGTGAGTCCCACTTGTTAAAACAGGAAACCCAAAATCTAACCTATTAAAAAAAATCATCATAACCCGAGGCTAGGTAAGGGAGATAACACATTAAATAGAGATCCGCAAGCTAATGCCAAACAAGCCTTAAAGCTAATTGTCGATAGAAAACAAGGTTCAACATTTGAAAATTTGAAAGTGTGGGCCCAAAGTCCCACTAGCACAATCCCCAAAACCGGACAGGATGTACACCCATCAGCAGACAACCCGCCGGCAAAACCACCGGATACCATAGATGCCGACCAAACTCCGGCCTATATCCGGCCAAACAATAGCGACAGCCTGTGACACCCCCAAATTCAGGTACCAATACCTCGAATTTGGTGCTCATGATAAAATACATCCATACACCTCTAAACAACATAATTTAACTAATGCGGAATAAATAAACATATGTTGTTCATTACAAAAGGTTTAGTACGGTCCCAAGGTCTATAACCTTAAATAAATACATCGCAGAATACATTAATAATATAAAACTATTCCACGATTACATAACGGGATAGTATATATAACTATTCCTTAAGCTTTCCTTTGCCTTTGTCCGCTTTGTAACTCCCCGACTTAACTGCAATAGGTTCATGATATAGCAAGGGTGAGCAACTACTTTGCTCAGCAAGTTTAAAAGCAAGAATGAAGATATATCATGAATGAATAAGAATAATAGCTGCATAGATCAACAATTTATGAACATTGATGAAATAACTGAAATGACATAATCAAAGCTCAAATGAAACAATGAATAATGATTATTTACTGCTGAGTGGTCCAACCGACCATGAACTTTTGGCCAAAGAGTCAATCATTCGACTAACTCTTTTAAAACCTGGCCCCGTCAGTTGTACTCGAGGGGATCAGCCTCTTGTACACCATGTATATGCATAACATTTAACTCTGACTACATCGAATAACCGACACATTATAATCCCCTAATAAGGGTTGCTCTCTCAGTCCAAGAATCCGTACCAACTACTGGTTTGGATAGCTTTTGAAATAATAACCTGTATGTGTCTAGCCGAAACAAATGGCGCAGACTATCTCCTTAAACAGTTCATGAATGAAAAACTTAAACGTTTCACAGTCCAACAACAGATAATGAATTCAAATGTATAAGCTGCGAATATCAATAATTTATCCTTGATGTGGGGTAATTGAAAATAATTAATCCACTAATATAATTTGAAATTAATAACTCCAATTGAGTCACAAAACTTGCAACAATATAGAATGATTTGCTCAATCAATAAATAACTCGCATAATAAACAAAAGTTGTACGGTTGAGAAATCCTGCCCAATATTAAATTGAGCTAGAGTAAGGAAACTTGCATTCAATATATAGAAAGAATGAAGTTAGGGAACTTGCCCAACACAAGGGTTAGACAAGCGTTAGGAAACTTGCCTGAAGCGCTGCTACAATATTACAACACTCGCTCCTTAATATCCTACACAATTAGGTACATATTCACATACAATTAGTCACATACGAAATACCAAATATTTATTTACATAACTCTATAATGTCTCATTCAAATAAGAAACAAAATATTAAATAAGATTATGCCCACTAGTTACGGCATTACGACGCTTGCACGTCTATACGCCCAACTTGCCTATTCGAATGCCCAAGCGACACGCAATTGTGTACGTCTAACACGCCCATTCAATTTATCTAATACTTATTGGTTAATGCTAAGTATCATTATAAATCATAATAATCATGTTATGAAGGTTAGAACATCACTTTATAGGGTCGGGAGCATTACATGTGCTTACGCGCATGCCCGACACCCTCCGATTGCCCCCAATTACACATCAGTCCTATAGATGGCCAATTTCGACCATGATACAGACCTCAAATTGAAAAACTTAAAGAACGAAGGTTGTAGGTCTACTCGTTCGCTTTTCGAATCATCTTGAATCACCTCAATCCGAGTTCGTGTGAGAAAGTTACACCCGTTTTACTAAAGGGCATCGAAGCTGTTTTGCCTAGTGTCTGTGGCCAGCGCCGGGGCGCTCAAAATGGCCTATGGCCAGCGCCGGGGTGCTCTATCCAGTAGCTGAGCTCGTGGCCAGTTTGTTTTGCTTCCTGGATGCTCTATTTTCTGGTGTTCTAGACCTACCTTGCTTCCAACCACCATAACTCCTCCTATACACCTTCAAATTGGTCCATTTCGGACTCTATGGACTCCTAAGACATAGAGCTACAACATATCAAAAATTTAGAGCCATCCATTAACATTAACATGGCCAAATATTAGGCCAAAGTATCAACTCATGTTATATTTTTGTGTTCTTGGTGTTCTTGGTGTTCTTTACAAAAATCATCACCAAATATTTGTTTTAATCCCTTTTTACTCCATTCCAACTGGGTTGAACTCATAACACATGGAACTATAATATGACAACAACAAATAAACACAACAAGCTAGAAATCATAGCTACAAAGTCCTCTAAATTCGTCCAACAGTCCATGTTCATGTCCAAAGTCCATTGTTCTTGCTCCATTAAGCCAAGGTAAGGATTTCTTGCATTTTTGTTTCACTTTGATGTTATTAATGGCTTATGTAACCTTTTAACAACATATATAAACATCCAACACAAACAAAGACAACAAGAATTTCCACAAGAACTAACTCACAAGCACAAAAGCTTATAACCCATAAAAACTTTGAAAAACCTCAACCAAATCAAATGGAATGGATTGAGTTAAAGTTTTACCTCTTGTAGCTACTTCTTAGATGGTAGAACTCCTTTAGAGCTTTGTTAGAAACTCTCCTCAACCTCCTTGAGTCCTCTCAAAGCTTTTACTTCAAGTTAGCTCACACCCACTTCTTTCTCTCTTTAGAAGTTTTGAAGGTTGAAGATGAAGATGGTGGTGATGGTGTAGATGCTTAGCTTGCTATTCCTTCTTCCTCCTTGCTCAAAACCTGAACCTATTCTTCTCTTCCTCTCTTCTTCTTCTTCTTCTTCTTCCTTCAAATTTTCTGCAGCACTCTCTCTCTCAATATTGTTCTCTCCCTCTCTTAGAAAATCTGCTGAAAATGGGAATGGAGGGTAGGTCTTCTAGGTGCCTTGGAAAGAGATGGGAGGAATATTGAAGAGCTCAAGGAATTTGTCTAAGTTGGGCAACTAAATGTTTGGCATGCTTGTGTTTGAGAAATGAATCTCCCAACACTTGGTCTCCCCCCTCCCAACCGTGCACTCCCCTCTCTCTTACACCAAATGCTGATTTTTATGCCCATATCCCATATGGGTCAAGTCTTGGGTCATGGGTTAGGTTATGGGTTTGGGTCATGGGTTTGGGCCACCTATAATAAACATTTGGGCCCCTAAATAAATCACCAATGACTCCAAATAAAATTCTAACACTTGGAAAAATCCTACTACGCATATACGCATTAACTAAAGTACTCAACATCGAAAATGACACAAAATTTTATGACGTGAATAGTGCCTCGAGAAACGTGCCCCGTGAACAGTGATTTAGTGACGCTTCACGAAATCAATTATTCACTTAAGCAAAACTATAACACGTAAAATTTCATTCATTCACATAACCCAGGTTGTCACACAACCTTTAAACATACAACACAAAAATAATATTAATAAAATAGAATATATTCATTAATATTCAAAAATTCGAATTACAAGGAAAATTCTAAAATTCTCGGTCGTTACATCCTCCCCTCCTTATAAGAATTCTGTCCCCAGAATTACAATCTAGGTACGGAAAACTTAACATGGGTTCACTCAAAAAGATGCGGATAATTCTTCCTCATCTTCTCTTCTAGCTCCCACGTAGCTTCTTCAGCTGCATGGTTCCTCCAAAGTACTTTGACCGAATGAATAACCTTGTTTCTTAACGTCTGCTCTTTCCTATCTAATATCTGGACAAGAATCTCTTCATATGACAAATATCGTTCAACTTGAATTGGTTCGTAGGATATCACGTGCTTGTAGTCAGGTTTATATGGTCGTAAGACAGAAACGTGAAACACATTATGAATATGCTCCAGTTCAGGAGGTAAAGCAACCTCGTACGCCACTTCACCTATCCTCTTTAAAACTTCAAAAGGTCCTACGAACCTGGGACTCAATTTACCCTTCTTTCCAAATCTGATCTTCCCCTTCCAAGGTGATACCTTCAAAAATACAAAGCTGCCAACTTCAAAGTCTCGCTTCTGACGATGCAAATCGGCGTATTTCTTCTGCCTATCCTGAGCTGCTACCAATCGAGCTCTTATCACTTTGACAACATCCACGGTCTGCTGCACCAATTCGGGTCCTAACAGTCTCCGTTCACCGACTTCGTCCCAACACAGAGGTGTTCGACACTTCCTTCCGTATAATGCTTCGTACGGCGGCATGCCAATACTCGCATGATAACTGTTATTATAGGCAAACTCCACCAATGGTAGGTGATCATCCCAGTTGCCTTTAAAATCCATCACACATGCTCTAAGCATGTCCTCTAGCGTCTGAATCGTTCGTTCGCTTTGCCCATCCGTTTGAGGATGATACGTTGTGCTCAACCTCAACTGAGTTCCCAACCTTTCTTGTAAGCTCTTCCAAAAATTCAACGTGAAACGCGGATCTCTGTCAGACACAATAGATACCGGCACCCCATGTCGCGACACAATCTCTTTCACATATAATTTTGCTAGCTGCTCCAGATTGTATCTTATCTTGATCGGTAGAAAATGTGCGGATTTAGTTAAACGGTCCACGATCACCCAGATCGCGTCGTAACCCTTCTGAGTTGGTGGAAGCCCCGTCACAAAATCCATCGTGATATGCTCCCACTTCCACTCCGGAATCTCCAGTGGTTGAAGCAGTCCACCTAGTTTCTGATGTTTCGCTTTTACCCTCTGACATGTCAAACATCGCCCAACACATTCTGCGACCTCCCTCTTCATGTTCGGCCACCAGAAGTGCTGACGTAAATCCTGATACATCTTGGTACTACCAGAGTGTATCGAATATCTTGTAGAATGAGCTTCTTGCAGAATCTCTTCTCTCAACTCCAGAACCATTGGTATCCAGATTCTCCCTTCAAACCTTAGCAATCCCGTGCTATCAGTCTTGTACTTTAATTCCTCTCCTTCTGAGATCCGCTTCTTTATGGCGATACATTCATCATCCTTTTCTTGAGCCTCCTTTATCTTGTCTAATAAAGTCGGACTCGCCTCTACTGCGAGCAGTTTCTCATTTGCATTCGTCGGATACTTGACTTCCAACTCCAGTCTTTCCATATCCTTGATCAATTCCTCTTGAGCTGTCAGGATCATCAACTTATCTCTGCCCTTCCTACTTAGAGCATCAGCAACTACATTGGCCTTACCGGGATGGTATAGAATCTCACAGTCGTACTCCTTGATCAACTCCAACCATCGCCTCTGCCTCATGTTTAGTTCCTTTTGGGTGAAGATATACTTCAGACTTTTGTGGTCTGTGTATATCTCACACTTCTCCCCATATAGATAGTGTCTCCAAATCTTCAGAGCAAACACCACTGCCGCTAGTTCTAGGTCATGAGTCGAATACCCCTTCTCATAGTCCTTCAGCTGTCGTGATGCGTACGCAATGACCTTCCCATGTTGCATCAATACGCACCCAAGGCCTTTGTGTGACGCATCACTGTACACCACAAATCCCCCTGTATTATCTGGTAGTGACAACACAGGTGCTCCACTAAGTTTCTTCTTCAACTCCAAGAAACTCTCTTCGCACTTCTCCGTCCATACGAACTTTACAGTCTTCCTTGTCAAATTTGTCAACGGTGTCGCTATCTTCGAAAAGTTCTAAATAAATCTCCGATAGTAACCCGCTAATCCCAAGAAACTTCGAACTTCTGTCGGCGTCCTTGGCTGCTCCCAGTTTATTACTGCTTCTACCTTGGTAGGATCCACTGACACACCATCCTTGTCAATTACGTGCCCCAAAAACTGCACTCTCTGTAGCCAAAATTCACACTTGGAAAACTTTGCATACAGCTTCTCCCTTCTCAGCGTTTCTAGGGCGATCCTCAAATGCTCGACGTGTTCCTCCTCCGTCTTCGAGTAGACTAAAATGTCATCTATGAAAACGACGACAAATTTATCTAGGTATTGCTTGAACACTCTGTTCATCATGTCCATAAATGCTGCTGGCGCGTTCGTCAGCCCAAATGACATCACCAAAAACTCAAAGTGTCCATATCGAGTTCTGAATGCTGTCTTTGGAATATCCTCTTGCCTCACTTTTAGTTGGTGATATCCCGTCCTCAAGTCAATCTTCGAAAAGTATTTCGCTCCCTTCAATTGATCGAACAAATCATCAATTATGGGCAATGGGTACTTGTTCTTAATCGTGACTTTGTTCAACTCCCGATAGTCAATACAAAGCCTAAGCGATCCGTCTTTTTTTTTTACAAACAGTACCGGCGCTCCCCATGGAGATGCACTCGGACGAATATACCCCTTATCTAGTAACTCCTGTAGTTGAACCATCAGTTCTTTCATTTCCACTGGTGCCATTCTGTAAGGTGCCTTTGAGATCGGTGCGGTTCCCGGTACTAAGTCGATCACAAATTCCACTTCTCTATCCGGCGGCAATCTCGGTATCTCATCTGGGAAAACGTCTGGGAATTCCCTAACTACAGGTATCTGACCCAGCTCACCCTCTACTCTTCGGGTATCAACCACGTGAGCCAGATAACCTATACAACCTTTTCGTAGCAATTTCTTCGCTTGCATCATCGTCAGACAACAGGATTGTCTCGGCGATTTACTACCGTAAAATACAACCTTCGACTTATTCGGAGTCTTTAGGTGTATACTTTTCTTCTGACAATCAATCATAGCCCCGTGACTAGACAACCAATCCATCCCAAGAATTACATCAAATTCTCTTAGCCGTATCGGAATTAAATCTACGCTGAGTTTAAACCCGTTTATCCCAGCACAACAATTTCTATGGATGTATTCCACAGGAATAACTTCTTTATTAGCTACTTCCACATTCATTGGATTCTCTAATTTCTCACGAGGTAAGTTTAGCCGTTTAGCAAATTCATCCGACACAAATGAACAGGTAGCTCCCGAATCAAATAATACATATGCATTAATATTATTGATCGAAATAATACCTGACACCACATCCTTTGATTCCATCGCATCCTGTACTGTCATGTTGAAGGTGCGTGCTACTGGTCTGTTCTGCTGTGTTGGTCCTCCGATAGTCAGCTTACTGTTGTTCCCTTGGTTAGCACTGCCTGCATCACTCTTCCTCTTTGGGCAATCCTTCTTCTGATGATCTGAAGCGCCACAAGAAAAACAACTTCCTGCCTTCGCCTTTGGGCATTGTGGGGCAAAGTGCCCTGGTTGACCACAGTTGAAACAAACTCCTTTTCCTTTCATGCATTCTCCAAAGTGATTCTTTCCACATTTCTCGCATTTATTACCCTTCTTTGTATCCCCTCCGGATTTGCTTCCTGTCATCTGACTGTCGTTCCATTTTCTCTTATTTGGGTTACTTCCCCCCTGCTACCTTCCTTATGACCATCATGACTCTTTTTCTTTTTCTGATCTTGGTTGTGCCTGGCCAAAGCTTCGCTTCCTCCCTCAGTAATGATTGCTTTCTCAAGTAATGTAGAAAATGTGTTGATCTGCAAAACCGCAACCTTACTATACACCCAAGGTCCAAGTCCTTGCTCAAATCTCTTCGCTCGCCTAGCGTCGGTGTCCACCTGATGTGGAGCAAACCTAGCTAATTCGTTAAATTTTACAGCATACTCCGCAACTGACATGCTTCCTTGCTTTAGTTCCAGGAACTTTATCTCCATGCTTGCCTGCATACTCGCTGGAAAGTAATTTTCGAAAAACAGCTCCTTGAAACGAGCCCATGCAATCATGCCTTCCCCCGCTCGACCTTTGTTCGCCTTCCACCAGTAATTTGCCTCACCTTTCATCATGAAAGTGGCAAACGACGTCATCTGTTCTTTGGCCACCCTTGCGACCTCAAAAACTTTCTCCATTTCTTCTACCCATGTCTGGGCTTCAATCGGATCCGTAGTCCCACGAAATTCCGGTGGTCCTACTAATTTGAAGTCCTTAAAATTCGCCATGTGACTTCCTTGTTGATCAACTGCAGCGGCTTGTCTACCCTGCATTGCTTCTGCTAATAAGTTAACAAAAGCCCTCATAGGGTCTGCCTGACCCTCCTCGTTATTCACCGACTCCTCAACCCTTTGGTTACGCGGTCGTCCTCTTGGCGCCATGATCTGCTAAAAGAAAAACTGTCGGCTATTACTAACAGATCTAGGCCTCATGCAATAAGTCATTTAAGTCAACAATTAAAGGTAAAAGCATCTATCAAACACATTTGATTTAACTAAAGCATCTGCATTTATAACCATATCTCATTATTTTAATACAACCAGACTCAACATGTGGCATACTTCTATAAACGCTAAATGACATAGCCTGTCAATCATTAGCTATCCCCTAAAGAACAAAATTGGGGAATAATAACCTTCCACCCCTCTATTAGAAACAAAATTGGGGGTTCAACTACTATCCCTTACATGCTGCAAGCATAGGGATTTACAACATAACCATGCCCCTATTATAACAAAAGTGGGACCTACTACAAACATAATGTTAAAAATAACACATCACCGCCTGCTGCGGCGAATTGCAACTCGGAGCTCCCGTCGAGCTAGCCTGTCGACCACTCGGCGCCTAATCACGCGCCTACTGCTCCCCTCATCCCTAGGGTACCTCCTCACCCTGTCCCTCAGCCTGCCTATAGAAGTAGTCAAGCCTAAACGGAGGGAATCAACCTCTGTAGTCAGGGCTGTCAACTGCTCTCTAGCCTCATCTCGCTCCAGATGAGTAGCCTCCAGCTGATCATCTACCCGCTCTATCTGTCCTACCAGCATCACATTCCACTCTAGGAGGTCATAAACCATCACACCAAGCTGAACAGAAACCCCACGCCGACCGTGAGCCACTGCCTCTAGCTCGGCAATCCACTGGTCCTTTTCCTGTAACTTCTGGGTCAATTCAGTCTTTTCCCCCAAAGTTGGATATGCCAATGACCTGTACTGCTCTTCTCGGTCCTGGTGCTCCTGGTTCTGCTCCTCTAAGTGAGTTACTCGATTCTCGAGCTCCTCGTTCCTATTTGTCAGCTCTTCGATAATATCACTAGCTGTAGTGCCCATGCCATCTACATACTCAGGTGGCTCATCATCCTCCGTCAATAGATCCTTCTCTGGGTCCTCATCCTCCCCCTCGTCGCTTAACAACCTCAGCACTCTTTCGGTAACTGGCTCCTCCTCAGAACCATACTCGGCCTCGGACTCATCCCTAGTGTCCATCATCTCTGGCTCACTCGGCTGCACCTCCACTATAGGCCCTACGTCCACATGAATGTCTGTGAACTCTACCTCTCTAGCAGGACTGAAGTCTCCCATCTTAGACATCCTACAGCCACAAACAAAAACAAATAAACAGCAAGATGTCAGTGTCACAATAAAATATATTCATTGGTAAAATGAAATGATATTTTATCATGCACAACTCGGCTCGATGGATTTCCATAATCCACCTCCAGACATGACCATCGAATGAATCTCCTCGATCCATCACCTAGCGTACTCAATACGAGTTTAATACTAAGGTTATAACCAAGGTTTCGCATTCCTAAAGTTTATAACCTAAAGCTCTGATACCAACCTGTGACACCCCCAAATTCAGGTACCAATACCTCGAATTTGGTGCTCACGATAAAATACATCCATACACCTCTAAACAACATAATTTAACTAATGCGGAATAAATAAACATATGTTGTTCATTACAAAAGGTTTACTACGGTCCCAAGGTCTATAACCTTAAATAAATACATCGCAGAATACATTAATAATACAAAACTATTCCACGATTACATAACGGGATAGTATATATAACTATTCCTTAAGCTTTCCTTTGCCTTTGTCCGCTTTGGAACTCCCCGGCTTAACTGCAATAGGTTCATGATATAGCAAGGGTGAGCAACTACTTTGCTCAACAAGTTTAAAAGCAAAAATGAAGATATATCATGAATGAATAAGAATAATAGCTGCATAGATCAACAATTTATGAACATTGATGAAATTGCTGAAATGACATAATCAAAGCTCAAATGAAACAATGAATAATGATTATTTACTGCTGAGTGGTCCAACCGACCATGAACTTTTGGCCAAAGAGTCAATCATTCGACTAACTCTTTTAAAACCTGGCCCCATCAGTTGTACTCGAGGGGATCAACCTCTTGTACACCATGTATATGCATAACATTTAACTCTGACTGCATCGAATAACCGACACATTATAATCCCCTAATAAGGGTTGCTCTCTCAGTCCAAGAATCCGTACCAACTACTAGTTTGGATAGCTTTTGAAATAATAACCTGTATGTGTCTAGCCGAAACAAATGGCGTAGACTATCTCCTTAAACAGTTCATGAATGAAAAACTTAAACGTTTCACAGTCCAACAACAGATAATGAATTCAAATGTATAAGCTGCAAATATCAATAATTTATCCTTGATGTGGGGTAATTGAAAATAATTAATCCACTAATATAATTTGAAATTAATAACTCCAATTGAGTCACAAAACTTGCAACAATATAGAATGATTGCTCAATCAATAAATAACTCGCACAATAAACAAAAGTTGCACGGTTGAGAAATCCTGCCCAATATTAAATTGAGCTAGAGTAAGGAAACTTGCATTCAATATATAGAAAGAATGAAGTTAGGGAACTTGCCCAACACAAGGGTTAGACAAGCGTTAGGAAACTTTCCTGAAGCGCTGCTACAATATTACAACACTCGCTCCTTAATATCCTACACAATTAGGTACATATTCACATACAATTAGTCACATACGAAATACCAAATATTTATTTACATAACTCTATAATGTCTCATTCAAATAAGAAACAAAATATTAAATAAGATTATGCCCACTAGTTACGGCATTACGACGCTTGCACGTCTATACGCCCAACTTGCCTATTCGAATGCCCAAGCGACACGCAATTGTGTACGTCTAACACGCCCATTCAATTTATCTAATACTTATTGGTTAATGCTAAGTATCATTATAAATCATAATAATCATGTTATGAAGGTTAGAACATCACTTTATAGGGTCGGGAGCATTACATGTGCTTACGCGCATGCCCGACACCCTCCGATTGCCCCCAATTACACATCAGTCCTATAGATGGCCAATTTCGACCATGCTACAGACCTCAAATTGAAAAACTTAAAGAACGAAAGTTGTAGGTCTACTCGTTCTCTTTCCGAATCATCTATAATCACCTCAATCCGAGTTCGTATGAGAAAGTTACACCCGTTTTACTAAAGGACATCGAAGCTATTTTGCCTAGTTTCTGTGGCCAGCGCCGGGGCGCTCAAAATGGCCTATGGCTAGCGCCGGGGCGCTCTATCCAGTAGCTGAGCTCGTGGCCAGTTCGTTTTGCTTCCCGGATGCTCTATTTTCTGGTGTTCTAGACCTACCTTGCTTCCAACCACCATAACTCCTCCTATACACCTTCAAATTGGTCCATTTCGGACTCTATGGACTCATAAGACATAGAGCTACAACATATCAAAAATTTAGAGCCATCCATTAACATTAACATGGCCAAATCTTAGGCCAAAGTATCAACTCATGTTATATTTTCGTGTTCTTGGTGTTCTTGGTGTTCTTTACAAAAATCATCACCAAATATTTGTTTTAATCCCTTTTTACTCCATACCAACTGGGTTGAACTCATAACCCATGGAACTACAATATGACAACAACAAATAAACACAACAAGCAAGGAATCATAGCTACAAAGTCCTCTAAATTCGTCCAACAGTCCATGTTCATGTCCAAAGTCCATTGTTCTTGCTCCATTAAGCCAAGGTAAGGATTTCTTGCATTTTTGTTTCACTTTGATGTTATTAATGGCTTATGTAACCTTTTAACAACATATATAAACATCCAACACAAACAAAGACAACAAGAATTTCCACAAGAACTAACTCACAAGCACAAAAGCTTATAACCCATGAAAACTTTGAAAAACCTCAACCAAATCAAATGGAATGGATTGAGTTAAAGTTTTACCTCTTGTAGCTACTTCTTAGATGGTAGAACTCCTTTAGAGCTTTGTTAGAAACTCTCCTCAACCTCCTTGAGTCCTCTCGAAGCTTTTACTTCAAGTTAGCTCACACCCACTTCTTTCTCTCTCTAGAAGTTTTGAAGGTTGAAGATGAAGATGGTGGTGATGGTGTAGATGCTTAGCTTGCTATTCCTTCTTCCTCCTTGCTCAAAACCTGAACCTATTCTTCTCTTCCTCTCTTCTTCTTCTTCTTCTTCTTCCTTCAAATTTTCTGCAGCACTCTCTCTCTCAATATTGTTCTCTCCCTCTCTTAGAAAATCTGCTGAAAATGGGAATGGAGGGTAGGTCTTCTAGGTGCCTTGGAAAGAGATGGGAGGAATATTGAAGAGCTCAAGGAATTTGTCTAAGTTGGGCAACTAAATGTTTGGCATGCTTGTGTTTGGGAAATGAATCTCCCAACACTTGGTCTCCCCCCTCCCAACCGTGCACTCCCCTCTCTCTTACACCAAATGCTGATTTTTATGCCCATATCCCATATGGGTCAAGTCTTGGGTCATGGGTTAGGTTATGGGTTTGGGTCATGGGTTTGGGCCACCCATAATAAACATTTGGGCCCCTAAATAAATCACCAATGACTCCAAATAAAATTCTAACACTTGGAAAAATCCTACTACGCATATACGCATTAACTAAATTACTCAACATCGAAAATGACACAAAATTTTATGACGTGAATAGTTCCTCGAGAAACGTGCCCCGTGAACAGTGATTTAGTGACGCTTCACGAAATCAATTATTCACTTAAACAAAACTATAACACGTAAAATTTCATTCATTCACATAACCCAGGTTGTCACACAATCTTTAAACATACAACACAAAAATAATATTAATAAAATAGAATATATTCATTAATATTCAAAAATTCGAATTACAAGGAAAATTCTAAAATTCTCGGTCGTTACACAGCCAACGCAATCAACAGCAGCAAAGCTTACCAACACCGCCATTGACTCACAGATTTTCGGCCAAAGAGAACAAATCAGAACAGGACCCAGATAAAAACCATAAATTCCGGCGAGGAAGCCCAGAAATCTGCAAGGTACCAAAATAAGGAAACAACAAATTTGACTGAAAACCCAAAACAGATCATCAAGGAGAGGGCATAAACCCAGAATCCGATTAGATCAAAACATCTGGACTGAACATTAGATATATAAGCATTAAAACAAAAGGTCCAGAACAGAAAAACACGGCAAATAAGCCCCATCCATACAAGATGAACCAGATGCTGGCGAAATCAAACAACCACAAGAGCTGGGAACCGGCGGCGAACCACAACAGTACCGCCTAAGAAACATCTAACTGAACAATAAAAGATATAGGCAATAAATATAAAATGTTCAGATCGGAAGAGCACACGGATAACAACCATTCGCGCAAAACAATCACCCAAAACACAGATTAACAACCCATCTGAAAAGGACAACGAATGGGTCAGCTTGGGTAAGAATAAACATCCAAATCTGAAATAGAAACGAATAATCAATAAAGCGAGGATCAGATCGGAAGCCACGCGGACGAAATAGAGCCATCCGAGCAATCAAAACCACCGGCAAACAAACCCCACCGGTAGAGCAGATCCCCATCCAAGAACCCCAAATCCAAGTCAAACAACCAGATCCGAGACCCCAAAGCCATAACCCCAAGCAAACCCCCACTTCAGATCATACCTCCAAAATCCAAACCCACCCATGTCAGTGCCCCCTACTAATTAGAGCAGTGAAAACCACGATCTAAAGCCCCCGGACTTTGCTAACATAGATCGAAGAAAGTGAGTTTCAGGAAAGATCCGATTCCGCCGCCGGCAAAGCAAGAATCAGATCCAAGCATGATAAAGGGCAAAAGGAAATGGAGAAATGGTGGGCCGAAGAGGAGGAGGAGGAGGGAGGGAGGAGTAACGGGTGGGCCAGATGAAAGGCAAGGAGGTGGCAGAAGGTCTGACATCCCAGCTTCTACAAAACACCCGAACAACTCAAACTCTACCAGATCAGATCCAAAAGGGTGGGCCGTAGGTAAGAGGGAGGTGAGATGGGCATTTGAGAAGAGGGAGGACGGGGGAGGGGGGGTTTCCTAGAGAGAAGGGAGAGCTTCTCTCTCTACCCTACTTGGCGCCCTCAATCTTGATATATTCGATCAAGCAATTGAAATCACGTAGGATGGAACACCAACAACACTTAGACCCTCGCTTCGATGGAAAGCGATAACCTCCGTATGATTGTATGATGCGATAGAATAACGCCACACACAACTATGGATTGTTGTATGATAAGTTAAATATAAATCTCAAAAGAAAAACTAAGAAAACTACTTAGAAATCCTTCAGAAATCCTTCAAAGAACCAAAAGTAGAGAATAGCTCTCAAGTATGAATAAACTCAGAATATTATTGAATTGTAATGTGTTCTTGAATTAGAAGCATAAAACTTATTTATACTAACTATGAAACCCTAGAATCCTAAAAGGAAATAACAATTGATTTGGAATCAAAATCCTATCTTAAAATATCCTAATTACAATAGAATTATGAAAATATACTGAAATCCCTAAAATTAAGGAAAAGAAATCTGATAAAATCTTCAAAAACTCGTCTACCTCGAAAAACGCGCCAACCAAATTCAACTGTTCTCGCCGGGGCGAGAAGTTTGAACTGGAATCCTCGCCGAGGCGAGAATGACCAGAGAGGTCTTCGTCGGGGCGGCATCATTTCAGGCCAGGGCGAAAATGGGCAGAGAGGTTCTCGCCGGGGTGAGAAGTTTGGCCTTGATGTTCTCGCCAGGGCGAGAATTCTGCAAGTTGGAATTTTTCGTCTTCTCTTGTTTCCATCGTTCCCAACCTTAACGTGTTTGCTTGTATCATCATGACCAAAAGCAAAGCCTTAGAATCCTGCTCAGAATCCTGCTCCTCGAACTCTACACTTGATCTATCCTTGCTCCACATGCCTTGTATCAACCCATGAAGGCCCTCCTTAAAACGTTTAGCCCGAGCTCTTGTCACAGTCCATCCTCGTTCCCGAACCAAGGATGCCCTCATCATACCTCTCCTCTTGAGAAAGATTTGTCCTCAAATCGTCACCAACATCAAACGGACTAAGATCAGTAACATTGAAGGTTGCACTAACGTTATACTCACTAGGCAAATCCAATTTGTAGGAATTATCATTGATGCACTCGAGAACTTGAAATGGACCATCTCCTCTTGGAAGAAATTTAGAACGTCGTTGAGCTGGAAATCTTTCCTTCCGCAAATGTAACCACACCCATTTTCCCGGTTCAAAAATCACTTGACATCGACCCTTGTTGGCCTGTTTTGCATATTGCTCCGTCTTCCTTTCAATGTTGAGTCTCGCCTTCTCATGTATCTGCCTAACAAATTCAGCCTTTTTCTTTCCATCCATGTTAGTATATTCAGACAAAGGTAATGGTAATAAATCCAATGGAGTTAACAGATTAAAACCATATACAATTTCGAATGGTGAAAATTGTGTAGCAGAGTGAATAGATCTATTATAAGCAAACTCAACATGCGGTAAACACTCTTCCCAAACTTTAATGTTCTTTTTAATAATAGCTCTTAACAATGTAGATAAAGTCCTATTTACTACCTCGGTTTCACCGTCAGTTTGTGGATGACAAGTAGTTAAAAATAACAGTTTAGTACCTAACTTACACCACAATGTCTTCCAAAAATAACTCAAAATTTTAGAATCTCTATCTGAAACAATTGTTCTAGGCATGCCATGCAAACACACAATTTCTCTGAAGAACAAATCAGCAATATGAGATGCATCATCAGTTTTGTGACATGGAATAAAATGTGTCATCTTAGAAAATCTATCCACGACCACAAATATAGAATCATGACCACGCTTAGACCTAGGTAAACCCAATATAAAATCCATAGACAAATCAATCCAAGGCTCACTAGATATAGGCAGTGGTGTATACAATCCATGAGGTTGAACACGAGACTTAGCCTGCTTACACGTAATGCATTTATCACAAATTCTTTCCACATCTCGTTTCATATAAGGCCAATAAAAATGCTCTTTTAAAACAGATAAAGTCTTTTAAATACCGAAATGACCCATTAGACCTCCCCTATGTGACTCTAATCAACAACTCACGCAAAGAACATGCAGGTATACATAGCTTATTTTCTCGAAACAGAAAACCATCAACTTTAAAATATTTACCTATAGCATTCTTTTCACATTATTTAAATTCTTCACAAAATTGAAGGTCATTAACATACAACTCTTTAATTCGTTCAAACCCAAGCAATTTTGTATCAAGAGTATTCAATAACACGTACCTTCTCGAAAGAGCGTCAGCAACAACATTCTCTTTACCTTGTTTGTTTCAGATGACGTACGAAAATGTCTCAATGAACTCCATCCACCTCGCGTGTCTTTTGTTCAACTTATGTTGTCCCTTCAAGTATTTCAACGATTCATGATCCGTGTCAATCACGAACTCTTTAGGCCAAAGATAGTGCTGTCACGTCTCCAACGCTTGAACCAATGCATACAACTCCTTGTCATACGTCGGATAGTTTAAGGCGGCTCCACTCAACTTCTCACTGAAGTATGCTATTGGCTTCCCTTCTTGCATCAACACCGCTCCAATCCCTAAACCTGAAGCATCACACTTAAAACCCCACTTAAAACCCACACGCTTTTTGATTACTTCCGTTAAAGGTGCTGTAATGTCGCTGAAGTTCTTCACGAAACATCGGTAGAAACTTGCCAGCCCATAGAAACTACGAACTTGACTCACATTTGATCGACTCGGCCATTCTCGGATTGCACGTATTTTCTCCTCATCCACTTGAACTCCCTGTGAACTCACAACAAATCCAAGAAAAATAATTCTATCCGTACAAAATGTGCACTTATCCATGTTAGCAAATAACTTTTCTTTTCTAAGAACATCTAAAACAGATTTCAAATGCAATGCATGCTCTCCCAAGTTTTTGCTATATATCAAGATATCATCAAAATAAACTACCACAAATTTGCCAATAAATGGTCGCAAAATTCATCAATCTCATGAAAGTACTAGGAGTATTAGTTAAACCAAAAGGTAACACTAGCCACTCATAAAGACCATATTTTGTTTTGAAAGCAGTCTTCCATTCATCACCCTCTTGCATTCTAATTTGATGATACCCACTTTTCAAATCAATTTTAGAAAATACACATGACCCATGCAATTTATCTAACATATCATCTAAACGCGGAATGGGATGTCGATACTTTACCGTAATATTGTTCACCGCTCGACAATCTATGCACATGCGCCATCTCCCATCCTTTTTAGGCACTAAGATCACCGGAACTACACATGGACTCATGCTCTCTCTCACAAACCCCTTATCCATAAGTTCACCAACTTGCTTTTGCAACTCCTTCGTTTCCTCGGGATTGCTCCGATAAGCTGGACGGTTTGGAATGGTTGCACCGGGTACGAAGTCAATTTGATGCTCAATTCCCCGAATAGGCGGTAATCCTTGTGGAAGCTCCTCGGGAAACACATCCTTATAATCCTGCAAAAGAGATGAAACAACACTAGGCAAAGAAGAATCGTTAGCGTTAGTATTCAAAAGCGCCTCCTTATACTGAAGTATAATCATCGGCTGTTTAGCATCTAAAGCTCGCCTTACGTCGCTCTTTTTTGCGAAGATATTGGTTTTTCGCTCATCATCTTTTCTTTTCTCTCTTTCTTTTTCTCTCTTATTTTTTTTCTCATTATATTTCTTTTCTTCACTCTCTTTTCTTTTCTCATGATCTTTTTGCAAATGAAGTTGATCCTCATGCACCTGTTGTGGTGACATAGGACATAAAGTAACCTTCCTTTTATTGTGAACAAAAGAATACTCATTTGAAAAGCCATCATGCTTCACACGTCTATCAAATTGCCAAGGTCGACCAAACAATATGTGACCCGCCTGCATTGGAACTACGTCACACAAGATTTCATCCACATATTTCCCAATAGTAAACGACACCAAAACCTGTTTAGTCACTTTAATCTCATTACTATCATTGAGCCATTGCAATCGATACGGTTGAGGATGTTTGATTGTGGAAAGCCCCAATTTCTCTACCATAGCCTTACTTGCCACATTCGTGCAACTACCCCCATCTATCACAACACAACAAATTTTCCCATTCACAAGGCACCTAGTATGAAACAAATTCTCATGCTGCTCGCTGCTTTCCTCCTTCACTTGTGCACTAAGCACCCTTCTCGTCACCAACACTTCCCCAAATATTGCCACTTCCCTATCTTCTGCTTCCTCTAGCGGTGGCATAGAATCACTATCACTATCCTCCCCCTCGGTCTCCACCTCGCCGTTGTCAAGTAACAACATTGTTCTTTGATTCGGACATTGATTCACAATATGTCCCCTACCTTGACATTTAAAATATTTAATATCTCGATTACGACTAAAAGAAGAAAGGTCAGTTTTACCTTGCACTCCCTTATTAGTTGTCTCCAATTTTGGCTCAAATTTGGGTTTGCCTACGGCTGGCTTCTCCTCTCGCTTGCCAATATTAGGTTTCCATGATGAACTCGGATTTGACATTGATCGTTGGCTACCTCTCCTCTTAAGCTGTTTCTCAATCTTGATAGGCATGTGTACCATATCCTCCAATACCACATAATGTTGTCATTCTACTAGATATGAAATCTCCCAATTTAATCCCGCTGAAAACCTGGCCATTGTTGATTCTCCATCCTCATTGATGTTTACCCTAGCCATCAACATCTCCATTTCTTTGTAATAATCTTCTACGCTCATACTACCTTGCTTCAAGCTTTGCAAACTCCGAACTAGCTCTCGGTGATAGTAATCTGGAACGAACCTCCTTTTCATCACGGTCTTCATATCTTCCCAAGTTTCAATCGGACGTTCCTCACATCTCCTTCGACTGATCATCAACTGATCCCACCAAGTAACAGCATAAGCTGAGAACTTTGTGGCGGTGAGTTTCACTTTCTTTAGCACCGAGTAGTTATGACATTCAAATATCCAATCCATCTTCTTTTCCCACTCTAGATAGGCCTCCGGATCACTTCTTCCTTGGAAAGTCAGAATTTTCATTTTTATATTATCCAAGTTGTTGTCCTCTCTATCTCGACCCCTTCTATCCCTTGCTCCTCGCCTCCTATGGATAAAGTCAGATTCACGGTCCTCTTCTTCACTAAATCCCCCTTCATAGTAATTTTCCTCTTGTCTAGCTTCTCTTTGATGCGTTCTTCCGTGCTAACGTGCCCCATGAGGATGTTGAAACTGGGGTCCTTGGGACGCACGCATTTGGTCGAAACGCTCATTCTCTTGCTCCATTGCCATATCCAACTTTCTAGTGAACTCTTTCATCATAGCTTCCATCACAAATTTTGGATCAAACATTGCTGGAGAATCTTCCATAACACCTTTATCTTTGGAACTAGACATTTTTCCTGCAAAATAGAGGTTAGTAGCAAAATATTTTCCTCACCACTCCCTTACGTGTTTCACTCGATCAATGTTCCACTCGTGTGTCACTCAATAGGCTTTTTCCCTCGAATGATCTCACAACTAAGCCTTTTACCTCTAAATATTCTCTCTAATAGGTTCTTTTCGAATTTACCTAACAAAATCCTCGATTTTACTAATCAATTCAAAATAACTTATCACAAACAACTATAGTATGTATGAATATAAGTACCAACAATCTTGATTACGGAATTGAAGATGAAATCTACGAACAAATTGAAATAACTGAAATAAAATTTTCCATACTTTTTTTTTTGCTCACAACTTCAATGAAACAATAAAGATAGATACTTAGCTAGAAAACGCAGCTTTGATACCAAATGATAGACTCCACGGCACGCTTGCGTGAGGTGGTCGTCGCCCGGATCGTTTCTAGTAAGCAAATTGATGGACTCTTTCGAAATCTTAACCCAACGTCTAATTTGAAGACGAGAATCTTGATATATTCGATCAAGCAATTGAAATCACGTAGGATGGAACACCAACAACACTTAGACCCTCGCTTCGATGGAAAACGGTAATCTCCATATGATTGTATGATGCGATAGAATAACGCCACACACAACTATGGATTGTTGTATGATAAGTTAAATATGAATCTCAAAAGAAAAACTAAGAAAACTACTTAGAAATCCTTCAAAGAACCAAAAGTAGAGAATAACTCTCAAGTATGAATAAACTCAGAATATTATTGAATTGTAATGTGTTCTTGAATGACAAGCATAAAACTTATTTATACTAACTATGAAACCCTAGAATCCTAAAAGGAAATAACAATTGATTTGGAATCAAAATCCTATCTTAAAATATCCTAATTACAATAGAATTATGAAAATATACTGAAATCTCTAAAATTAAGGAAAAGAAATCTGATAAAATCTTCAAAAACGCGTATGCCTCAAAAAATGCACTAACCAAATTCGACTGTTCTCACTGGGGCGAGAAGTTTGAACTGGAATCCTCGCCGGGGAGAGAATGACCAAAGAGGTCCTTGCCGGGGCGGCATCATTTCAGGCCGGGGGCGAAAATGGGCAGAGAGGTTCTCGCTGGGGCGAGAAGTTTGGCCTTGATGTTCTCGCTGGGGCGAGAACTCTGCAAGTTGGAATTTTTCGTCTTCTCTTGTTTCCATCGTTCCCAACCTTGACGTGTTTGCTTGTATCATCATGACCAAATACAAAGCCTTAGAATCCTACTCCTCGAACTCTACACTTGATCTATCCTCGCTCCACATGCCTTGTATCAACCCATGAAGGCCCTCCTTGAAATGTTTAGCCCGAGCTCTTGTCACAGGTCCATCCGGCATGCACATAAGATCCGCTATATGATTGTCATTCGTTCCCGAACCAAGGATGCCCTCATCAGAATGTAATATCCTGAATATTTATAGAATTTATAAATATGATATTGAATGACTAAAGTTACCTGTAAAGTTAATTTCGAGGACGAAATTCTTTAAAGTAGGAGTGAATGTAATACCCTGAATATTTATGAGGCTTATAATTGCAATTGTATACGTTTAGAATTAGAACATATAACAGTTAACGTTCTGACGAGAACTATTATCTGTTATGGGATACTGTGAACTTTGGATAGATAGAAATTATATTTTATAGAATATTTATAGTTAAATAGTATCACGTGAGTACCAAATCTGCTACAAGAAGTGTAGAGAATTTGGGGGCGTCACAGGTTAGTATCAAAGCTGTAGATTATAGCTCTAAGGTAGTTGGGAAATACCTTAGGATATAGTCTTTGAGTCCGTAAAATACTTAATTATACATAAAATAATCTTAATAGCTTTATATTATGTGTAAATTTGCTTCGCTATAATACTAAACAAGTAAAATTCTTTTGTAGAATGGCAGACCCAGATTGGGGAGATATTTTAAGGTAGATAGGTTCACAGGTGATAGAGCTCAGGCAGGGTAGTGATCGTGAAGGACAAGAAGATCAATATGAATTAGAATTCCATGATGCTGTAGAGGCAGAACCTAATGAGTATACTGCAGAGGTTCAGGGTATAGAAGAAGGAGAGGATGAGGAAGAACCAATATGGCGAGATATATCAGAAGTTCGAAAGCAATCTGTAGAAGGGTTAGAAGAAGGAAACCCAGAGGAGGAAAACCTACTAGAACAAGCCCAGATGGAAATACATACCTTAAACAATAAGGTAACATATGTGGAAGAAAGGTTGGAGAATGAAGAACGATTATATATCCGACTTCAGACGCTGTTGTCAAGAAAGGAAAGAGAAAGATATCAAATCCAAGCAAGGCTTGATAGAACTAATAGAAAATTTCATGAAACACTTGTGGATCTAGACAAGCGAGTAGAGGTTTATCCCGTAGAGAATAGAAAGACTCGATACGACATCAATAGGTGGGTGGTATCTAGTATGTTGTGTGATGAGTATCGTAAGATTAAGCTTTAGATAAACCTGGTCACCAAAGTGTGTATGTAAATAGTAGTATTTAAACTACTTTACCCAAGTTTTGGAAAACTGGTTTGGGAATGCTAGTAGTACTTATATAAACTACTAGCCGAATATGTAAACCTTCTGTATGAATATACAAATTATGTTTGAACAATATGTGCATTACATACTTGTAATTATACTAGTTTTCTTACTTATATAGCTTAACGCCGCTTGGAAGAAGAACAGAGACATTAGTAGAGGCAGAAAATAGAGAAGTAAACTCGACCCAACAGTTAATAAATTTGATATACCTTTTAAAACGTAAAAATTGCAAACCGAGAGATAATTCCCGTTAAAACCATATATAGAAATTGTAACGTAGAGAACTAAGGAACACAAGTTTCTTGTGAACCTTATTCCTATACCGTTGGGAGAATTCGATATAATCTCAGGCATGGATTGGTTGGTTAATCATAATGCAATGATTGACTGCCATCGGAAGCGTGTAAACCTATTTACTACGTCGAAGTTAAGGGTAGTGTTCAACGGTGGTTGTTCACCTAAAAACGATCTCAATGTCTGACAGTAATGCAAGCAAAGAGATTGCTTAGGAAGGGTTGTACAGGTTATTTGACATATATAGTAGATACTCGAAAGGAAGGAGTAAGACTGGATCAAACACCTATAGTTCGGGAATGTCAAGATGTGTTTCCCGATGACTTACTAGGTCTTCCTCCGGATAGGGAGATCGAGTTTGTTATCGATCTTGCACCTAGTACGATGCCAGTTTCGAAGACACCGTACAGGATGGCACCAGTAGAGTTGAAAGAGTTACTTGTGTAGTTACAAGAACTCTTAGACAAGAAATACATACAACCTAGTGTTTCACCTTAGGGAGCACCAGTGTTGTTTGTAAAGAAGAAGGATGGAACTTTGAGGTTATGTGTTGACTATAGAAAATTAAATAAGTTGACCATAAAGAACAAATATCCTTTACCAAGAATTGATGATCTGTTTGACCAATTGAAAGGGACCGAACACTTTTAGAAGATCGACCTACGATCAGGTTATTATCAATTAAAGGTAAGAAAAGAAGATGTGCCGAAGACAACGTTTAGCACACGCTATGGACATTATGAGTTTATTGTGATGTCCTTTAGATCGACGAATGCACCCGCAGCATTCATGGACATGATGAACCGAGTGTTTAAACCATGCTTAGACAAATTTGTCGTAGTGTTCATCGATGATATTTTAGTATACTCAAGACCGAAGAAGGAGCATACTGAACACTTAAGGAGCGTATTGGAGATATTACGAAAGGAACAACTTTATGCAAAGTTTTCCAAGTGTGAATTCTGGTTGGAACGAGTTCAGTTCTTGGGTCATGTGATTGACAAGAATGGAATCGCGGTAGATCCAGTAAAGATAGAGACGGTTGTGAATTGGGAACAACCAAGAACTCCCACAGAAGTAAGAAGTTTTCTCGGTTTAGCAGGGTACTATCGGTGTTTTATACAAGATTTTTCAAAAATAGTAACCTCGCTAACCAATTTAACTCGAAAGACGGTAAAGTACAGCTGGACAGATAAATGTGAAGAAAGCTTCCGAGAATTGAAGAAGCGATTGAGCATGGAACTAGTGTTATCTTTACTAGATGATACAAGAGGCCTTGTCATTTATAGTGAAGCATCACACAAGGGATTATGTTGTGTGTTGATGCAACATGGGAAGGTGATTGCATATGCCTCACGACAACTCAAAGATTATAAGAAAAGGTATCTTACGCATGATCTTGAGTTAGCCGCTGTAGTATTTGCCTTGAAAATTTGGAGGCATTACTTGTATGGGGAGAAGTGTGAGATATACACAGATCACAAAAGTCTAAAGTATATTTTCACGCAGAAGGAGTTAAACATGAGACAGAGGAGATGGCTAGAGTTAATAAAGGATTTCGACTGTCAAATTTTATATCACCCTGGGAAAGCCAACGTCGTAGCAGACGCGTTAAGTAGGAAGAACCGGGAGAAGTTGAATGTAATAACCAACAACGAGGTACTAATAAAATAGTTGGATAAACTTGAGATTGAGGTAAGAGTTCCAGCTAATTCTACCCAGAAGTTATTCGTTGTGGAGAGTAGTTCGACTTTATTGGATAGAGTCAAGGAATTACAGGAGACAGATGAAGGATGTCAAAAGTGTAAGAATGAAATAACTCATAAAAAGAATATCAAATTCAGAATAGACAATGATGAGGTACTGAGGTACGAGGATAGAATTTGGGTACCCTTAGTACAAGAACTAAAAGATGAAATAATGAATGAAGCCCATAGTTCTAAGTTCGTCGTGCATCCAGGTAGTACAAAAATGTACAAAGATTTAAGCCGACACTTTTGGTAGTCTAACATGAAAAGAGAAATAGCAGAGTGGGTAAGTAAATATTTAACGTGTTCAAGAGTTAAAGCTGAACATCAGAAACCGAGTGGATTACTATAGTCCTTAGAAATTCCTGAGTGGAAATGGGAACATATTACCATGGACTTCGTAGTAGGTCTTCCGAATACACAGAAAGGTCACAATGCCATTTGGGTAATTATAGATTGTTTTACCAAGTCAGCTCATTTTCTACCCATAAACGTTAACTTCAGTCTTGACCAGTTAGCCAAACTTTACATCAATGAAGTTATTTCTAGACATGAAGTCCCTGTTTCTATAGTATCAGACCGAGATCCACGATTTACTTCAAATTTTTGGACAAATCTTCAGAAACATTTAGGAACCTAGTTGAGACTAAGCACAGCTTATCACCCACAAACCAACGGTCAGAATGAGAGAACAATTCAAACATTGGAGGACATGTTGCGAACTTGCATCATGGACTTCAAGGGAAGTTGGGAAGATCAGTTACCTTTGGTAGAGTTTGCTTACAACAATAGTTATCATACCAGTATAGGAATGCCACCATTTGAAGCTCTGTACGGAAGGAAATGTAGGACGCCGAAGAAGTCAGTAGCAAATTGATAGGTACGCTTGTGAGGTGCTATCCTTTTTCAGATATGAGTCACAAGTTGGTATCATAAATAGAAAAGAACAAAATCTACAAAATAAAGTGATACCTTCAGTCAAGGTTATTTGGAAAAATCAAAACATAGAGGAAGCTACATGGGAGCTCGAGAGTAAAATGCGAGACAACTACCCACATTTATTTCTGTAACCCGTACTGTAATTTCGAGGACGAAATTCTTGTTAGTGGGGGTGAATGTAATATTTCGAACCCTAATAAGATTTATATATGTAAATTATGTATTTATTAGATGAAAATTCTTGTTCCGACTTTGTGTTAGGTAATTGTATATTTTATTAAAGAATTAGGTCAAATAAAAATATTTTTGAAGCTGCTTAGTCGTGCTTACACAAACAAAATGATTTGTCGTGCTTCCGACGATTTCACCGAGAAGCGTCTCGACAAATTATTTTGGTAAGCTGTTGTGTCGTGCTTAGAAATGACAAAGTAATTTGTCGTGCTTCGGAGTTAATATATTATTATATTAACTGATAAAAATCTAAAATAAGTTAAATAGGATTTAAAATGATAAACTGAATTAGAAACCCCAATTAGAAAACCCTAAGTGGTAAAATTTGTCCGAATTGGTAAATCAAAACCCTAATTACTACACAAGAATCTTAATTGATATAATTAGATTCTAAGTAATAAATCATAATATTAATTATGAATCATAGAATTTATATTAAAACCCCAATTGAAAGTTTAAAGCCTAATTCATGAATCAGGAAACCCTAAACCCATATCCACCATTTCTCTGTGTTTTATCATCTCGGCAAAAGGTCTTCCAATCCCCGATATAACCCGCTCATAATAAGGTGCCTCTTGAATATCCACGAAGGTCATCACCATCTCCGACTCGCTCATGGGAGGATTCACCTGTGCAGCCATACCCCTCCATCGCTGTGCATAATCCCTGAAAGATTCCTTTGGTTGCTTCTTGATTTTCGTCATTTGATATCTATCAGGGGCCATTTGTGCCTGGAAGCTATATTGTGTTAAGAAGGTATGGGCCAACTCCTCCCAATTGTGGATTCGGGCATTATCAAGACGGACATACCAAATTCTTACCTCTCCCGTCAGGCTCTTTTGGAATAACTGCATTCTTAGACCCTCGTCTTCTGCATAAGATCCAAGCTCCCCGATGTATATTTTCATATGTGTATAAGGATCCCCCTTCCCATTTTATTTCTCAAATTCGGGAATTTTAAACTTCTCCGGGCATCTGGTTCCGGGGAAGACACATAGATCTGAATAATTAACCCTGCCTAGGGAACCTATGCCTTTTAGAGATTGGATGGTCTCCTCCATTTGTTTCATTTTCTTCTGAAGGTCGTCAGTGTCTCCTTCCTCTGGAATCGTAATCACTGTCCGGTTAGGTATAGGGATGGCCTTTGGGATGACTGGCTCGCCCTTAGGTTGGGGTGGATCCTCTTTAGGTGGATCCTGTCTAGGTAGCAATTGTTCCTTCAGCATCATGGCCATTTCCAACATCTGTTTCTTGAAATCATCAAATTCCTCACGAGATATGGAACCAGGATTAGTAGGTGGACGATCAGCCATTTCAGATGTAGAGTCTTGGGCCCTCTTAGATTGCGAACACGTTTGAGGAGCAATCCTACAGAAACAAAGGTTCAAAGTTTAGTCCTGGGCAATGAAAGGATATGGATGCATGCTAAAGATGTAACTTTTGTGTTTTGGGTTTTTTAATCTTTCTCTGCAAAACAACATGTTAGCGATCCCTTATTGCAATAATAAATGCTAGACTCGACTTATTATGCTTCCCCAGTTGTTCCCTGCAAAACATAGAGGTTAGTAATTTCCTTTGACAAGAGGGGAGGCATATATGAATATGGAATGGGACTATGACATTTATATGTGCGAACGTAAAAGGGCATGAAGAGACTTTTCCTGCGCTGGGTTGATCTGAGGCTGACCTATCCTAAGGTTACTCTCGCGGGCTTTTCGGCATGAAGGTCCCCAAATCTTCGCAATCTACTCGTCTGAATCCTTTCGATTGGAGCGGATTTGGGTGGTGCGTTTCCTGAGCCATCTCCGGGGAGCAGCCCCTTTAAGTCCAGTAATAAGCAACCGACAGGTTCGCCTCAGGAGGAGGTACACTCTCAACATACATTCATATTCATCGTCCTCACCGTATGCAAATGATTACTTTAAAGTAAAGCAATTCCATTCAATTATTCATTTATTGGACAAAACACACATTCACACAACAAAAAGTAAAAAAGGACAAAATATCGCATGCACACACACATATTCATAAATTTTTAAAGGATATGATAGCATCAAGATTTGAACGTGGCTTAAGCCCTCTAATATCCCCAGCAGAGTCGCCAGCAGTCGACGCCGGGAGGGATCGCCTATGTTAGGATATTTATCCTTTCCGATTTTAGCCTTCTCATTAGATGATTTTCGGAAAAGGTCGGCATGAATGTCGACGGGGTTTTGAAATATCGTTTTTTATGATGAGCCAATTAATCAGAGTCGCCAGTTGGTATATTTGAAATGGATGTACCAACTCATCCGAGTTTCGTTCTTTCGTAAATCGCTGGCTCATATGTGACTCCGAATTAATTGGTTTGCAAACCGAGATTCATAGAGTTCGGGGGCTTGCTTAAGCGAGGGGAAGGTGTTAGGCACCCCCCGACTTTCGTGAAACATGGTTACCGCAATCTTGATACTTTCCTATCCTTTAATTCATAAAAAGTGTATGTGTGTGTGTGTGTGCCTACGTGAATGTTGTGGTGATTTTACATGAAGAAACCATTTGGGTTTTTTGGAAAAGTCGTGTTTTCTTTTGGGAATGCTTTAGAATGTCCTTCGGCTTATACGAGAAAGCTTTATGAGAAAAGGTTTAATTTTAATTGTCAAAACTGTGAGATTTCATTAGGTGTCGTTTTGGCAAAACAAGAGTTTTCTAAACCTTCGTCAAAATAGGAATCGAGATCTATGCGTTGCTTTCGTAACTCAAATGATGGGCAACCTCTAGGATCTCTTTAACCCTATGCACAAAGATTTAATAAAACATTATTTATTTTGTATAAAACCATTCTTGTGATGTCTTTGGAAAAACGACTTTCTTTAGCTTTTCGTTAAAGAGGAATCGACATTCATTAGCACTCCCAAGTTTTTGCCTCGTGATTCTAATAACCTAATTTGATTGGTTTTATGGAAATCTTATCGTTTAGCTTTGAAATCAATTTCGTGTCATAAACCAAATCAAGCATTAAAATGCGTTGGGGCTATTCACGGGCATGTAAGCCATCAAAATAACCCCAAACGCCCACAATCACATATTTTCACTATGACGGGGCCTTAAACACGATTCTCGCCTTGGCGTCGTTTTAAGGCCCGACGATTACATATTCACAATGAAAACTACATCGTTCCTACTACATACATCAAAAGATGTCCATCATCGGATTTGGACCACGGGGTCGCGTTCCTAGGCTCACACCTGAAATTTTCCACACACCACAAAGCGGAGATTACAAGAAATAACTAACACGGATAATCTAACAATGCCAAGACATCCTAAAATAGCAACCTAAGGGAACCACGCCCCATATATCACCGTAAAACAAACAAAAAAAATCAATAAATGAATATCATCGGGTTATTAGGAAGAATTTTGTTCCGATGGAACCCTCACTAATAATCCCTAATTCATTGTTCTACCATAAATTACATAAAAACTACATTTAATTTAACCAAATAATATGATAGAAATTGCAATAATAAGGAGATTTTCACGTTGCAAATGATATCAAAGTGGATGTAAACTTGTGTATTTGAATAGAATGAGAAGTGGATATGATACAATCAAATCAAAAGAGTATAAGTCTTCTCTTTTTTCTCCCTTTCTCTCCTCTTTTGTTGCAAATTTATGTTATTCCTTCCTAAATTTCTGAGCTGCTGCTGCTGTTTTTTTCTTTCTCTCTCCGCCTGCTCTCTAATCTCCTGTATGCTGAATGAGGGATGAGCTGAAATAGGGTGGCCAGAGATCTGCGGCTGGCTGGCCGCCACCCATCCACTCAGCTAATTTTCAGTTTCCGTGTTTCGAGTTCCGTGTTTTCAAAAGGCGCACTTATTGGCCGCAGATCAATCCGCGGCTGGCTGGCTTGACTTTCTCGATTTTCGTGCTACGCCTCGATTCTCGTGTCGTGACGTCAATTTTCGCCGACAGGCTCGTATTTTGCAGTCCGGGAATTACTGGGAGACGTGCCACATCATTCGGGAATGCTCATTTTGGACGACCTTGTTGTCATGTTGGTTTTGATTTGCAAATCGTCGCGGTGGCGCCAAGTGTTTGTACTTGCGCCCCTCCTTCGCTCTCATAGGCTGGCTCAATGGACGAATTTGCCCTCCTATCAGGGTTAGTATACGAAGTGTAAAATTTGGGTGTCTACAACTGCCCCTCTTTATCATGTTTATGAAATGTTAAATGAAATGAACAGGATAAAGAAATAGACACCCGATGCATGAATGACAGTGCACAAAAATGACATACATACATGATGCAACACATGCAGCTTATGATGCAACACAAGATGTAATGCATGCAAAACATTTGTAAAGGTGTCAATGCATCAATCATTGACCGCATTGTTAGTCGTCGGGTTTTATCTTCTAATTGATCGTCTCGTCTGTGCCGGGTTTCGTATCCGATCGCCAGTCTCGTGATCGTCGGGTCTCATATCCGGTTGATCGTCTTGTCTGCGCTGGATCTCGTATCCGGTTGCTCGCCTGGTGGTTGCCGGGTCTTGTATCCGGTTGATCGTCTTGTCGGGGCCGGGTCTCGTATCCGGTCACCCATCTCGTAATCACCGGGTCTCGTATCCGATTGATTGTCTTGTCGGGGCCGGGTCTCGTATCCGGTCACCCATCTCGTAATCACCGGGTCTCGTATCCGGTCGATTGTCTTGTCGGGGCCGGGTCTCGTATCCGGTCACCCATCTCGTAATCGCCGGGTCTCGTATCCAGTCGATTGTCTTGTCGGGGCCGGGTCTCGTATCCGGTCACCCATCTCGTAATCGTCGGGTCTCGTATCCGGTTGATTGTTTTGTCGGGGCTGGGTCTCGTATCCGGTCACCCATCTCGTAATTGCCGGGTCTCGTATCAGGTCGATTGTCTTGTCGGGGCTGGGTCTCGTATCCAGTCACCCATCTCGTAATTGCCGGGTCTCGTATCCGGTCGATTGTCTTGTCGGGGCCGGGTCTCGTATCCGGTCACCCATCTCGTAATCCCCGGGTCTCGTATCCGGTGGATTGTCTTGTCGGGGCCGGGTTTCGTATCCGGTCACCCATCTCGTAATCGCCGGGTCTCGTATCCGGGCGATTGTCTTGTCGGGGTTGGGTTTCGTATCCGGTCACCCATCTCGTAATCGCCGGGTCTCGTATCCGGTCGATTGTCTTGTCAGGGCCGGGTTTCGTATCCGGTCACCCATCTCGTAATCGTCGGGTCTCGTATCCGGTCGATTGTCTTGTCGGGGCCGGGTCTCGTATCCGGTCACCCATCTCGTAATCGCCGGGTCTCGTATCCGGTCGATTGTCTTGTAGGGGTCGGGTCTCGTATCCGGTCGATTGTCTTGTCGGGGTCGGGTCTCGTATCCGGTCACCCATCTCATAATCGCCGGGTCTCGTATCCGGTCGATTGTCTTGTGAGTGTCGGGTCTCGTATCCGGTCGCTCGTCTCGTAACTGCCGGGTCTCGTCTCCGGTCGATTATCTTGTGAGTGCCGGGTCTCGTATCCGGTCGCTCGTCTCGTAACCGCCGGGTCTCGTCTCCGGTTGATTGTCCTGTGAGTGCCGGGTCTCGTATCCGGTCGCTCGTCTCGTAACCACCGGGTCTCGTCTCCGGTCGATTGTCCTGTGAGTGCCGGGTCTCGTATCCGGTCGCTCGTCTCGTAACCGCCGGGTCTCGCCTCCGGTCGATTGTCCTGTGAGTGTCGGGTCTCGTCTCCGGTCGATTATCCTGTGAGTGCCGGGTCTCGTATCCGGTCGCTCCTTGAATTGAGAAGCCGTGTTCGACACCTGATTCATCAAAATCTCATATTTTATCACCAAATTATGAGTCAAACGGGTTTTAGAATCGATTTAAGCTTGCAATGGACAAGGGGGGAAGCACTGGGCCCAGCCGCAGATGGATCTGCGGCCAGCCGCAGATCGATCTGCGGCCAAGATCGGGGCTTTAAGCGGCCAGCCGCTTCCCAGATCTATCACTTTCATTCGTACCCCACACGATTTTCGCACCTTTGCACGTCCTTTTTGCCGACTTTTCCAATCTTCTGGCAAAAACCGCTCCGGTTAGATCGACCTACGCGCTACAGGTAACACTTTGACCGATTGTTTTCCAATTTCGTCAATGTTTTGCTATACATTTGCTAATTTGCATGTTTAAAGATATAAATGTATGCTTTGAAATGCTATACCATGTATTACTTGTATGCATATGCTATGTATCAACTGCGCAAGTCATATTTTATGCTCATGATGCGGTCCCACATATCTGTTGTTTCTTTTGATGATGCGGTCCCACATATCTGTTGTTTCTTTTGAAAGAAAATCATGCATTATGGTCCTTTTCATGTTGCAATTATCCATATAAATGCAATTTTGACCTGTTGTGGCTTGGATTAATTTGACAACATGCTTGGCTATGCATGGATGTCCATTTTATAGACGAAACTCTGCCGATTTTTTTTTTATGCATATGTAGTAATCATGCATCATGTTGCATTAATTCTACGATGAGGATAGGAAATTGACATAATTCAAAATAGAATTTACCTTCCTCTTCGCATGTTCTATTCCAGATATGGATCCTGACGCTCCTAGTAGCTCCACCGCATCTCGGACCTCGGGCGTTCGCCGCCGTAGGGCTGCACCTGCCCCTGCTTTGCCTCGGACTCGCCAGGCTCGCCGATTGGCGGAGGCTGTCATCAGGCCCGATCATCCCGATGTTGAGGAGGCTGTTCTTCCAGACGTTGCGGTAGAGGGGCCATCCTCCAGCACACCAGCTCCATCTCCTCATCGCGCCCTATCTGGCGCATCTGTTCAGATACCCGATCTGTTGGGTCGGGATCAGTCATCACCCCTCCGCATCTCTTGTAGCTAATGAGGTATGCTTAAAGTACTCCTCTGAACTCATTCCCAAATTTTGTTTAGATCTGGACTGATCCATTCATTTTTTCACAGGTGCCCGAGTTCACTCAGCCGAGGGGTAACTGGTTCAACATCTACTCCCTCTACACCGCTTTGCACAGCGATTACCGCGCGGTGGTGGATTCCTGGGGTTTTCGTCATTTCTTCACCATCATTCCCTGCCAGTGCCCCTGGGGTTATATGCGGGCTTTGTCCGAGCGGTGGTTCCACCAGACCCAGTCCCTTCACCTTTTGGACTGTGAGGTCGTGTTGACTCCCTGGGATTGGAGGTACATCACGGGTATTGAGTTCACCGGATCTCGTGTCCCTCTGGATCTGGATATTACTCCCGCGGAGGTCCGAGCTTTACTGGGTTTCGCTGCCGATGACCGGGTCTTCAAGGCCCGCAGCATTCGGTCCGGAGCTTTGGCTGTTGATGCTGTTGGGGGCATATACGCGACGCCTTTCCCTGCAGATCGGGCCACTCGGGACATTCTGCTCCGGCGCCTGTTCCTAACCAGTATGAGGGGTTGTTTCCTAGGGAACAACTCCTCTACCATCCATTTTAGCGTCGTTGGAGCCGTCAGGGATGTAGACCGGATCGGTGACTATGATTGGGGGTCCTTCACATTTGCTTATTTCCTCCACGGTCTTCGTCTACGTTCGGAGGGACAGACAGATGCTTGGCTCAGATTCTACCACTTTCTTCTAGTGAGCCTTCTCTTCCTCTTTTCTTACTGTACTTCCCTTCATTTCATTTCCTTTTTCTGCACTGGTCGGTTACTCATGCCTTGCCTTATTTCTGTTCACAGTTCTTGGCCTACGAGCGACTTCCATGCCTGAGGCCTGTCACAACTCTCGGCCTGGACACTTATCCCAGGGGTCGTCGGTGGCACCACAGTACTTTGGAGGAGGTCCCGGTATCGGGCAGCTTCGCACATTGTCGTATTCAGCTGGAGCTGATCACTGCCGATGATGTCGTCTGGGTTCCCTACCTTTCCGAGCATCTGACTGTGGGGTTTACAGATGGGTATCCTTCCGGCCCGGAGTTCGCACTTTCCACCCGCCGCCTTACTTTGCAGAGTGTCGGGGGCTGGGTGATGTATCTGGGAGAGCGCGCATTCAGATGCGTTACTGGAGAGATCCGCATCCCGCACTCCCTTCCCTTCACCACATCCTGGCCGTTGGATTCTCAGCCCTCGGAGATTATGCTTGCGGGGGAGGATGGCCAGACGCTCTCTTCAGGTCCCAGCACGAGCGAGGCCTTTCGTATCTGGTGGGTGCCCCGCACCATCGGTCCCCAGACTCGGGCCACCTTCTTTCTTGGAGATATGGTCCCCGGCTCGGTTATGATGACTTATTGGGCCGCCTGCGTTCGGAGTCCCACTCATGCTGAGCAGATCGCCACTCTGACCCGCCAGGTAGAGCAGCTGTCATTGTACCTTCGGGTGTTAGGTCGGACCCCAGAGGATGCCTATGCATATGATCCTGACAGTACGGGTTTTGACATAGGCCCGGGCTCATCTGATGCCCCAGCGCAGCCATACATCCCTGACATGAACTTTGGGCCTCCGACATCGACGACTCCAGGGGATCAGTTCGAGGATCCCGCCTTCTTAGATGACCTCACTTTTGATTAGATCAGGCTAGGATAGGGCCTTTTGTACCTGAACCTTGCTAGATTTATTTTTTATTTCATGCACTATGTATTTGAACTCATTTGTTTATTTATGCACAGTTTTTATCATTATGATCATTCAATTGCTTTATTATTAACTGTATAATGCATGCTTTTTTGTTCATGGATATATAATGACCCTTGTACAGTCTTTTTGATACTATTTTTCACAGATGTCTTCATCAGATGTCATGGTACGTTTGGACCTTATTCCTCCCACAGGGTTGGTTGGCAGTCTTCTCCGCTGGCTGGACAGTTTATCGCCGGCCGACAGGGTTATCGCAGATGGTCTTTTGGGACATTCTTGGTCCTTATTATCCTTTCAGGTGCCAGCGGGCTTTGTGGAGGGTATTCTGAGCTATTGGGCCCCCGCCCGTCAGGTGTTCAGATTAGGGACAGTAGAGCTGACCCCCACCCTCGAGGAGTATGCTCGCTTTACCGGCCTGCCTTTGGACGGTCCTTATGCCAGGGTCACAGCTGGTTCCATGCGCCGTCAGTTCTTGACTTTCACCGGTTTGCGGAGGACAGTCTTGTTATCTATGGTCACATCAGACCATCTAGTTCCCCTACATTTCCTGATTGACCGATTCGGCTCACCCGACGGTTTTCACCTATTTTCTGGTGATTTTTCCGTATCCGAGGAGCGCTGGGGTGCTTTGAGAGTAGACATTTTGATGGCCTGTGTCATCTCAGTTTTGTACTTGCCAGCCGGACCCGATCAGTTGGATATGCGAGTTATCGCGGCCGTTAGAGCCCTTCAGGAGGATCACACCGTTCTTCCCATGATATTAGCGGATACCTACATGTCAGCCTCATATTGCCAGTCTTTCCGAGGCAAAGTATTCAGAGGGATCTCTACTTTGTTGTACGTGTGGTTTATGAGCCATCTCAGCCCCATCGGTCATCTCCGTCGCCATGGGTTTTGCTTCAGCCATGACATAACCACGCAGTTTTTGTTTCGTCCCGTGAGCTGTACTGATGCGGCCTCCTGGGCAGAATTCTTGTCGGTTATTGGGGATTCTTTTCATCTCCTGATCTACTCAGGTTATTGCTCCTTTATGAGCTTTTTGACTCACGTGCCCACCCTGGATTTCATCCCTATTGCTGGCCTGAGGGGTGTGACGACTTATCATCCCTTGGCGGTTACAGGGCAGTTTGATCAGACACAGGATTTTCACCCTTTCACGGGCGCAGCCGCCTACCGATTCCTTATATCATCCCAGACAGAGAGAGATCTACTGCGGGTATATGATCTTTGGTCTTGCAAGATCCTTGCCGAGTATAATGACGATAGCCCCATCCAGACATTCGCTTATGTGCAATAGTTGCGCGGAGACTCGGATACGGTTGGTTTGAGTCAAACTAGGGCTTTTGATGACTCTGGAGTGATTTTCCCAGATGATACCACAGATCATTCCATCTCGGCTGATTATGCCCCTAGTCGGGTTACTGAGGATACCCGACTCCGCCTGGCCTTGATTACTACTGAGGCTGAGAGGGATGCCGCTCTTGTTGAGAGAGATGATGCCATTCTGGCTAGAGATGCTGCCATTGCTGACAGAGATGCCATTGTATTTCAGACCAGGGCAGTTATAGATGCTCATTCTGAGACTGTCAGTCGAGCCACTGCTTTATTGGATCGCATCGACATGATGGGGCAACAGATTGCAGGGGATGCTGATGCTTCAGATCTATCCACCACTTTATCCATCCTGCTTCAGCTAGTTTCAGATTTGTAGATTATTTTATTTCCTGCATAGACTATGTCAGTTTCATCGGTTATCGAAAGAGAAATCTTGTAACAAAATGACTTATATATGTAGACATGCATTTAAATTTAGTCAATTTCCCTTTTTGTCGTATCGTTGCCTTTCATTTGATCTTCATTTTATCCAGCTGACCATGATTTTTAAATTTCGCTTTCTTTCTCTTCTCCAGTCTTGATGGAGATTTGACAGATATTGTCGCACCCCTGTTGATTTCATCGGATCGAGTCTTAGATTTCAGCTAACTGTTTGGTTGGGCTAGGGTTATGTCATTTGAGATGAAGCTGATTAGTCGGCTGGTTTTGGGAAGGTTACGAGGGTATAGGAAGGTTTATATGGTTGTTGGGAATTGGTTTTGGTTAGAGAAAGTATTATTTTTAAGGAATCGAACCGTGCCATGATGGCTGCCTACGTACCCCCACAAGTTGGGAGATCAGGTCCTACGTAGTTCGTTCCTCAAAGAAAAAGGGAAACTGATGATTCAAGCGTAGAACCGCTTCACCGAGTCGGAATTGAGGGGCTGTGGAAATACCTCACCATCCATTTCTTGCAATATGACGGCTCCTCCGGATAGCACTTTCTTAATCACAAAAGGTCCTTCCCAGTTCGAGGCAAACTTCCCCTTGGCTTCGTCTTGACAAGGCATGATTCTTTTTAGCACTAGGTCATTTTCCTTGAACTTCCGAGGTCTTATCCTTTTGTCGTATGATCGAGAGATCCTTTGTTGATATAATTGACCGTGCCAAACAGCAGCCACCCTCCTTTCATCAATTAGGGCCAATTGGTCGTATCGACTTTGCATCCAATCCTCCTCGCTTATCTGAGCATCGATCAATATTCTGAGGGATGCCATCTCAACCTCAATTGGCAGAACAGCCTCCATTCCATATACCAAAGCGTAAGGGGTTGCCCCTGTAGAAGTACGTGTTGACGTTCTGTATGCCAACAGGGTGAGGGGTAGCAAATCCGGCCATCCCCGATGATTAGCAGACATTTTCGCCATGATCTTCTTGATATTCTTATTTGCAGCCTCCACTGCCCTATTCATCTTAGGACGGTAAATGACAGAATTGAGGTGCTTGATCTTAAACTGGTCGCATACTCCTTTCATGAGGGCGTTGTTCAAATTCTTGGCATTGTCGGAGACCAAAACCTCAGGTTGCCCGTATCGACAAATGACATTATTCCTGATAAAACCTACGATGATCTCCTGAGTTACTTTGGGGAAAGAAGCTGCTTCTACCCATTTAGTGAAGTAATCGATCATAACGAAAATGAATCGGTGTCCGTTGCTTGCTTTGGGCTCTATCGGTCCGATTACATCCATTCCCCACATTTAGAATGGCCACGAGGAGGTCATACAGTGCAGTTCATTGGGAGGCGTATGGATCACATTACCGTGCGCCTGGCACTGGTAACACCGTTTGACATGATCATCGCAGTCGGCTTTCAGTGTTAACCAATAATGCCCCGCTCTCAAGATCTTTTTGGCCAGCATCGGTCCACTCATGTGTGGCCCACACACTCCACCATGTATTTCGTCCATAATCCTTTGGGCCTGCGTCTCATCTACGCATTGCAACAGTCCCAAACCAGCATCCCTCTTGTAGAGTGAATCCCCACTCAGGTAAAACTTCATTGCCATCTTTTGAATTCTCATCCTCTCAGCTCGGTTTACTTGGTCGGGAATGGATCTATCCCTCAGATATTCCCTTATGTTGTGATACCAAGACTGCTTCGGCATATCCCTCGGAAAGCGATATCTTCGAACTCTCGCATCAATTGGATAACACAACGATGGTACGGAAGTAACCGGAGCTCTTTTGTGTTGTACACCCCGATCGCCTGTCTGATTACCAGTTCTGAATCCCCGAACACCGCCAGTCTTTTCACTCCCATATCGCGGGCAAAACGGAGTCCCAATATGCATCCCTCGTACTCAGCTGTGTTGTTCGAATTACTGAACTGCAATTTAGTTGCCACAAGGTATTGCTCCCCGATGATAGAGACCAGGACTGCTCCGGCTCCTGCCCCTTCAGTATTCATGGCACCATCAAAATACAACTTCCAGAACTGTCCCTCGTCATCACATTTCGTGTGTAATACCCAAAATACATCTTCGCCCGGTAAAGGAGTTTCTAACGGCTCCATCCCCCCTGATGGCGTTTCTGCCAGCTGATCTGCAATTCCCTGCCCTTTCATGGCTTTCTGAGTTACGTATACAATGTCGAACTGCTGTAAGATTAACTGCCATCTTGATAGTCGACAGTTTAGCATGGGCCTTTCAAAGATATATTTCAGGGGATCCATTCTCGATATCAGGTACGTAGTATGCCCATGGAGTTAGTGCTGTAATCTCCCTGCAGCCCAGGCCAAGGCACAACAGGTCTTCTCGATGGGAGTGTAATTCTGTTCACATCGGCTAAATCTCTTGCTGAGGTAATAGATGGCCTGCTCTTTACCTGCCTCATTCTTCTGTCCCAGCATACATCCCATTGCAATGGCATTGACCGATATATACATAAACAGAGGGATCCCATCCATCGGGGGTACCAGCACTGGTGCCTTTGTTAGCTACTTTTTAATGGTCTGAAAGGCTATCTGACATTGCTCATTCCACTCTTGGGAAGCATTATTCCTTAATAGTTTGAAAATCGGCTCGCATGTAGTCGTCAAGTGGGATATGAAGCGGCTGATGAAGTTTATTCTTCCTAGGAATCCTCTTATCTCCTTCTTTGTGTGAGGTGCCGGCATATCCACAATGGCCTTAATCTTTGTCGGATCCAACTCAATGCCCCGATCACTAACCAGGAATCCCAAGAGCTTTCCCGACTGCACTCCGAAAGCACACTTCGCCGGATTGAGCTTCAAATTATATTTTCTGAGCCGATCGAATAGCTTTTTGAGATGGGTTATATGATCAGATTCTACCCTTGACTTCACGATAATGTCATCCACGTAGACCTCTATCTCCTTGTGCATCATGTCGTGGAACAGGGCCATCATGGCTCTCTGATAAGTAGCCCCCGCATTTGTGAGACCGAAAGCCAATCGTCTATAGCAGAAGGTGCCCCAAGGGGTGATGAAAGCGGTCTTTTCCTGATCTTATTCCGCCACCATTATCTGATGATACCCCGCAAAGCAATCAACAAAAGAGTACATCTCGTACTGGGCTGTGTTATCCACCAGGATGTGTATGAAAGGCACCGGGAAGTTATCCTTGAGACTGGCCTTGTTTAGATCTCTATAATCAACACATACCCTCACCTTCCCTCCAGGCTTAGCCACTAGGACTACATTGGACAGCCACTCTGGGTAAGTGGACACCATAATGATTCCTTCCCTGAACTGTTTGATGATCTCTTCCTTCACCTTCAAGCTCCACTCCGGTTTCAACTTTCTTAGTTTCTGCTTGACAGGCCTGAAACCCTCCTTGATGGGCAACCGGTGTACCACAATGTCTGTGGACAATCCGATCATGTCCTCATGAGACCAGGCAAAGACATCCTCATACTGGCTTAGCAACTCAGTTATTTCCGCTTTCTGGCTAGGGGTAAGGTCTGTCCCTATCTTGAGCTCTTTGGGTTTGTCAGGGGCTTCGATATCTATGGTGATGGTTTGGTCTAAGTTGGGTTTGGGTTTATCCTCGACCCATCCTTTGATCTCATCAGGCGCGTCGTCGTAATCTGTCTCGTCTTGCTCAATGCCCATTAAATTGAAATCCAGCTCAATATCAAAATCATAGTCATCATTCAAATTTGAAAGACCGTTTGTTAGGCAAGGATTACTCAAATTGGTACACCTGACATGAAACAAAATATTCGCCATATATAAGTCATTTTCCACAACGATCACATTTTCAGATAACATGACGAAACGACATAATTATGCAAAATACAAAACAAAAAATGAACTTTTTCATCCTCCCATCCTCTGGGATCTACCACCCTGATGTCGTGTTTTACCCTTGTTTGGATATCACTGGTTCCATTGTCCAGTTGTCGATGGTCATATCAGACGGAATGCGCTGGATGAAAGGTGGCTTCACATCAGAAATTTCCCCGATGACTACGGATACATCGCCTGAGTCCCTCTTCCTACCTTCTTCAGGAATAATTAGCCCTGCCCAATCGATGACAGGCACACCTTGTTGGGCTCCCGGTGGCGTGACAACATCTTTCCCATCTCCATTGCTTGTTAATTGTCCGGGGATATAGCATCTGGTTTCGAACTTTTGCGCGACCTCCTGTAGGAAACTTTCCCTCTTGGTCGACTCATCACTTGTGGGGGTCCACTCTTCATCCCCTATCCCAATCACAGGCTTGCTAGTCCCTAGTTCATTGTTGACCTTGGTCATCGAACTTCTGGCCAAACGAGTCGGGGCCGCGCCTTGACGGTGTCTCCGTGGTACGCCTTCACGATATCCCAACCCTGCCTTGCCTATCTGCTGTGGTAGTTGAATGGGCTCGGTGATTCCTTGACTGCTCTTTCCTAACCCTGGTCTAGGTTGAAATTTCATTCTCATCATTTCTTTTGCAACGAAGGTAAGTTCTGGAGAGATCTTAGGTTTCACGGCTGGAGCTCCTAGGCATCTGTAGTGGGGAGTGCTGATTTCCAGCGCCTGAAAGCTGGCAGGTGCCGCCGACTCGTCCACATTAATCACCGGCAGGCCATTTCCTGGAAGGAGAAGGGTCATCACACTCTGTCGAGATCGTCACCAGATTCCCGTCGATGATAAGTTTGATTTGCTGGTGCAGCGTGGAAGGAACTGCCCCGGCCATTTGTATCCATGGCCTCCCCAACAACAGGTTATAACTTGCCGCAATATCTAGGACTTGGAAAGAGATATCAAAAGTACAAGGTCCTATTTCCACCGGCAATTCTATCTCTCCAATTGTATCCCTTTGGGATCCGTCGAAGGCTCGCACCACTACATGACTGGTCCGTAGGCACTTAGGATTGATGTTCATCTTCTGCAATGTAATGAGGGGACAGATATTCAACGCCGATCCCCCATCAATCAGCACCCCATTCATAATATAACCTGAGGAGATTACCGCAATATGCAGTGGTTTTCAATGCCCCCTTCCCTCTTTAGGGATATCATCATCCGTGAACAATATTACATCACTCTCCAATAGATGGTCCACCAGATGGCCGAAACCTTCCTTGCTAATTTCTTTGGGAACGTATGCCTCCTCTAGGACTTTCGCCAGAATTTTGCAGTGATCACTGGATGATAACACCAAATCCATGATTGATGTCAGGGTCGATGCCTCGCTTAATATCTGGATCCCCCTTGCTTCAGGATGATCCATCTTCCTTAAGAATTCCATGGCTTTTTCCTCGGATATCTCTTCATTTTTCTTCGTTTTGCTTTCAATGACTCGTCCAGAAAGACATAAGGGATTCCCCTTTGTTGTTACAGAAGCACAACTGGCCGCTTCCTCTGACACTCCCCCGTAATTCCATGGTACCGTTTTTAGACTGTGGACAGGGATTTGCGGCCTCGCTGTAAGGGTGAGGGGTTTCAGAGCTGCTAACTTGACAGGCCCCTCTATGATATTTCTGCTTACACCCATCAACCTAATTGGCGCTCCCCGTGTACTCCCGTGATCACTTATCATGTTGATCATTTCATCAATTTTCTTTACGTAATTCAGCCTTGACGGCCCCTCGGCTTCACTAGCTTCCGCCACATTGACCCCCCCTGCATCATGCCTAGGCAGGGGATTGACTTTAACATTTGGGGAGTCTGGTTGTTCCACCACAATTTCCCCACTATCAATCAAGTTCTGAATTCTGTGCTTCAGCGTCCAACATTCCTGCGTATCATGACCAGGGGAACCTGAGTGGTATGCGCATCGCTTGCTTAGGTTAAACCTTCTTCCTTTCGGGTCACTTGGGGGTGCCAAATCGACTATTTTCCTCTGGGCTATCAACACTGCCAAAACCCGCTCAAGAGGATCCCCGAGTGGGGTGAATACTCGATTTTTCGGGGTCTCGAATCTCCTTCGCCCGTCCGTCCTCTGATCAGTGAAGTTAGGCTGTCGGGATGGTCCCACTCTCTGTATCTGTGCTGGAGGATTGTTCTCCGCCTTTCTAGCTGATCCCTGCAGGATGAGGGAAACATCTTCTTCCTTTTTCTTTTGGACCCTGCGGGAAGTGCTGCCGTAGTTCCCACTTTGGATTTGTTCTGCAGCTATTTCCAGAGCCGTGAAATCCCGAATCTTGCCAGACTTCAAACCCATATCCACCATTTCTCCGTGTTTTATCATCTTGGCAAAAGGTCTTCCAATCCCCGATATAACCCGCTCATAATAAGGTGCCTCTTGAATATCCACGAAGGTCATCACCATCTCCGACTCGCTCATGGGGGGATTCACCTGTGCAGCCATACCCCTCCATCGCTGTGCATAATCCTTGAAAGATTCCTTTGGTTGCTTCTTAATTTTCGTCATTTGATATCTATCAGGGGCCATTTGTGCCTGGAAGCTATATTGTGTTAAGAAGGTATGGGCCAACTCCTCCCAATTGTGGATCCGGGCATTATCAAGACGGGCATACCAAATTCTTGCCTCTCCCGTCAGGCTCTTTTGGAATAACTGCATTCTTAGACCCTCGTCTTCTGCATAAGATCCAAGCTCCCCGATGTATATTTTCATATGTGTATAAGGATCCCCCTTCCCATTGTATTTCTCAAATTCGGGAATTTTAAACTTCTCCGGGTATCTGGTTCCGGGGAAGACACATAGATCTGAATAATTAACCCTGCCTAGGAAGCCTATGCCTTTTAGAGATTGGATGGTCTCCTCCATTTGTTTCATTTTCTTCCGAAGGTCGTCAGTGTCTCCTTCCTCTGGAATCGTAATCACTGTCCGGTTAGGTATAGGGATGGCCTTTGGGACGACTGGCTCGCCCTTAGGTTGGGGTGGATCCTCTTTAGGTGGATCCTGTCTAGGTAGCAATTGTTCTTTCAGCATCATGGCCATTTCCAACATCTGTTTCTTGAAATCATCAAATTCCTCACGAGATATGGAACCAGGATTAGTAGGTGGAAGATCAGCCATTTCAGATGTAGAGTCTTGGGCCCTCTTAGATTGCGAACACGTTTGAGGAGCAATCCTACAGAAACAAAGGTTCGAAGTTTAGTCCTGGGCAATGAAAGGATATAGATGCATGCTAAAGCTGTAACTTTTGTGTTTTGGGTTTTTTAATCTTTCTCTGCAAAACAACATGTTAGCGATCCCTTATTGCAATAATAAATGCTAGACTCGACTTATTATGCTTCCCCAGTTGTTCCCTGCAAAACATAGAGGTTAGTAATTTCCTTTGACAAGAGGGGAGGCATATATGAATATGGAATGGGACTATGACATTTATATGTGCGAACGTAAAAGGGCATGAAGAGACTTTTCCTGCGCTGCGTTGATCTGAGGTTGACCTATCCTAAGGTTACTCTCGCGGGCTTTTCGGCATGAAGGTCCCCAAATCTTCGCAATCTACTCGTCTGAATCCTTTCGATTGGAGCAGATTTGGGTGGTGCATTTCCTGAGCCATCTCCGGGGAGCAGCCCCTTCGAGTCCAGTAATAAGCAACCGACAGGTTCGCCTCAGGAGGAGATACACTCTCAACATACATTCACATTCATCGTCCTCACCGTATGCAAATGATTACTTTAAAGTAAAGCAATTCCATTCAATTATTCATTTATTGGACAAAACACACATTCACACAACAAAAAGTAAAAAAGGTCAAAATATCGCATGCACACACACATATTCATGAATTTTTAAAGGATAGGATAGCATCAAGATTTGAACGCGGCTTAAGCCCTCTAATATCCCCAGCAGAGTCGCCAGCTGTCGACGCCGGGAGGGATCGCCTCCGTTAGGATATTTATCCTTTCCGATTTTAGCCTTCTCATTAGATGATTTTCGGAAAAGGTCAGCATGAATGTCGACGGGGTTTTGAAATATCATTTTTTATGATGAGCCAATTAATCAGAGTCGCCAGTTGGTATATTTGAAATGGATGTACCAACTCATCCGAGTTTCGTTCTTTTGTAAATCGCTGGCTCATATGTGACTCAGAATTAATTGGTCTGCAAACCGAGATTCATAGAGTTCGGGGGCTTGCTTAAGCGAGGGGAAGGTGTTAGGCACCCCCCGACTTCCGTGAAACACGGTTACCGCAATCTTGATACTTTCCTATCCTTTAATTCATAAAAAGTGTATGTGTGCGCGTGTGTGTGTGCCTACGTGAATGTTGTGGTGATTTTACATGAAGAAACCATTTGGGTTTTTTGGAAAAGTCGTGTTTTCTTTTAGGAATGCTTTAGAATGTCCTTCGGCTTATACGAGAAAGCTTTATGAGAAAAGGTTTGATTTTAATTGTCAAAACTGTGAGATTTCATTAGGTGTCGTTTTGGCAAAACAAGAGTTTTCTAAACCTTCGTCAAAATAGGAATCGAGATCTATACGTTGCTTTCGTAACTCAAATGATGGGAAACCTCTAGGATCTCTTTAACCCTATGCACAAAGATTTAATAAAACATTATTTATTTTGTATAAAACCATTCTTGTGATGTCTTTGGAAAAATGACTTTCTTTAGCTTTTCGTTAAAGAGGAATCGACATTCATTAGCACTCCCAATTTTTTGCCTCGTGATTCTAATAACCTAATTTGATTGGTTTTATGGAAATCTTATCGTTTAGCTTTGAAATCAATTTCGTGTCATAAACCAAATCAAGCATTAAAATGCGTTGGGCTATTCACGGGCATGTAAGCCATCAAAATAACCCCAAACGCCCACAATCACATATTTTCACTATGACGGGGCCTTAAACACGATTCTCGCCTTGGCGTCGTTTTAAGGCCCGACGATTACATATTCACAATGAAAACTACATCGTTCCTACTACATACATCAAAAGATGTCCATCATCGGATTTGGACCACGGGGTCGCGTTCCTAGGCTCACACCCGAAATTTTTCACATACCACAAAGCGGAGATTACAAGAAATAACTAACACGGATAATCTAACAATGCCAAGACATCCTAAAATAGCAACCTAAGGGAACCACGCCCCATATATCACCGTAAAACAAACAAAAAAATCAATAAATGAATATCATCGGGTTATTAGGAAGAATTTTGTTCCGATGGAACCCTCACTAATAATCCCTAATTCATTATTCCACCATGAATTATATGAAAACTACATTTAATTTAACCAAATAATATGATAGAAATTGCAATAATAAGGAGATTTTCACCTTGCAAATGATATCAAAGTGGATGTAAACTTGTGTATTTGAATAGAATGAGAAGTGGATATGATACAATCAAATCAAAAGAGTATAAGTCTTCTCTTTTTTCTCCCTTTCTCTCCTCTAACCTCCTGTATGGTGAATGAGGGATGAGATGAAATAGGCTGGCCAGAGCCAGCCACAGATGGATCTGCGGCTGGCCGCAGATTGATATGCGGCTGGCCGTAGATTGATCTGCGGCTGGCTGGCCGCCACCCATCCACTCAGCTGATTTTCGGTTTCCGTGTTTCGAGTTTCGTGTTTTCAAAAGGCGCACTTATTGGCCGCAGATCAATCCGCGACTGGCTGGCTTGACTTTCTCGATTTTCGTGCTACGCCTCGATTCTCGTGTTGTGACGACGATTTTCGCCGACAGGCTCGTATTTTGCAGTCCGGGAATTACTGGGAGACGTGCCACATCATTCGGGAATGCTCATTTCGGACGGCCTTGTTGTCATGTTGGTTTTGATTTGCAAATCGTCGCGGTGGCGCCGAGTGTTTGTACTTGCGCCCCTCCTTCGCTCTCATAAGCCGTCTCAATGGACGAATTTGCCCTCCTGTCAGGGTTAGTATACGAAGTGCAAAATTTGGGTGTCTACAGTTATCTTAATCTATAAATTATGAAATATTAAACCTATGATATATAAGCTTAATTAAGGTATTACTAGACTTAATTAAACATCCTAAACATGATTAGCAAAAATCTAAGTTTAATTAGTAAGAATTAAATCAAAATTAAAAACTTTAACCAATAGAAATTGAGCCAGGAGTGTGCAAGCATGTGTTCAACACACTCCAGCACAACTAGGACTCTAGGATCAGATTGCAAGCAACACAAGTAACAAGGCTAGGATATTTATGGAGGCAAAATGTGAAAAAATGACCTAAAAACCCTAATATGCAAGTTCTATAAATGGGACATCAAACCGATCATGTAAACTACGAAATCTTGAAGCCTATACACTTATTTATCAAGCCAAAATAAGCCTCTACAATTGTAAGAACAGGATCAAAGATCAGAAATCAAAAGTAGCTCAAAAAGGTGTAAAAACCCTAATTTTATATTAAATCTTTAAAGCTTTGTTAGATGTTAGGTTTAGATGTTTAGGGATGTGTAATAACATGTTAATAAGTGATCTGGGTTGTCAAATCATGTTTACATAACATCTAGGTATGAAAATTAAGCAAAAATAGCCAACTGTTCTTGACAGTCAAGAACTGTCTGACAGGCTGTTTTGTCAGACCTTTTGATGCCTTTAATTTGTTTGTTAGATCAATTTTAAAGCATGAATTTTTAGTATGCCATGTTAGCTATGACAACCAATTGGTAGAATGTGTAAATTATCTCTAGGATGGAAGCTTTTGGTGGTCAAAACCCGTTGACCGCTCACGGATGGTCATTTTCTGGGTAACCCAGAAACGTATGAACATTCTGACAGTTCACTGACAATCTTTGAAGCAACCCAGATCGTGTCTAGATGATATTTAATATGTTGTTTCTTGATATGAACATGATCTCTAGTATGTTAACAACAATTTTGAACCTTTAAATAACATTAACAGTAATTAAATTGAACGGAATTAATGGTCAAACGGTATTAACCGTTATGACTGGATGAGTTTCTAGGTAACTCAGAAACTCAATAAGAGTTTCATCCGGCTAGTTTGACTTGATCAAATCTTGATCATGTGATGTTGTTTAACCCAAACAAACACATGTCGTTACTCTTTACCATGTGTGCTATAACGAGCAACAAAGATTGAACTCAAACAATAACTCAGTAAGAATTAATTTAAGGTCAAAAGTCCCAATTGGACCATGACCGGCTGTTCTTCATGAAGAACACATTTAGCGACACTCTCCTTCCTAATTCCCAGAAAACTAAGATTCTATGCAGTCCGTCGCTATAGCCCTTTTGCGACGGTTTTAAATAAAAATTAATAAAAATAATTAAATAAATATTAAATAATTCACAATAATTAATAATTAAATATTTAAAATTCATTTTTAATTATATTTAATAATTTTTAATATTCTGATATAATTTTTAATAATTATTTAATTTAATATATAATAAATGATTTAAAAATGATATTAATGTATTTAAATTAGTTTAAATGATAATTAAATCATTTAAATATATTACTCAGTTTCCAAAATTATTATAAATAATAAATAAATTATTTTAAATAATATACTAAGTATTTGAAAATATTATAAATGATAATTAAATCATTTAAATATTAAACTAAGTTTTAAAAATTATTATAAATAATAATTACATCATTTAAATGATAAAATACATTCTAAAAATATTATTAATGATAAAATAAATCATTTAAATAATATTCTATCTATCTAAAATTATTCTAAATGATAAATAAATTATTTAAATAATATTTTAATTATCTAAAATTATTCTAAATGATAAATAAATCATTTAAATAACATATTAAATGTTTTAAAAATATTCTAAATGATAATTAAATCATTTAAAAATATTCCTAAGCTTGTAAAATTATTTAAAAATATTTCTAAGCTTATAAAAATTATTTAAAAATAATATTAAGCTTCTAAAACTGTTATAAATAATAAATAAATTATTTAAACTAATATTTAAGTTTCCAATTGAAGTTTTATTGAATAACCTATGTGTTTAGCTGTCTAAAGTCGCGACCGAGATACCGAATCGATGTCGAACCTTCATGAAACTTGTCTAATTTAATTAAATAAATATTATTATAGATTCTAATGTTTATTATTGATATGAATAGACATAAATAGACTACCCAACGTTGATAAACAGCGTGAAACTTAACGTACTACGTTAAGGCAAGTCTTCTAATCTTCTTATATTTAAGCAAGTATTATACATCTTGCTCTCAATTATTACAAAGTTATTGCTTCTTGTTCAGCATAACTTAAGAAATGAATCATTATTCATATATTGCTTGATGGAGCTTAATTGTTGTGTCAAACCAAATTGTATGGTAAGACATCTTATACTGAGAAATGAAACACCTTGATGTAAGGTTATAAATCATCGATTATATATTGACATAAATTGTAGGATGATATGCATACTCCTAGGATATTGGTTAGGCTGATCCCCTACCAGATATCTAAAAGTCAAGCTTTTCTAAGTCATTGAAGACTGATAGAACTGATTGAAACACATGGTTCATGTACTAAACCCTCAGTTATACATCGTTGACATCTTTCAAATCAAACACATGGTGTTTATGTTTTCAAATAAACTTGCTGAGCATTTGTAGCTCATTCTTGCATATATCTTCTTTTGCAGTTTAAATGATAATCCTGGTACTTCTGGGACAGACAAAGGAAAAGGCCATGTTAATTACTTTTAATTACTATTTTGAATAATTCAAGTCTTTTATAGGCTTTGTTGTAATAACTTAGTACTGAAAATGATGCAACCGAACTTAATGATATGAAATATATTATCATCCTTTATTATATCGAATGCGTTATACTCTGATCTTTACATTGTTTAGCATAGTTGTACTAAGTAAGTACAGTATCTATATGAATTATACATCTGAATGAGGGTATTTGAATGATATTGAAAGTCTTATAAGCTTGAGGTTACACTTAATGAGCGCCGGTAAGGTGCCACTTTTACCGGAATGTGCCCCTCAGTTCTATGGACAATCTTATCTTTAATACTGTGAATGTCAGATAGATAGAAAATATCGATATGAAAGAGGTATTTATGAGATATAAATCTATACATCCAAGTGAGGGTATCCAAACACAGTTAACGTTCTGACGAGAACTATTATCTGTTATGGAATACTGTGAACTTTGGATAGATAGAAATTATATTTTATGGAATATTTATATTTAAATAGTATCACGTGAGCACCAAATCTGCTACAGGAAGTGTAGAGAATTTAGGGGCGTCACACTCCTACCCACACTTGGATTCAATCACAAAACACATAAATTATCTCTCCAAAACAAAACCCTTACACGGCTCATACTCCAAATCTCACTCCAAATAGTATTTCTCTGTTTTCTACTCCAAAGTTGCACGGGTTTTTCTCTTTGCATGAACAAGAGCTCTTGGGCTAGAAGAATGTTGTCAGTGATACTCCTACCAGAGATGAAGGCAAATTGGGCTCTGTCAATAAGAGATGGAAGAACCATCTTGAGTCTGTTTGCAAGAAGTTTAGAAATACATTTGTAGAGAGTGTTGCAACAAGATATAGGTCTAAAGTCGGACATGGAGCTTGGGTTATCTGTCTTAGGAATTAGCGCAATGGCTGTAGCATTAATTCCGCTGGGCATATGACATGTATTGAAGAAGTAGTGAACAGCAGAAAACATTCGAGGGCTCCAAGTAGGGTAGAGAGAGAAGCTCTTCTTTCTCTCTAGGAAACCCCCCTCCCCCCACCTCTTCCGGTCTCTTCTGTTCTTCACCCAGCTCCCCCTCCTTCTTGCGGCCCACCCTTTTCACTTGGGAGTTTAGGATCTGATCTAGAAGGAGCTTGGTGTGTTTTGGGTTTGTTCAATCTTGTTGGTCGGAAGCTGCTGGGTTTGGTCTGTCGGAGGCTCCTTCCCCTTCCTCCTCCGTGTCCCTCTTTTCATTCGGCCCACCCGGTTCCCCTCCCTCCCTTCACCACCTTTTTGGCCCACCATCTCTTCTCTTCATCCTATTTATCAGGCTGGCTGCGGCTCTAGCTTGTTCGGCGACTGGGTTTGGACCTTCCCGAAAATTACTTCATCTGATCTATTGTATGCAAAAGTTCGGGGCTTTAGATTATGGGATTTTCTTTTGTGCAGATTAGTAAGGGACTTTGACTTTAGTGGGTTCAGGTTGAGGAAGTTATGATCTGATTTGATGATTGTTTGGGGCAAAGGCTTTGGGGTTTCGGATCTTGGTGGTCTGTTGGGTTTGGATTTTTTTGGAAGTTGGGTTGTTTTGGATCTGGTTTTTCTTACTCCAGATCTTGTTTCGATTTGTCAAAATCTGGGTCTGGTATTGTTCTCTTTCCGGTGGCTTGCGAACATTTTCTATTCGCAGATATTTCCAATCTGTCTTTATACTTTTATTGCCTATCTAATTTTGGTCAGATTTGGATGTTCTTCGATTTTATTGATCTATGTTTCCCCTTTCTATCTGATTTATTGGGGTGTTCTATCACGGGAGCATTAAGCTTGTTTTGTTCCGGTGGTTGTTGTCGGAGCATCATGCTCGGTTGTTTCTCCATTCTTTTCCTGATCTGGATGCATGTTATCGTCTTTTTTCCATGTTCAGATTAGGTTTGTTTGGTCTGATTTTCTTGTGGATCTGTTGTTGGACTTCCGTTGCGTTCCCAGTCTCGGCGTCTTCGAATTTCCGGTGAAGCTTTGTCGCTGGTTGTCTGCTTTGCAGTATAGTACAAGTGGGGCCCATATGGGATCTGATGGGATGATCTGATGATAGTGTGGTGCAGATAGGGCCCACGTTTTTTTAAAATTTTAAATTTAGATTGGGCTGCTAGTTTGCTGCTTTTTTTGTTGGTTCTTGCTGATTCATTTCAGTTGTTCCCCCACGTGGACTTTGTGATTTGCTGATGATGTAGTTTGACGCGTGGGTCGGGCTTGTTTCATCTGATGGGCTCATGTGGTGGGCTCTTACCGGATGTGCTGCTCTCAGTGAAGTCCTGTAGGCATAATTGAATGTTGATGGTCTCACTTGATTGCTATTTATTTCATTTTCTAAGTTAGTTAATGTTTTATTTAGTTGTTGTTTTTGCCTAACCTCGGGTTGTGAGGAAAATTATAATTAGGTTAGACAATTGGTTCCTAGTTCTTATCTAGGTGTTTTAATCCTTTCGGGAGAAAGGGTTATGCTATGATCTTCATTGTAATATTCTTGATTTTTGCAATTTATACAAACAAATTTAGCAAAAAAAAAGTAGTGAACTGCAGCAGAGAAATCAACTCCAATAATGTCCTAACAATGAAGAAAAAAATTTACATTGAAACCATCAGGACCAGGACTTTTATTTTTGTAACGACCGCGAATTTTGCATGGCTTTGTAATATACGCTTATGATCATTATTTAATGAATGAATTTTTATTAATATTATTTTGTGTTATGTGCTTAAAGGTTATGTAATAATCTAGATTATGTATTTGCAATGATATTAAGTGTTGTTATTTGATAGGACTTATTAAAATATTTTCGGAGAAATACCGCTAAAATTCTATTCGCGGGTTACTATTTGCGTGGGCACTATTCGCCCCAAAAACGTCTTTTTCGTTTATTTCGACTTTTCTAATTTTGTCATGGTGTTAATGTAATTGATTAATAATCAAGTGTTGGATTTTATTTTAGCCAAATTAGGAGTTAATTAGAAGCCCCAAATTGCTTAAGGGTGGCCCAAACCCATGATCCATGACCACGACCCGACCCACGACCCAACCCATGACCCATGAGGGAAATGGGTTAAACCATCAGCTGAGCAATTGAATGAAGAAGAAGAACACGGATGAGAGGAGAAGGAACAAAGGAATGAGAACATTTTGGGTAGAGCAAATTCTTGCATTTGGGAGAGCAAAAGGGAGGAAGAACAATTGGGAGAATGGGAGGGGAGTTTCCCACACATGGGAAAGGCCAACTTCAGCTTCCCATACATGGGGAGCTGATCACACCAAGCATGCTTAACCATTCCCTCCTCCAAGGAAGCTCAGTTCATCCCTCTATATATACCACCCCTTGCTTGCCTTCCATTCCTTTGCTTATTGTTGCTAAGTTAGAATCCAGAAATTTAGAGAGAGTTGTGAGAGTTGGTGCACGGGTGGTTTGAAGGAAGAAGAAGAAGTGGTGTAGCAGCTGGTTATCAATCCTATTTTCATCCTAGAAGTTGCTTCAAGAGGTTAGTGTTTTGGAACCAAACTCATTTCCATGGTTGCTTCAGTTTTCAGTTTCATATTGCTTGTTTATGAGAGTATATGTTGCTGAAATTGTTTGGTTAGTTCATGAGTTGATATAAATGTGGTTAACTCTTTAAAAGCCTTAATAATGATCAATGAAAGTGGAACAATGTTTGATAATCAAAACCTTTGCATAAGAAATCAAGAATGGACATTAATGGACTGTTGGACAATTATGGACTGATTTGGACAATTTATGTACTTTGTTGTAAATATAGCTTTTGGTTGGTTATTTTGGTTGTGTTAGATGGTAGAGAATTGTTGCCATGTTCTTAGAGGCATGTGGGTAATGATATCATTTGGAAATCTGGACTAGAACATAATTAAACTCTACTCCAATATGAGTTTGTAAGTTATGCCCACAAACTGTTTGATTTAATGCCCAAGAGAAGAATTTCTCTAAGAACTTGAGAACTAGGTGTTGATTAATTAATGAAAGGATGTTATGTTTCTTAGCTTAGCAATAGAAGCATGTTTTAAGTTATATTGACTGGTTGCATAATAGCTAAGACACAAGGAGGAAGAATGAATTGGCCTAACCTTGAGTTTCGTTGAAAACTAGTGTGAACTGTGGCCTTTGATTTAATTCTGGTAACGTTATGTTATGTGTGTAATTTTAAGCTTTTGGGGTATTATAATGTCCTGAGTTAGTAAGCCGTAGGCTTTGGAACGAACGCATTTCGACCTCGGATGAGGGAGTTATGGCGTTTGGGAGAAAAGGGTACCCAATCTGTCCAAAATAGTGAAAACTTAGCCTTGGAGGGACTTTCGGGACAATTTTATGGCTAGTAAACGAGTCTGTAAAATTATGAATCCATGAGGGTTTTGTAGTCCATGTTATAAGCTTTTCATAGCCTCCGGAACGGCCTAATTCCGATTTATAACGAAGAAGTTATGAAGGTTTGAAGTTTGTATGTCAAACTGCCAAAATTGGAAGGAAACCAAGCCTTGGGGGCCAGGCCATGGGCGCGGGCGCGCTGGGGGGTGGGGCGCCGCGCGGGCGCGCTGGGGGCTGCTGGGCGCAGGTGGGGCGCGCGTGGGCGCGCGCTGGGCGCATGGGCTTGACAGCTCTGACATACTTTAGTAAAATGGGCGTAACTTTCTCATACGAACTCCAAATTGGATGATTCAAGGTGATTCGGAAAGCTAAGAAGTAGAGCTATAACTTCCATTATTTAGAACTATAATTTAATTCCTTGATCAATTTTTAAATTGGCCATTTTTAGGACTATTGTGCATTAGGAAGCAAAAAGAGGGCGTCGTGCATGCACGTATGTAACGTGTAATGTTTCCAACGCTAAAAGTTATTGTTTTAAGTTCTAGAACTTGTACATTATGGTTTATAATGACCTTTAGCTTTAATCAATGATGAGCTAGACAAGTGTATGAGCATGCTAAGCTTATGCAAATGGGGCAAATCGAGTGTGCGTTGTGCAAACGCCGAAACATCGTATCATGTGTGTGTAACCTTATTTGATATTATGTTTCTAATTAGAATGAAACCTTATTGAGTAATGTAAACCAATATTTGACATTAATTATGTGGCTAATTGGTATGTGGATATGTACTTAAATGTGTAGAACTTTTGAAGGACGATTAACGTCGAGTTATTAGCAAGCGCGTAAGGCAAGTTCTTCTTTAACCCTTGTCTAACCCTTGTGTTGGGCAAGTTCTCTAACTCCATTCATTTACCATACTAAATGCAAGTTCCTTATCTTGTACAATAGACGTATATTGTGCAGATTTTCTAATTCTTGTTTAAGTTGATATTGCACAAATATTCTATATTTTTCTAAATTACACCAATGTGGTGTATTGAGCAAGTTTTCTAATCCTTGTCTAGTCCTCGTGCTAGGCGAGCTTATTAACTTCATTCGATTATATTCTTACGAATGCTATTTAATGTTCAAAGTTCATATTTACGCAATACGTAGATTATTGTGTGAATTCCATACTTATGCGAATCTTTCATATTTGCACAAGCGTTCAAGATATGTTATTCACATAAACTATTAAAGCTTTTTAAGTTCACATTATGCATGAACTGTTTACGAAGAGTGTCAATGCCATTTGATTCAGCTAGACTAATGTCCATGATTTAGAAAGCTATCCAAACTAATTGTTTTGGTGCGGACTCTTTGCAGAGATGAACAACCCTCATAGTAGGGAAAAATATATTTTTAGTCGGGGAACCGACACGCGCGTAAGTAGAACGTTTGAGGCTTATGCATAACGCCGGGTATTTTAGGCTGATCACCTATTGTACCTGTAACTGTTGTTTTGGAGTTAATAGTGTAATACTGTTAATTCTAATAAAACGTAAGTGCCATGGTGGCCACTCAGTGATTCCTGCAATTGACACAATTTGAAATCCTTGAATTCATTTGATATTCATTTAGTCCATAGTGACTCCTAAGTGATAGTAGAGATTTGTATTAAAACTTGAGAAATATTACTTTTGATTATGTATTATCCTTATTGTTATACTTGCTGGGCAAACTTGTTGCTCACCCTTGCTTTCCTTAAAACATTTCAGTGGTTACCCATAGAGGCGAGAGCTCGGGAAAGGATAAAGGCAAAGGCAAAGCCACGAATTAGCTTTGTCCTACTATGTTATGATTATGCTATGTTTTAAGACTCGTTTAGAAATTATGTATTAAGTTATGTCATGTATTCAGACTTATGTATTAGACCTTGTGTATTATGTTATGTCAGGTATTTGTATTGGTATCGAGACTTGGGACGAGAGTATTTATGTTATATCAATGTAAATATTTCTATTATTCCGCAATTAGTTGTTAATAGTATTTGTTTGAGTTGCACAGTGATGTACCGAATTCGAGGTTAAGGCAGACCCGGATTTGGGGGCGTCACAATTTTTCTTCATAGACTTGAGAACAGAAAATATTTCAGCATCAAGAATAGGAGCTTCCATGGCAGAGGCTTGTAAGGGATTGATGTGCTTTGTGACATAAGTGGCTAGATCCTCATGACCAGGATAATCATTGAAAGAGGAGCCAAGGAGATCCTGGAAATAGTCAACAGCCACTTGCTAAATAGAAGACTGGTCCTCCACCAAATCACCATTACTATTATTGATAGACATGATTTTGTTGTGATTCCATCTATTTTTGATAACATTAGCAAAATACTTTTTGTTTTTGTTTGCTTGGGAGATCCAAAGAGTCCTGGATTTTTGTTGCAGCAGAGATTCTTCCAAGGATAAAGCCCTCCATAAGGAAGCGGAACAAGAAGATTCCTGGCTTCTCAAGGATGAATTATGAGGATCAGAATGGAGGGATATTTGAATAGAGTGGAGCTGACCTTGAAGAGCTTTGACATTAGAGATGAGATTCCCAGTAGAGGCATTAAGAGATATAAGAGCCTTCTTTAATATCCTCAACTTTTCAGTAAAAATAAATATAGGATTTCCAGAGATTGGGGAATTCCAAGCATCCTGGACAGTAGCATTGAACCCTTCCAAATCAAGCATGAAGTTGAAAAATTGAAAATGTTTTGGAAATCTTTGGACATGAATGCCAGTTTTCAAAATAATAGGGCAATGATCAGACAAACCTCTAGGTTCAAAGCATACTTGAGATTCAGTCATGTTGCAGAACCAGGAAGGATTACCCAGAGCTCTGTCTAACTTCCTATAGATTGGATTACGCTCCTAACAATTCCACCAAGTGAAAGTTGGACCAATAGCACGGATGTCATCAACTCCCATAGTTTCAAGACATTCATTAAAGTCAGAGATGCCATTGTCCCACGAGTTTTCACCACCATCAGCTTTATGAGTGCCCCTAATAGAAATAAAATCACCAAGAATACACCAAGCAGAATCAGATGAACAATGAATCAGATCATGCCAAAGGGGCCTTCTATCAGTGACCGAGTTCAAACCATAAACAATAGAAACAAGGAAAGAAGAATTGTTAGCTACTAACTGCAGTTTACAATGAATAACCTGGGAGGACCGAAATAAGATTTCCACCTTCCAAATGTTAGGATCCCACCCTACCCAGATTCTACCATTGTAGTGATAATCATAATTGAATTCCCAGTCCCAATTTCGACAAAGAGCTTTGGAGATTCAAGAAGCCTTATGAGCTTTGACTCTAGTCTCGATCAGACCAACAAAAGAAACATGGTTACTATTTAATAGATTGTGAACGAAAGCCTGCTTTGGCTTTTTATTAAGACCGCGAACATTATAAGAGCAGAAATTGATCATAAGAAACAAAGAAGATTATGAAGAGGATTTACCACCCCTCCTACCTTTTTTTGATCTTTCCCTTGAAAGGGCCAACCCTCTGATTGATAGAGATTACCTTATTGGTGGTTACATTTTTTGTGATTTCCTTGGTCTCCTTTTCATCAATGACAATTAACTTCTGAACCAGAAGGCTAGTAGAAACCTCCAAGTCAGAAGTAGAATCAGTAGAATCTGTAGCAAGAGGAAGGAAAGGATTAGAAATAAGGGTAGGTGGAAAGGGAGGGGAATCTGGGGACCTATCCTGGGGACTGGGCAAACTGGAATGAAATTTGTTGTTAGAGACAGTGATCCAACTATCATCTGTAAGAATAACTGAATCCGATGGAGGGGAAATGGTCTGTGTAGGAGTTGCAGTGGATGTGGCAAGGCCAGGAACTGATTGAGCCACTGAAGGGGTTGCTGGAGGAGGATTCTCCAAAGAGGGTTTTTTCCGCCATTGGTAGTTAGCCTTTAGGCATTTTAGCATGGAATGGTCGAAGGTCGTGCAATGCTGGCATAGAAGGGGCTTGTTTGGATAGTCAACAATCACTTCAACTAAGGAGTGGGGGCTCCCATCAAGACTAGGAATGGTCACCATAATGGATTCAGGCAGCGGAGAGTCCACCCCAACCTCCACACAAATACGCGCACAAAAGGCAATGGCTCTAAAGATTCAGTATGCTTATCCATAAACAGTGGTTTGCCACTGCCACTTGCAAGGCGACAAAGACCCTCAGAAGTCCAAAAAGAATATGGAACATTCTTAAATTTAACCCAGATTGGTGTAATTAAGCAAGGTTCATCATGGAAATCAACCCCTTCCTGCCAAGGTTTTAAAGTTATCAGTTTGTTGGCCACATACCAGGGACCCAGGGCAAGGACATTGTCCCTAGCATTAGAGGTAGAGAATTTGAAGATGAAGTAGCCCTTTCCATGAAGATAAACCTTCTGTAATCCGAAATTGCCCCAAATCTTTAAAGTTTGAGCTTCAACCAGTTTGAAAGGCAGTTTAGAGTTAAAGAAGCCAAGCAAACTCGACGACCAGCGATTATAACCTTGCAAAAAGACAACTGAAGGGAGGTTGATAATAACAGGACCATTCTTCATTTCAGGAGGATAGTAAGTCAAAGGGGTTTTTGAAGGATTTGGATTTGGTTTAGGTTGACCAGAGACAACTTGGATCCATGAGAGAGAACTAAACCTAGAGGGTGAGTCCGGGTTCTTCACAACCAAAGGGTTGGGGGTGGGGATAGAGGTATGGTTAGGGGAATATAGGTGAGGTGAGGAGGCTGGTGGTGCAGGCTACAGGATGGGCAAAAGATACTGAGGTGGAGAAGGTAGGAGAAGGGGGGATGAGTTGAACTGAATGCCAGATGAAGAAGAAAAGGGGGCTGCATAAATATGCTTCACACCAGTAACAGATGAGGACGGAATGAGCTCAGCAGGTGAAGAAACCTATGGAATAATACCAAGAATCTCTGGAGGATGGGGAGATTGGTTTGGGATGTTGTTAGTGGTTGGATGTTTTTTTAGAATACCTCTAATTGCGGTGGGTGGGGCGGTAGGAACGATGGAGTCCAAAGTAGGTAACAAATTATTATAAAAACCAGGCGGGATTAACCTAGCATCTTAGTGGGGAATAAAATCAGCATGGGAACGTTGGGCTCCCACCGAGTATGGAGCAACAGTAGGAGATGATGAAGGAGGCGAGTTGGGAACAACAAAGTGGGTTGCAGAGTTTAATGAGTCTGCTGCAAAGGAGTCAAAAGTAGCATGGGTAGGATGAGTAATGTCAGAGTAATGGGTGACAACTTTGAGGGAATGGGTGAGGCCAACAAGCGTGGGAGATGATGGTGGAGGATGATTAAAAAAACCATTGGTTGCATGGTCTGCATGGGGAGCTGAAACTCCACTAATAGCAGCTTTATTTAAAAGACAATTAGAGCAGGCGAGTGAAGCAGCACCAAGAGAAGAGGATGCATTGGATTGGAGGGAAGAAGCACGGGGAGCGGCAAGACCACCAAAATTTGACTGATTAATAAAATCATCAGATGCAACAGCGTGGGGAACAACAATTGGGTTGGAGGACCGAGCAGAAAGGGCTGCATGGTTTGCATGGGCGCAAAAGAATTCACCATCCGATGAATGTGGGGTAACATAACCAATATTAAAAACATTTGCGTCATTGGGGACAGTCAAAAGGTGGGGTGGCAGGTCTAGACAATTCGAAGGAGGGATGGGGTAAGAATGGGGGGAATAAGGGTGGGGAGCAAGGTCTGCATGATTCCCACTAATAGCAGCACTACTAACGTGGGAATCAATGAAAGTAACACAGGTATGGGCAGTAGCAGGTGGAGTATTAAAAAATTGAGGGGGCAGGACGAGAGGGTGGGAACTAGGGGAAAGATCCGTTGAGGAATAAGAGAGATGGGGGATTGCTATAAGGGACCCACTAAGTGAGGTGGAAGCAAGATTCAAGGAGATTGCAGGCGCAACACTGGGAGTGTGGTTGATAGGCATTTGTTCAGTGGGATGGGCAAGATATGGGGAGTGGGGCTGTTGACCCATGTTGAGAGATGCATGGCAAGCGAAGGATGGGCAGCCAGCTGAGCAGGAGAATTTTCAATATTCGACCCTTGGTTTTTAATTACTCACGACTATGTGTTGAATTGGTAAAGATTTGGTTCAATTTTTGTATTAAGTGCTCGTTAAGGATATATTGACTTTTATCTCTTGTTGGATCGGAAAAAAAATGTTGTTGAATAAACACTGCTTCGATGTCTGTCTAAGTTGCAAGAAAAAGAAGAAATATTTAAAAGGGGAGGATATAGACAGATAAGAGCAGATCTTGACTAGTTTGTCTGTGTGGCTGGTGTCATTTGAACAAGTAAGCCCTTAGGATGTGTCTTTACACTCAGCGCCCTGAAATCGTCTGGTTTGGGAGACGTTGGTCGAAAGTTCGTTAAAAGGGTGGCATTGAAAAGCCTAATAAAGATGAGCGTTGCACAAGTCAAGGAAAAAAAAATTATATCGACGAGATGGAGCGTAAAACGCACTCGTTGAAAAAGAAAAAAAAAATATATGAAAAGTGAAGACAAGTGGGTAAAAGTAGAGCTTAAAAGTAAAAATATGAAAACTTATCTTTCTCTGAGCACTGTGATATTAAGGGTTGAATTCAGATTTTGATTGGTTTGATATATTGCACACACACATGGAAGGGTTGAGAGTAAAGATATAACTGGTGATAAGTTGGATTGTTGATGGTGCATGAATTTGAAGCCCTGTTGAATTATTAGCTACTGATTTTTGAGGCTAGATTTTTATGATGTATGTTGATTAATTGCTTGAGTATGAACAATCATACATGTGCATGTAGGTAGTTAGTTTAGTTCTTATTTTTGGTTTGTTTTGTGTTTTTGCTTGAGGACAAGCAAAGTTTTGAGTTTGGGGGTATTTGATGAGTGGGTTAAAACCTACGAGTTAGATACATCTTTGGCTTAATTCTTTACAATCTTTTTTTTTTGCTAAATTTTGTTTGTATATAAATATGCAAAAAACAAAGGATATTACAATGAAATTCAGAACATAGTCCTCTTCTTCCGAGAGGGCTAAAACACCTAGAAAAGTCTAGGAAAATCAATTGCCTAACCTAATAATATTTTCCTCACAACCCGAGGCTAGGCAAAAAGAAAACAACTAAAATACATAACTAAGTTAGATAGATAGGTATATAGAAACGGCAAAAGGACCACATAACGAAATTCAGCAGCAAGAGGGACTCGTGATGGAGTTATAGTCTTGATCTGAAAATAAGTCAAGTGGGACCCGTTTGTCAACAAAGGAAGCCAATTACCTAACCTGATTACATTATTCTTCACAACCAGAGGCCAGGTAAATGAAAAAACAAAATAAAGTACTAACTGCAATAGCACTAAATTTCAGCAATTCCAAACGAAACACCAAGTCAGTCGAACAAAAACAAACTGAAGTGGAACCAGCAGGTCCACGGACCCATCAGAATCCGGCGAGAGCAGCAAAAGAAACCAAACTGCAACCAGCAGGCAAAGCATGCTAAACAGCTCAAAAACCAAACCCACGTGGGCCCCACGTAAATTCAAAACGCCCGAGGCTGAATATCCAGCAGCCTATGAAACCAGTCCTCAAAAATCGTAGACCCACATGAGTAGCATATTTAAATTATAGACCATCAAGCACATGAACAGCGGTAAGCCAGTAACACATGAGTGGGCAAAGTAAGTCTTCATCGTGGGTCCCCCAAACTCCCACTCAAATAGATTTCCATCAAAGGTAATCTGATCAACAGCCAATAAAACATAGCCCATCCGAAATAAAGCAGGTGGGCCAGCTAGAGGAGTCAAAAACAAGTGCAACACATGGAGCAACAAAGTGGGAGGATACCAGCATTAGCATGTCAAATAAAAAACAAAGCAGCACTCCCCCATATGTCAGCGACGCCAGTAACAAGCTGTAGAAGGACGTGCAGCGCACTGCCCAAAGTTTAAACATATGCAGCCACCAAACCACATGCATGCCCCAACCAGTTGGAGCACCGGCAGTCCAGTCAGGTACCGACGAAACTACCGGCCAACAAATCGCAACCCACACACAGTCAGCCAAATGCACCAAACTGAAAAGCATAGAGCAAAATCTGCCCAAGAACATCTCGAAAGCATCGACACAAAACCAAAATTGACCATAACGGAGTAGATCAATTAATGGAAATGACCAACCATCATGAACCAAACCATGGGTAAGACAAAAACCCCAAATAAACACCAAACCAACTAGAAACATATAAATGAATCAAGTTGAAATGGGAAAACGGAATTAAGACAGCAGACCCACACGCGGGGAGCAGCAAGACCAACACCCATGCAGCCAATATTCTGGCCGCAAACTCCAAAGCATGAAGTGATGAAAAGGGATCCAAAAGAAGGAGAGAATCCCACAAACATAGAATCAAATTGCCCCGGTGAAGAGCCTCTAGGATCTCATCCCTAGAAAAAAATATCCAGCAAGATGAATCAAGATAGAAGGAGACAAGACACCAACAAGAGGACCACCACATCACAGCGAAAACTAGGGAGCCCAGTAAAGAGGAATTACAACGAACTCTGCCAAGAACAGAAAGAAAGTAAACAGGAGGACACCACACTAACCCAACAACCGACGCACACTATGGAAAAAAAAAATCAAAGGCCCCTCAACCCAATAATTTGATCCATGGTAGAATAGGACAAAGGTGTAGCAAAGGAACTCCAATAGTGCTGACCAGATCAGATCAAGACAAAGCAAATAGCAAACCCCAAAAGCGGAGGCCGTGTGCCATCAAAGAGCAGACACAGATGAAAAGGAACAAGAAGAAACATCATACTGCAGAAAGCAAACATAAAAAATCACCAAGAAGAATCCGTGAAGCCCAGGCCTCTCACTGCTTTTTGGAGAGACCCACATCCTCTAGGCATTTTCCCCCTGCCCAGGTGAGATTAAAACAAGGTGATTTCAAGAAAGCATAGAAGTATGGAATTTTAAGAACCAAAGCATCAACTGAGAATATGCTCAGAACAGGCCCACGAGACCAAAATCAAGACCCGGATGACAAAGCCACAAAGCAAAACCCAGAAAGGGATACCTCCATAACACCGTGACACCACCATCCATCCAACATCTCGCAGCAAAACATCACGAAACAGCTCCATTCAGCCCAAAACCACCAATCCAGATCAGATCCAAACTCCCCAACCAAGAACCCGAGCATAGCTCCTCTACTTACAAAGCAGTGAAGGAACACATGGCCAAAGTCACCGGACTGTACTATAAAGGCCAGAAAATTGTTTTCGAGTTGGGTCACGCTTAGAGTTGTCGAAGGGGCTCTAAACAGAAGTCAAGACTATGAAGGAATGGAGGGGAGGAGAATGGGTGGGCCGCAGGAAGGTGAGGGGTGAGAGGGGGCTGGTGGTGAGAGATGACAGAAGCATAGAGGAGGAGGCGGAGGAGGGGGGTTTCCTAGAGAGAAGGAGGAGCTTCTCTCTCTACCCTGCTTGGAGCCCTCTCTGGTACAGTATTCATGTATTTGTTTGTTAGTTACTGAGCCCTCTTTACAATCTTTAAGTGTTTTTAGTATCTTTTTATTTGTTTTCGTGTTGATTTTGTAGGTTGAGGCTGGCTTCAGATAGGAAAAAGAATAAGGAAATTTGGTGCATGACATATTCACCGGGGCGAGGTTACGGCTGGAGGAAAAGAGTTAAATTTCAGCAGGATTAGTTATTCTAGAAGGTTGATGCTAACAAGGATTCTTTTTATTGATCTGATGAGGAGACTTTAAGAGACATATGAAGGCATGAAAAAGGGGATATAACACATTGACGATACCAACACGGAGATTAATTTTCAGAGCTGAGCAAAGAGATTGGAGATTGAGAAAAGCATTGTGAAGAATTCAGATTGGTTGATTGAAGATTGAAGATTTCATTGAGTTTTCTTTTAATCTTTTATCTTTAATTTGTAGTTAATTATGATGACTTATTTTGGAATTCTAGTTTTTATTATCAGCATGAACTAAACCTTTAATTAAGGCTACAATTGAACCAGTTATGCTTATGAATTAATTATCTACTTTGATTCTAGATATTTATTTAAATTGAGCTGTCTATCCTATTCCATGCTTGTTGATTAATTGTCTGGCCAACAATTAGCGGGATACTCTAGGTGAATTCGGGAGATGAAATTTAGGGTTAGATCTGAATATGATAGCATGTATTCTTAATTATTTGCATGTGATAAATAATTAGGGTTGTGAAGTGAATAGGGATATCTCTTCGCTGCATGTAACTATTGGGAATTGATGCTTAGTGAATTTAATCCCTTAGTTTTACATAGGAATATCGCAGAATTAATTGGGTTAGATAAATTTATTTGATCACTTGGAAAAGGACTTATAAATAAATTTGAATTCCTGTTAACAACTCCATTGAATTAAATAATTGGATGACATAGTTAGATTAGTTTATATTACATAACTGGGGATATTGTTGTTAGGTTTGTATATAGCGCGAACATGCAATCAAATTACATAAATAGTGCGGAAGCGCGATAAAATCAGATTTTAAAATTTTATACAAACCATCACCAAGATCAATCTATGTGCTCAATTAACGATATAAACGAAAGAGAAAGAGAATAAGAATCATACCCTCGTAGAACAAAGCTTCCTCAGGTACAAGTTCAACTCCTAGTCCTTCGTGTTCTCCTCGAATGCTACGGTGTGATTCCTTCCTTTGATCAACGTTAGCCACCCAAGTGTTTGGCCTCTAGAGGTGATCCACCAAGGAAGAACAAGTATTCAAGAAGTTGGGTATTTGGCAAAACCCTAGTTTCTATCTCTATAGAAATTGTAAGTAATCTCCACAATCTAATGCAAGAGTGTGTAACCCTAATCTATGATAAGACCCCTCTTATTTATAGATGTAGGAATAACCCTTCCCTAAACTATTTAGGATTAGGGTTTGTATTATAATTAAACTCTTTTAATTAATAATGCTCCTAATCCAATTAGGAATTCATGGAAGAGTACTTCTATTAATTAATTCCCAATCCCTATTAGGAATTAAATAATAGTAAAAGTAATAATAATAATAAGACTCCTCTTATTAATTTATATTTAATATTTCCAAAATATTAAATAATAAATATTAAGCTATTTAATTTATTCTATCTCTATAGACTAAATTAAATACACTTAACTTATTATTACAATTATGCCATTTACTTCTTAAATAAATATTTTCCTTTTGCGGTGTGACCCTTTAGGTTCTCCATATTAAACCGGTTGTGAATAAATCAATTAGAACAATTCTAATCTTATTTAAATTAATAAATTAAACTATGTAATTCATTTAAATAAATAATATTTATTCTACAATAAGGGTAAGCCCCCTTAGCGATCAACGACTTTCCAGATAATATAGATTTCAACATTAATCACAAAAGAACCTTTGAGTAAATAGTTACCGTACAATTCAATCCTTCTACCATACAATGTCCCAATTAAATATAAGACATGGATTTACTGTCAAGTCTTATTTTATTTAATTATATGTATTTCGATTCCCAAATGCACAACTCTAATTAGTGCAAATTAGAAACTCCTTTCTAATTTCATTCTGCCTTGGCCAAGGACTACTGAGTTATCATTTATCGAATCACATAGGACATTCACATATTTTACTAGACGAGGTAGATTTTTTGTTGATCATTCACTTATCTCCATGTACAACTAATTATACCCAATCATACCCTTTGATATACCCACAAGGTCTTTGATAAGTAGGTTTCGTACCTACTTATTGGATACTATTTGGTTTCATTTGATGCTTTTCTAATAGCTATCTAGTGTAAATTCATGCATTTCCCCTTTTCGTTCAGTTTTTGATTCACTAGCTTCATTATTCGGCTTTTGCATTGTTTTTGATAATGTTGGCTCGTGGTGTTGAGCATTTGTGGATGGGTGTTATTTGATTGTTTGTTGCTTGTGCAGGTCATAACAGTTGATGAATTTTTGCAATAGCAGCACTGCAGCAAACTGGCACCTGGCGCAGCTGCGCCCCTTTTACAAAGGGCGCCGGCGCAGCTGCGCCCATCCTGCCCATGCCATGCCACTCCTGCGCAGCTGCGCCCCTATTACAAAGGAGGGCGGCGCAGCTGCGCCTGTCGCCAGCCAGCCATGCAACACGTTCCATCCAGCGAAGCAGCATTATCCAGAAATCATGCAATGCCAGATTTTGAGGGATCAGTGGGTTTAGCTTTTATTAGTGGGAATAATAATAAGTCAAAAGAAGACAATTTATGCTTGTATTATTAGCCAATTTTGGGAATTCATTTTGGTAGCTCTGCTCCTACACGAAATGAGAATGGTTACTGTATTCTAGCTAAAAACAGGAAAATCATCAGCTGAGCATAATTTGCATTTGGGAACTGAAGAATGGAGCTATATGGATGCTGAATTGGAGATTGGGAGCAAGAAATCAACTATCTACACAACTTGGAAAATCATCAGAAGTTGCAGAACGGAACAGGGAGCTTGAATATTTTCTATTTCTGATTAATTTTTCTATTCTGTAATTATGATGATGAACCAATTGTGCATGATGAACTCTATTATTATTATGAACTAAATCTAATTCTTGGGATTATAATGGATCTTTTGCTTGATTAAGAATTGAAGTGCTTCCTTATTTTTACTAGTTGGTTGTGAAATGAATGTTTAGCATAATCTATACTCCATGTTTAATTGCTTGATCACCAATTACTGTGATAATTTATATGGAATTGAGAAAGGAAGTATAAATTAAGATCTCATTATGCTAGCATATGTTCATAATTATTACATTCCTCGTGAAATTATGTTTCGTGCTTAGGATAGAGATATACCGAAGCACCATGTGTGGTCATTTGAAAACTTGTTCTTAAACCCGTTTGATTGTAATTCACATAGAAATATAGTGCGTTAGTCATCTAGGGTGTTCACATTCATTCTATCAATTGTGGATTTAATGTGATATGGGTATGGTACATCGAGAGATGGCCATATTTTACTTTCGTGTTTTCGACCAACATTCCATAATAACCAACTAGCAACAATAGGAAGCATGGAAATCTAAATCGGCATTAAGTGAAATTATAATCCCAAGCCTATAAAATCTGTCATTTTTATCATTAAATTTGTTTTAATTGTTTCATTAGTAATTATTAGACTATTTCATCACTAAAATCGCTTGTTTAAAGAAACCAAACTAATTACAAAATCGGTGTTTGTAGTCATAAATGCAATTCATTTCCTCGTGGGATCGATACTTTACTTACTTTATATTACTTGTGGATCGCGTGCACTTGCGTGTATGAGTTATATTTGTTATACATACAAATATACCAACAAGTTTTTGGCGCCGTTGCCGGGGAATTGCAATTGCGTTTATAACTTTCATCATCAATTTAAATTAGATTGGTTTTAGTTAAACAAATCTGTTCTTATCCTAATTCTATTTTATTTTCTTCTACATTGTGATAGGTACTCTTGAGTAGTGTATGCATACTCGGTCGAAGAATCCTAACCTATTGCCTTTTGTGGACAACATTGAAAAAAGGGTTCAACAATCAAGGAAGTGTGCTGAAAATACTCTGGAGGATCTAGAACAACCTCAACCTATGGCGGGCGAAGCACAAAAAGCCTTAAGAGATTATGCTACGCCAAGAATCAATGATTTGCAATCAAGTATCTCAAGGCCAGCCATAACAGCCAATTCCTTTGAAATCAAACCAGGGACAATCCATATGATCCAAAATTCTGTCCAATTCGGAGGAATGGTGGTTGATGACCCGAATGAGCACTTGATAAATTTCTTGGAGATATGTGATACATTCAAATTCAGCGGGATCTCGGAAGATGCGGTGAGATTGCGGTTATTCCCATTCACATTGAGGGATAAAGCAAAAAGTTGGCTGCACTCGCTACCACCCAGGTCCATTACCACTTGGCAAGATTTGGCCCAGAAATTCTTAGCAAAGTTCTTCCCACCGGCCAAAACTGCTAAGTTGAGAAATGACATATCCTCATATGAGCAACATCATGGAGAATCCTTGTACGAGACATGGGAGCGGTACAAGGAACTATTGAGAAAGTGCCCACATCACGGTTTGCCCCAATGGATGCAGCTTAACACATTTTACAATGGGTTGAATATTCAGACACGAGCAGGCATCGATGCGGCTGCAGGTGGTGCATTCATGGGTAAAAACTATGACGAGGCCTATGAACTTTTGGAGACTATGGCTGCAAACAACTATCAATGGCCATCCTCCAGAACCACTCAACCAAAAGTGGCAGGAATACTAGAGGTTGACACAGCCACTTCACTTCAAGCACAGATTTCAGCTATGGCCAAGAAGCTTGACCACATATGTGAAGGTAAAGGTCAACAAGTTTCCATGATTTGTGAGCTTTGTGCAGGTTCTCACGCTTCGGAGCAATGTGCCATCAACGCTGAATCTGTGCACTTTGTGAGCAACTATCAGCGGCCAGCAAATCAATATCAGAACAACTACACTCCAGGGAATAGGAACCACCCAAATTTCTCGTGGAGCAACCGTCAAGATAATTCACAAGCTCCAAAACCTCTCAATCCTCCGGGGTTCCACAATCAGCAGCAAGTCACAGCCACAGATAGGAAGGTCGCGGAAATGAGTGAGAATTTGGAGAAATACATGGCCAAAACTGACAGGTTGGAGCAAGGCCAAACATTAGGCTTCAAGAATTTGGAAAATCAAATGAGTCAATTGTTCAGTTTGTTGTCTAGCAGACCTCAAGGGGCCCTCCCTAGCGATACAGAAGTCAATCCAAGGAGAAATGGGAAGGAGCAATGCCAAGCTGTTACCACCAGAAGTGGAAAGCAGACCCTGCCAGACAGCGCAGCTGCGCCAATGTCACACGAACAGACAGCGCAGCTGCGCCCGTCATCAGCACTGGAACCTATCGGCGCAACTGCGCCCATTTTACAAAGGGGACCGGCGCAGCTGCGCCCCTCCCCAGAAACTGCCACTACTGAAATGTTTGAAGAAGAAGAGAGCATTGAGAAATCTGAATCCCCACTCATAAAAAGCACAGAAAAAACTCAACCTTCCCCCACAAGGTATTATCCACCAGTTCCGTATCCTCAAAGGCAGCAAAAGCAGAAAATGGACAGGCAATTTTCTAAGTTTCTTGAAGTTTTCAAAAAGCTTCAAATCAATATACCATTTGCAGAAGCTTTAGAACAAATGCCAAGTTATGCTAAGTTCATGAAAACTATTCTGTCAAGAAAGAAGAAATTGCAAGATTTTGAAATTGTTGCTTTGACAGAGGAATGCAGTGCGATATTACAGAGGAAGCTACCTCCAAAACTAAAGGATCCAGGCAGTTTCACCATTCCTTGCACCATTGGAGACCTTTCGTTCAAGAAGTGTTTATGTGATCTTGGTGCAAGCATTAATCTCATGCCATTGTCCGTGTTTACTCAGTTGGGATTACCAGCTCCCAAGCCAACAAATGTCTCTCTTCAGCTAGCTGATCGTTCAGTCACTTATCCGAGAGGTATTGTGGAAGATGTCTTGGTTAAGGTTGATAAGTTCATTTTCCCAGCTGATTTCATAATCCTAGACTTTGAGGAGGACAAGGACATCCCCATCATACTTGGGAGGCCATTTCTAGCTACCGGGAGAACTCTCATTGATGTGCAAAAAGGAGAATTGACAATGAGGGTTCAAGACCAAGAGGTCACCTTTAATGTCTTCAAAGCTATGAAATTTCCAACTGAGGAGGAAGAGTGCTTCCGAGTTGACATCATTGAAGAAGCAGTAACCAAGGAATTCATTAAGTCCACACATAGGGATTTGCTTGAGCAGACACTAACAGGAGACATCGACTTGGACGAACCCGAGAACTGTGAGTATGCTCATTTTCTAGATGCAATACCCAAGTTGGCAAGATTCAAGGTACCTATTGAGCCCTTGAAAAGCTCAAACGATGCCTCATTTCAATTAAAACCATCCAGTGAGGTACCTCCTAAACTCGATCTCAAACCCCTGCCTAGTCATCTCAGGTATGCATTCCTAGGCATTTCAGATACATTACCTGTCATTATTTCCTCTGCACTAACATCCTTGCAGGAAGACAAACTGATAAGAATCCTCAGAGAATTCCAAGGGGCTATTGGGTGGACCATTGCAGACATAAAAGGAATCAGCCCCGCATTTTGCATGCACAAAATCCTGATGGAAGATGACAGCAAGCCTACCATAGAGCATCAAAGAAGGCTGAATCCTATCATGAAAGAAGTGGTGAAAACAGAAATTTTGAAATGGCTAGACGCCGGAATCATTTATCCCATTTCTGACAGTCCATGGGTGAGCCCAGTGCAATGTGTACCAAAGAAGGGAGGAATAACCGTGGTAAAAAATGAGAACAACGAGCTAATACCAACCCGAACAGTCACGGGGTGGAGAGTTTGCATGGATTATCGAAAGCTCAACAAAGCCACAAGAAAAGATCACTTCCCACTCCCATTCATTGATCAAATGTTGGACCAACTTGCAGGGCATGAGTACTATTGTTTGCTTGACGGATACTCTGGATATAATCAAATTGCTATCGCTCCTGAGGATCAAGAAAAGACCACTTTTACTTGCCCTTATGGAACTTTTGCTTTCAGGCGAATGTCTTTTGGTCTATGCAATGCTCCTGCCACATTCCAGCGATGCATGATGGCAATATTTTCTGACATGGTGGAAATCAACATGGAGGTCTTCATGGATGACTTCTCAGTGTTTGGAAATTCCTTCGACAGCTGTCTTGAGAATTTAGTCATGGTATTGAGGAGATGCGTGGAAACAAATCTTGTGCTTAATTGGGAGAAATGTCACTTCATGGTTCATGAAGGAATAATTTTGGGTCACAAAGTCTCAGCCAAAGGTTTGGAGGTGGACAAAGCAAAGTTGGAAACTATCGAGAAATTGCCTCCACCAACTTCTATAAAGGGAGTTCGAAGTTTCTTGGGCCATGCTGGATTCTATCGGAGATTTATCAAAGACTTCTCCAAAATCACAAAACCCCTGTGCAATCTATTGGAAAAAGATGTTCCGTTTCTATTCGATGAAAATTGCTTAGCAGCATTTGAATTGTTGAAACAAAAATTGACAACAGCACCTGTGATAGTGGCCCCGGATTGGTCTCTTCCATTTGAGCTTATGTGTGATGCTAGTGACTACGCTGTGGGCGTGGTATTGGGACAGCGCAGAGAGAGACAAGGTTCTACATGCAGTCTACTATGCCAGCAAAACGCTTTCGGAGGCCCAAATGAACTACACCACCACCGAGAAGGAACTACTCGCGGTTGTCTATGCATTCGACAAGTTCCGATCCTATCTCATTGGAACAAAGGTAGTAGTGTACACTGATCATGCAGCAATTCGGTATTTGATCTCAAAGAAAGATGCCAAGCCTAGATTAATCAGATGGATCCTTTTGCTCCAAGAGTTTGACTTGGAAATTAAGGATAAGAAAGGTACGGAAAATCTGGTAGCCGATCATCTTTCCAGATTGGACAATCCGGATTTAGAGAGCAAAGAGAAGGTTGAGATAAACGATTGTTTCCCTGATGAGCAGCTATTTGCAGTCACATCTGAAATCCCATGGTTCGCTGATATTGTCAACTATCTTGTGAGTCATGTGCTACCACCGGATCTAACTTCTCAGCAGAGGAAGAAATTTCTGCATGATACAAAGAGATACATGTGGGATGAGCCTTACTTGTTCAAACAATGCACAGATCTGGTGATCCGAAGATGCATCCCCGATGTCGAGAGTACCAGTATATTACATGCATGTCATTCTTCTCTATATGGTGGCCATTATGGAACGCAGAGAACAGCAGCAAAGGTACTCCAGGCCGGATTTTATTGGCCCACCTTGTTCAAAGATGCACACCACTTCATAAAGAATTGTGATCAATGCCAACGGGTGGGCAACATCTCCAACCGTAATGAAATGCCACTAAATGTGATCTTGGAGGTGGAGATCTTTGACGTATGGGGCATAGACTTCATGGGACCATTTCCATCATCCTGCAACAATCTCTATATCCTTCTAGCGGTTGATTACGTGTCCAAATGGGTGGAAGCTTCGGCGTTACCAACCAATGATGCTAAGGTGGTTTTGAGGTTCCTACAAAAAAACATTTTTACTAGATTTGGCACTCCTCGGGCGATCATTAGTGATGAGGGGAGCCATTTTTGCAACAAACAGATCACAGCTCTCTTGGCCAAATATGGAGTAAGACACAGGATTGCCACTGCCTACCATCCACAGACCAATGGTCAAGCCGAAGTCTCCAACCGAGAGGTAAAAAGAATTCTGGAAAAGATTGTTAATCCTTCCAGAAAAGATTGGTCTCTAAAGCTAAATGAAGCCTTGTGGGCTTATAGAACTGCATACAAGACACCTCTCGGCATGTCCCCTTATCACATGGTTTATGGCAAGGCTTGTCATCTACCGGTTGAATTAGAGCACAAAGCCTATTGGGCCATTAAAAAGTTGAATTTTGACCCATCTGCAGCAAGAGAAAGGAGACTCCTACAGCTAAATGAACTCGATGAGTTCCGATTGCAAGCCTATGAGAATTCGAAACTCTATAAAGAGAAGGTAAACAGATGGCACGACCGAAAAATCATCGAGAGAAAATTTGAACCTGGCCAAGCGGTTTTACTATTCAACTCCGGCTCAAGTTATTCCCGGGAAAGCTCAAATCCCGATGGTCGGGTCCCTTTACCATCACTGCTGTATTCCCACATGGTGCCATCGAGATTGTTGGAATGGACAGCGAGCAACCCTTCAAGGTTAATGGCCAAAGATTGAAGCACTATTGGGGAGGCGAAATTGATCGCCAAAAATCCTCAGTTAACCTGACCATGGATTGAGCATCAATGAGAGTCGAGCTAACCGACTTTGAAACAAAGCGCTCCTCGGGAGGCAACCCGAGATTACTTTTATTACTTCTATTATTGTGTGATTTTTGTTTAGTTTGTGTGATTTCATTTTAACATGCGTGTTTGTTTTTATTTCAGGTGTCTAATCTTGCCCTCAAGTGTTTGACTTGATCACTCTTTGAGTTTGGGGGTACATTGTTCCATTGCAAACACTTGCTGTTGTTCAGAGAAAGAAAAAGTTTTTCCAGGATTCCTGAGCTCCCGCGCAGCTGCGCCCATTCTTCAGTTCAATATCAGCGCAGCTGCGCCGAGCCACCCTCGTCTGCAGCATCTGAGCAACTGCGCAGCTGCGCCCCCTTCCCAGTATAAATGCGGCGCAGCTGCGCCGATCGCGAAATTTTTTTTTATAAATAGTCGGTCCCCATCAGTCACAATCATCAAACCCTAACTGACTCTCTAGCAGCAACACAAAACCCTCTCCTCTCATCCCTACCCACTCTCTCAAAACCCTAACTACCTACACTCTACCTTCAAACCCCAATCACATACCACCATGCCGAAGCGCGCACGCACTCCCCAACCTTCTTCTTCCAGCAGCAGCGGATCCGAATCTACTGGTGGTGGCATCAATACTCTGGATGCCACCAAATTTGTCAATCTATCTGCACAACATTACTACTGGGAGGTGCTTAGCGTCAAATCCTTCATACCAGAGAGGGGTTTGAAGCCCAAAGCACAGGATGGGCGTATTCTTGACCAAATCCGGCGTTTGGGTTGGTTACTATTCATTGAAACACCGAAGTCAGCCCCGATAGCCATTGTTCGAGAGTTTTATGCCAACGCCCGGGAAACACAGAATGGGATTTCCTTCGTGCGGGGCAAGCAGGTATCCTATTCGGCGCAGGCAATCAATGAACTTTTTCGCCTACCATCTGCTACTAATGAGGCTACCGACTGGGTGGTACATGAACGCTACGAAACCGACCTTGATGCGTTGATACATGAGATGTGCCAGCCGGGCACGCAGTGGAAGACTCAGCCAGGCACCACCTTGAAGGTGCACTTCCCTCAGACCGCGCTGAATAGATTTGCCAAGGCATGGTACGCCTTCATTTGCGCGAGTATCTTGCCAACCACCCATCATCAGGACGTGACACGGGACCGCGCGGTACTCTTGCACCGTATTCTGCGTGGAGGCAGCATCGACGTGGGATATATCATCAACCAGTCCATGCTTCGTTTCATGCGGGCTGTCACTTCCGGTGCCATTCCGCACGCCTCGATCATCACACGCCTATGCTTAGCAGCAAACGTGGAATGGGGCGAGGAGGCTCTCCAGCTACCTATGCGAGACATCGATAGCGCCACGATCCGAAAGTATAATGTTTGGCGCGGTGGAGAGTCCCGACCAAATGGGTTGGGTTTTATTGTGGCTGATGAGGTGGAGGAGGCCAGCGAGGAGGGCATGCCTGCCCCGCCAGTGCAGCAGAGGGGCGTCGGTGGACATGAGCGCGACATGCGCCGCCTGCAGCGCCGCATGGACGCGTTGCACACGAGCTTCAGGGATTACAGCGTCTCCTTCGCTGGTGCACTATCGGAGGCGTTCAGTCAGCAGGGGGTCCACATTGAGTTTCCCACATTCGGCTCCGGCATCCCTTATCCTCCGCCCGACACGCCGCCTAGCGGCGCCGAGGACGCTTCTTAGGGGAGTACTCTTTACCCTATTATCTCCAATGAGGACATTGCATATTTTAAGTTTGGGGGTATTAGGCTTGCCTAGTTATTTTATGATGCTTTAAATTATCTGTTTTTATTGTTAATTCTTGTTATTTATTGTCATTTTATTTATTTGTTTCCTTATTTTCGTTAAAAAAATAAAAATAAAAAAATGGTGAAATTCTCATGCATATCATATCACATCATGTAGTTAGTTGCATGATCCTCTTAGTTTGATTAGTATGCATCCCCACATGCCTATGATGAAAACTTTTGATTTTGCTAACTGTTAAGACTTTGGGTCGGATGCCATGATACATTGCAACTCTTATCTTGCGTTTGCTGTGATAAAACCGGTTTGCACGTTCTCAGTAGTTTTCTAACTATGTAGCCCCAAGATTCGCATAATTGAGTTCTGGAGATAATTAGTTGTGTTAATTGTGGCAATTGTGGGAAATATTAGTTGAAATCATACGTGTTCAAGTTTGGGGGGGTACTTAGTAGATTATTTATGCAACGAAATGGAGCGTAAAACGCATTCGTTAATGAAAAATAAAAAAAATAAAAATAAAAATAAAAATTTTGTGTGTTAATAAAGACTTGGTCAGCTTAGTTTTGTGGCCTTTGATATTCGAGTAAGTACACCCTAGGGGATGTCTCTACACCTAGCGCCCTAAGACCAATTGGTTTGGGAGTCGTTGGCCGAAAGCTCGTTACATGGGTATCATTGAATAGCCTATGGGAACTAGGCATTGCACGACCAAGCGTCATGATCCGAATAATGTCTAAGTCGATCCCCACATTTGGAACATAGCGTGGTTTTAACTATATTTACCCCAATTGTCTTTTAGAGGTTCGATTATATAAATTTTCCCTAAGAAACATATTATGAGAATCAATTGGGATTACTATAGTTTGATGATTGCTGCACACACACACACTTTATCATTCACCACGGAATTTGAGTTGCACGGGTATCACGGTACACGGACCAAGTTTTGATGTGTCGCTAGATTCTTCTGAGGCAAATCTTGTGAATTGCTTGCTAATTGATGAGGGTCATGGTGCATTCTTATTTCATTGCATTCATATTTGCATTCATGTTTGCATTCATTTCGTTGTATTAGCTTGAGGACAAGCAACAATCCAAGTTTGGGGGTATTTGATAAGTAGGTTTCGTACCTACTTATTGGATACTATTTGGTTTCATTTGATGCTTTTCTAATAGCTATCTAGTGTAAATTCATGCATTTCCCCTCTTCGTTCGGTTTTTGATTCACTAGCTTCATTATTCGGCTTTTGCATTGTTTTTGATAATGTTGGCTCGTGGTGTTGAGCATTTGTGGATGGGTGTTATTTGATTGTTTGTTGCTTGTGCAGGTCATAACAGTTGATGAATTTTTGCAATAGCAGCACTGCAGCAAACTGGCACCTGGCGCAGCTGCGCCCCTTTTACAAAGGGCGCCGGCGCAGCTGCGCCCATCCTGCCCATGCCATGCCACTCCTGCGCAGCTGCGCCCCTATTACAAAGGAGGGCGGCGCAGCTGCGCCTGTCGCCAGCCAGCCATGCAACACGTTCCATCCAGCGAAGCAGCATTATCCAGAAATCATGCAATGCCAGATTTTGAGGGATCAGTGGGTTTAGCTTTTATTAGTGGGAATAATAATAAGTCAAAAGAAGACAATTTATGCTTGTATTATTAGCCAATTTTGGGAATTCATTTTGGTAGCTCTGCTCCTACACGAAATGAGAATGGTTACTGTATTCTAGCTAAAAACAGGAAAATCATCAGCTGAGCATAATTTGCATTTGGGAACTGAAGAATGGAGCTATATGGATGCTGAATTGGAGATTGGGAGCAAGAAATCAACTATCTACACAACTTGGAAAATCATCAGAAGTTGCAGAACGGAACAGGGAGCTTGAATATTTTCTATTTCTGATTAATTTTTCTATTCTGTAATTATGATGATGAACCAATTGTGCATGATGAACTCTATTATTATTATGAACTAAATCTAATTCTTGGGATTATAATGGATCTTTTGCTTGATTAAGAATTGAAGTGCTTCCTTATTTTTACTAGTTGGTTGTGAAATGAATGTTTAGCATAATCTATACTCCATGTTTAATTGCTTGATCACCAATTACTGTGATAATTTATATGGAATTGAGAAAGGAAGTATAAATTAAGATCTCATTATGCTAGCATATGTTCATAATTATTACATTCCTCGTGAAATTATGTTTCGTGCTTAGGATAGAGATATACCGAAGCACCATGTGTGGTCATTTGAAAACTTGTTCTTAAACCCGTTTGATTGTAATTCACATAGAAATATAGTGCGTTAGTCATCTAGGGTGTTCACATTCATTCTATCAATTGTGGATTTAATGTGATATGGGTATGGTGCATCGAGAGATGGCCATATTTTACTTTCGTGTTTTCGACCAACATTCCATAATAACCAACTAGCAACAATAGGAAGCATGGAAATCTAAATCGGCATTAAGTGAAATTATAATCCCAAGCCTATAAAATCTGTCATTTTTACAATTAAATTTGTTTTAATTGTTTCATTAGTAATTATTAGACTATTTCATCACTAAAACCGCTTGTTTAAAGAAACCAAACTAATTACAAAATCGGTGTTTGTAGTCATAAATGCAATTCATTTCCTCGTGGGATCGATACTTTACTTACTTTATATTACTTGTGGATCGCGTGCACTTGCGTGTATGCGTTATATTTGTTATACATACAAATATACCAACAGTCTTAAGGGACATGTCAAAGTATAACTCATCATACACAAGATACTATGATGATCTCAAGTTCAAAGATCACTTGTACAACTATCACTATAGGAATTCCTATTGACAGGCGAGTAAAACTCCATTAGGTATTCTTTAGCGAGCCACGTTCAGTGAACTTATTCTCCAATAAGCACCTACATACTTGCTTTAGTGTCTCCACACAAATGATTATGAGATCAATCATCATCTTCCTAAGAGCAAGCAACGTATGTACTAATCTATCCGGATTCACTAATCCCCATTTTAGTAATCCAACGATTAGGAAAAATTTTAGTTTGTGAGCTATCTAGAATTTAGATCTCATTAGCATAATCACCATCATGATTCTAAAAGCATTGCTCAAAACTATGGGTTTATCACATTTAATATAACAGCACCATGTAGATAATATAAAATGCCTTTTGAGAAAATCAATTTCTTTATTAATAAATGAATAAGATTACAAAGTATATGCTACATCATATCAAATATGATTGGCTTGTGTGCATACTACTTTCAATCTCCCACTTGCACTAAAGCCAATCGCCATGGTATCTAATACCCATCTTCTCTAAGTGACGATCAAACTGCTGTTGAGTTAAAGCTTTAGTAAATGGATCTGCAATGTTGTCTTGAGAGTCCACACGCTCCAGGTGACATCTTCTCTTTCAATGATCTCTCTAATCAAATGAAACCGCCGCAACACGTGTTTGGATTTCTGATGAGACCTGGGTTCCTTAGCCTGCGCAACAGCTCTATTGTTGTCACAGAATAAAGGTACTGCTCCTCTAATGCTAGGAACCACTCCAAGTTCAGTTATGAACTTCTTCATCCAAACAGCTTCCTTTGCAGCTTCACTTGCAGCTATGTACTCTGCCTCTATCACTGAATCAATAACTGTTTGCTGCTTGGAACTTTTCCAACTCACTGCGCCACCGTTTAAGGTAAACACGTACCCTGAAATGGATTTACTGTCATCTTGGTCCGTTTGAAAAACTTGAGTTTGTATAGCCCTCTAGTTTCAATTCAGACCCACCGTAGACAAGAAATACATCCTTAGTTCTTCTCAAGTACTTTAGGATGTTTTTCACTGCCTTCCAGTGCTCTTCTCCTGGATTCGACTGATATCTGCTTGTTACACTAAGTGCATGAGCGACATCAGGTCTAATACATATCATACCGTACATGATAGATCCTATTGCGGAAGCATAAGGAATCTTACTCATACGGTCTCTCTCCTCAGGTGTCTTTGGGGCCTGTTTCTTGGAGAGATGTATTCCATGGCTCATCGGCATGAGACCTCTTTTGGAATCTTCCATGCTAAACTTCTTTAGCATCGAATCAATGTACTTTCCTTAGGTCAAGCCTAGCATCCTTTTAGATCTATCTCTATAGATCTTTATCCCCATAATATAGGATGCCTCACCCAAGTCCTTCATGGAGAAGTGTTTAGATAACCAAATTTTGATCGACTGTAGCATAGGAACATCATTCCCTATCAGTAATATGTCATCAACATATAATACAAGGAATGAAACAGCGCTCCCACTAACCTTCTTGTACACACAAGGTTCATCCTCATTTTTGATAAAATCAAACCTTTTGATTATCTCATCAAAACGGATTTTCCATCTTCAAGAAGCTTGCTTCAACCCATAAATGGAAACAAAACCCTCTGGTTGTATCATATATACATTCTCCTCAAGCTATCCATTGAGGAAGGCCGTTTTCACGTTCATTTGCCAGATCTCGTAGTCATAATAAGCTGCAATCGCAAGCAAAATCCGAATGGACTTGAGCATAGCTACTGGTGAGAAGGTTTCATCATAGTCAACTCCTTGTCTTTGTTTGAAACCTTTTGCAACCAGTCGGGCCTTATAGGTCTCTACCTTGCCGTCCGCTCCAGTCTTTCTCTTAAAGACCCATTTACACCCAATAGGCTTAATGCCCTCAGGTGGTGAAACCAAAGTCCATACTTGGTTTTCATACATGGAGTTCATCTCGGATTTCATAGCTTCTAGCCATTTCTCTGAGTCTTCACTACTCATAGCCTCTTCGTAAGTCAATGGATCATCATCATCTATGATGCGTACCTCATCATCATCCTCTATGATGAATCCATACCTCTCAGGTATCTTCGGTACTCTTCCAGATTTACGAACAGGTAGTGGTACAGTAGGTTCTTCTACTTGGTCAGGTACCTGACTTTGATCCGTAGTATTTTGTGGTTCTTGAACTTCTTCAAGATATATCTTACTCCCACTGACCCCTTCGAGGATAAACTCCTTTTCCAAGAAGGCAGCGTATTTCGCAACAAACACCTTTTGATCAGTAGGATGATAGAAATAATACCCTGATGTTTCTTTAGGGTATCCCACAAATCTACATTTGTCGGATCTAGTCTTCAGCTTATCATGCTCAAACCTTTTGACATAAGCTGGACAACCCAAGTCTTAATATGCTTAAGATTTGGTTTCCTCCTTGTCCATATCTCATATGGAGTCTTTGGGACGGATTTGGTAGGTACCTTATTAAGTAGGTATGCAGCCGATTTTAGGGCATAACCCTAGAAGGATACTAGAAGGTCGGTAAAACTCATCATGGAAAGAACCATATCCAACAATGTTCGATTTCTCCTTTCAGATACACCATTCAACTGTGGCGTTCCTGGTGGAGTCCATTATGAGATTATACCATTTTCTTTGAGACAATTGAGAAACTCATTGGTCAAGTATTCCCCTCCTCGATCCGATCGAAGAATCTTAATACTCTTACCAGTTTGTTTCTCTACTTCACTTCTGAGTTCTTTGAACTTTTCAAACGATTCAAATTTGTATTTCATTAAATACACATATCCAAATCTAGAATGATCATCAGTGAAAGTAATAAAACAAGAATACCCTCCTCATGCATTCGTTGTCATATGTCCACAAACGTCTGTGTGTACCAACGCTAACAACTCTGTAACTCTTTCTCCTTTTCCACTAAAAGGAGATTTAGTCATCTTACCCACGAGACAAGATTCACAAGTTGGATATGATTCGTAATCAGATAGCTCTAAAAGTCCATATTTATGCAACTTGGATAATCTTATTTCATTGATATGACCGAGTCTACAGTGCCACATAAAGGTATAATTAACATCATCTCTTTTTCTTTTCTTAGTTTGTTCAATTTGAAGTATATTTTAATGCAAGTCAAGTATGTAAAGTCCATTCAGTAAATTGCCAACACCATGTAAAACATTTTTATTATAAATAGAACAACTGTTGTTCTTTATTATAATATCAAAAACATCCATATCCAATACAGAAATTGAAATAATGTTTCTAATGAGTGTTGGAACATAATAACAGTTATTTAAACTAATGAACTTGCCCGAAGGCAGTGCTAAACAATAAGTCCCTACAGCCAATGCAGCAACCTTTGCTCCATTTCCCACTCGTAGGACGACTTCATCCTTGTTCAGCTTCCTACTTCTGCTTAGTCCCTGCATATTATTACATATGTGAGAACTACAGCCGATATCCAATACCCAAGTAGAATTTTTACTTTCAGAAAAATTAATTTCAATCATGAACAAACCTAGATCGGAAGTCGAAGCTTCTCCAAGCTTCTTTTGGTCCACAAGATACTCCTTGCAGTTCCTCTTCCAATGTACCGGCTTATTGCAATGGTAACAAATTCCCTTGCTATCTGGATCAGGTTTCTTATTATCCTTTCTCTTCACCTTGCCCTTAGCCTTCTTGTTTTTCTTCTTTTGAGAAGATACCTTGGGCCTCTTCCTTTTCTTGGAAGAATCATCCACTAGTAAGACTTGATTCTTGTTGGATGAGAAGTGACCTTCAGCAGTTTTCAACATGTTAAGTAACTCAGGCAAGCTGACGTCCAACTTATTCATGTGAAAATTCACAACAAATTGTGAGAAGGTGTCCGGGAGTGACTGCAAGATCAAATCTTGACTTAATTCTGCATCCATCACGAACCCAAGCTGTCCAAGTGGTTCAATCAGATTGATCATCTTAAGGACATGAGTCTCAACAGCAGTGCCCTCGGTCATACGAGATCGGAAGAGCTCCTTAGAAATCTGATATCTAGCTGTCCTACTTTGCTCACCATACAACTCTTTGAGGTGCAACAATATAGCAGGAGCATCCATAGTTTCATGCTGACGCTGAAGCTCATTACTCATGGATGCGAGCATGATGCATTGAGCCAAGATTGCATCATCTTGCCACTTTCTAAAAGTAGCAATCTCTTCCTCAGAGGCTGTTTCTGCAACACTTGCAGGGACTGGCGAATTTAGGACATAAGAAATCTTTTCAGCAGTGAGAACAATTCTCAGATTCATTAACCAGTCCGTGTAATTCGGTCCGGTCAATTTGTTAGCATCAAGTATGCTACGCAATGATAGTGAGTTTGACATTTTTAAATTCTGCATGTGAAATAGACAACATTTTAGCATTCATTCATTTAATTAATTACCAAAATAAATTAGGTCTTTATTTAAATGGTATCTCCCACTATTTTCATCAAACTATATTACCCTCAATATATAGTTCGACAAATCTAATTAAAGTTTTGCTAGTGAGATTAAGGACCCCATTTCAAATGTATATAGCCTTGTGGTGACACAACAAACGATATATAAATAAATAGGTAGACAACTATTGTCAATTACATCATTATGTAACTCCTTGTATTTTTCCTCTTAGATTATTTTGATCAAGTGGTGACACATCCGAATCAAAATTATCCAAGTTAAGTCCAACCTAGCACTTCCATATATTCGAAAGAAAAACACTGTCCTTGTGGTGACACAACAAAACAGCATCGTTCAGTCTATTTATAAGCATTAAATGTGATAAAGCAACATCTTAAATATTTAATACTTGCCTTGTGGTGACACAACAAACTCATATTAAACATTTAATACTCTATTGCTTTACCATGCTAGAAGGCGACGTTCGATATTCCAAATATCTTTGAACGCTTAGGACTTAATATAATTTCTTTGAGGGGTTTATTATTATTAGTCTCATCTTGTTTAGCGCGCATGCACATATATATATAAAATACGCGTCATATTATTTTACATGCGAATCATGTTTGATAATATATAATATATATATATAGTAAGCATGCACATATGGAATACTATATTCTACCCGGATTGATTATGGACTTTTATTCTAGTTTGGTTCACTAGAGCCACCAAGTGAACAAAAAGGTCAAACATAGGGTGCAAGAATAAAATTTAAATATAACTATTACATTTAAACCCGGGCTCCAATACAAACGGGTCTTCAAGCGCTCCTTGCTCCTTTGTCTCCAATTCTTCAAAAATTAATTCTAACTATTCCTATTACATAAACTATTTACTATAAATAGAAACCTTGATCAGCAGTCAAGGGGAAGTAAAAAGGAGGGAGATAGAATTTACATTAAGAAAAATTAGAGAAGACGAGGTACGCAGACCCCATTTATAAAAAAACCCATACATTCAAGCATCCACTAAAATAAATCCAATCACACATTGGTCAACAGTCCATAATCAATCCCTATTTATTATCATACATATTTCTATATGTATCAATAAATAACATTCATCTCATGAATAATAAATTCATTCCATATATGCATTGATATCAATTAATGGGCAAAAGTTTTGCTAATATTTAGTTTTGAAACAAAATAAACTTTTTTATTTTAATCAAAAACCAAATCCAAATTAAACTCCTTTAATTTTAGCAATCTGAAATCCTATTCTAGATAAAATAAACTCTTTATTTTAAACTTTTATCAATTAAATAAACCATTTATTTCAATTGAAGGAAAAATAAAGTTGGATTCTGATGTCCAGCGCAGCTACGCCCCGAATGAACAGGGAACCGGCGCAGCTGCGCTGAACCCCAGAAAAACTGATTCTGGGTATTGGCGCAGCTGCGCCCCAGAATGAACTGGAGCCGGCGCAGCTACGCCGCATCGCTGATCCAGAAAAAAAAAATTCTTGGCCAAAAATTCGAACGTTTCGCATATCAATTCATACATGGAATCATCTGGATCGATAATTAACACATGATTTGGCTCTGATACCACTGTTAGGTTTGTATATAGCGCGAACATGCAATCAAATTACATAAATAGTGTGTAAGCGCGATAAAATCAGATTTTAAAATTTTATACAAACCATCACCAAGATCAATCTATGTGCTCAATTAACGATATAAACGAAAGAGAAAGAGAATAAGAATCATACCCTCGTAGAACAAAGCTTCCTCGGGTACAAGTTCAACTCCTAGTCCTTCGTGTTCTCCTCGAATGCTACAGTGTGATTCCTTTCTTTGATCAACGTTAGCCACCCAAGTGTTTGGCCTCTAGAGGTGATCCACCAAGGAAGAACAAGTATTCAAGAAGTTGGGTATTTGGCAAAACCCTAGTTTCTATCTCTATAGAAATTGTAAGTAATCTCCACAATCTAATGCAAGAGTGTGTAACCCTAATCTATGATAAGACCCCTCTTATTTATAGATGTAGGAATAACCCTTCCCTAAACTATTTAGGATTAGGGTTTGTATTATAATTAAACTCTTTTAATTAATAATGCTCCTAATCCAATTAGGAATTCATGGAAGAGTACTTCTATTAATTAATTCCCAATCCCTATTAGGAATTAAATAATAGTAAAAGTAATAATAATAATAAGACTCCTCTTATTAATTTATATTTAATATTTCCAAAATATTAAATAATAAATATTAAGCTATTTAATTTATTCTATCTCTATAGACTAAATTAAATACACTTAACTTATTATTACAATTATGCCATTTACTTCTTAAATAAATATTTTCCTTTTGCGGTGTGACCCTTTAGGTTCTCCATATTAAACCGGTTGTGAATAAATCAATTAGAACAATTCTAATCTTATTTAAATTAATAAATTAAACTATGTAATTCATTTAAATAAATAATATTTATTCTACAATAAGGGTAAGCCCCTTTAGCGATCAACGACTTTCCAGATAATATAGATTTCAACATTAATCACAAAAGAACCTTTGAGTAAATAGTTACCGTACAATTCAATCCTTCTACCATACAATGTCCCAATTAAATATAAGACATGGATTTACTGTCAAGTCTTATTTTATTTAATTATATGTATTTCGATTCCCAAATGCACAACTCTAATTAATGCAAATTAGAAACTCCTTTCTAATTTCATTCTGCCTTGGCCAAGGACTACTGAGTTATCATTTATCGAATCACATAGGACATTCACATATTTTACTAGACGAGGTAGATTCTTTATTGATCATTCACCTATCTCCATGTACAACTAATTATACCCAATCATACCCTTTGATATACCCACAAGGTCTTAAGGGAAATGTCAAAGTATAACTCATCATACACAAGATACTATTATGATCTCAAGTCCAAGGATCACTTGTACAACTATCACTATAGGAATTCCTATTGACAGGCGAGTAAAACTCCATTATGTATTCCTTAGCGAGCCACGTTCAGTGAACTTATTCTCCAATAAGTACCTACATACTTGCTTTAGTGTCTCCACACAAATGATTATGAGATCAATCATCATCTTTCTAAGAGCAAGCAACGTATGTACTAATCTATCCGGATTCACTAATCCCCAATTTAGTAATCCAACGATTAGGAACAATTTTAGTTTGTGAGCTATCTAGAATTTAGATCTTATTAGCATGATCACCATCATGATTCTAAAAGCATTGCTCAAAACTATGGGTTTATCACATTTAATATAACAGCACCATGTAGATAATATAAAATGCCTTTTGAGAAAATCAATTCCTTTATTAATAAATGAATAAGATTACAAAGTATATGCTACATCATATCAAGTATGATTGGCTTGTGTGCATACTACTTTCAATTGTAGTCTTAAGCCTTTAAATCTGAATTTCAACTTTCGGGTTAGTTATTGATCTTAGTTTCAATTTAATTATTTTAATCGATATTCAAATTGTGATTGTTTAATAAAACAGAGTAGTTTAGATTGGTAGTTGAAAGTATAAAACACAATATTTCTCTGTGGGAACGATACTCTATTTACCACTTTATTACTTGTTGATCGTGTATACTTGCACGTAATTGTTGATTGTGAAATTGGACAACAAATTCAATGGACCCCGATGATGATTTTATTTAATATTTATTAGTTCTTCTATTTAAATTGATGTTTTTTTTTGCTAAATTTTGTTTGTTTAAAAAATACAAAAAAACTAAGGATATTACAATAAAGTTCGGAACATAGTCCTCTTCTCCCGAGAGGACTAAAGCACCCAGATAAAACTAGGAAACCAATTACCTAACCTAATTATATTTATACCTCACAACCCGAGGCTAGGCAAAAACCAGCTAAAATAAACCCAAACTAATGAGATATTTAGCAACAACAAATAGGACCTCAAAGCAGAAAAATAAGTTAGAAAATATGCCTAAAAAGGTAAAAAAAATTTCAGCAATTACTCTAACTAGTGCGGGACCCATTTGCCAAAAACATTTCAGATTTTTGCCAAGGTGAAAATCAGCAGCACAAACCCATAAAGTCCAAACAGGGACAAGTGGGCCATGCGAAATCAGCAAACATGGAACAGTCAAAATCAGCCCATGTGCATATAAACAAATGCGTAGCTAAGCCATCCGGAAAAGCAAAACAACAATGTGCTCAACGGCAGAAGCTGACCCAGCCCAAGACACCAGCCCACGCGGCAAGCACAAAGCTGAAAAGGAAATCAGTAACCCTCTAGGACTGGTGAGGGTTCTCGGCATACAAAATGAAGGGCCCCACATGTCACTCTATCAGCAAATTCAAACCCACAACAGACAATCTGCACATGGACCAAGAGAGACAGTGTGGGGAAATGCAACAAAGCATTCAAGTCAGCGGATTGTCCCAAAAATAATGGACACATGCTGCCCCCAATCAGCTCAAACGCCGACAAAGCATCTCCGACAAACCACCAAACTTTCGGCTAAATCATCAAGTAAAGAACTACCAACAACACAAATTTGATTAATGAAAAAATGAATACATAACCCAGATTCGAAGTACCAACACGACCCAAAGGCAATCGGTGAGAAGGAAACACACGATGAAACCAAGAGCACCATTATCCGATCAGATCAAGGAGATCAAATCTGATCAAATAAGAACGAACCAAACTGCAGCCATAACAACCTGCTTCGGATGAAACCCAAAAGATACATCCGAATCAATCGAAATTAAATTAAAAATTTAACCCCAATTCGATCAGAAATGGAACGAAAAAGGAACCAACAGATCCTAGAATAGCTGGAACCGGAAATGAACCAATAACCATCAAGGATACTGATGGAACACTGATTTTGTGGATGGGATAGAAATATACCTGGATACCTCAAGCAACTATTAGGCAATGAATCTTAGTGTTTCTGTTATTATTGTTTCTCATAGAAATATAGGGGAATTAATAATAATAGATATGCTTTATAATTATCTGAAAGGTGGTTATAATAATTATTAGTGATTTTCCGTTGACAATTCTAATTAATCAATTGAATAGAAGAATAATAGTATTGCTTAAATGAATCATCGGGGAAAATTGATTCCTTAACCTCTTTCTTTATTGATTTAATATTACAGTAGTTAATTATTTAGTTAATTCGCTCATTAGAAATCGAAATTATCTAGATTAAATTAATTGATAAATAATTAGTGTTTAGAATTAGTTAGGTTATAATTCTCTCCTCGTGGGATTAACAACTCTACTTTCACTTTATTACTTGATTGACCGTGTATACTTGCACATAAATTGCTAGTATAGATCTAGCCCATCAAGTTTTTGGCGCCGTTGCCAGGGAGCAATTGATAGCTTAAATTTTTATTCTTTATTAATTTTCATCATTTAGTTTTAATTTAGATTTTGTTACGGCTTTATAAATTTGGTCTCCATTCGCAAGTAGCTTTGTATGCAAACTAGGTCAAAAGAGAAAGAATTACTGCCATTTGAGGACGAGATTGATAGAAAGCTTCGAAGAATACGACAGTTTTGCAAAGAAACAGTTCAGCAACAAGCTATGGCTGCGGAAGAAGCATCAAAATCACTTAAGGACTATGCAATGCCACAAGTCACTAAAATTCATTCAAGCATAAGGAGGCCAGCAATTCAGGCCAATATTTTTGAAATTAAACTTGGAACAATTCAGATGGTGCAGAATTCAATTCAATTCGGGGGCATGCCAAATGATGATCCGAACGATCACCTTGTAAGCTTCTTGGAGATATGCGTGTTAGGTTTGTATATAGCGCGAACATGCAATCAAATTACATAAATAGTGCGGAAGCGCGATAAAATGGATTTTAAAATTTTATACAAACCATCACCATGATCGATCAATGTGCTCAATTAACGATATAAACGAAAGAGAATAAGAATAAGAATTATACCCTCGTAGAACAAAGCTTCCTCGGGTACAAGTTCAACTCCTAGTCCTTCATATTCTCCTCGAATTCAACGGTGTGATTCCTTCCTTTGATCAACGTTAGCCACTCAAGTGTTTGGCCTCTAAAGGTGATCCACCAAGGAAAAACAAGTATTCAAGAAGTTGGGTGTTTGGCAAAACTCTAGTTTCTATCTCTATAGAAATTGCAAGTACTCTCCACAATCTAATGCAAGAGCGTGTAACCCTCATCTATGATAAGACTCTTCTTATTTATAAATGTAGGAATAACCCTTCCCTAAACTATTTAGGATTAGGGTTTATCTTCTAATTAAACTCCTTTAATTAATTATGCTCCTAATCCAATTACGAATTCGTGAAAGAGTACTTCTATTAATTAATTCTCAATCCCTATTAGGAAATAAATAATAGTTCTATTAATTAATTTCCAATCCCTATTAGGAATTAAATAATAGTAATAGTAATAATAATAATAAGACTCCTCTTATTAATTTATATTTAATATTTCCAAAATATTAAATAATAAATATTAAGCTATTTAATTTATTATATCTCCATAGACTAAATTAAATACACTTAACATATTATTACAATTATGCCATTTACTTCTTAAATAAATATTTTCCTTTTGCGGTGTGACCCTTTAGGTTCTCCATATTAAACCGGTTGTGAATAAATCAATTAGAACAATTCTAATCTTATTTAAATAAATAAATTAAACTATTTAATTCATTTAAATAAATAATATTTATTCTACAATAAGGGTAAGCCCCCTTAGCGATCAACGACTTTTCAGATAATATAGATTTCAACATTAATCACAAAAGAACCTTTGAGTAAATAGTTACCGTACAATTGAATCCTTTTACCATACAATGTCCCAATTAAATATAAGACATGGATTTACTGTCAAGTCTTATTTTATTTAATTATATGCATTTCGATTCCCAAATGCACAACTCTAAATAATACAAATTAGAAACTCCTTTCTAATTTCATTCTGCCTTGGCCAAGGACTACTGAGTTGTCATTTATCGAATCACATAGGACATTCACATCTTTTACTAGACGTGGTAGATTCTTTGTTGATCATTCACCTATCTCCATGTACAACTTATTATACCCAATCATACCCTTTGATATACCCAAAAGGTCTTAAGGGACATGTCAAAGTATAACTCATCATACACAAGATACTATGATGATCTCAAGTCCAAGGATCACTTGTACTACTATCACTAGAGGAATTTCTATTGACAGGCGAGTAAAACTCCATTAGGTATTCCTTAGCGAGTCACGTTCAGTGAACTTATTCTCTAATAAGCACCTACATACTTGCTTTAGTGTCTCCACACAAATGATTATGAGATCAATCATCCTCTTCCTAAGAGCAAGCAATGTATGTACTAATCTATCCGGATTCACTAATCCCCAATTTAGTAATCCAACGATTAGGAACAATTTTAGTTTGTGAGCTATCTAGAATTTAGATCTCATTAGCATGATCACCATCATGATTCTAAAAGCATTGCTCAAAACTATGGGTTTATCACATTTAATATAACAGCACCATGTAGATCATATAAAATGCCTTTTAAGAAAATCAATTCTTTTATTAATAAGTGAATAAGATTACAAAGTATATGCTACATCATATCAAATATGATTGGCTTGTGTGCATACTACTATCAATCTCCCACTTGCACTAAAGCCAATCGCCATGGTATCTAATACCCATCTTCTCTAAGTGACGATCAAATTGCTGTTGAGTTAAAGCTTTAGTAAATGGATCTGCAATGTTGTCTTGAGAGTCCACACGTTCCAGGGTGACATCTCATCTTTCAACGATCTCTCTAATCAAATGAAACCGCCGCAACACGTGTTTGGATTTCTGATGAGACCTGGGTTCCTTAGCCTGCGCAACAGCTCCAGTGTTGTCACAAAATAAAGGTATGGCTCCTCTAATGCTAGGAACCACTCCAAGTTCAGTTATGAACTTCTTCATCCAAACAGCTTCCTTTGCAGCTATGTACTCTGCCTCTGTCACTGAATCAGCAACTGTTTGCTGCTTGGAACTCTTCCAACTCACTGCGCCACCGTTTAAGGTAAACACATACCCTTAAACGGATTTATAGTCATCTTGGTCTGTTTGAAAACTTGAGTCTGTATAGCCTTCTAGTTTCAATTCAGACCCACCGTAGACAAGAAATACATCCTTAGTACTTCTCAAGTACTTTAGGATGTTTTTCACAGCCTTCCAGTGCTCTTCTCCTAGATTCGACTGATATCTGCTTGTTACACTAAGTGCATGAGCGACATCTGGTCTAGTACATATCATACCATACATGATAGATCCTATTGCGGAAGCATAAGGAATCTTACTCATCCGGTCTCTCTCCTCAGGTGTCTTTGGGGCCTGTTTCTTGGAGAGATATATTCCATGGCTCATCGGCATGAGACCTCTCTTGGAATCTTCCATGCTAAACTTCTTTATCATCGAGTCAATGTACTTTCCTTGGGTCAAGCCCAGCATCCTTTTAGATCTATCTCTATAGATCTTTATCCCCAAAATATAGGATGCCTCACCCAAGTCCTTCATGGAGAAGTGTTTAGATAACCAAATTTTGATCGACTGTAGCATAGGAACATCATTCCCTATCAGTAATATGTCATCAACATATAATACAAGGAATAAAACAGCGCTTCCACTAACCTTCTTGGACACACAAGGTTCATCCTCATTTTTGATAAAATCAAACCTTTTGATTATCTCATCAAAACGGATGTTCCATCTTCGAGAAGCTTGTTTCAATCCATAAATGGATCGTTGTAGCTTACAGACTTGGTTTATTCCAACCGTTGAAACAAAACCCTCTGGCTGTATCATATATACATTCTCCTCAAGCTCTCCATTGAGGAAGGCCGTTTTCATGTCCATTTTCCAGATCTCATAGTCATAATAAGCTGCAATTGCAAGCAAAATCCGAATAGACTTGAGCATAGCTACTGGTGAGAAGGTTTCATCATAGTTAACTCCTTGTCTTTGTTTGAAACCTTTTGCAACCAGTCGGGCCTTATAGGTCTCTACCTTGCCATCTGCTCCAGTCTTTCTCTTAAAGACCCATTTACACCCATTAGGCTTAATGCCCTCAGGTGGTGAAACCAAAGTCCATACTTGGTTTTCATACATGGAGTCCATCTCGGATTTCATGGCTTCTAGACATTTCTCTGAGTCTTCACTACTCATAGCCTCTTCGTAAGTTAATGGATCATCATCATCTATGATGCGTACCTCATCATCATCCTCTATGATGAATCCATACCTTTCAGGTATCTTCGGTACTCTTCCAGATTTACGAATAGGTAGTGGTACAGTAGGTTCTTCTACTTGGTCAGGTACCTGACTTTGATCCGTAGTATTTTGTGGTTCTTGAACTTCTTCAAGATATATCTTACTCCCACTAACCCCTTCAAGGATAAACTCCTTTTCCAAGAAGGCAGCGTGTTTCGTAACAAACACCTTTTGATCAGTAGGATGATAGAAATAATATCCTAAACTTTCTTTAGGATATCCCACAAATCTACACTTATCGTATCTAGTCTTCAGCTTGTCATGGTCAAACCTTTTGACATAAGCTGGATAACCCTAAGTCTTAACATGCTTAAGACTAGGTTTCCTCCCTGTCTATATCTCATATGGGGTCTTTGGGAGGGATTTGGTAGGTACCTTGTTAAGTAGGTATGCAGCCGTTTGTAGGGCATAACCCCAGAAGGATATTGGAAGGTCGGTAAAACTCATCATGGAACGAACCATGTCCAACAATGTTCGATTTCTCCTTTCAGATACACCATTCAACTGTGGTGTCCCTAGTGGAGTCCATTGTGAGATTATACCATTTTCTTTGAGACAATTGAGAAACTCATTGGTCAAGTATTCCCGTCCTCGATCCGATCGAAGAATCTTAATACTCTTACCAGTTTGCTTCTCTACTTCACTTCTGAATTCTTTGAACTTTTCAAACGATTCAGATTTGTATTTCATTAAATACACATATCCAAATCTAGAATGATCATCAGTGAAAGTAATAAAATAAGAATATCCTCCTCGTGCATTCGTTATCATAGGTCCACAAACGTCTGTGTGTACCAACGCTAACAACTCTGTAACTCTTTCTCCTTTTCCACTAAAAGGAGATTTAGTCATCTTACCCATGAGACAAGATTCACAAGTTGGATATGATTCGTAATCAGATAGCTCTAAAAGCCATCTTTATGCAACTTGGATAATCTTGTTTCATTGATATGGCCGAGTCTACAGTGCCACATAAAGGTATAATTAACATCATCTCTTTTTCTTTTCTTAGTTTGTTCAATTTGAAGTATATTTTCATGCAAGTCAAGTATGTAAAGTCCATTCAGTAAATTGCCAACACCATATAAAATATTTTTATTATAAATAGAACAATTGTTGTTCTTTATTATAATATCAAAACCATCCATATCCAATACAGAAATTGAAATAATGTTTCTAATGAGTGTTGGAACATAATAACAATTATTTAAACTAAAGAACTTGCCCGAAGGCAGTGCTAAACAATAAGTCCCTACAGCCAATGCAGCAACCTTTGCTCCATTTCCCACTCGTAGGACGACTTCATCCTTGTTCAGCTTCCTACTTCTGCTTAGTCCCTGCATATTATTACATATGTGAGAACTACAACCGGTATCCAATACCCAAGTAGAATTTTGACTTTCAGAAAAATTAATTTCAATCATGAACAAACCTAGATCGGAAGTCGAAGCTTCTCCAAGCTTCTTTTGGTCCGCAAGATACTCCTTGCAGTTCCTCTTCCAGTGTCCCGGCTTATTGCAATGGTAGCGAATTCTTTTGCTATCTGGATCAGGTTTCTTTTTATCCTTTCCCTTTGCCTTGCCCTTAGCCTTCTTGTTTTTCTTCTTTTCAGAAGATACCTTGGGCCTCTTCCTTTTCTTGGAAGAATCATCCACTAGTAAGACTTGGTTCTTGTTGGATGAGAAGTGACCTTCAGTAGTTTTCAACATGTTAAGTAACTCAGGCAAGCTGACGTCCAACTTATTCATGTGAAAATTCACAACAAATTGTGAGAAGGTGTCCGGGAGTGACTACAAGATCAAATCTTGACTTAACTCCCCATCCATCACGAACCATAGCTGTCCAAGTTGTTCAATCAAATTGATCATCTTAAGGACATGAGTTCAACAGTAGTGCCCTCGGTCATACGAGATCGGAAGAGCTCCTTAGATATCTGATATCTAGCAGTCCTACTTTGCTCACCATACAACTCTTTGAGGTGCAGCAATATAGTAGGAGCATCCATAGTTTCATACTAACGCTGAAGCTCGTTACTCATGGATGCGAGCATGATGCATTGAGCCAGGATTGCATCATCTTGCCACTTTCTGAAAGTAGCAATCTCTTCCTCAGAGGCTGTTTCTACAACACTTGCAGGGACAGGCAAATTTAGGACATAAGAAATCTTTTCAGCAGTGAGAACAATTCTCAGATTCCTTAACCAGTCCGTGTAATTCGGTCTGGTCAGTTTGTTAGCATCAAGTATGCTACGCAGTGATAGTGAGTTTGACATTTTTAAATTCTGCATGTGAAATAGATAACATTTTAGCATACATTCATTTAACTAATTACCAAAATAAATTAGGTCTTTATTTAAATTGGTATCTCCCACTATATTCATCAAACTATATTACTGTCAATATATATAGTTAGGCAAATCTAATTAAAGATTTGCTAGTGAGATTAAGGATCCCATTTCAAATGTATATAGCCTTGTGTGTGCACAACAAACTATATATAAATAAATAGGTAGACAACTATTGTCAATTACATCACTATGTAATTCCTTGTATTTTGCCTCTTAGATTATAATGGTCAAGTGTGTGCACATCCAAACTAAAATAATCTAAGTTAAGTCCAACCTAGCACTTCCATATATGTGAAGAGAAAAAGACCGCCCTTGTGTATGCACAACAAAGCAGTAATGTTCAATTCCTTAATAAGCATCAAATGTGATAAAACAACATCTTAAATATTTAATACTCGCCTTGTGTATGCACAACAAACTCATATTAAATATTTAATAATCTATCATTTTACCATGCTAGAAAGCGACGTTCGATATTCCAAATATCTTTGAACGCTTAGGACTTAATATGATTTCTATGAGGGGTTTGTTATTATTAGTCTCATCTTGTTTAGCGCGCATGCACATATATATATAAAATACGCGTCATATTATTTTACATGCGAAGCATGTTGGATAATATATAATATATATATATATATATATATATTAAGCATGCACATATAGAATACTATATTCTACCCAGATTGATTATGGACTTTTATTCTAGTTTGGTTCACTAGAGCCACCAAGTGAACCAAAAGGTCAAACCTAGGGTGCAAGAATTAAATTTAAATATAACTATTACATTTAAACCCAGGCTCCAATATAAACGGGTCTTCAAGCGCTCCTTGCTCCTTTGTCTCCAATTCTTCAAAAAATTAATTCTAACTAGTCCTATTACATAAACTATTTACAATAAATAGAAACCTTGATCAGCAGTCAAGGGAAGTACATAGGAGGGAGATAGAATTTACATAAAGAAAAATTAGAGAAGACGAGGTACGCAGACCCCATTTATAAAAACCCATATATTTAAGCATCCACTAAAATAAATCCAATCACACATTGGTCAACAGTCCATAATCAATCCATATTTATTAACATACATATCTCTATATGTATCAATAAATAACATTCATCCCATAAATAATAAAACCATTCTATATATGCATTGATATCAATTAATGGGCAAAAGTTTTGCTAATATTTAGTTTTGAAACAAAATAAACTCTTTTATTTTAATCAAAAACCAAATCCAAATTAAGCTCCTTTAATTTTAGCAATCTGAAATCCTATTCCAGATAAAATAAACTCTTTTATTTTAAACTTTTATCAATTAAATAAACCATTTATTTTAATTGAGAAAAACAAAAAATTTTCAAAGTCTGGACACCGGCGCGACCGCGCTCCATTTTGAACTAGGAGCGGCGCGGCCGCGCTCCAGAATGAACTAGAAGCGGCGCGGCCGCGCCGCGACGCAGATTTAGAAAAAAAATTTCTTCAGCCCAAAATCCGATCGTATCGCATATCAATTCATACATGGAATCATCAAGATCGATAATTAACACATGATTAGGCTCTGATACCACTGTTAGGTTTGTATATAGCGCGAACATGCAATCAAATTACATAAATAGTGCGGAAGCGCGATAAAACGGATTTTAAAATTTTATACAAACCATCACCATGATCGATCAATGTGCTCAATTAACGATATAAACGAAAGAGAAAGAGAATAAGAATTATACCCTCGTAGAACAAAGCTTCCTCGGGTACAAGTTCAACTCCTAGTCCTTCGTGTTCTCCTCGAATTCAACGGTGTGATTCCTTCCTTTGATCAACGTTAGCCACCCAAGTGTTTGGCCTCTAAAGGTGATCCACCAAGGAAAAACAAGTATTCAAGAAGTTGGGTGTTTGGCAAAACCCTAGTTTCTATCTCTATAGAAATTGCAAGTACTCTCCACAATCTAATGCAAGAGCGTGTAACCCTCATCTATGATAAGACTCTTCTTATTTATAGATGTAGGAATAACCCTTCCCTAAACTATTTAGGATTAGGGTTTATCTTCTAATTAAACTCCTTTAATTAATTATGCTCCTAATCCAATTAGGAATTCGTGAAAGAGTACTTCTATTAATTAATTCTCAATCCCTATTAGGAAATAAATAATAGTTCTATTAATTAATTCCCAATCCCTATTAGGAATTAAATAATAGTAATAGTAATAATAATAATAAGACTCATCTTATTAATTTATATTTAATATTTCCAAATATTAAATAATAAATATTAAGCTATTTAATTTATTCTATCTCCATACACTTAACTTATTATTACAATTATGTCATTTACTTCTTAAATAAATATTTTTCTTTTTGCGGTGTGACCCTTTAGGTTCTCCATATTAAACCGGTTGTTAATAAATCAATTAGAACAATTCTAATCTTATTTAAATAAATAAATTAAACTATTTAATTTATTTAAATAAATAATATTTATTCTACAATAAGTGTAAGCCCCCTTAGCGATCAACGACTTTCAAGATAATATAGATTTCAACATTAATCACAAAAGAACCGTTGAGTAAATAGTTACCGTACAATTCAATCCTTTTACCATATAATGTCCCAATTAAATATAAGACATGAATTTACTGTCAAGTCTTATTTTATTTAATTATATGCATTTCGATTCCCAAATGCACAACTCTAAATAATGCAAATTAGAAACTCCTTTCTAATTTCATTCTGCCTTGGCCAAGGACTACTGAGTTGTCATTTATCGAATCACATAGGACATTCACTTCTTTTACTAGACGTGGTAGATTCTTTGTTGATCATTCACCTATCTCCATATACAACTTATTATACCCAATCATACCCTTTGATATACCCAAAAGGTCTTAAGGGACATGTCAAAGTATAACTCATCATACACAAGATACTATGATGATCTCAAGTCCAAGGATCACTTGTACTACTATCACCAGAGGAATTCTTATTGACAGGCGAGTAAAACTCCATTAGGTATTCCTTAGCGAGTCACGTTTAGTGAACTTATTCTCTAATAAGCACCTACATACTTGCTTTAGTGTCTCCACACAAATGATTATGAGATCAATCATCCTTTTCCTAAGAGCAAACAACGTATGTACTAATCTATCCGGATTCACTAATCCCCAATTTAGTAATCTAACGATTAGAAACAATTTTAGTTTGTGAGCTATCTAGAATTTAGATCTCATTAGCATGATCACCATCATGATTTTAAAAGCATTGCTCAAAACTATGGGTTTATCACATTTAATATAACAGCACCATGTAGATAATATAAAATGCCTTTTAAGAAAATCAATTCTTTTATTAATAAATGAATAAGATTACAAAGTATATGCTACATCATATCAAATATGATTGGCTTGTGTGCATACTACTATCAATGCGATACATTCAAATATAAGGATGTTGTCGACGCCGGATTTCTCTTCGTGTGTTTTTTTTAGTCTTTTCCAATTTTAGCCTCTTGATTAAATGATTTTTTGGAAAAGGTCGGCATTAATGTCGACGGGGTTTTGAAAGATCGTTTTTTATAATGAGCCAATTAATCAGAGTCGCCAGTTGGTATATTTGAAATGGATGTACCAACTCATCCGAGTTTCGTTTTCGTAAATCGCTGGCTCATATGTGACTCCGAATTAATTGGTCTGCGAATCGAGATTCATAGAGTTCGGGGGCTTGCTTAAGTGAGGGGAAGGTGTTAGGCACCCCTCGACTTCCGTGAAACACGGTTACCGCAATCTTGATGATGTCCTATCCTTTGATTCATGAAATATGTATACGTGCGAGTGTGTGTGTGTGTGCCTATGTGAATGTTGGGGTGAGTTTGTATGAGAGAGTCATTTGGATTTTTTGGGAAAGTCGTGCTTTAATTTGGGAACGCTTCGGAATGTCTTTTCGGCATACACGAGAAAGCTTTATGAAAAAAAAGTTTGATTTTAATTGTCAAAACTAGGAGATTTTCATTAGGTGACGTTTTGGCAAAAAATAGGAGTTTATTAAGCCTTAGCATAAATAGGAATCGAGATTTATACGTTGCTTTCATAAATGATGGGCAATTTCTAGGATCTCTTTCGCCCTATACATCAAGGTTTAATAAAACATTTAAATTATTTTATAAAACCCATTTTTGGGACATATTGAAAATAACTTCTTTTTAGCTTTCTTGTAAAATAGGAATCAACTTTCGTTAGCATCCCCAATTTTTAGCCTTGTGATGCTAATATCCTACTTTGATTGATTTTAGAAAAATCTTTATCGTTTAATCTTTTGGAATCATTTTTGGTGTCACGAAATATAATCAAGCATAAACACGCGTTGGGGCTATCCACGGGCATGTAAGCCATCAAAATATCCCCGAACGCCAACAATCACATGTTCCACTACTACGGGGCCTTAAACCCGATTCTCGCCTTAACGTCGTTTTAAGGCCCGATGATTACATGTTACAAAAAACGAGCACCTCGAATCTATTACATGCATCAAAAAGTCCATCATCGGATTTGGACCACGGGGTCGCATACCTAGGCTCACACGAGATTATTACATACCCACAAAATGAATACTACATAACTAACCAATACGGGTCTGCCTAACACACCATGATAATCGAAATTGACAATCTAAATAAATTACACCCAATAAATTATCATAAACAAACTAGAAATTTCACCAATTGGATATCCTCGGGTTATTAGGAGGAAATTTCGTTCCAATGGAACCCTCACTAATAATCCCTAATCCATTATCCCACCATAAATTTCATGATAACTACATTTAATTCAACCAAATGATATGATATAAATTGCTAGAACAAATAGGAATTTTCACCTTGCAAATGATCTCAAATGGATGTGAACTTGTGTATTTGAATAGGATAAGGAGTGTATTTGGTACAATCAAAATCAAAAGAATTAAATTCTCTCTTTTTTTTCTCTCTTTTCTTCCTATTTTTGTTGCAAAATTGGCTATTCTTTCCTCTATTTCCATGCTTGGCTGCTGCTGAAACCTTTCTTCTTCCCAATTTGCTGAACTCCCTGTATGCTGCACGAAGTTGAGTTGAAATAGGCTGGCTGACCGCCTGCCTTCCACTCACCCCGATTTCGAGTTCCGTGTTTCGAGTTCCGTGTTTTCAAAAGGCGCACTATTTGGCCGCAGATCAATCCGCGGCTGGACGGTTTGACTTTCTTGTTTTTCGTGCCACGTCTCGATTTTCGTGCCGTAACGTCAGTTTTCGCTGACAGGCTCGTATTCCGCAGTCTGGGAATTTCCGGAAGACGTGCCACCTCATTCGGGGATGCCCGTTTCGGATGGCCTTATTGTCACGTCAGCTTTGGTCGCCAAACATTGCGGTGGTGTCGAGCGCTCGCACTTGTGCCCACTCCTTCGCTCCCGCAAGCCGGTTCAATTGACGATTTTGCCCTCCTATCATGGTTAGTACAAGGAACGCAAAATTTGGGTGTCTACAGTTGCCCCTCTTTATCATGTTCAAGCAATGTTTAATGAAATGAACAGGATAAAGAATAGACACTCGATGCATGAATGACAATGCCCAAGGATGACAATGGATACGTGATGCAATACATATGATTTATGATGCAACGCAAGATGCCATTGATGCAAAACATTCAGAAAAGGGTGTCGAGGCTGATGATCGTCTTGTCGGGGCCGGGTATCGTCGCCGGTCACCCATCTCGTAACCCCCGGTTATCGTCGCCGGTTGGTTATCTTGTCGGAGCCGGTTTTCGTCGCCGGACATCCATCTCGTAATCGCCGGTTATCGTCGCCGGTCGATTATCTCGTCGGGGCCGGGTATCGTCGCCGGTCACCCATCTCGTAACCCCCGGTTATCGTCGCCGGTTGGTTGTCTTGTCGGAGCCGGTTTTCGTCGCCGGACATCCATCTCGTAATCGCCAGTTATCGTCGCCGGTCGATTGTCTCGTCGGGGCCGGGTATCGTCGCTGGTCACCCATCTCGTAACCCCTGGTTATCATCGTCGGTTAGTTATCTTGTCGGAGCCGGTTTTCGTCGCCGGACATCCATCTCGTAATCGCCGGTTATCGTCGCCGGTCGATTGTCTTGTCGGGGCCGGGTATCGTCGCCGGTCACCCATCTCGTAACTCCCGGTTATCGTCGCCGGTTGGTTGTCTTGTCGGAGCCGGTTTTCGTCGCCGGACATCTATCTCGTAATCGCCGGTTATCGTCGCCGGGCGATTGTCTCGTCGGGGCCGGGTATCGTCGCCGGTCACCCATCTCGTAACCCCCGGTTATCGTCGCCGGTTGGTTATCTTGTCGGAGCCGGTTTTCGTCGCCGGACATCCATCTCGTAATCGCCGGTTATCGTCGCCGGTCGATTGTCTCGTCGGGGCCGAGTATCGTCGCCGGTCACCCATCTCGTAACTCATTTTCACTAGACACATCAAACGGCTGCAAGCGAACCAAGGGGACCCACCAGGGCCAGCCGCAGATGGATCTGCGGCCAGCCGCAGATTGATCTGCGGCCAAGATCGGTTTCTTAAGCGGCTCGCCACTTCCAGATCTGTCACTTTCAACTTCGTACCCCACATAGATTCCTGCGATTTTGCTCGTTTGCAAGGACCTTTTGTCGAGTTTCCCAACTTTTCTGCAAAAACCGCTCCGGTAGGATTGTTCTACGCGCTACAGGTAACACTTTGACTGTTCACTTTTCAATTTCGTCAATATTTTGCTATACATTTGGCTATTTACATGTTAGAGATAGAAATGTATGCTTTACAATGCTATGCTATGTATGACCATATATACATGCTATGTATCAACTGTGTGAGTCCTATTTTATGCTCATGATGCGGTCCCACATATCTGTTTTTCCCTTTTTGAAAGAAAATCATGCACTATGGTCCTTTACATGCTGTAATTACACATATGAATGCAATTTTGATCTGTTGTGGCTTGGATTAATGAAAAATATGTTTGGCTTATGCCTGGGATGTCCATTTTACAAACGGAACACTGCCGATTTTTTTTTTTTTTTATGCACATACCATAAACATGCATCATGTTGCATTAATTATATGATGAGGGTAGGAATTTAGAATATGCGTGACATAATTCAAAAGGGAACTTACCTTCCTCCTTGCCTGTTCTGTTCCAGCTATGGATCCCGATGCCCATAGTAGCTCTTCCGCATCACGGACCTCAGGTGTTCGCCGTCGCAGGGCTGCACCTGCCCCTGTTCCTCCTCGGACCCGTCAGGCTCGCCGCTTGGCGGAGGCTGTCATTCGTCCCGATCATCCGGACGTTGAGGAGGCTGTTCCTCCGGAGGTCGCGGCAGAGGGGCCATCCTCCAGCACACCGGCTCCATCTCCTCATCCTGCTCTCTCTAGCGCCCCTGTGCAGATCCCCGACCTATTGGGTCGGGATCTCAGTCGTCACCCCTCAGCATCTCTCGTGGCTAACGAGGTATATTCGATTCCATTATTAGTTCATTCTCAATTTCTCATTTCTCCTTTTATCTGGACTGACCCATTGGTGACTGTCCCAGGTGCCCGAGTTTACTCAGCCGAGGGGCAACTGGTTCAACATCTACTCCCTCTACACGGCTCTGCACAGCGACTACCGGGCGATGGTGGATTCTTGGGGCTTCCGTCACTTTTTCACTATCATCCCCCGTCAGTGCCCCTGGGGTTACATGAGGGCCTTATCTGAGCGCTGGTTCCACCAGACGCAGTCCCTTCACCTTCTTGACTGCGAGGTCGTCCTGACCCCATGGGACTGGAGGTACATTACGGGCATAGAGTTTATCTGGTCCCGCGTTCCTCTAGATCTCGACATCACTCCTGCGGAGGTCCGGGCTTTATTGGGCTTCGCTGCTGAGGACCGGGTCTTTAAGGCCCGTAGTATTCGGTCTGGTGCCTTGGCTGTTGACGCTGTCGGGGGCCTCTACGCGCTGCCCATTCCAGCGAATCAGGGTACTCGGGACATTCTGCTCCGACGCCTGTTCCTGACCATCATGAGGGGTTGTTTCCTAGGGAACAACTCCTCCATAATTCATTTCAGTGTCGTAGGAGCCGTCAGAGATGTGGACCGCATTAGTGACTATGATTGGGGGTCATTCACCTTCGCTTATTTCCTCCACGGTATGCGTCTACGCTCGGAGGGCCAGACAGATGCTTGGTTGGGGTTCTATCATTTTCTGCTGGTGAGACTTCTCTTTCCCTCTTCTTATTGGACTTTCCTTCATTTATTTCCCTTTTCCGCATTTATAGGTTACTCATGCTTTTCATTGTTTCTGTTCGCAGTTCTGGGCCTACGAGCGTCTCCCATGTCTGAGGCCTGTCACCACCCTTGGCTTGGACACCTATCCCCGGGGTCGGCGATGACATCATAGCACCCTAGAGGAGGTCCCAGTATCTGGCAGCTTTGCACACTGCCGCATCCAGCTGGAGCTGATCACGGCTGCAGGGGTCGTCTGGAGGCCTTATCTTTCTGAGCATCTGGATGTGGGGTTTATAGATGGGCATCCTACTGGCCCGGAGTTTGCACTTTCCACCCGTCGCCTCACTTTGCAGAGTGTTGGAGGATGGGTGATGTACCTGGGGGAGCGCACCTTCAGATGCGTTACTGGAGAGATCCGCATCCCGCACTCCCTTCCCTTCACCACTTCCTGGCCGCTGGATTCTCAGCCTTCAGAGATCATGCTTGCAGGGGAGGACGGCCGGATGCTTTCGATGGGTCCCAGTACCAGTGACACCTTCCGTACTTGGTGGGTGCCCCGCACCATCGGTCCTCAGACCCGGGCCACATCCTTCCTCGGGGATATGGTCCCCGACTCGGTGATGATGACTGACTAGGCAGCCTGCGTTCGGACTCCCACTCATGCCGAGCAGATCGCCTCCCTGACCCGTCAGGTAGACCAGCTATCTCTATATCTTCGGGTGCTGGGCCGGACTCCAGAGGATGCTTATGCCTACGATCCTGACGGTGCGGGTTATGATACGGGCCCGAGCTCATCTGATGCCACAGCGCAGCCATATATCCCTGACATGAACTTTGGGCCTCCGACCTCGACGACCCCAGGGGATCAGTTCGAGGATCCCGCCTTCATAGATGAGATTGATTTTATTTAGATCAGGATAGGATATGGCTTTTGTATCTGCACCTGCTTGGATTTATTTTTCATTTTATGCACTATGTATTGAACTCATTTATTTATTTATGCACAGCTTTTCTCTTTTATCTCTATGAACTTAATTTGCTTTATTATTAACTGTATGATGCATTCTTTTCTTATTTATGAATAGAAAATGACCCCTGTACAGTCTTTTGATACTATTTTTCCACAGATGTCGTCCTCAGATGCCGTGGTACGTTTGGATTTCATTCCTTCCACAGGGTTGGTTGGCAGTTTCCTCCGCTGGTTGGACAGTTTATTGCCGACCGACAGGGTCATCGCAGATGGTCTTTTGGGCCATTCTTGGTCCTTATTAACCTTTCAGGTGCTAGTGGGCTTTGTGGAGGGTATTCTGAGCTATTGGGCGCCTGCCCGTCAAGTGTTCAGGTTAGGGATGGTAGAGCTGACCCCCACCCTCGAGGAGTATGCTCGCTTCACCGGCTTGCCTTTGGATAGACCTTGTGCCAGGGTCACGGCTGGTTCCATGCGCCGTCAGTTCTTGACCTTTACCGGTTTGCGGAGGGCTGTCTTGTTACCGGTGATCACATCAGACCATATGGTTCCCCTTCAGTTCTTGATTGACCGATTTGGTTCACCTGACAGTTTTCGTCTTTTCTTCGGCGATTTTTCTGTATCTGAGGAGCGCTGGGGCGCTTCAAGAGTAGACGTTCTGATGGCCTGTGTCGTCTCAATTTTGTACTTGCCCGCAGGACCTGATCAGTTGGACATGCGAGTTGTCGCGGCTGTTCGAGCCCTTCAGGAGGATTACACCATTCTTCCCATGATATTGGCGGATACCTATATGTCAGCTTCATACTGTCAATCCTTCCGAGGCAGGGTATTCAGAGGGAGCTCGACCTTATTGTATATGTGGTTCATGAGTCATCTTAGTCCCATCGGCCATTTCCGTCGCCAAGGGTTTTGCTTCAGCCATGACATAACCACGCAGTTTTCGTTTCGTCCCATGAGCTGTACTAATGTGGCCTCCTGGACATCATTTTTGTCTGTCATTGAGGATCCTTTTCATCTACTGGTCTATTCGGGTTATTGCTCCTTTATGAGCTTCTTGACTCACGTGCCCACCCTGGATTTCATCCCTATTGCTGGCTCGAGGGGCGTGACGACTTATCATCCTTTTGCGGTTATGGGGCAGTTTGATCAGGCACAGGATTTTCACCCCTTCGTGGATGCAGCCGCCTATCGATTCCTTATATCATCCCAAACAGAGAGGGATCTACTGCGGGTATACGACCTTTGATCTCGCAGGATCTCCGCCGAATATAGTGAGAGCCGTCACATCCAGACATTTGCTTACGTGCAGTGGTTGCGCGGAGACTTGGATCCGGCTAGTTTGAGTCAGATTGGGGGCTTTGATGACTCTGGAGTGATTTTTCCAGAGGATACCGCAGACCACTCCATCTCAGCTGATTTTGCCCCAAGTCGGGTTACTGAGGATACCCGACTCCGCCTGGCCCTGACTACCGCTGAGGCCGAGAGGGATGCCGCTTTTGTCGAGAGAGATGATGTCATTCGGGCTAGAGACGCTGCCATTGCTGACAGAGAGGCCATTGTATTTCAGACCAGGGCAGTTGTAGATGCTCATTTTGGGACTGTCAGCGGAGCCACTGCTTTACTGGATCGTATTGATATGATGGGGCAGCAGATTGCAGGAGATGCTGATGCTTCAGATCTATCCACTACCTTGTCCATCCTGCTTCAGCTAGTTTCAGATTTGTAGATTATTTTATTTCCTGCATAGACTATGTTAGTTTCATTGGTTATCGAAAGAGAAATCTTGTAATGAAATGACTTATATATATAGACATGCATTTAAATTTAGTCATTTTCCCCTTTTTGACGTATCATTGCCTTTCATTGGATCCTCATTTTATCCAGTTGACCACGATTTTGACATTTCGCCTTCTTTCTTTTCTCAAGTCTTGATGGAGATTTGACAGATATTGCCGCACACCTTTTGATTTCATCGGATTGAATCTCAGATTTTGGATAACTGTTTGGTTGGATCAGGGTTATGTCCTTTGGGATGAAGCTGGTCAGGCAGCTGGTTTCGGGAAGGTTTTGAGGGTGCAGAAAGGTTTTATCTGGTTATCGAAATTTGGTTTTGGTTAGGGAAAGGATTATTATATTTTTTTTTTAGGGATCGGACCGCGCCATGATGGCTGCCTACGTACCCCCACAAGTTGGGAGATCAGGTCCCACGTAGTTCGCTCTCAAAGGAAAAAGGAAACTGATGGTTCAAGCGTAGAACCGCTTCACCGAGTCAGAATTGAGGGGTTGTGGAAATACCTCACCATCCACTTCTTGCAATATGAGGGCCCCTCCGGATAACACTTTCTTAATCACAAACGGCCCTTCCCAGTTCGGGGCGAACTTCCCCTTGGCTTCGTCTTGACAAGGCATGACTCTTTTTAGCACCAAATAATTTTCTTTGAATTTCCGAGGTCTTATCCTTTTTTCATATGATCGAGAGATCCTTTGTTGATATAGCTGACCATGCCAAACGGCAGCCACCCTCCTTTCATCAATCAGGGCCAATTGGTCGTATCGACTTTGCATCCAATCCTCCTCACTTATCTGAGCATCGATCAGTATTCTGAGGGACGTCATTTCAACCTCAACTGGCATAACGGCCTCCATTCCATACACCAAAGCGTAAGGGGTTGCCCCTGTAGAAGTACGCGTTGATGTTCGATATGCCAGCAGGGTGAGGGGTAACAAATCCGGCCATCCCTGATGGTTAGCAGACATCTTCGTCATGATCTTCTTGATGTTTTTATTTGCAGCCTCCACTGCCCCATTCATCTTAGGACGGTAAATGACGGAATTGAGGTGCTTGATCTTAAACTGATCACACAGTCCCTTCATGAGGGCGTTGTTTAAATTCTTGGCATTGTCGGAGACCAAAACCTCAGGTTGCCCGTATCGACAAATGACATTATTCCTGATGAAACCGACGATGACCTCCTGAGTTACCTTGGGGAAAGAAGCTGCCTCTACCCATTTGGTGAAATAATCGATCATGACGAAAATGAATCGGTGCCCGTTGCTTGCTTTGGGCTCTATTGGTCCGATCACATCCATTCCCCACATTGAAAACGGCCACGGGGAGGTCATACAGTGCAGCTCATTGGGAGGCGTATGGATCACATTACCGTGCGCCTGGCATTGGTAACACCGTTTGACATGATCATCGCAATCGGCTTTCAGTGTTAACCAATAATGCCCCGTTCTCAAGATCTTTTTGGCCAGCATCGGTCCTCTCATGTGTGGCCCACACACTCCGCCATGGATTTCATTCATAATCTTTTGGGCCTGCGTCTCATCTACACACTGCAACAGTCCCAAACAAGCATCCCTCTTGTAGAGTGAATCCCCACTCAGGTAAAATTTCATCGCCATCTTTTGAATTCTCATCCTCTCAGTTCGACTCGCCTGGTCGGGAATGGATCTATCTCTCAGATATTCCCTTATGTCGTGATACCAGGGCTGCCTTGTCAACACCACCTCGTCTGATAACACTGCCACATGTTCCTCATATGTCGGGGCATTCTGTACGGCTATCTCAATCTGTGGACTGTCCCTGTTCTTGATTACGTGGATTAAGGAAGCCAGAGTTGCCAATGCATTGGCAAAGTTATTCCGTCCCCGGGGAATATGGCGAAAAGCGATATCTTCGAACTCTTGCATCAGCTGGGTAACACAACGATGGTATGGAAGCAACCGAAGCTCCTTAGTGTTGTACACCCCGATCGCTTATCTGATTACCAGTTCTGAATCCCCAAACACCGCTAGTCTCTTCACTCCCATGTCGCGGGCTAAGCAGAGTCCCAAGATACATCCCTCGTATTCAGCGGTGTTATTCGAATTGCTGAAATACAGTTTAGTGGCCACGGGGTATTGTTCTCCGGTGATAGAGACCAGGACCGCTCCGGCTCCTGCCCCCTTGGCATTCATGGCACCATCAAAATACAGCTTCCAGAACTGTCCCTCGTCATCACATTTCTCGCGTGATACCCAAAATATATCCTCGCCCGGAAGAGGAGTTTCTAACGGCTCCATCCCTCCTGACGGGGTTTCTGCCAACTGATCTGCAATTCCCTGTCCTTTCATGGCCTTCTGAGTCGCGTATACCATGTCGAACTGTTGTAAGATTAATTGCCATCTTGACAATCGACAATTCAGCATGGGCCTTTCAAAAATATATTTCAGGGGATCCATTCTTGATATCAGGTACGTCGTATGCCCATGGAGGTAGTGCTATAATCTCCCTGCAGCCCAGGCCAGAGCACAACAGGTCTTCTCGATGGGAGTGTAATTCTGTTCACATTGGCTAAATCTCTTGCTGAGGTAATAGATGGCCTGCTCTTTACCTGCCTCATTCTTCTGTCCTAGCATACATCCCATTGCGATGGCATTGACCGATATATACATAAACAGAGGGATCCCATCCTTCGGGGGTACCAGCACTGGTGCCTCTGTCAGCTGCTTCTTAATGGTCTGAAAAGCCTTCTGACATTGCTCATTCCATTCTTGGGAAGCCCCTTTTCTTAACAGTTTGAAAATGGGCTCACATGTAGTCGTCAAGTGGGATATAAAACGGCTGATGAAGTTTATCCTTCCGAGGAATCCTCTTATCTCTTTCTCTGTGTGAGGCGCCGGCATATCCACAATGGCCTTAATCTTTGCTGGATCCAACTCAATGCCCCGATCACTAACCACGAATCCCAAGAGCTTACCCGACTGCACTCCGAAAGCACACTTGGCTGGATTGAGTTTCAAATTATACTTTCTGAGCCGATCGAATAGCTTTTTGAGATGGGTAATATGATCAGATTCTACCTTCGATTTCACAATAATGTCATCCACGTAGACCTCTATCTCCTTGTGCATCATATCGTGGAATAGGTCCATCATGGCTCTCTGATAAGTAGCCCCCGCGTTTGTGAGGCCAAAAGCTAATCGTCTATAGCAGAAAGTGCCCCAGGGGGTGATGAATGCGGTCCTTTCCCGATCTTCTTCCGCCACCATTATCTGATGATACCCCGCAAAGCAAATCACAAAAAAGTACATTTCGTACTGGGCTGTGTTATCTACCAGGATGTGTATGAAAGGCACCGGAAAGTTATCTTTGAGACTGGCCTTGTTTAGATCTCTATAATCTACACATACCCTCACCTTTCCTCCAGGCTTAGCCACTGGGACTACATTGGATAGCCATTCCGGGTAAGTGGACACCATAATGATTCCCGCCCTGAACTGCTTGATGATCTCTTCCTTTACTTTTAAGCTCCACTCCGGTTTCAACTTTCTTAATTTTTGCTTGACAGGCCTGAAACCCTCCTTGATGGGTAATCGGTGTACCACAATGTTGGTAGACAATCCGATCATATCCTCATGAGACCAGGCAAAGACATCCTCATATTGTTTTAGCAACTCAGTCATTTCAGCTTTTTGGCTGGGGGTAAGGTCCGTCCCTATCTTGAGTTCTTTTGGCTTGTCAGGGGCTCCAATGTCAATGCTGACGGTTTGGTCCAAGTTGGGTTTGGGTTTATCCTCGACCCATCCTTTGATCTCGTCAGGCGCGTCGTCGTAATCTGTCTCGTCTTGTTCAATGCCCATTAAATCGAAATCCAGCTCAATGTCAAAATCATAATCATCATTCAAATTTGAAAGACCGCTTGTTAGGCAAGGATTACTCAAATTGGTACACCTGACATGAAACAAAATACTTGTCATATATAAATCATTTTCCACGATGATCACATTTTCAAATAACACGAAGAAACGACATAATTATGCAAAAATAAAACAACAACAAAAATAAACTTCTTCATTCCCCCGTTTTCTGGGGTCTACCACCCTGACGTCGGGTTTTACCCTTGTCTGGATATCACTAGTTTCATGTTCCAGTTGTCGACGGTCAGGTCAGATGAAATGCGCTGGATGAAAGGGGGCTTCACATCGGACACTTCCCCGATGATTACGGATACGTCGCCTGAGTCCTCCTTCCGGTCCTCTTCGGGAATAATTAGCCCTGCCCAATCGATGACAGGCACAACTTGTTGGGCTCCCGGTGGTGTGATAATATTCGTCCCCTCCCTACTGCTTGTTGATTGTCCGGGGATATAGCACTTGGTTTCAAACTCCTTCGCGACCTCTTGCAGGAAACTTTCCCTCCGGGCCGACTCCTTACGTGCGGGAGTTAACTCTTCATTCCCTGCCCCAATCACAGGCCCGCTGATCCCCTGTTCATCGTCGACTTTGGTCACTGGACTGCCAGCTAGTCGAATCGGAGCCGCACCCCGACGGTGTCTCCGTGTTACGCCCTCAGGGTATCCCAACCCTGCCTTGCCTATCTGCTGTGGTAGGTGGATGGGCTCGGTGATTCCCTGACTGCTCCTCCCCAACCCCTGTCTAGGCTGGAAGTTCATTTTTATCATTTCCTTTGCCACAAAGGTAAGTTCGGGAGAGACCCTAGGTTTCACAGCTGGAGCTCCCAGGCATCTATAGTGGGGAGTGCTAATCTCCAGTGCTTGAAAGCTGGCAGGTGCCGCCGACTCATCCACATTGATCACTGGTAGGCCACTCCTGGGAGGAGCAGGGTCATCACATTCGGCCGAGATTGTCACCAGATTCCCATCGATGATTAGCTTGATTTGTTGGTGGAGTGTGGAAGGAACTGCCCCGGCCATGTGTATCCACGGCCTCCCCAATAATAGGTTATAACTGGCCGCGATGTCAAGGACTTGGAAAGAGATGTCAAAAGTACAAGGTCCTATCTCCACCGGTAATTCAATCTCTCCAATTGTATCCCTCCGGGAACCATCGAAAGCTCGCACCACCACATGACTGGCTCGTAGGCGCTTGGGGTTGATGTTCATCTTCTGCAAGGTACTGAGGGGACAGATATTCAATGCCGATCCTCCATCAATTAGCACCCCATTCATTATATAACCCGAGGAGATTACCGCAATATGTAGCGGTTTCCGGTGTCCCCTTCCCTCCTTGGGTATGTCCTCATCCGTAAAGGATATTGCATCGCTTTCCAATAGGTGGCCCACCAGCTGGCCGAAACTCTCCTCACTAATTTCCTTGGGCACATATGCTTCCTCTAGAACCTTCGTCAGGGTTTTGCAATGCTCATTGGATGACAACACCAAGTCCATGACTGATGTTAGGGTTGACTCCTCATTTAAAATCTGGATCCCCCTTGTTTCCGGATGATCCATCCTTCTCAAGAATTCTATGGCCCTTTCTTCGGAAATCTCTTCAGTTTTCCTCTTTTGGCTTTCAAGAACTCGCCCGGGGAGATATAAGGGGTTCCCCTTTGTCGTCACAGAAGCACAACTGGCCGCTTCCTCTGGCATTCCCCCATAATTCCAGGGTACAGTCTTTAGACTACTGATAGGGATTTGCGGCCTTGCCGCAAGGATGATGGGCCTTGCCGCAAGGATGATGGGCCTCGGAGCTGTCAACTTGACAGGTCCCTCCGTGCTATTCGTACTTACCCCTATCAACCTGATGGGCGTTCCCCGTGCACTCCCATGATCATGTATCACGTTGATCATTTCCTCAATTTTCTGCACATAGTTCAACCTTGGCGGCCCCCCAGCTTCACTTGCCTCCGTCGCATTGACCCCCCCTCCATCATGTCTTGGCAGGGGATTTGCCTTAACATTCGGGGAGTCTGGCTGTTCCACCATAATTTCCCCACTGTCAATCAGGTTTTGGATTCGATGCTTCAACGTCCAACAGTCCTGTGTATCATGGCCAGGGGAACTGGAGTGGTATGCACATCGCTTGCTTGGGTCAAACCTTCTACCCTTTGGGTCACTCGGGGGTGCCAAACCAACTATCTTCTTTTGGGCTACTAATACCGCTAATACCCGTTCAAGCGGTTCCCCGAGCGGGGTGAATACTCGATTTTGCGAGGCCTCATATCTTCTTCGCCCTCTGCCCTTTGATCCGTGAAGTTTGGCTGTCGGGGTGGCCCTACCCTCTGCACCTATACCGGAAGATGGCTTTCTGTTTTTCTGGATGACCCTTGCAGGATGAGGGAAACATCCTCTTCCTTCTTCTTTTGGACCCTCCGGGAAGTGCTGCCATAGTTTCCATTCTGTATTTGCTCGGCAGCAGTTTCCAAGGCCGTAAAATCCTGGATTTTGCCAGATTTCAAACCCATATCCACCATCTCTCCATGTTTAATCATTTCAGCAAAGGGTCTTCCAATCCCCGAGATGACTCGTTCATAATACGGTGCCTCTTGAATGTCTACAAAAGTCATCACCATCTCTGATTCGCTCATCGGGGGGTTCACCTGTGCGGCCATGCCCCTCCATCGTTGCGCATATTCCCTGAAGGATTCCCTAGGTTGCTTCTTGACTTTTGTCATTTGGTACCTGTCAGGGGCCATCTGGGCCTGAAAGCTGTATTGGTTTAAGAAGGTATGGGCCAATTCCTCCCAGTTGTGGATTCGGGCGTTGTCAAGGCGGGCGTACCAGACTCTTGCCTCCCCCGTTAAGCTTTTCTGGAACAGCTGCATCCTCAACCCTTCGTCCTCGGCATAAGACCCGAGTTCTCCAATGTATATTTTCAAGTGTGTGTAGGGGTCCCCCTTCCCATTGTATTTTTCAAACTCGGGGATTTTAAATTTCTCCGGGTATCTGGCTCCGGGGAATACACATAAATCTGAATAGTTAACCCTGCCGAGGGACCCTATGCCCTTCATAGATTGGATGGTTTCCTCCATTTGTCTCATTTTCTTCCGCAGGTCATCTGTATCTCCCTCTTCCGGGATAGTAATCACTGTTTTTTTTGGTACGGGAATGGCCTTTGGGACGACTGGCTCGCCCTTAAGTTGAGGTGGATCCTCCTTAGGTGGTTCCTGTCTGGGCATCAACTGCTCCCTTAGCATTATGGCCATTTCTAACATCTGCTTCTTAAAGTCATCAAATTCCTCCCTAGATATGGAACCGGAATTGGTAGATGGAATATCAGCCATTTCGGATACAGAGTTTTGGGCCCTTTTAAACTGCGAACGGGTTTGAGGAGCAATCCTACAGAAACCAAGGTTCGAAGTTTAGTCTTGGGGAGTAAAAAAATGGATGCATGCTAAAGTTGTAACTTTCGTGTTTTGGGGTTTTTTAATCTTTCCCTGTAAAACAAAAAGTTAGTAGTCCTCTAATGTAATGACAATGTTAAACATGGCTTTATTAAGCTCCCCAGCTGTTCCCTACAAAACATAGAGGTTAGTAAATTCTCTTGACAAAAGGGAGGCGTATATGAATGATATCATGACATTTATGCATGAAATGTAAAAAGGCATGAAGAGACTTTTCCTGCGTAGGGTTAATCTGAGGCTGACCTATCCTAGGGTTACTCTCACGGGCTTTTCGGCATGAAGGTCCCCAAATCTTCGCAATCTACTCGTCTGAGCCCTTTCGATTGGAGCGGATTTGGGTGGTGCATTTCCTGAGCCATCTCCGGGGAGCAGCCCCTTCGAGTCCAGTAATAAGCAACCGACAGGTTCGCCTCAGGAGGAGGTACTCTCTCAACATACATTCACATTCATCGTCCTCACCGTATGCAAATGATTACTTAAAAAGTAAAGCAATTCCATTCAAATATTCACTTATTTGGACAAAACACACATTCACACAACGAAACGTACAAAAGATCAAAATATCGCGTGCACACACATATTCATGAATTTTAAAGGATAGGATAACATCAAGATTTAAACGTGGCTTAAGCCCTCTAATGTCCCCAACAGAGTCGCCAGCTGTCGACGCCGGATTTCTCTTCGTGTGTTTTTTTTAGTCTTTTCCAATTTTAGCCTCTTGATTAAATGATTTTTTGGAAAAGGTCGGCATTAATGTCGACGGGGTTTTGAAAGATCGTTTTTTATGATGAGCCAATTAATCAGAGTCGCCAGTTGGTATATTTGAAATGGATGTACCAACTCATCCGAGTTTCATTTTCGTAAATCGCTAGCTCATATGTGACTCCGAATTAATTGGTCTGCGAATCGAGATTCATAGAGTTCGGGGGCTTGCTTAAGTGAGGGGAAGGTGTTAGGCACCCCTCGACTTCCGTGAAACACGGTTACCGCAATCTTGATGATGTTCTATCCTTTGATTCATGAAATATGTATACGTGCGAGTGTGTGTGTGTGCCTATGTGAATGTTGGGGTGAGTTTGTATGAGAGAGTCATTTGGATTTTTTGGGAAAGTCGTGCTTTAATTTGGGAACACTTCGGAATGTCTTTTCGGCATACACGAGAAAGCTTTATGAAAAAAAAAGTTTGATTTTAATTGTCAAAACTAGGAGATTTTCATTAGGTGACGTTTTGGCAAAAAATAGGAGTTTATTAAGCCTTAGCAAAAATAGGAATCGAGATTTATACGTTGCTTTCATAAATGATGGGCAATTTCTAGGATCTCTTTCGCCCTATACATCAAGGTTTAATAAAACATTTAAATTCTTTTATAAAACCCATTTTTGGGACATATTGAAAATAACTTCTTTTTAGCTTTCTTGTAAAATAGGAATCAACTTTCGTTAGCATCCCCAATTTTTAGCCTTGTGATGCTAATATCCTACTTTGATTGATTTTGGAAAAATCTTTATCGTTTAATCTTTTGGAATCATTTTTGGTGTCACGAAATATAATCAAGCATAAACACGCGTTGGGGCTATCCACGGGCATGTAAACACGCGTTGGGGCTATCCGCGGCTGGACGGTTTGACTTTCTCGTTTTTCGTGCCACGTCTCGATTTTCGTGCTGTAACGTCGGTTTTCGCTGACAGGCTCGTATTCCGCAGTCCGGGAATTTCCGGAAGACGTGCCACCTCATTCGGGGATGCCCTTTTCGGATGTCCTTATTGTCACGTCAGCTTTGGTCGCCAAACATTGCGGTGGTGTCGGGCGCTCGCACTTGTGCCCACTCCTTCGCTCCCGCAAGCCGGTTCAATTGACGATTTTGCCCTCCTGTCATGGTTAGTACAAGGAACGCAAAATTTGGGTGTCTACAGATGTGACTGATGACGCAATGAGACTTAGGCTCTTTCCTTTAACACTTCGTGATAAGGCAAAGAATTGGTTACATTCGTTACCAGCAGGGTCAATCACTACTTGGGATGACTAAGCTCAGAAATTTTTAGCTAAATTCTTTCCCCCAGCAAAGACAACAAAGATGAGAAATGAGATTGCATCTTTCGCACAATTGGATTCTGAATCATTGTATGAAGCGTGGGAACGATTTAAAGAAATTATAAGAAGATGTCCACATCATGGACTTCTAAAGTGGTTGCAAGTACAAACTTTTTATAATGGGTTGTTTAACACAACATACACTTGTATCGATGCAGCCGCCGGAGGAGGCTTAATGGGTAAGAGTTTTGAAGAAGCATATGAATTATTGGAGACAATGGCTGCAAATAATTATCAGTGGCCAACTGTGCGAATGACTCAGCCAAGGACTGCAGGAAAACTTGAGGTAGATGCAGTGACAGCTCTGGCTGCACAAATGCTAACTTTGTCGAAAAAGGTCGATGCATTGGGAACACAATTAGTGCAACAGATAGCTGCAGTCTATGAATTATGTGCAGGGAATCATCATACAAATCAGTGTGCAATCAATACTGAATCAGTGAATTTTATAGGAAACAAGCAGGGTGTGTATTCTAACACCTACAATCCGGGGTGGAAAAATCATCCCAACTTTTCTTGGAGCAACAATCAGAATCAAGCATCAGCCCCAAGACAGTTCCATCCCCCGGGATTCCAAGGTCAAGCAAACCCCCAACCAGAAAGGAAGGCTAGCATAGAAGAAATACTCACAAAGTACATTGCAGTGAATGACACGAGGATGATTAGAAGGTTCACTTCGAAATTTGGAAACTCAGATGGGACAACTAGCAAGTGCAGTGAATAGCCGTCCACATGGTACGTTACCGTGTGATACCGAAGTCAACCCGAGAAGAGAAAATCACGAGCAATGCAAAGCTATTACTTTGAGAAGTGGGAAGAGTTTGATGAAAGAGGATACCATACCAGCAAGAAAGAGTGACACTGATAAAGAAAACGGAATTGAAAATGATGTGAACAGGAATGAAGAAAAGAAAAACGAAGAACTGGGATTGAATCAGTGTAAGGGTAAACAAGGAGCAGAGAATTCAGTCGCACCATATCCACAACGGTTAAAGAATCAAAAGTTGGACATTCAATTTTCAAAATTCTTGGAGGTTTTTAAGAAATTGTAGATCAATATCACTTTCGCAGTGGCATTAGAGCAGATGCCCAGTTATGTCAAGTTTTTAAAGGAAATTCTCTCAAAGAAAAGAAGGATGGGAGATTATGAAATGGTAGCCTTAACAGAGGAGTGCAGTGCAGTTATTCAGTAGAAACTACCATCTAAAATGCAAGATCTAGGGAGTTTCACAGTCCCGTGCACTATTGGAAAGCAATTTGTGGGAAAAGCTCTATGTGATCTTGGCGCAGGCATTAATCTCATGCCCTTATCAATCTATGAGAGACTTGGGATGAAAGGAATAAAACCGACGAAAATGACTATACAACTGGCAGAGAGATCAATCACACCTCCAAAAGGGATTATCGAGGATGTGTTAGTGAAAGTTGATGCATTTGTTTTCCCGGTAGACTTTGACATTCTCGATTATGATGGAGATGAGAAGATTCCATTGATTTTGGGATGACCATTTCTAGCCACAGGACGCACTTTGATTGATGTTAAGAACGGGGAGCTCATATTGAGGGTTAATGACCAAGAAATCACATTCAGTGTGATAGATTCCATGAAGATGCCAAATGAGGTGGAGGAGTGTTATGTGACACAAGAGATCTTATAAGATGAGATTTGGGAAGAAGATTATAGCAAAGAAGCAAAAGGAAATGAAAAGCAAAGGGACATAGCCAACATTGGGCAAGGAGAGCGTGATATGGGATGCGCAACCAATAGCATTCCTGATCATGTCAACAAGGCCGTGTGATTGAAAGAGAAGAAGTTAGGCTGACGACTTAAAAACAAGCGCTACTGGGAGGCAACCCATGGTTTAATATTCATTTAAAAAAAATATATTAGATTTGAATTCATTCAGTTTATTTGTTTTTGTTTAATTTTTACATAATTAATTAACTGAGTTGAGCTTTGTTGGCAAATTAATTTAGGGGATACAAGATGAAGATTGAGAATTAATTCATTGTGTGGGAAACATGCATTAGAATGGCTGAGAGAAGGAAAATTTTGGTTTAGCAAGCTTTTAGCCGAGCACCATCAGAGATTTAGGGCCGCGACGCACAATCTCAAGAGCCGCAACATGTCTCAAGAGCCACGACACCCACTTTTAAAACCCGCAGTGCTCAACCCTTCAACACAAAATAAAAAAACCAATCAAAGATTTGGGGCCGCGGCGCACAAACTCAAAGGCTGCGGTGCTCATTCAAAAGCCGCGGCGCACAGATTAAGAGCCGCGACCGTCGGACGCATATCAGCAAACTTAGCGCGGCATCAGGCGCCCATTTCTCCCCATTATCCCCCCATCTCTTGCCACTCACTCTCCTATTCAAACACAAACTTCCCCAAAAACCACCCACATTCCATATTTACCTAACCAAATTAATTCCTACCATAAATAGAGATTCAATTCCATAACAATTCAACAACTTAACCCTAATATCATCTCTGTAAGGAGGGTTCAAGTATTTATAGGAGAAGAAGGAGTTGGAACCTCATATTCACAAGATTATTTTCATCTTCTTCAAACTCACGCATGCAATCATTTTTCTTCATTCTTTTGATCGAATTTCACTAGTTGTGATTCTTTGTTATGTTTGAAACAACAATTTGAGGGAATGCACATATTCAAAAGGCTTTGATTTTGGGTCAAATATTGGGCGCACACAAGTGTTCGATAAATTGCCCAAACTAAATCTTCCATCACTATTTTGGTTTTCAAGCATTATCAAGCTTTCCAATGGCACCTAAACGTCAACGTACCTCTCAGGCTTCCTCTTCCACATATGATCATTCAAAATTCGTAAGTGAAGAAGCCTCGGAGCGCTTTCATGCCTCGTTAGTGAACAAAAATTTAATTCCGGAACGTGGCTTGGTGCCACTAGAGAGCAATGGAGTTGAAATCCGACGAATAATTCAGGAGTGTAGCTGGGGAACATTCACATCTCAACCCGAAGCCGTTGTAACGAAATTTTATGCTAATGCGGCTGAGGCGGTGAACAAATTAGCCATGGTTCGAGGCAAGGCGGTTCCTTTTGATAGCAAGGCGATCAACAAATACTATGGCCTACCAAACATTGAGGAGGATGAATATACAAAGTTCGTTCAAGATGGACCAAATTGGGATGAGGTTATTCAAGGCTTATGCAAGCCTGGGACGCAATGGACAATTCGAGTTTAATTATCAATTAACGTAAGAGATAGAGATTAAGAAATTATACCCTCGTAGAACCGTGCTTCCTCAGGTACAAGTTCACCTTCAATTCCTTTGCGTTCTCCTTGAATTCCACCGATTAAATTCCTTCCTTTGATCAACGTTAGCCACCCAAGTGTTTGGCCTCTAGAGGTGATCCACCAAGAAATAATATCTATTCAAGAAGATGGGTGTTGGCAAAACCCTAGTTTCTATCTCTATAGAAATTGCAAGTACTCTCCACAATCTAATGCAAGAGTGTGTCACCCTAATCTATGATAAGACTCCTATTATTTATAGATGTACGAATAACCCTTCCCTAAACTATTTAGGATTAGGGTTTCTATTATAATTAAACTCCTTTAATTAATTATGCTCCTAATCCAATTAGGAATTCATGTGAGAGTACTTGTATTAATTAATTCTCAATCACTATTAAGAATTAAATAATAGTAATGGTAATAATAATAATAAGACTCCTCTTATTAATTTATATTTAATATTTTCAAAATATTAAATAATAAATATTAAGCTATTTAATTTATTCTATCTCCATAGATTAAATTAAATACACTTAACTTATTATTACAATTATGATATTTACTTTTTAAATAAATATTTTCCTTTTGCGGTGTGACCCTTTAGGTTCTCCATATTAAACTAGTTGTGAATAAATCAATTAGAATAATTCTAATCTTATTTAAATAAATAAATTAAACTATTTAATTCATTTAAATAAATAACATTTATTCTACAATAAGGGTAAGCCCCTTAGCGATCAATGACTTTCCAGATAATATAGATTTCAACATTAATCATAAAAGAACCTTTCAGCGAATAGTTATCGTACAATTCAATCCTTCTACCATACAATGTCCCAATTAAATATAAGACATGGAATTACTGTTAAGTCTTATTTTATTTAATTATATGTATTTCAATTCCCAAATGCACTACTCTAAATAATGCAAATTAGAAACTCCTTTCTAATTTCATTCTGCCTTGGCCAAGGACTATTGAGTTGTCATTTATCGAATCACATAGGACATTCACATCTTTTTTACTAGACGTGGTAGATTCTTTGTTGATCATTCACCTATCTCCATGTACAACTTATTATACCCAATCATACCCTACTATCACTAGAGGAATTCCTATTGACAGGCGAGTAAAACTCCATTAGGTATTCCGTAGTGAGCCACGTTCAGTGTACTTATTATCCAATAAGCACCTACATACTTGCTTTAGTGTTTTTACACAAATGATTATGAGATCAATCATTCTCTTCCTAAGAGCAAGCAACGTCTGTACTAATCTATCCGGATTCACTAATTCCCTTTTTAGTAATCCAACAATTAGTAACAATTTTAGTTTGTGAGCTATCTAGAATTTAGATCTTATTAGTATGATCACCATCATTATTCTAAAAGCATTGCTCAAAAATATGGATTTATTACATTTAATATAACAACACCATGTAGATAATGTAAAATGCCTTTTAGGAAAATCAATTCTTTTATTAATAAATGAATAAGATTACAAAGTATATGCTACATCATATCAAATATGATTGGTTTGTGTCCATACTACTTTCAATCTCCCACTTGCACTAAAGCCAATCGCCATGGTATCTAATACCCATCTTCTCTAAGTGACGATCAAACTGCTGTTGTGTTAAAGCTTTAGTAAATGGATCTGCAATGTTGTCTTGAGAGTCTTGTTAGATTTGTATATAGCGCGAACATGCAATCAAATTACATAAATAGTGCGGAAGCGCAATAAAACAGATTTTAAAATTTTTCATACAAACCATCGCCATGATCATCCTTGTGATCAATTATCAATTAAACGAAAGAGAAAGAGATATATAATTATACCCTCGTGAATCAAAGCTTTCTCAGGTACAAGTTCACCTCCAATTCCTTCGCATTCTCCTGAATTCCACCGATTAAATTCCTTCCTTTGATCAACGTTAGCCACCCAAGTGTTTGGCCTCTAGAGGTGATCTACCAAGGAATAATAGTTGTTCAAGAAGATGGGTGTTGACAAAATCCTAGTTTCTATCTCTATAGAAATTGCAAGTACTCTCGCTCTCCAATTCTTATGGAAGAGTGTGTAATTGTCTCACCCTAAATCATGACAAGACTCCTCTTATTTATAGATATAGGGAACCCTCCTAAACTATTTAGGATTAGGGTTTTTATTTCAATTAAACTCCTTTAATTAATTAAACTCCTAATCCAATTAGGAATTTGTGAGAGTACTTTTATTAATTAATTCCCAAACCCTTTTAGGAACTAAATAATAATAATAGTAATAATAATAATAACACTCCTCTTATTAATTTATATTTAATATTTTCAAAATATTAAATAATAAATATTAAGCTATTTAATTTATTCTATCTCTGAACCGTAAACCCGGACGACTCAGGATCGACTCCCACTAGCAACACTTGGAGGGGCACTAATAATGCTCCGCTGTGGCCACGAGGACGCGGGCGCAAGCCTGTATGAAAAGACTGACCCGGGTTCTGCGGGATTAGTCCGGATGCGTCCGGGTCACCCACGGTTAAAAAAAAATAAAATTATTCTATCTCCATAGATTAAATTAAATACACTTAACTTATTATTACAATTATGCCATTTACTTCTTAAACAAACATTTTTCTTTTGCGGTGTGACCCTTTAGGTTCTCTATATTAAACCGGTTGTGAATAAATCAATTAGAACAATTCTAATCTTATTTAAACAAATAAATTAAACTATTTAATTTATTTAAATAAATAATATTTATTCTACAATAAGGGTAAGTCCCCTTAGCGATCAACGACTTTCCAGATAATATAGATTTCAACATTAATCACAAAAGAACCTTTCAGTGCATAGTTACCGTACAATTCAATCCTTCTACCTTACAATGTCCCAATTAAATATAAGACATGGAATTACTGTCAAGTCTTATTTTATTTAATTATATGTATTTTGATTCTCAAATGCACAACTCTGATTAATGCAAATTAGAAACTCCTTTCTAATTTCATTCTGCTTCGGCCAAAGACTTTTGAGTTATCATTTATCAAATCACATAGGATATTCACTCCTTTTACTAGAAATGGTAGATTCTTTGTTGACCATTCACCTATCTTCATGTACAACTTATTATACCCAATCATACCCTTTGATATACCCTAAGGGTCTTAAGGGATATGTCAAAGTATAACTCATCATATACAAGATACTATGATGATCTCAAGTCCAAGGATCACTTGTACTACTATCACTAGAGGAATTCCTATTGACAGGCGAGTAAAACTCCATTAGGTATTCCTTAGCGAGCCACGTTCAGTGAACTTATTCTCTAATAAGCACCTACATACTTGCTTTAGTGTCTCTACACAAATGATTATGAGATCAATCATCCTCTTCATAAGAGCAAGCAACGTATGTACTAATCTATCCGGATTCACTAATCCCCTTTTTAGTAATCCATTGATTAGGAACGATTTTAGTTTGTGAGCTATCTAGAATTTAGATCTCATTAGCATGATCATCATTATGATTCTAAAAGCATTTCTCAAAACTATGGGTTTATCACATTTAATATAACAGCACCATGTAGATAAAGTAAAATGCCTTTAACAAACGAATAAGATTACAAAGTATATGCTACATCATATCAAATATGATTGGCTTGTGTGCATACTACTTTCAATCTCCCACTTGCACTAAAGCCAATCGCCATGGTATCTAATACCCTTCTTCTCTAAGTGACGATCATCCTGTTGTTGGATAAAGCTTCAGTAAATGGATATGCAATGTTGTTCTCGAGAGTCCACTATCTCTATAGTGACTTTTCCTCTTTGAATGATTCCACTAATCAAATGAAAGTGCCGCAACACTTGTTTGAATCTAAGATGAGACTTAGGAACTATTCCTAGTTCTGTAATGAAATTTTCATCCAAACAATCAACTTGCAGCTTCTTTACAGCTATATACTTTGTCTTTGTCACTAAACTAGCAACGCTTTGCTATTTAGAACTTTTCCAATTCACTGCACCACCATTCAAGGTAACGATTTACCTTAAAGTGGATTTGTTATTGTCTTGGTCAGTCTGAAAAAAACTTGAGTCTATTTAGCCCTCTAGTTTTAATTCAGACCTACCATGAATCATGATCACATCTTCAGTACCGATTAAGTACCTAAAGATGTTTATCACTGTCTTACAGTGATCATCTCCAGAATATAACTGATCAACATCAAGCCTTGTATATTCATTGCATATATGATAGTAACTCATGCGATCTCTCTTTCAATTAGGGACAATTTTAGAGAGATACATTCCATGGCTTATCATAATGAGACCTTTCTTGGAGTTTTCCATGCTAAATGCCTTTAGCATCAAATGAATATACGTTCCTTGGGTCAAGTCGAGCATCCTTTTAGATCTATCTATATAGATTTATATCCCCAATTTATAGGATGCTCCTCCCAAGTCATTCATGGAGGAATGTTTAGACAATTTTATCTTTACTGATTGTAGCATTGGTGTGTTATTCCTTATCAGTAGTATATTAACATATAATACCAAGAATGTCACAACGCTCCCACTGACCCTTTTGTACACACAAGGTTCATTCTCATTTTTGATAAAATCAAACTCTTTTGATTGTCTCATCAAAATGAATGTTCCATCTTTGAGAAGCTTGCTTCAATCCATAAATAGATCGTTGCAACTCATATACATGATTTGCTTCAACCTTTGAAACAAATTCCTCTGGTTGTATCATACATACATTCTCCTCAAGTCTTCATAGAGGAAGGACGTCTCTGCATCCATTTGCCAGATTTCGTAATAAGCTGTAAACGCAAGTAAAATCCAAATGGACTTGAGCATTACCCGGTAATAAGGTTTTATCACAGTCAACTCCTTGACTTGAAAAACCTTTTAACCAGGTCTGGTCTTATAGGTCTCCACCTTGCCATTTACCCCAGTCTTTCTCTTAAAGACCCATATTCACCCTCTAGGCACTATGCCCTTTTGTGGAGTAACCAGAGTCTATACTTGGTTCTCTTATATGGAGTCCATTTTGGATTTCCTGGCCATCTGCCATTTCTCTGAGTGTCTTCTACTCATAGCCTCATCGTATATAACTGGATCATCATCCTCTATGATGCGTACCTCATCATCATCCTCTACGATGAATCCATACCTCTCAGGTATCTTCGGCACTCTTCCAGATTTACGATTCGGTTGTGGTACAATATGATGAGGGCATCCTTGGTTCGAGAAGGGATGACAACCATAGAGTGGATCCTATGTGCATGCCGGATGGACCTGTGACAAGAGCTCGGGCTAAACGATTCAAGGGAGGCCTTAATGGATTGATACAAGGCATCTGGAGCGAGGATAGATCAAGTGTAGAGTTCGAGGAGCAGGATTCTAAGGCTTTGCATTTGGCCATGATGATACAAGCAAACACGCCAAGGTTGGGAACGATGGAAATAAGAGAAGACGAAAAGTTCCAACTTGCAGAGTTCTCGCCCCGGCGAGAACATCAAGGCCAAATATCTCGCCCCAGCGAGACCTCTCTGTCCATTCTCGCCCCGGCCTAATCCATTCTCGTCGCGGCCAAGATCTCTCGGTCCATTCTCGCCCCGGCGAGAACTTCAGTACAAATCTCTCGCCCCGACGAGAATAGTCAGTTTTGGTTGGCACGTTTTTCGAGGCAAACGCATTTTGACAATTTGGAACACAGATTTCTTCCTTAATTTTAGGGATTTCAGTATATTTTCATAATTCTATTGTAATTATGATATTTTAAGATAGGATTTTGATTCCAAATCAATTATTAGTTTCTTTTTGGATTCTAGGGTTTCATAGTTAGTATAAATAAGTTTTATACTTGTAATTCAAGAACAATTCAATAATTATTCTGAGTTTACTCATACTTGAGAGTTATTCTGTACTTTGGTTGTTTGAAGAATTTCTAAGCTAATTTCTTAGTTTTTTCTTTTGAGATTCATATTTAACGTATCATACAACAAACCATAGGTGTGTGTGGCGTTATTCTATCGCATCATACAATCATACGGAGATTATTGTTTTCCATCGAAGCGAGGGTCTAAGTGTTGTTGGTGTTCCACCCTATGTGAATTTAATTGCTTGATCGAATTATCAAGATTCTCGTTTCAAATTAGACGCTGGGTTAAGATTTCGAAAGAGTCCATCAATTTGCTTACTAGAAACGATCCGGGCGACGACCACCTCACGCAAGCGTGCCGTGGAGTCTATCATTTGGTATCAAAGCTGCGTTTTCTAGCTAAGTATCTATCTTTATTGTATCATTGGATTTGTGAGTAAAAAAAAAAGAGTATAGAAAATTTTATTTCAGTTATTTCAATTTGTTCGTAGATTTCTTCTTCAGTTCCGTAATCGAGATTGTTGGTACTTATATTCATACCTACTATAGTTGTTTGTGATAAGTTATTTTTGAATTGATTACTAAAACTGAGAATTTTGCTAAGTAAATTCGAAAAGAACCTATTAGCGAGAATAAATAGAGGTAAAAGGCTTAGTGGTGAGATCAATTGAGGGGAAAAGCCTATTGAGTGATACACGAATGAAACATTAATCGAGCGAAACACGTAAGGGAGTGGTGAGGAAAATATTTTGCTATTAACCACTGTTTTACATAAAATATGTCTAACTCAAAGGACAAAGGAACGCTTGCAGAACCTTCATTGTTAGCTGATATGAAGTTGATGATTGAAGCCATGAACAAGGAATGGGGTAGGAGGTTGGATATGGCAATGGAACAGGTGCATGAGCGCTTGGACCAATTAAGCGTTACTCGAGGAAAATCTTCTCAAAACCGTCAAGGAACTTATCAAAAAGGAGTATCCCAGCAAATAGGAGCTAGGGTGGAAGAGACTAATTTCAATGACAGAGGATTTAGTGAAGAAGAGGATCGTGAATTTGACTTTATCCATAGGAGGCGAGGAGTAAGGTGATAGACTCCACGGCACGCTTGCGTGAGGTGGTCGTCGCCCGGATCGTTTCTAACAAGTTGATAGGATGGATAGCTTGCAACACCTTAACCCCTCGCCTATATGTAGACGGTAATCTTGGTACAATTGCTTGCTTAGGAAATTTGCGGAGGATGAACACCAACGACACTTCGACCCCTCGCTTATATTGAAGCGGTAATCTCGGTACTATCGACGATTGATGCGGTAGAAGACGCCACACACAACTATGAATGGTTGTATGATAAGTCAATTATGAATCTAAAAAGAAGAACTAAGGAACACTTAGGAATTCTTCAAAGAACCACAAGTAGAGAAACAAACTCACAATAGTATTGATAATCTGAAAATTGATATAAATGAATGATTTTACATCCTAGCATCACTTGGTATTTATAGGAACTCATGGTGTGCTAAACCATCATCATAAGTCAAGATCTAACAACTAATCACATCACATGTATCAGCCACCAAAAGAATTTAACAATCCAAAACATGTGATGTGTTAAAAGTCCAAATCAGACAACTATAAACTGATCAGCACATTGAAAGCTATTTTCACACCTGATAAATTTCGAATTTGGACTTGGGCCAAGAATGAAAATTGTAGCCCTGGAGTTTCTAATGAATTTAGGCTTTTGAATCACCTCATTCGGAGTTTGGAAACTCAAGTTATGGCCAAAATACGAACTGATGTCAAACTAGTCCAAAAGTGCGGAAATGCTGATTCTTTTGTGTCGGTTCGGGTATGCTTGCTTCCAATGTGTTTATGAACTTCGTGTGCTTGTAACCCGTCTCTATAACCTCTATGCTCGATCCAACCTCGGTCCATAATTTATGAATCATCCCGTTAAGTCCTTCTTTGAAGCGTTTAGCTCGTGTCCTCGTAATGGGTCCAAGTGGCATATGCAATGGATCCACTTGTTTTTTGTCAAGGGCTTGTGAACTAAGGATGTCCTCATCATACCTCTCCTCTTGAAAAGGATTTGTCCTCAAATCTTCACCTACGTCAAACGGGCTTAGATCAGAAACATTGAAAGTTGCACTAACATTATACTCACCGGGTAAGTCCAATTTGTAAGCATTGTTGTTAATGCGTTCAAGAACTTGAAATGGTCCATCTCCTCTTGGAAGTAATTTCGAACGCCTTTGAGCAGAAAATCTTTCCTTACGCATGTGTAGCCATACCCAATCCCCGGGTTCGAAGATTACTTGACGCCGACCCTTGTTGGTCTGTTTGGCATATTGATCCGTCCTCTTCTCAATGTTGAGTCTTGTCTTCTCATGTATCTGCTTAACAAAATTAGCTTTGTTTTTGCCATCCATGTTAGTATACTCGGAAACAGATAATGGTGACAAATCCAAGGGTGTTAAAGGATTAAAGCCATACACAATTTCAAAAGGTGAGAATTTAGTAGCAGAGTGAACAGACCTATTATAAGCAAACTCAACATGTGGTAGACACTCTTCCCAAAGCTTAATATTCTTTTTAATGATAGCCCTCAATAAAGCAGATAGAGTTCTATTAACTACTTCCGTTTGGCCGTTAGTTTGTGGATGACAAGTAGTTGAAAACAGCAGTTTAGTTCCTAGTTTACACCACAAAGTTTTCCAAAAATAGCTTAAGAACTTAGCATCTCTATCTGAAACAATTGTTCGGGGCATGCCATGCAAACGTACAATGTCTCTAAAGAATAAATCAGCAACATGGGATGCATCATCAGCTTTGTGGCATAGGATAAAATGTGCCATTTTTGAAAATCTATCCACGACCACAAATATAGAATCATGACCATGCTTAGATCTAGGTAAACCCAATACAAAGTCCATAGACAAATCAATCCAAGGTTCACTCGAAATAGGAAATGATGTGTATAACCCATGGGGTTGAAGACGAGATTTAGCTTGACGACATGTAATGCATCTATCACAAATTCTTTCTACATCTCGTTTCATATGGGGCCAATAGAAATGTTCTTTTATCACATATAAGGTCTTATCAACGCCAAAATGTCCCATCAAACCACCCCCATGTGACTCTCGAACCAATAACTCACGCAAAGAACATGCAGGTATACATAATCGATTCTCACGAAACAAGAATCCATCCATCTTGAAGTATTTACCTACAACATTCTTTTCACAATTTTTAAACTCTTCACAAAAATCATGGTCATTATCATATAATTCTTTGATTTGTTCAAAACCAAGTAATTTTGTGTCAAGAGTATTTAACAACACATACCTTCGCGAAAGAGTATCGGCCACGACATTTTTCCTTACCTTGCTTATAGCGAATGACGTATGGAAATGTCTCGATGAACTCCATCCATCGTGCATGTCTCTTGTTTCAACTTGTGTTGGCCTTTCAAATATTTCAATGATTCATGATCCGTGTGAATCACAAATTCCTTAGGCCACAGGTAATGTTGCCAAGTTTCCAATGATCGAACCAAAGCATATAACTCCTTGTCATAGGTAGGATAGTTCAAAGCTGATTCACTCAATTTTTTCACTGAAATATGCCACTGGCTTTCCTTCTTGCATTAACACAGCTCCAATGCCTAATCCTGAAGCATCACATTCAATTTCAAAGGTCTTAGTGAAATTAGGCAATACAAGTAAAGGAGCGTTAGTTAATTTTTCTTTAATCAAATTAAACGCTTTTTCCTGTGCATCACCCCACTTGAATCCTACACTCTTTTTGATTACTTCGGTGAGTGGTGATGTGACTTCGTTGAAGTTCCTTACAAACCGTCTATAGAAACTTGCGAGCCCATGGAAGCTACGAACTTGACTGACATTCGTAGGAGTTGGCCATTCTTGGATTGCACGTACCTTTTCTTCGTCAACCTGTACTCCCTGTGCACTAACAACAAAGCCAAGGAACACAACTCGATCCGTACAAAATGTGCATTTGTCCATATTAGCATACAATTTTTCTTTCCGAAGCACTTCTAGGACAGATTTTATATGCAATGCATGCTCTCCTAAATCTTTACTGTAGATCAAGATATCATCAAAGTAGACAACTACAAATTTTCCAATGAAGGATCGCAAAACATGGTTCATTAATCTCATGAATGTGCTAGGGGCATTAGTTAAACCAAAGGGTAAGACTAACCACTTCGTATAATCCATATTTTGTTTTAAAAGCAGTTTTCCATTCGTCACCCTCATGCATTCTAATTTGATGATAACCACTCTTTAAATCTATTTTAGAAAACACACAAGATCCATGCAATTCATCTAACATATCATCTAACCTAGGAATGGGATGCCGATACTTTACCGTGATGTTATTTACCGCTCGACAATCAATGCACATGCGCCACTTCCCATCTTTCTTAGGTACTAAAATAACTGGAACCGCACATGGACTCATGCTTTCTCTCACGAACCCCTTGTCCATTAGCTCGTCAACTTGCCTTTGCAATTCCTTCGTTTCCTCGGGATTGCTTCGGTATGCCGGGCGATTTGGAATGGTCGCGCCGGGGACAAAGTCAATTTGATGTTCAATTCCCCGAATTGGTGGTAATCCTTGGGGAAGCTCCTCGGGAAATACATCCTGATAATCCTGCAAAAGAGTAGAAATAACACTAGGCAATGAAGTTTTATTAGCGTTAGTATTCAAAAGTGCCTCCCTATACCGAAGTACAATCATTGGCCTTTTAGAATCCAAAACTCGCCTTACATCACTCCTTTTTGCAAAAATATTTGTTTTTCTCTCTTCTCCTTTCTTTTTTTCTCTCTCTTTTGTTTTCTTTTCATGATCTCTCTGTAAGTGTATTTGATCCTCATGCACCTGCTTTGGTGACATAGGACACAAGGTATCTTTTCTTTGATTGTGAACAAAAGAGTACTCATTAGTAAAACCGTCGTGTTTTACTAGCCGATCGAACTGCCAAGGTCTACCAAGTAGTAAATGACCTGCCTGCATAGGAACTACATCACAAAGGATCTCATCAACATACTTCCCAATTGTAAACGGTACTGCTACTTGCTTGGTAACTTTGATGTCGCCGCTGTCATTGAGCCACTGCAATCGGTATGGGTGAGGATGTTTGGATGTTGTAAGTCCCAATTTCTCCACCATTGTGATGCTTGCCACATTTGTACAGCTCCCACCATCAATTACAACACAACAGATCTTACCATTTACCATGCATCTAGTATGAAATAGATTCTCTCTTTGCTCGCTGCTTTCTTCCTTTACCTGTGTACTAAGCATTCTCCGTGTAACTAACACTTCGCCATGCATAGCAACCTCTCTATCTTCCTCCAACGGTGGCATAGAGTCATTGTCACTATCTTCTTCCTCGGTCTCCAAATCCCCATTATCAAGCAATAACATAGTTCTTTGATTTGGGCATTGATTTGCAATATGTCCCTTGCCTTGACATTTAAAGCATACAATATCTCGATTACGACTAGTAGAAGGTGTATTAGTTTTACCTTGCACCACTTGATTAGCCGCTCCCTGCTTGATTTCTGGCTTTGGTTTGAAAACAGTTGGCTTTTCCTCACGCTTCACATTATTGGATTTCCATGATGAACCTGTGGTAGTGTTTATTCGCTGGCCACCTCTCCTCTTAAGTTGCTTCTCTATTTTGATAGCCATGTGCACCATGTCTTCCAATACCACATAATGTTGGCGCTCCACCAAATCTGCAATATCCCAATTTAAACCTGCTGAAAATCGGGCCATGGTTTGCCTCATTATCCTCGTCGATGTCAGCTCTAGACATTAGCATTTCCATTTCTTTGAAGTAGTCCTCCACACTCTTGTTTCCCTGTCTCAAATTTTGTAAGTTTCGAAACAGATCTCGATAGTAGTGGCTTGGGACAAACCTCTTTTTCATTACAGCTTTCATTTCTGCCCAAGTCTCTATTGGACGTTCTCTGCACCTCCTTCGGCTGGTCATCAATTGATCCCACCAAGTAACTGCATACTCTGAAAATTCGGTAGCTGCAATCCTAACTTTCTTAAGTTTCGAGTAGTTGTGACAGTCAAAGATCCACTCCATTTTCTTCTCCCACTCTAAATATGTCTCGGGGTCACTCCTGCCTTGGAATGTGGGAATTTTCATTTTGATGCTATCGAGATTGCTGTCCTCTCGATTTCGGCCGCCTCTATCCTTTGCAAAATGTCTCCTAGGGATAAGGTCAATTTCCCGATCCTCTTCCTCGCTAAACCTTTCATCATAGTAATTTGTCTCCGCTAGCCTTGCTTCCTTTTGTTGGGTCTTTCCTTTTGGGCGCCCACCCGGAGGGATTTGACTTTGTTCCCCTTGAGTGACACTCAATTGATCGATGCGATCATGCACTTGTTCAATAGCCATCCCCAATTGTCTAGAAAATTCTTTCATCATAGCCTCCATCATGAGTTTTGGGTCAAAATTCGATGTAGAAGGTTCATTTTCAATTGTCTTATCTCTTTTGTTAGACATATTTCCTGCAAAATAAAGATTAGTAGAAAACAAGTTCCTCACCACTCCCTTGCGTGTTTCACTCAAACAATATACCACATAAGTAGGAAACGCTTGTGTATCACACAATTAGGCTTTTACCCTCAATTAAACTTACTACTCTTGCCTTTTTCCGCTCGTAGTTCTCTCTAATAGGTTCTTTTTGAATTCTCACAAATATTACCTCAATTCTCTAATTACAATCCAATAATAACTTATCAAGAAAACAATATAGAAGGTACGACTCTCCACAAGACTTTCAAACGCCAAATATGATTCTTGCAAATGAAAAATCCCGATGATAGCAATTCAACAATAACAAATTTTCTGCTATATATTTTATGCAGTTTTTTTTTTTGACTATATTTCAACAATAAAAGTAAAGATAAGTAACTTGATAAGAAACTTAGCTTTGATACCAAATGATAGACTCCACGGCACGCTTGCGTGAGGTGGTCGTCGCCCGGATCGTTTCTAACAAGTTGATAGGATGGATAGCTTGCAACACCTTAACCCCTCGCCTATATGTAGACGGTAATCTTGGTACAATTGCTTGCTTAGGAAATTTGCGGAGGATGAACACCAACGACACTTCGACCCCTCGCTTATATTGAAGCGGTAATCTCGGTACTATCGACGATTGATGCGGTAGAAGACGCCACACACAACTATGAATGGTTGTATGATGAGTCAATTATGAATCTAAAAAGAAGAACTAAGGAACACTTAGGAATTCTTCAAAGAACCACAAGTAGAGAAACAAACTCACAATAGTATTGATAATCTGAAAATTGATATGAATGAATGATTTTACATCCTAGCATCACTTGGTATTTATAGAAACTCATGGTGTGCTAAACCATCATCATAAGTCAAGATCTAACAACTAATCACATCACATGTATCAGCCACCAAAAGAATTTAACAATCCAAAACATGTGATGTGTTAAAAGTCCAAATCAGACAACTATAATTGATCAGCACATTGCAAGCTATTTTCACACCTGATAAATTTCGAATTTGGACTTGGGCCAAGAATGAAAATTGTAGCCCTGGAGTTTCTAATGAATTTAGGCTTTTGAATCACCTCATTTGGAGTTTGGAAACTCAAGTTATGGCCAAAATACGAACTGATGTCAAACTAGTCCAAAAGTGCGGAAATGCTGATTCTTTTGTGTCGGTTCGGGTATGCTTGCTTCCAATGTGTTTATGAACTTTGCGTGCTTGTAACCCGTCTCTATAACCTCTATGCTCGATCCAACCTCGGTCCATAATTTATGAATCATCCCGTTAAGTCCTTCTTTGAAGCGTTTAGCTCGTGTCCTCGTAATGGGTCCAAGTGGCATATGCAATGGATCCACTTGTGTTTTGTCAAGGGCTTGTGAACTAAGGATGTCCTCATCATAAGGGATAGAGGCGGTAGGGATAGAGAAGATGGCAATTTGGATAGCATCAAAATGAAGATTCCAGCTTTCTAAGGGAGGAGTGATCCTGAGGCATACCTAGAGTGGGAAAAGAAGATGGAATGGGTTTTTGAATGTCACAACTATTCAGAACTCAAGAAAGTCAAACTTGCCGCTACGGAGTTTTCAGCTTATGCAGTTACTTGGTTGGATCAGCTGATGATCAGCCGGAGAAGGTGCGGAGAACGGCCAATTAAAACTTAGGATGAGATGAAGACGGTTATGAAAAAGAGATTTGTACCAGACTACTATCACCGTGAGTTAGTTCGGAGCCTACAAAGTCTGAAACAAGGTAGCCGGAGTGTAGAGGACTATTACAAGGAGATGGAGATGTTGTTAGCTAGGGCAAACATCAATGAGGATAGCGAAGCAACAATGGCCAGATTTTCGACGGGACTAAATTGGGAGATTTCAAATCTAGTAGAACGACAACATTATGTGGTATTGGAGGATATGGTACACATAGCTATCAAGATTGAGAAATAGCTTAAGAGGAGAGGTACCAACGATCAATGTCAAATCCGAGTTCATCATGGAAACCCAATTTTGGCAAGCGATAGGAGAAGCCAGCCGTGAGTAGACCCAAAGTTGAGTCAAAACCAAAAATGACTAATAGAGGTGTGCAAGGTAAAACTGACCCTACTTCTTTTAGTCGTAATCGAGATATTAAATGTTTTAAATGTCAAGGTAGGGGACATATTGCGAATCAATGTCCGAATCAAGAACAATATTCTTACTTGACAACGGCGAGGTGGAGACCGAGGGGGAAGATAGTGATAGTGATTCTATGCCACCACTAGAAGAAGTAGAGGATAGGGAAGTGGCAATATTTGGGGAAGTTTTGGTGACGAGAAGGGTGCTTAGTGAACAAGTGAAGGAGGAAAGCAGCGAGCAGCGTGAAAATTTATTTCATACTAGGTGCCTTGTGAATGGAAAATTTTGTTGTGTCGTGATAGATGGGGGTAGTTGCACGAATGTGGCAAGTAAGGCTATGGTAGAGAAATTAGGGCTTTGCACAACCAAACATCCTCAACCGTATCGATTGCAATGGCTCAATGATAGTAATGAGATTAAAGTGACTAAACAGGTTTTGGTGCCGTTTACTATTAGGAAATATGTGGATGAAATCTTGTGTGACGTAGTTCCAATGTAGGCGGGTCACATATTGTTTGGTCGACCTTGGCAATTTGATAGACGTGTGAAGGATGACGGGTTTTCAAATGAGTATTCTTTTCTTCACAATAAAAGGAAGATTACTTTATGTCCTATGTCACCACAACAGGTGCATGAGGATCAACTTCATTTGCAGAAAGATCATGAGAAAAGAAAAGAGAGTGAAGAAAAGAAAAATAATGATGGAAAAAATGAGAGAGAAAAAGAAAGAGAGAAAAACAAAGATGATTAGCGAAAAACCAATATCTATGCAAAAAAGAGCGACGTGAGGAGAGCTTTAGATGTTAAATAGCCGATGATTATACTTCGGTATAAGGAGGCGCTTTTGAATACTAACACTAACGATTCTTCTTTGCCTAGTGTTGTTTCATCTCTTTTGCAGGATTATAAGGATGTGTTTCCCGAGGAGCTTCCACAAGGATTACCACCTTTCGGGGAATTGAGCATCAAATTGACTTCGTACCCGGTGCAACCATTCCAAACCGTCCAGCTTATCGGAGCAATCCCGAGGAAACGAAGGAGTTGCAAAAGTAAGTTGGCGAACTTATGGAGAAGGGGTTTGTGAGAGAGAGCAGAGTCCATGTGCAGTTCCGGTGATCTTAGTGCCTAAAAAGGATGGGAGATGGCGCATGTGCATAGATTGTCGAGTGGTGAACAATATTACGGTAAAGTATCAACATCCCATTCCACGTTTAGATGATATGTTAGATGAATTGCATGGGTCATGTATATTTTCTAAAATTTATTTGAAAAGTGGTTATTATCAAATTAGAATGCAAGAGGGTGATGAATGGAAGACTGCTTTCAAAACAAAATATGGTCTTTATGAGTGGCTAGTGTTACCTTTTGGTTTAACTAATGCTCCTAGTACTTTCATGAGATTAATGAACCATGTTTTGTGACCATTCATTGGCAAATTTGTGGTAGTTTATTTTGATGATATCTTGATATATAGCAAAAACTTTGGAGAGCATGCATTGCATTTGAAATCTGTTTTAGATGTTCTTAGAAAAGAAAAGTTATTTGCTAACATGGATAAATGCACGTTTTGTACGGATAGAGTTATTTTTCTTGGATTTGTTGTGAGTTCACAGGGAGTTCAAGTGGATGAGGAGAAAATACGTGCAATCCGAGAATGGCCGAGTCCATCAAATGTGAGTCAAGTTCGTAGTTTCCATGGACTGGTAAGTTTCTAACGACGTTTCGTGAAGAACTTCAGCGACATCACAACACCATTGATGGAAGTAATCAAAAAGAGTGTGGGGTTTAAGTGGGGTGAAGAACAGGAAAAGGCGTTTAAATTGATTAAAGATAAATTGACTAACGCTCCTTTGCTTGTTTTGCCTAACTTTACTAAAACTTTCGAAATTGAGTGTGATGCTTCAGGTTTAGGGATTGGAGCGGTGCTGATGCAAGAAGGGAAGCCAGTAGCATACTTCAGTGAGGAGTTGAGTGAAGCCGCTTTGAACTATCCGACGTATGACAAGGAGTTGTATGCATTGGTTCTAGCGTTGGAGACGTGGCAGCACTACCTTTGGCCTAAAGAGTTCGTGATTCACACGGATCATGAATCATTGAAATACTTGAAGGGACAGCATAAGTTGAACAAAAGACATACAAGGTGGATGGAGTTCATTGAGACATTTCCGTACGTCATCTGATACAAACAGGGTAAGGAGAATGTTGTTGCTGATGCTCTTTCAAGAAGGTACGTGTTATTGAATACTCTAGATACAAAATTCCTTAGGTTTGAACGAATTAAAGAGTTGTATGCTAATGACCTTGAATTTTTTGAAGAGTTTAAATCATGTGAAAAGAATGTTGTAGGTAAATACTTTAAAGTTGTTGGTTTTCTGTTTCGAGAAAATAAGTTATGTATACCTGCATGTTCTTTGCGTGAGTTGTTGATTAGGGAGTCACATGGGGGAGGTCTAATGGGTCATTTTGGTGTTGAAAAGACTTTATCTGTTTTAAAAGAGTATTTTTATTGGCCTCATATAAAACGAGATGTGGAAAGAATTTGTGATAAATGCATTACGTGTAAGCAGGCTAAGTCTCGTGTTCAACCTCATGGATTGTATACACCATTGCCTATATTGATAGACTCCACGGCACGCTTGCGTGAGGTGGTCGTCGCCCGGATCGTTTCTAGTAAGCAAATTGATGGACTCTTTCGAAATCTTAACCCAACGTCTAATTTGAAGACGAGAATCTTGATATATTCGATCAAGCAATTGAATTCACGTAGGATGAAACACCAACAACACTTAGACCTTTGCTTCGATGGAAAACGATAATATTTGTACGATTGTATGATGCGATAGAATAACGCCACACACAACTATAGTTTGTTGTATGATAAGTTAAGATTGAATCTCAAAGAAAAACTAAGAATAATAACTTAGAAATCCTTCAAAGAACCAAAACTAAAGAATAGCTCTCAATTGTATAAAACTCAGAATATTATTGTTGATTATCAATTACATTAACCATGTAACCTATTTATACTAGTAGAAATAAACCCTAATTATAAAAGGAATTGAAATACTAGTAAATAATTAATTAGAAAGTAATTTCCATCTAACAAACATCCTAGTCAACTTAGAATTATGATAGATATGATAAATCCCTAAAAAATAAGGAAAGAAAACAGATAAAATCTTCAAAAATGCGTTCCTCGGATTCCGTGCCGTGTGACTGGTGCGGGGCGCGCTACAAATGGTGCGGGGCGCGCCGGATCAGGCACAAAACTGGCGCGCCGGGCTGGAATATTTGGCCCTTTTGACTAATTCCCAATTCTTAGCTTGGAATACACAATTGTAACATGTTCACGATCTTGGACTCTAACTCCAAAGCCTTCATCCTGGAATCTTCATCCTTCCAAGCTTCTTGAATCAATCCGTTAATACCCTCCTTGAAGCGTTTAGCCCGAGCTCTCGTCACTAGTCCAACTGGAACTTGCACCAAATTCACTCCATAACCCTCATCCTTGCCCCAGCTAGGCATGTCCTCATCATTCCTCTCCTCTTGAAAAGGATTTGTCCTCAAATCATCACCTACATCAAACAGACTTAGATCAGAAACGTTAAATGTGGCACTAACGGCATACTAACCAGGCAAATCCAATTTGTAGGCATTGTCATTGATGCATTCAAGCACTTGAAATGGACCATCCCCTCTTGGAAGCAATTTCGATCGTCTTTAAGCCGGAAGCCTTTCCTTCCTCATATGAAGCCAAACCCACTCTTCGGGTTCAAAGATCACTTAACGTCGGCCTTTGTTGGCTTGTTTAACATATTGCTCCTCCTCCTCTCAATGTTAAGCCTTGCCTTTTCATGTATCTGCTTAACAAATTCAGCCTTTTTCTTTCCATCCATGTTAGTCAATTCAGAAATAGGTAATGGCAATAAATCCAATGGTGTCAAAGGATTAAAACCATAAACAATTTCAAATGGTGAAAATTGTGTAGCAGAATGAACAGACCGATTATGTGCAAACTCAACATGTGGTAAACATTCCTCCCAATGTTTAATATTCTTCTTAATGATTGCCCTTAACAATGCAGATAAAGTTCTATTAACTACTTCTGTTTGACCATCAGTGTGTGGGTGACAAGTAGTGGAAAATAACAATTTAGTACCTAACTTACACCACAATGTCTTCCAAAAATAGCTCAAAAAATTAGAATCTCTATCTGAAACAATTGTTCTAGGCATGCCATGCAATCGAACAATTTCTCTAAAGAACAAATCTGCAATATGGGATGCATCATCAGTTTTGTGACATGGAATAAAATGTGACATTTTAGAAAATCTATCCACGACCACAAATATAGAATCATGACCACGCTTAGACCTAGGTAAACCCAACACAAAATTCATAGATATATCAACCCAAGGTTCATTAGGTATAGGCAATGGCATATACAATCCATGAGGTTGAACACGAGACTTAGACTGTTTACATGTAATGCATTTATCACAAATTTTTTCTACATCTCGTTTCATATGAGGCCAATAAAAATGTTCTTTCAAAACAGATAAAGTCTTTTCAACACCGAAATGACCCATTAAACCTCCCCCATGTGATTCTCTAACCAACAACTCACGCAAAGAACATGCAGGTATACATAGCTTATTTTCTCGAAATAGAAAACCATCAACTTTAAAGTATTTACCTACAGCATTCTTTTCACATAATTTAAATTCTTCACAAAAATCAAGGTCATTAACATACAACTCTTTAATTCGTTCAAAACCAAGCAATTTTGTATCAAGAGTATTTAATAACACATACCTCCTCGAAAGAGCATCAACAACAACAATCTCCTTACCTTGCTTGTAACGGATGACATATCACTATATGCATCAATAAATAACATTAATCTCATGAATAATAAAACAATTCCATATATGCATTGATATCATTTAATGGGCAATTAAAAGTTTACTAGAAATCCAATTTTGAAACAAAAATAAACTCCTTTATTTTAATCAAAATTTAAATCATAATAAACTTATTTATTTTATTTTATCCAATTTTGAATAAAACTAAACTCCTTTATTTTTAATCAAATTTCAAATCAAATTAAACTCCTTTATTTTAATTAACATGGAAACCAATTTCAAGATCAAAATAAACTCCTTTATTTTAACTTAAAATTGCTTGGAAAAATAAAATATGTTAAATCCTATTCCTTATCAAAATAAACATCTTTATTTTTAAGGAAACATAGAATCCTATTCTATATGTGAATAAACTCATTTATTCTAAGAAACATGGAATCCTATTCCATATGTGAATAAACTCCTTTATTCTAATTAACATAGAATCCAATTCCAAGTTCAAATAAAACTTTTAATTTTAATTATATTCCAATTCAAAATAAACCTTTTATCTTCATTGAAAATAAATAAAATCAAAATAAAATTTTTTTCAAATTCTGCAGACCGGCGCGGCCGCGCTGCACCCCCAAAAACGATTTCTGGGTTCGGGCGCGGTCGCGCTCCAGAATGAACTGGAAGCGGCGCGGCCGCGCCGCGTAGCAGACATCGAAATTTTTTTCCGTTGCCCAAAAAATCGATCCAATCGCATACCCATACATACATGGAATCATAATAATCGATAATTAGCACAAGGTTAGGCTTTGATACCATTGTTAGGTTTGTATATAGCGCGGACATGCAATCAAATTACATTAATAGTGCGGAAGCGCAATAAAATGGATTTTAAAATTTTTTATACAAACCATCACCATGATCATCCTTGTGATCAATTATCAATTAAACGAAAGAGATAGAGATATATAATTATACCCTCGTGAATCAAAGCTTCCTCAGGTACAAATTCACCTCCAATTCCTTCGCATTCTCCTTGAATTCCACCGATTAAATTCCTTCCTTTGATCAACGTTAGCCACCCAAGTGTTTGGCCTCTAGAGGTGATCCACCAAGGAATAATAGTTGTTCAAGAAGATGGGTGTTGGCAAAACCCTAGTTTCTATCTCTATAGAAATTACAAGTACTCTCTCTCTCCAATTCTTATAGAAGAGTGTGTAACTGTCTCACCCTAAATCATGATAAGACTCCTCTTATTTATAGATATAGGGCACCCTCCTAAACTATTTAGGTTTAGGGTTTTTATTTCAATTAAACTCCTAATCCAATTAGGAATTTATGAGAGTACTTTTATTAATTAATTTCCAAACCCTTTTAGGAACTAAATAATAATAATAGTAATAATAATAATAAGACTCCTCTTATTAATTTATATTTAATACTTCCAAAATATTAAATAATAAATATTAAGCTATTTAATTTATTCTATCTCCATAGATTAAATTAAATACACTTAACTTATTATTACAATTATGTCATTTACTTCTTAAACAAATATTTTACTTTTGCGGTGTGACCCTTTAGGTTCTCCATATTAAACCGGTTGTGAATAAATCAATTAGAACAATTCTAATCTTATTTAAATAAATAAATTAAACTATTTAATTTATTTAAATAAATAATATTTATTCTACAATAAGGGTAAGCCCCATTAGCGATCAACGACTTTCCAGATAATATAGATTTTAACATTAATCACAAAAGAACCTTTCAGTGCATAGTTACCGTACAAGTCAATCCTTCTACCATACAATGTCCCAATTAAATATAAGACATGGAATTACTATCAAGTCTTATTTTATTTAATTATATGTATTTTGATTCTCAAATGCACAACTCTGATTAATGCAAATTAGAAACTCCTTTCTAATTTCATTCTGCTTTAGCCAAAGACTTCTGAGTTGTCATTTATCAAATCACATAGGACATTCACTCCTTTTACTAGAAGTGGTAGATTTTTTGTTGACCATTCACCTATCTCCATGTACAACTTATTATACCCAATTGATGAGGACATCCTTAGTTTAGAAGCCCATGACGAAACCCAAGCGGATCCATTGCATATACCACTTGGACCCATTACGAGGACTCGGGCTAAACGCCTCAAAAAAGGACTTAACGGGATGATTCATGAATTATGGAACAAGGTTGGAACAATTACGGAGAACATAGAGACGGGATACAAGTACGCGAATATCATAAACACATTGATAGCAAGTGTACCCAAAGCACCGCAATAGACTTCACTGTTGCTAAAAACTGACATTCTTGGATTGCGGGATTCCTTCCCTAAAACAGGGTTCCATGTTTTAGCTAATGGTGTTTTCCACCAATTGTTCCCTTTCCTAAAACAAGGTTCCATGTTTTAAGTAATGGTGTTTTCACTAATTGTTTCCTTCTCTAAAATAAGGTTCCATGTTTTAAGTAATGGTGTTTTCCACCAATTGTTTCCTTCCCTCAAACAAGGTTCTATGTTTTAAGTAATGGTATTTTCCACTAATTGTTTCATTTCCCAAAACAAGGTTCCTTGTTTTATGTAATGGTGTTTTTTAGGGTTTGTTTGATTCTAGATTGTTCTCAAGTTTAGTATAAATAGGCTTCATGATGTAATGGTTTAAAAAATTAATTTTCAGATTATCAATATTATTGTGAGTTTATTTACTAGTGGTTCTTTGAAGAATTCCTAAGTGTCCCTTAGTTCTCTTTAAAGATTCATAATTGACTTATCATACAACTATTCATAGTTGTGTGTGGCGTCTTCTACCGCATCAATCGTTGATTGTACCGAGATTATCGCTTTAATATGAGCGAGGGGTCGAAGTGTCGTTGGTGTCCATCCTACGCAACTTTCATTGACAAGCAATTGTACCAAAATTACCGTCTACATATAGGCGAGGGGTTAAGGTGTTGCAAGCTATCCATCCTATCAACTTGTTAGAAACAATCCGGGCGACGACCACCTCACACAAACGTGCCATGGAGTCCATCACCAATCATACCCTTTGATATACCCTAAGGGTCTTAAGGGATATGTCAAAGTATAACTCATCATACACAAGATACTATGATGATCTCAAGTCCAAGGATCACTTGTACTACTATCACTAAAGGAATTCCTATTGACAGGTGAGTAAAACTCTATTAGGTATTCCTTAGCAGGCCACGTTCAGTAAACTTATTCTCTAATAATCACCTACATACTTACTTTAGTGTCTCCACACAAATGATTATGAGATCAATCATCCTCTTCATAAGAGCAGGCAACGTATGTACTAATCTATCCGGATTCACTAATCCCCTTTTTAGTAATCCATCGATTAGGAACGATTTTAGTTTGTGAGCTATCTAGAATTTAGATCTCATTAGCATGATCACCATTATGATTCTAAAAGCATTGCTCAAAACTATGGGTTTATCACATTTAATATAACAGCACCATGTAGATAAAGTAAAATGCATTTAACAAACGAATAAGATTACAAAGTATATGCTACATTGATAGACTCCACGGCACGCTTGCGTGAGGTGGTCGTCGCCCGGATCGTTTCTAACAAGTTGATAGGATGGATAGCTTGCAACACCTTAACCCCTCGCCTATATGTAGACGGTAATCTTGGTACAATTGCTTGCTTAGGAAATTTGTGGAGGATGAACACCAAAAGTGCGGAAATGCTGATTCTTTTGCAATGGTTCGGGTATGCTTGCTTCCAAGGTGTTTATGATATTTGCGTGCTTGTAATCCGTCTCTATAACCTCTATGCTCGATCCAACCTCGGTCCATAATTTATGAATCATCCCATTAAGTCCTTCTTTGAAGCGTTTAACTCGTGCTCTCGTAATGGGTCCAAGTTGAATATGCAATGGATCCACTTGTGTTTTTTCAAGGGCTTGTGAGCTAAGGATGTCCTCGTCATACCTCTCCTCTTGAAAAGGATTTGTCCTCAAATCTTCACCTACATCAAACGGGCTTAGATCAGAAACATTAAAAGTTGCACTAACATTATACTCACTAGGTAAGTCCAATTTGTAAGCATTGTTGTTAATGCGTTCAAGCACTTGAAATGGTCCATCTCCTCTTGGAAGTAATTTCGAACGCCTTTGAGCAGGAAATCTTTCCTTACGCATGTGTAGCCAAACCCAATCCCCGGGTTCGAAGATTACTTGATGCCGACCCTTATTGGCCTGTTTGGCATATTGATTCATCCTCTTTTCAATGTTGAATCTTGTCTTCTCATGTATCTGTTTAACAAAATCAGCTTTGTTTTTGCCATCCATGTTAGTATACTCGGAAACAGGTAATGGTGACAAATCCAAGGGTGTCAAAGGATTAAAGCCATACACAATTTCAAAAGGTGAGAATTTAGTAGCAGAGTGAACAGATCTATTATAAGCAAGCTGAACATGTGGTAGACATTCTTCCCAAAGCTTAATATTCTTTTTAATGATAGCCCTTAGTAATGCAGATAGAGTTCTATTAACTACTTCTGTTTGACCGTCAATTTGTGGATGACAAGTAGTTGAAAATAGCAGTTTAGTTCCTAATTTACACCACAAGGTCTTCCAAAAATAGCTCAAGAATTTAGCATCTCTATCCGAAACAATGGTTAGGGGCATGCCATGCAAACGCACAATGTCTCTAAAGAATAAATCAGCAACATGGGATGCATCATCTGTTTTGTGGCATGGGATAAAGTGTGCCATTTTTGAAAACCTATCCACGACCACAAATATAGAATCATGACCATGCTTAGATCTAGGTAAACCCAATACAAAGTCCATAGAAAAATCAACCCAAGGTTCACTTGAAATAGGCAATGGTGTGTATAACCCATGAGGTTGAACACGAGATTTAGCTTGACGACATGTAATGCATTTATCACAAATTCTTTCCACATCTCGTTTCATATGGGGCCAATAAAAATGTTCCTTTATCATAGATAAGGTCTTATCAACACCAAAATGACCCATCAAACCACCTCCATATGATTCTCGAACCAATAACTCACGCAAAGAACATGCAGGTATACATAATCTATTTTTACGAAATAAGAATCCATCCATCTTGAAGTATTTACCTACAACATTCTTTTCACAATTTTTAAACTCTTCACAAAAATCATTGTCATTAACATATAATTCTTTGATTTGTTTAAAACCAAGTAATTTTGTGTCAAGAGTATTTAACAACACATACCTTCGCGAAAGAGCATCAGCCACGATATTTTCCTTACCTTGCTTATACCGAATGACATAAGGAAATGTCTCGATGAACTCCATCCATCGTGCATGTCTCTTGTTCAACCTTTGTTGGCCTTTCAAATATTTTAACGATTCATGATGTGTGTGAATCACAAACTCCTTAGGCCACAAATAATGTTGCCAAGTCTCCAATAATCGCGCCAAGGCATACAACTCTTTGTCATAAGTGGGATAGTTCAAAGCTGCTCCACTCAATTTTTCATTGAAATATGCCACTGGTTTTCCTTCTTGCATTAGTACAGCTCCAATTCCTAAACCTGAAGCATCACATTCAATTTCAAAGGTTTTAGTGAAATTAGGCAATACAAGTAAAGGTGCATTAGTCAATTTGTCTTTAATCAGCTGGAATGCCTTTTCTTGTTCATCATCCCACTTAAACCCCACACTCTTCTTGTTCACTTCCGTTATCTGTGCTGTGACGTCGCTGAAGTTCCTCACGAATCGACGGTAAAAACTTGCTAGACCATGAAAACTACGCACTTGACTTACATTCGTAGGACTCGACCATTCTCAAATAGCACGTATTTTCTCCTCATCAACCTGTACTCCCTGCGTACTAACAACAAAACCAAGGAACACAACTCGATCTGTACAAAATGTGCACTTTTCCATGTTAGCAAATAACTTTTCTTCTCTAAGCACATCTAAAACAGATTTTAAATGCAATGCATGCTCACCCATGTTTTTGCTATAGATTAGAATATCATCAAAATGTACCACAACAAATTTCCCAATGAAAGATCGCAAAACATGATTCATTAAACGCATGAAAGTACTAGGAGCATTAATTAAACCGAAAGGTAACACTAACCACTCATACAAACCATACTTCGTTTTAAAAGCAGTTTTCCATTCATCCTAATTTGATGATATCCACTTTTTAAGTCAATTTTTGAAAACACACATGACCCATATAATTATCTAATATGTCATCTAATCGAGGAATGGGATGTCGATATTTTACCATGATGTTATTTACCGCTCGACAATCAATGCACATACGCCACTTTCCATCCTTTTTAGGCACTAAAATAACTGGAACCGCACATGGACTCATGCTTTCCCTTACAAACCCTTTTTCAATTAGTTCGTTAACTTGCCTTTGCAATTCCTTTGTTTCCTCGGGATTGCTTCGGTATGCTGGACAATTTGGAATGGTTGCGCCGGGGACAAAATCAATTTGATGTTCAATTCCCCGAATTGGAGGTAATCCTTGTGGAAGTTCCTCGGGAAATACATCCTGATAATCCTACAAAAGAGTAGAAATAACACTAGGCAAAGAAGGATTATTAGTGTTAGTATTTAAAAGTGCCTCCTTATACCGAAGTATAATCATTGGCTTTTTAGAATCCAAAGCTCGCCTCACATCACTCCTTTTTGCAAAAATATTTGTTTTTCTCTCTTCACCTTTCTTTTTCTCTCTCTCTTTTATGTTTTTTTCATGATCTCTCTGTAAGTGCATTTGATCCTCATGCACCTGTTTTGGTGACATAGGGCACAAGGTAATTTTTTTTTAATTGTGAACAAAAGAGTACTCATTAGTAAAACTATCGTGCTTTACTCGCCGATCCGAACTGCCATGGTCTCCCAAGTAATAAGTGACCTGCCTGCATAGGAACTACATCACATAGAATCTCATCGACATATTTCCCAATTGTAAATGGCACTGATACTTGCTTGGTAACTTTGATGTCGCCGCTGTCATTGAGCCACTACAATCGGTATGGATGGGGATGTTTAGATGTTGTAAGTCCCAATTTCTCCACCATAGTGATGCTTGCCACATTTGTGCAGCTTCCACCATCAATTACAACACAACAGATCTTACCATTTACCATGCATCTAGTATGAAATAGATTCTCTCTTTGTTCATTGCTTTCTTCCTTTACCTCTATACTAAGCATTCTTCGAGTAACCAACACTTCACCATGCATAGTAACCTCTCTATCTTCCTCCAATGGTGGCATAGAGTCATTGTCACTATCTTCTTCCTCGGTTTCCAATCCTTTTTTCTTTTTCTTTTTTTTTTGATAATGTGGAGTTTCCGGGTCGCAACCCGACTAATCTCCCCACCCCGGGTCAGGCTTTTCATACGGGTTTGCACCCGCGTCCCCGTGGCCACAGCGGAGCATTATTAGTGCCCCTCCAAGTGTTGCTAGTGGGAGTCGATCCTGAGTCATCCGGGTTTACGGTTCGTTCCCAGGGCGGCTTGCACCACTGCGCCACTTGTTGTGGTTGTTTCCAAGTCTCCATTATCAAGCAATAACATAGTTTTTTGATTTGGGCATTGATTTGCAATATGTCCCCTGCCTTGACATTTAAAGCATATAATATCTCGAGTACGACTAGTAGTAGGTTGATTAGTTTTACCTTGCCATCCTTGAGTAGTCGTTCCCTGCTTGATTTCGGGCTTTGGTTTGGAAACAGTTGGTCTTTCCTCGCGTTTCATAATGTTGGATTTCCATGATGAAGTTGTAGTAGAATTTGATCGTTGGCCACCTCTCCTCTTAAGTTGCTTCTCAATTTTGATAGCCATGTGTACCATATCTTCCAACTCCACATAATGTTGTCGTTCCACCAAATCTGCAATGTCCCAATTTAACCCTACTGAAAATTGGGCCATGGTGGCCTCATTATCCTCGTCGATTTCAGCCTTAGACATTAACATCTCCATTTCCTTGAAGTAGTCCTCCACACTCTTATTTCCTTATTTTAAATTTTGTAAGTTTCGAAACAGATCTCGATAATAGTGGCTAGATACAAACCTCTTTTTCATCACAGCTTTCATTTCTGCCCAAGTCTCTATTGAACGTTCTCTGCACCTCCTTCGGCTGGTCATCAATTGATCCCACCAAGTAACGGCATAATCCGAAAATTCCGTAGCTGCAATTCTAACCTTCTTGAGATCTGAGTAGTTGTGACAATCAAATATCCATTCCATCTTCTTCTCCCACTCTAAGTATGCCTCAGGATCACTTCTGCCTTGGAAAGTGGGAATTTTCATTTTGATGCTATCAAGGTTGTTGTCCTCTCGATTGCGGCCGCCTCTATCCCTTGCAAAATGTCAACTAGGGATAAAGCCAGTTTCATGATCCTCTTCCTCGCTAAACCTGCCATCATAGTAAGTTGCCTCTTCTAATCTAGCTTCCTTTTGTTGGGCTTTTCCTTTAGGATGCCCACCCGGAGGGATTTGAGTTTATTCCCCTCGAGTGTCACTCAATTGATCGATGCGATCATGCACTTGTTCCATAGCCATCCCTAGCTGTCTAGAAAATTCTTTCATCATAGCCTCCATCATGAGTTTTGGGTCAAAATTCGATGAAGAAGGTTCATTCTCAATTGCCTTATCTCTTGGGTTAGACATATTTTCTGCAAAATAAAGGTTAGTAGAAAATAAGTTCCTCACCACTCCCTTACGTGTTTCGCTCAAATAATGTATTACAAATATGAAACACTCGTGTATCACACTTATGGCTTTTACCCTCTAGTAATCTCACTACTCTTACCTTTTTCTGCTCGTAGTTCTCTCTAATAGGTTCTTTTTGAATTCACACAAATATTACCTCAATTTTTCAATTACAATCCAATAAGAACTTATCAAGATACAATATAGAAAGGACGACTCTTGAAATTCCAACAAGACTTTACAATCGTCAAATATGATTCTTTGCAAATGAAATCCCAATAATAGCAATCAACAACAATAATTTTCTGCTATATATTTCCTACAATTTTTTTTTATAATCCAACAATAAAAGTAAAGATAAGTAACTTGATAGGAAACTTAGCTCTGATACCAAATGATAGACTCCACGGCACGCTTGCGTGAGGTGGTCGTCGCCTCCCCTCGCCTATATGTAGACGGTAATCTTGGTATAATTGTTTGCTTAGGAAATTTGCGGAGGATGAACACCAACGACACTTCGACCCCTCGCTTATATTGAAGCGGTAATCTCGGTACAATCGACGATTGATGCGGTAGAAGACGCAACACACAACTATGAATGGTTGTATGATAAGTTAATTATGAATATAAAAAGAAGAACTAAGGAAAACTTAGGAATTCTTTAAAGAACCACAAGTAGAGAAACAAACTCACAATAGTATTGATAATCTGAAAATTGATATGAATGAATGATCTTACAAGCCTAGCATCACTTGGTATTTATAGGAACTCATGGTGTGCTAAACCATCATCATAAGTCAAGATCTAACAACTAATCACATCACATGTATCAACCACCCAAAGAATTTAACAACCCAAAAACATGTGATGTGTTAAAAGTCCAAATCAGACAACTATAAACTGATCAACACATTGCAAGCTATTTTCACACCTGATAAGTTCCGAATTTGGACTAGGGCCAAGAATGAAAATGGTAGCCCTGAGTTTCTAATGAATTTAGGCTTTTGAATCACCTCATTTGGAGTTCGGAAACTCAAGTTATGGCCCAAATAAAAACTAATATCAAACTAGTCCAAAAGTGCGGAAATGCTGATTCTTTTGCAACGGTTCGGGTATGCTTGCTTCCAAAGTGTTTATGATCTTTGCGTGCTTGTAATCCGTCTCTATAACCTCTATGCTCGATCCAACCTCGGTCCATAATTTATGAATCATCCCGTTAAGTCCTTCTTTGAAGCGTTTAGCTCGTGCTTTCGTAATGGGTCCAAGTTGAATATGCAATGGATCCACTTGTGTTTTTTCAAGGGCTTGTGAGCTAAGGATGTCCTCATCATACATCATATCAAATATGATTGGCTTGTGTGCATACTACTTTCAAGTCTACACGCTCCAGGGTGACATCTCTTCTTTCAATAATCTCTCTAATCAAATGAAATCGCTGCAACACGTGTTTGGATTTCTGATGAGTGGGTTCCTTAGCCTGCGCAACAGCTCCAGTGTTGTCACAGAATAAAGGTATGGCTCCTCTAATGCTAGGAACCACTCCAAGTTCAGTTATGAACTTCTTCATCCAAACAGCTTCCTTTGCAGCTTTACTTGCAGCTATGTACTCTGCCTCTGTCACTGAATCAGCAACTATTTGCTGCTTGGAACTTTTCCAACTCACTGCGCCACCATTTAAGGTAAACACGTACCCTGAAACGGATTTACTGTCATCTTGGTCCATTTGAAAACTTGAGTCTGTATAGCCCTCTAGTTTCAATTCAGACCCTCCGTAGACAAGACATACATCCTTAGTTCTTCTCAAGTACTTTATGATGTTTTTCACTGCCTTCCAGTACTCTTCTCCTGGATTCGACTGATATCTGCTCGTTACACTAAGTGCATGAGAAACATTTGGTCTAGTACATATCATACCATACATGATAGATCCTATTACTGAAGCATAAGGAATCTTACTCATACGGTCTCTCCTCAGGTGTCTTTGGGGCATGTTTCTTGGAAAGATGTATTTTATGCCTCATCGGTCTTGAAATCTTCCATGCTAAACTTCTTTAGCATCGAGTCAATGTACTTGGGTCAAGCCAAGCATCCTTTTAGATCTATCTCTATAGATCTTTATCCCCAAAATATAGGATGCCTCACCCAAGTCCTTCATGGAGAAGTGTTTAGATAACCAAATTTTGATCGACTGTAGCATAGGAACATCATTCCCCATCAGTAATATATCATCAACATATAATACAAGGAATGAAACAGCGCTCCTACTAACCTTCTTGTACACACATGGTTCATCCTCATTTGTGATAAAATCAAACTTTTTGATTATCTCATCAAAACGGATGTTCCACCTTCGAGAAGCTTGCTTCAATCCATAAATGGATCATTGTGCTTACAGACTTGGTTTGTTCCAACCGTTGAAACAAAACCCTCTGGCTGTATCATATATACATTCTCCTCAAGCTCTCCATTGAGGAAGGCCGTTTTCACGTCCATTTGCCAGATTTCGTATTCATAATAAGCTGCAATTGCAAGCAAAATCCAAATGGACTTGAGCATAGCTACTGGTGAGAAGGTTTCATCATAGTCAACTCCTTGTCCTTGTTTGAAACCTTTTGCAACCAATCGGGCCTTATAGGTCTCTACCTTGCCGTCCGCTCCAGTCTTTCTCTTAAAGACCCATTTGCACCCAATAGGCTTAATACTCTCAGGTGGTGAAACCAAAGTCCATACTTAGTTTTCATATATGGAGTCCATCTTGGATTTAATGGCTTCTAGCTATTTCTTTGAGTCTTTACTACTCATATCCTCTTCGTAAGTCAATAGATCATCATCATCTATGATGCGTACCTCATCATCATCCTCTATGATGAATCCATACATATCAGGTATCTTCGGTACTCTTCCAGATTTACGAATAGGTTATGGTACAGTAGGTTCTTCTACTTGGTCAGGTACCTGACTTTGATCCGTAGTATTTTATGGTTCTTGAATTTCTTCAAGATATATCTTACTCCCACTGCCCCTTCAAAGATAAACTCCTTTTCTAAGAAGACAACGTGTTTTGCAACAAACACCTTTTGATTAGTAGGATGATAGAAATAATACCCTGATGTTTTTTTAGGGTATCCCACAAATCTACATTTGTCGGATCTAGTCTTCAGCTTATCATGCTCAAACCTTTTTACATAAGCTGGACAACCCCAAGTCTTAACATGCTTAAGATTTGGTTTCCTCCCTGTCCATAACTCATATGGAGTCTTTGGGACGAATTTGGTAGGTACCTTGTTAAGTAGGTATGTAGTCGATTCTAGGGCATAACCCCAGAAGGATACTAGAAGGTCGGTAAAACTCATCATAGAACGAACCATGTCCAACAATGTTCGATTTCTCCTTTCAGATACACCATTCAACTGTGGCGTCCCTAGTGGAGTCCATTGTGAGATTATACCATTTTCTTTGAGACAATTGAGAAATTCATTGGTTAAGTATTCCCCCCTCGATCCGATCGAAGAATCTTAATACTCTTACCAGTTTGCTTCTCTACTTCACTTCTGAATTCTTTGAACTTTTCAAACGATTCAGATTTGTTTTTCATTAAATACACATATCCAAATCTAGAATGATCATCAGTGAAAGTAATAAAATAAGAATACCCTCCTCGTGCATTCGTTGTCATAGGTCTACATACGTCTGTGTGTACCAATGCTAACAACTCTGTAACTCTTTCTCCTTTTCCACTAAAAGGAGATTTAGTCATCTTACCCATGAGACAAGATTCACATGTTGGATATGATTCGTAATCAGATAGCTCTAAAAGCCCGTCTTTATGCAACTTAGTTAATCTTGTTTCATTGATATGACCGAGTCTACGGTGCCACATAAAGGTATAATTAACATCATCTCTCTTTCTTTTCTTAGTTTGTTCAATTTAAGTATATTTTCATGCAAGACAAGTATTTAAAGTCCATTCAGTAAATTGCCAACACCATATAAAACATTTTTATTATAAATAGAACAACTGTTGTTCTTTATTATAATATCAAAACCATCCATATCCAATACCCAAGTAGAATTTTGACTTTCAGAAAAATTAATTTCAGTCACGAACAGACCTAGATCGGAAGTCGAAGCTTCTCCAAGCTTCTTCTGCTTTTGATCCGCAAGATACTCCTTGCAGTTCCTCTTCCAATGTCCCGGCTTGTTACAATAGTAGCAAATTCCTTTGCTATCAGTATTAGGTTTCTTTTTATCCTTGCTTTTCGCCTTGCCCTTAGCCTTCTTGTTTTTCTTCTTTTCAGAAGATACCTTGGGCCTCTTCCTTTTCTTGGAAGAATCATCCACTAGTAAGACTTGGTTCTTGTTGGATGAGAAATGACCTTCAGCAGTTTTCAGCATGTTAAGTAACTCAGGCAAGCTGACGTCCAACTTATTCATGTGAAAATTCACAACTAATTGTGAGAAGGTGTTCGGGAGTGACTGCAAGATCAAATCTTGACTTAAACCCCCATCCATCACGAACCCAAGCTGTCCAAGTTGTTCAATCAGATTGATCATCTTAAGGACACGAGTCTCAATAGCAGTGCCCTCGGTCATACGAGATCGGAAAAGCTCCTTAGATATCTGATATCTAGTAGTCCTACTTTGCTCACCATACAACTCTTTGAGGTGCAGCAATATAGTAGGAGCATCCATAGTTTCATGCTGACGTTGAAGCTCGTTACTCATGGATGCGAGCATGATGAATTGAGCCAAGATTGCATCATCTTGCCACTTTCTGAAAGTAGCAATCTCTTCCTTAGAGGCTATTTCTGCAACATTTGCAGGGACTGGCGAATTTAGGATATAAGAAATCTTTTCAGCAGTGAGAACAATTCTCAGATTCCTTAACCAGTCCGTGTAATTCGGTCCGGTCAGTTTGTTAGCATCAAGTATGCTACGCAATGATAGTGAGTTTGACATTTTTAAATTCTGCATGTGAAATAGATAACATTTTAGCATACATTCATTTTATTAATCATCAAAATAAATTAGGTCTTTATTTAAATTGGTATCTCTCACTTTTTCATCAAACGATATTACCCTCAATATATATAGTTCGGCAAATCTAATTAAAGATTTGTTAGTGAGAATAAAGATCTCATTTCAAATGTATATAGCCTTGTGTGACACAACAAACTATATATAAATAAATAGGTAGACAACTATTGTCAATTTACATCACTATGTAACTCCTTGTATTTTGCCTCTTAGATTATTTTGATCAAGTGTGACACATCCAAATTAAAATTATCCAAGTTAAGTCCAACCTAGCACTTCCATATATTCGAAAGAAAAACAATGTCCTTGTGTGACACAACAAAACAACATCGTTCAGTCTATTTATAAGCATCAAATGTGATAAAAGCAACATTTTAAATATTTAATACTTGCCTTGTGTGACACAACAAACTCATATTAAATATTTAATACTCTATCACTTTACCATGCTAGAAGGCGACGTTCGATATTCCAAATATCTTTGAACGCTTAGGACTTAATATAATTTATTTGAGGGGTTTGTAATTATTAGTCTCATCTTGTTTAGCGCGCATGTATATATATATATATATAATACGCGTCATATTATTTAACATGCCAAGCATGTTTTTTTTTTGCTGATGTGGAGTTTCCGGGTCGCAACCCGACTAATCTCCCCAGCCCGGGGCCAGTGCTTTTTTGCTTCCCAGCTTGCGCTTACGGGGGACCGTGGTCAGCGTCACCTTTGCAGGCTTTAACAATTGTTGTAGGTGGGACTCGAACCCAGGATATCCGGGTTTACGGTTCATCCCAGGGCTAAGCTTAAACCACTGCGCCAACTGCCGCTGGTTCGATGCATGTTGTATAATATATATATATATATATATATATATATAATACTATATTCTACCTGGATTGATTATGGACTTTTATTCTAGTTTAGTTCACTAGAGCCACCAAGTGAACCAAAAGGTCAAACCTAGGGTACAAGAATTAAATTTAAATATAACTATTACATTTAAACCCGGGCTCCATTACAAACGGGTCTTCAAGCGCTCCTTGCTCCTTTGTCTCCAATTCTTCAAAATAATTCTAACTAATCCTATTACATGAACTATTTACTATAATAGAAACCTTGATCAACCGTTAAGGGGAAGTATATAGGAGGGAGATAGAATTTACATTAAGAAAAATTAGAGAAAACGAGGTACGTAGACCCCATTTATAAAAACCCATACATTCAAGCATCCTCTAAAATAATTTCAATCACATATTGGTCAATAGTCCATAATCAATCCTTATTTATTATCATACATATCTCTATATGTATCAATAAATAACATTCATCTCATGAATAATAAAACCATTCCATATATGCATTGATATCAATTAATGGGCAAAAGTTTTGCTAATATTTAGTTTTGAAACAAAATAAACTCTTTTATTTTAATGAAAAACCAAATCCAAATTAAACTCATTTAATTTTAGCAATCTGAAATCCTATTCCAGATAAAATAAACTTCTTTATTTTAAACTTTTATCAATTAAATAAACCATTTATGTTAATTGAGAAAAACAAAAAAATTTCAAACTCTGCATACCGGCGAGGCCGCGCTCCAAAATGAACTAGGAGAGGCGCGGCCGCGCTGCACCTCCAGAAACATTTTCTGGGTTCAGGCGCGGTCGTGCTCCAGAATGAACTGAAAGCGGCGTGGCCGCGCTGCGACGCAGAATCAGAAAATCTTTCAGCCCAAAATCCGATCGTATCGCATATCAATTCATACATGGAATCATCACAATCAATAATTAACACAAGGATTAGGCTTTGATACCACTGTTAGGTTTGTATATAATGCAATCATGCAATCAAATTACATAAATAGGAAGGAAGCGTGATAAAACGGATTTTAAAATTTTTCATACAAACCATCACCATGATCTTTCCTTGTGTTTAATTATCAATTAACGAAAGAGATAGAGATTAAAAAATTATACCCTCGTAGAACCGTGTTTCCTCAGGTACAAGTTCACCTCCAATTCCTTCGCGTTCTTCCTGAATTTCACCGATTAAATTCCTTCCTTTGATCAACATTAGCCACCCAAGTGTTTGGCCTCTAGAGGTGATCCAGCAAGGAATAATATCTATTCAAGAAGATGGGTGTTGAGCAAAACCCTAGGAGTTCCTATCCATCTATATCGAAATTTACAAGTACTCTCCACAATCTAATGTAAGAGTTGGTGTCAACCCTAATCCTATAATGAAGACTCCCTCTTAATTATATTATAGATGTTAGGAATAACACTTCCCTAAACTATTTAGGATTATAGGTGTTTCTATTATAATTAAAACTCCTTTAATTAATTGTATGCTCCTAATTCCAATTAGGAATTCATGTGAGGAGTACTTCTATTAATTAATTCCCAATCACTATTAAGAATTAAATAATAGTTAATGGGTAATAATAATAATAAGACTCCCTCTTATTAATTTATATTATTAATATTTCCAAAATATTAAAATCAATAAATATTAAGACTATTTAAGGTTTATATTCTAATCTCCATAGTTTTAAATTAAATAAACTTAACTTATTATTACAATTTATGTCATTTACTTTTTAAAAATAAGAATATTTTTCTTTTGCGGTGTGACCCTTTAGGTTTCTTCATATTTAAAACCTGTTTGTGAATAAATCAATTAGAACAATTCCTAATCTTATTTAAATAAATAAATTAAACTATTTAAATTCATTTAACATAAATAACAATTTATTCTATAATAAGGGTAAGCCACCCTTCAGCCGATCAACGACTTTTCCCAGATAATATAGAAAAAGAAAAAAAATAAAAAAATTTAAATTTAAAAAAAGAAATTTTTTTTTTTGTCAAACATTAATCATAAAAGAACCCTTTCAGGTGGAATAGCTTACCGTCAGCAATTCAATCATTCTACCATAAAACAAATATCCCAATTTAAATATAAAGACATGGAATTACTGTCAAGATCTTAATTTTATTTAATTATATGTATTTCGATTATTTCCCAAAATGCACAAACTCTAAAATAATGCAAATTAGAAACTCCTTTCTAATTTCATTTTGCCTTGGGCCAAGGGGCTACTGAGTTGTCCATTTTATTCGATATCACCATAGGCCCATTCACACTCTTTTACTAGACGTGGTAGAATTCTTTGTTGATCATCTCACCCTATCTCCATGTACAAACTTATTATACCCAAATCATACCCTTTGATATAACCCTAAAGGTCTTAAGGGGACATGTCAAAGTATAACACAAGATACTAATGATGATCTCTAAGTCCCAAGGCTCACTTGTACTACTAATCACTAGGAAGAATTCCTTATTGACAGGTCGAGTAAAATCTTCATTAGGTATATCCTTGCCGAGTCCACGTTCCCAAGTGTACTTATTATCCAATAAGCACCTAACAATAACTTGCTTATAGTGTGTTCCACACTCTCTCACATGGATTATGGAGATCAATTATCCTTCTTTGTCGACGCCGGTTTTTTTCGTCTCTTTAGTCTTTTCCCAATTTTAGCCTTTTGAAATATAGATGATTCTTTTGGAAAAAAGGTCGGCTTTTTGATGTCCTCACGGGTGTTTTGAAAGATACGGTTTTTTTATGATGAAGGCCAATTAACCAGAGTCGCCAGTGATGGTATTAATTTGAAATGGAATGTAACCAACTCATCCGAATTTTGTTTTTTTTATATAATAATCGCTAGCTCCATAATGATGACTTCCGAATTAATTGGTCCTGCGAATCGAGATTCATAAGAGTTTCGGGGGCTTGCTTACGAAGTGGAGGGGAAGGTGTTAGGCACCCCTCGAACTTCCCGTTGGTGGAATACGGTTACCGCAATCTTGATGCTTTCCTATCCTTTTAATTCATGAAATGTATGTGCTATAGCTGCGTTGTGTGTGTGGTGGGTGTGTCCCTATGTGAGATGTTTATGGGTGAGTTTGTAATGAAAGACTACATTTGGGATTTTTAGGGAAAGTCGTGTTTTCTTTTGATAATGCTTTAGAAAATTGTACCCTTCGGTTTTATATAAGAAAGCTTTATTCTTTTAATTAGCAAAGGTTTGGATTTTAAATTGTCCCAAAAACTGTAAGGTTTTTCATTAAGTGTCCGTTTTGGCAAAAACAAGAGTTTTAAAAAAACCATTCGTCAAAATAGGAAATCGAGATCCTATACGTTGCTGTTCGAAAATAGAATGGATGGGCAACTTCTAGAATCTCTTTAAACCCTGATGCACAAACGGTTTAATAAAAACGTCAATTATTTGAAAAAATCATTCCTGTGGACGTTTTGATAAAAACGACTTTCTTTAGCCTTCTCGTTTTAATAGAAAACCGACATAATCATTAACACTTCTCCAAATTTTTTAGCTTACGTTGATGCTAACCTCCTAGTTTGCTTGATTTTAAAGGAAAAACCTTCCTCGTTTAATCTTTGAAAATCATTTTATTTTCCGTGTTTTGTCTCCGAAATCCAATCAAGCATAAACAACTACAGCGTCGCGGTCTTATTCGATGGGCATGTAAGCCATCCAAATAACCCCAACGCCCACAATCACATACTTTCAATATTACGGGGCCTTAAACCCGATTCTCGCCTTGGCGTCGTTTTAAGGCCCGACGAATTAACATATTTTACAATGACGGGTACATCCACCCGATTACATACATTCAAAAAAATAGGAGTCCATCATCGGCCATTTTGGGGGGAAAAAAACCCCCCCCACCACGGCTGGTCGCGTTCCTAGGCTCGACATCCGAACAATTATTAGCACAAACGAACCAAATGGATATAACGAAAATAAACAATAACGGGAGATGCCTAACAAACTCTAGGATGTCTTACAATGACGATCGAAATACACTATTGAATGATACCTATACCATAATAGCTAAGATTTTGCACCAAACGGATATCATCGGGCTATTAGGGGGAATTTCATTCCGATGAGACCCTCACTAATAATCCCTAACCCATGGCTTTCACAATAACATATAAGGAAAAAACTACATTTAAGTTAATTCGGATGACCAAAAGATTAACAAAATGATAATAACAAAATGCTCAAGAAACAAAAGGGTTTTTTCACCTTGCAATTAATCCCCCACAATTGGTGATGAATTCTGTGTGGTATTGAGTAGAAGTAGAGAATATGGAATAAAAAAATAATCTCAACAAATTTAGGTGCAATTCCTCACAACTCTTTTTCACATCTGTTTCTCTCCTAAATGCAACTGATTTTAGCTGCTGTTTTTTGTTCCTTACCGAGCTGCTGCTGCTCGCCCGAATCCTTCTCCCCTCTCCCCTTTCTCCTTGTATGCGAACTGGCCTAATAAAGCACTGCCAAGGGCAGCCGCAGCTCTATCTGCGGCTGGCCGCCAGATATATCTGCGGCTGGCCCTTGTTTCTCCCCCCAGCCTGCGCTCGAGTCCCGTGCCCTTCGAGTCCCGTGCTCGCCTTACCCTCCCAGTTCCCGTCCTTTGCCGCGAATTGATCCCTGCGGCTAACTGTGCAGATTTTCTCGTTTTCCGTGCCTCGTCTCATTTTTCGTGTCGTAACCGTTAGGTTCCCGCTGACGGGTTTGCGCTCGGCAGTCCGGAAACCGTCGGGAAACGTGCCACGTCATCCGGGTAAGCCACAGTGATCAGTAACTGACTCTCTGACAATTCGCTTGTTGTCCGTGTCGGCTTCAATATCATCCCTTCGTTGGTGGTTTTTGAGGGTTCGTCTTTATGTCCACCCTTTATTCTCGTGTGCCGGGTCAATTGACGAATTTGCCCTCCTGTCATGGTTAGTATAGGAAATGCAAAAAATCGGGTGTCTACAGCTGCCCCTCTTCTATCATGTTTATGAAATGATAAATGAAATGAACAGGATAAAGAATAGTACCACTCGATGCATGAATGACAGTGCACAAGAATGACAATACATAATGATTTGCCTTGGATCTCAGCCCATCCTAGGGTTGTTGTTTGGTTTGGATCCAAGCCCTTCCCAGTTTTTTGTTTTGGGTTGGATTCCTTCCCAGGTTTGCTCACCACTCTGTCGCGGTTTGCTTGGATCTCAGCCCTTTCCCAGGGTTTGCGGTTTTTGTCTTTTTTTATTTTTTCTTTTTTGTGGATATCAGCCCTTCCCAGGGTTGCTCACCATCTTGTTGTGGTTCTCGTGGATCTCAGCCCTTCCAAGGGTTTGCCTCACCAACTCTGTCGCGGTTTTGCTTTGGATGCCTCTCCCACACGAGGTTTTGACTCACCACTCCTGCGTCCTGCCCGGTTATTGCTTGGATCTCAGCCCTTCCCAGCGGTTTTTAGTTTTTTTTTTTGGTCTGTCTTTTTTCTTTTTGTGGATTCAATTCTAGCCCTTCCCAGGGTTGCTCACCATCTTGTTGTGGTGTCGCGTGGATCTCAGCCCTTCCCCAGGGTTTGCTCACACACTCTGTCGTTCGGATTTTGCTTGGATGCCTGTTTTCCCAGGTTTGCTCACCACTCTGTCGCGGTTTTGCTTTTGGGATCTCAGCTCCTTCCCTAGGGTTTTTGGTTGTTTTTTGTCTTTTTTTTTTTTCCTTTTGTGGATATCAAGCCCTTCCCAGCGGTTTGTTCACAGTACATCTTGTTTGTGGTTCGCTGTGGAATTCTCAGCCCTTCCCAGGGTTTTGCTCACCACTCTGTCCGCGGTTTGCTTGGATGGCCTTCCCAGGATTTGCTCAACTCACTCTGTCGCGGTTTTGCTTGTTATCTCAGCCCTCTTCCCAGGGTTTGTTTGTTTTTTGTCTTTTTTTCTTTTTTGGTGGGATATCAGCCCTTCCCAGGGTTTGCTCACCATGCTTGTTGTGGTTTCCCCCCCCCCCCCCCCTCCCCCCCCCCCCCCCCCCCCCCCCCCCCCCCCCCCCCCACCAAAATATTATACCCCCCCCCACACACCCACAAAAAAACCCCCCCCCCCCCCCCCCCCCCCCCACACAACACAACACACACACCACCCCCCCCCACCTGCACACCCCCCCCCCCCCCGCACGTGGATCTCAGCCCTTCCCGACAGGGGGGTTTGCTCACCACTCTGTTCAGCGGTTTGGCTTGGATGCCTTCCCAGGTTTGCTCACCACTCTGTCGCGGTTTTTGCCTTGGATCTCAGCCCTTCCCAGGGTTTTTGTTGTTTTTTGTCTTTTTTTTATATCCCTTTTTGTGGAATATCAGCCCTTCCTCAGGGTTTGGTTCACCATCTTTGTTGTGGTTCGCGGTGGATCTCAGCCCCTTCCCAGGGTTTTGCTCACCACTCTGGTCGCGGTTTGCTTGGGAATGCCTTCCCAGGTTTGCTCACCACTCTGTTGCGGTTTGGCTAATGGATCCTCAAGCCCTTCCCAGGGTTTGTTGTTTTTTGTCTTTTTTTCTTTTGTGGATATCAGCCCTTTCCCAGGGTTGCTCACCAATCTTGTTTGTGGTTCGCTCGTGGATCTCAGCCCTTCCCAGGGTTTGCTCACCACTCTGTCGCGGTTTGCTTGGATGCCTTCCCAGGTTTGCTCACCACTCTGTCGCGGTTTGCTTGGATCTCAGCCCTTCCCAGGGTTTGTTGTTTTTTGTCTTTTTTTTTTTTTTTTTTTTTTTTTTTCTTTTTTTTTTTTTTGTGAATATCAGCCCTTCCCAGGGTTTGCTCACTCATCTTGTTGTGGTTGCGCAAAGGTGGATCTCAGCCCTTCCCAGGGTTTGCTCACCACTCTGTCCGCGTTTGCTTGGATGCCTTCCCAGGTTTTGCTCACCACCGTCTGTCCGCGGTTTGCTTGGATCTCAAGCCCTTCCCAGAGTTTGTTTGTATTTTGTCTTTTTTTTTTTTTCTTTGTGGATATCAGCCCTTCCCAGGGTTTGCTCACCATCTTGTTGTGGTTCGCGTGGATCTCAGCCCTTCCCCAGGGTTTGCTTCACCACTCTGTCGCGGTTTTGGCTTGGATGTCCTTTTCACTCCAGGTTTGCTCACCACTCTGTCGGCGGTTTGTCTTGGATCTCAGCCCTTTACCCAGGTGGATTTGTTTTTTTTGTGTCTTTTTTTTTTTTTTTTCTTTTTTTTTTTTTTTCTTTTTTTTTTTTTTTTTTTTTTTGGATGGGGTTGTTTGATCCAGCTTTTGTCCCTGGATCTCCCCACCAATAACGTGCACGTACCATGACGCGCAAAAGCCATCACTCTGATCATTTGTGAGGTTGAAAAGCGACGTGCTTTGTACTTTCCTGAAGAATTTTCATTTTGATCGTACCTGGCATGCATGAAAAAGGTGTATATGCATGATCTGGCAGATATGTATATGGACCAGATGCATGTGCACAACATATGTCTTATATAGAAATGACCCCTGTTCAGTCAAATGATACGATTCGAACAGTCGTCGTCGTTTGCCAACATTTGATTGGAATGACGCCTCCTCGTGCAGTGGTATTCATTAAACTTCAACATTGGTTTGATACTCTGTCCTGTTTTTGGTCGTCTTTCTTGTTCATCTAGTTGAGGCAGTCTGCTTCGCTCTCTGTGATGATCAACCATCTATGTTGGGCTCCTTGGCCCTTTGATCATTTCTGACTTGCCGATATGCTGTTGTCCCGCATTATATCATCCTTGTATATGCACATAGCACGGGGATCATTTGGACGTCCGAGGCAATGATAGTTCCAGGATTGGGGGGATGGTGGAAGGAAGTCCAATGAACGGAGAACGTTCTGGGCAGGACCTCAAGCTTCCTTCCATTTCACGATTCTTAACTGCCCCTGCCTTGGTGCGTTTCGCTGCCAAGAATTTCTATCGAAAACTCGCGATGTTGATCGTGCTGAGTTATCCACAGCTCTGCAAGATCCTGCATATCAGACGACTAACAAATGCCAAAACTTGAAGGCTCGGGCCGCCAGTGTTAGTTCAACACAAAGATATTATAATCTCGACAAAAATGCAGTTAAAGCACATGAAATTGAATATCTGTTGGTCGCACAATTTAGCAAACTGTGAACCGTGAATGTACTAGATTGGAAGTTTTTTTTTTTTTTTTTTTTTTTTTTTTTTTTTTCAATCCCTCGTGAGTTGATGATTTTCTATTTGACGAGTTATGAAATCGTAAGAACACCTTCAAGCATTCATGGTCATTGTACGTGAGTGAGGTCGAATTCAAAAGAACTACCTTCCCTCGTCATTGGCACTCTGTCTCCATTCTCGACAACGTCCTTAGCAGGATTGACGTCATATGACAAATGCACTATGCGATGCAGCATTCAGTAGGGGTTTCTCTTCCATGACCTCTTGTTTAAGGCTAAGAGTTTTTTTTTCGTATTATCTTTTCTCTTTATTAGCCCACTTCACTTGTCTCGTTTTCTTAGGCTATTCAAAGTTACCCATTTAACGAGTTTTGGACCAATGACTCCCGAACCAGACGGTTTTGGGGCATTAGGTGTACAGACACCCCTTCGAGTTTATTTACTCAAGTAACAAAGGCCACGGTTCGAGACAAGCTGGTGGTCTGCCCCATTCATTCTTTGCTTGACCTTGCGCAAGATTCGTTTTCTCAGGCTTGAGTTAACCCATGTAGCGAGTGTTAGGCCGTGACTCCCAAACCAGACGGCTTTAGGGCACCAGATGTAGAGACACCCCTTAGGCTTAATTACTCGAGTAGCCCGTGCCACGATTCGAATCTGCTCGGGCCTCCTCTACTGTAATGCTCGTTTTCTTAGGCTCTGAGTTACCCATGTAACGAGTGTTGGGCCAGCGACTCCCAAACCAGATGGCTTTAGGGCACTAGGTGTAGAGACACCCCTCGGGCTTAATTACTCGAATAACCCAGGCCATCGATTCGAGACATTAGCTTGATAATCATTTATCGCCTGACTTCTTGATATTGATCATTATTGACTGTCTGACTACGTATTAATGGCCATCAACATCGTCATAGTTTTATACCCCACAACTGAAAGTTTGTGCAAATGCAAAGTGAAGGTTGTCATATGAGGTCGATTCTGTCGCAAACGTTACTTTGAATTAAGGCTTTGTACCCGATCAAAAGGTTGAATAGCCTTCTTCGTCTAAATTCATACTCACGATCGTGCTCCACGGTTGCTTGTCAGAATTAATCCGATTCCTATCAAGCCAAATGAAATCCCCTTTCACGCGGATCAATCCGTATCCCGGGAAAACTATGTTTGACAAATGCCAGATGATCGTAACCGTTAAAGATTGAATTGACATGAGGTAGCATTTGATGATGATGGTGCATGTTGATGGGATTGTTGCATGGGTGCCAATTTGCACGTCATCATTTCCTGGGTAGTTGACAAGTGCCCCAGTGTTAAGTTGCTTTTCTTGTGATCTTCCTCGTACCGGTCGCATCGGTATCTCACTGGGCTTGACAAAAGATCCGGTCCTTTGACTTGTTGCAAGGTTTGGGGGATTTTTGATTTTTTTGGATTTTTTGATTTTTTTTTTTTCTTCTTTTTTTTTTTCTCTTTTTCGAATATGCCCCTACTCCGGGTTCCTTGTGATCGTTATGTCATGCTTTCACGGCTCTCTCAATCTTATCCTGCAAAACAAGGTCAGTGTTTGATGACAGGATAATATTTAGAAGTTTTAGAAAACCCTGGTTCGTGGCACGGATTGCCTTCCTGCAAAACCATGTCAGTATTCTCTTTATATGTGCAGGTGATGTAATCACGTGATACAGGACATAATTTATTACGATGATGTCGGTATGACAGTTGTATGTCATTTACATGACATTTATTTATTTGACTGAAACGATAAAAGAGCAATGAAGAAGCTTCCCTTTCGTTAGGTTTATCAGAGGCTGACCTACCCTAGGTTTACTCTCACGGGCTTTTCGGCATGAAGGTCCCCAAATCTTCGCAATCTACTCGTCTGAATCCTTTCGATTGGAGCGGATTTGGGTGGTGCGTTTCCTGAGCCATCTCCGGGGGAGCAGCCCCTTCGAGTCCAGTAATAAGCAACCGACAGGGTTCGCCTCAGGAGGAGGTACTCTCTCAACATCCATTCTCATTCATCGTCCTCACCGTATGCAAATGATTACTTTGAAGTAAAGCAAACCCATTCAATCATTCATTCATTGGACAACAACACACATTCACATAACAATAAAAGAAGTCAAAATGTCGCACGCACATACACATTTATAAATTTTAAAGGATAGGATAGCATCAAGATTTAAACGCGGCTTAAGCCCTCTAATGTCCCCAGCAGAGTCGCCAGCTGTCGACGCCGGTTTTTTCGTCTCTTTAGTCTTTTCCAATTTTAGCCTTTTGATTAGATGATTTTTTGGAAAAAGGTCGGCTTTGATGTCGACGGGGTTTTGAAAGATCGTTTTTTATGATGAGCCAATTAACCAGAGTCGCCAGTTGGTATATTTGAAATGGATGTACCAACTCATCCGAATTTTTGTTTTTTTTTATAAATCGCTGGCTCATATGTGACTCCGAATTAATTGGTCTGCGAATCGAGATTCATAGAGTTCGGGGGCTTGCTTAAGTGAGGGGAAGGTGTTAGGCACCCCTCGACTTCCGTGGAATACGGTTACCGCAATCTTGATGCTTTCCTATCCTTTAATTCATGAAATGTATGTGCATGCGCGTGTGTGTGTGTGGGTGTGCCTATGTGAATGTTTATGGTGAGTTTGTATGAAAGACTCATTTGGATTTTTAGGGAAAGTCGTGTTTTCTTTTGATAATGCTTTAGAATGTCCTTCGGTTTATATAAGAAAGCTTTATTCTTTATTAGAAAGGTTTGATTTTAATTGTCAAAACTGTAAGGTTTTCATTAAGTGTCGTTTTGGCAAAACAAGAGTTTTAAACCTTCGTCAAAATAGGAATCGAGATCTATACGTTGCTTTCGTAAATAGAATGATGGGCAACTTCTAGAATCTCTTTAACCCTATGCACAACGGTTTAATAAAACGTCAATTATTTGAAAAAATCATTCCTGTGACGTTTGAAAACGACTTTCTTTAGCCTTCTCGTTTAATAGAAACCGACATTCATTAACACCTCCAATTTTTTAGCTACGTGATGCTAACCTCCTAGTTTGCTTGATTTTAAGGAAAAACCTTCCTCGTTTAATCTTTGAAATCATTTTTCCGTGTTCCGAAATCCAATCAAGCATAAACACGCGTCGCGGCTATTCATGGGCATGTAAGCCATCCAAATAACCCCAACGCCCACAATCACATACTTCAATATTACGGGGCCTTAAACCCGATTCTCGCCTTGGCGTCGTTTTAAGGCCCGACGATTACATATTTACAATGACGGGTACATCCACCCGATTACATACATTCAAAAATGTCCATCATCGGATTTGGACCACGGGGTCGCGTTCCTAGGCTCACATCCGAACTTATTGCACAAACAACCAAATGGATATAACGAAAATAAACAATAACGGGATGCCTAACACTCTAGGATGTCTTACAATGACGATCGAAATACACTATGAATGATACCATACCATAATAGCTAAGATTTGCACCAAACGGATATCATCGGGCTATTAGGGGGAATTTCATTCCGATGAGACCCTCACTAATAATCCCTAACCCATGGCTTCACAATAACATATAAGAAAAAACTACATTTAAGTTAATTCGGATGACCAAAAGATTAACAAAATGATATAACAAAATGCTAAGAACAAAGGGTTTTTTTTCCACCTTGCAATTAATCCCCACAATATGTATGAATTCGTGTATTGAGTAGAGTAGAGAATATGGAATATAATCTCACAAATTTGGTACAATTCCTCACTCTTTTTCACTCTTTTTCTCTCCTAATTGCTCTTGTTTTGCTGCTGTTTTTTGTTCCTACCGAGCTGCTGCTGCTGCTGAATCCTTCTCCCCCTCTCCCCTTTCTCCTGTATGCGAACTGGCCTAATAAAGCACTGCCAAGGGCAGCCGCAGATCTATCTGCGGCTGGCCGCAGATATATCTGCGGCTGGCCCTTGGTTCTCCCCCCCAGCCGCGCTCGAGTCCCGTGCGCTTCGAGTCCCGTGCTGCCTCGAGTTCCGTCCTTGGCCGCGAATTGATCTGCGGCTAACTGTGCTGATTTTCTCGTTTTCCGTGCCTCGTCTCGATTTTCGTGTCGTACCGTTGGTTCCCGCTGACGGGTTTGCGCTCGGCAGTCCGGAAACCGTCGGGAAACGTGCCACGTCATCCGGGTAAGCACAGTGATCAGTAACTGACTCTCGACATTCGCTTGTTGTCGTGTCGGCTTCAATATCATCCCGTCGTGGTGGTTTTGAGGGTTCGTCTTTATGTCCACCCTTTATTCTCGTGTGCCGGGTCAATTGACGATTTTGCCCTCCTGTCAGGGTTAGTATAGGAAATGCAAAAATCGGGTGTCTACACTTTTCTTAAGAGCAATCAACGTATGTAGTAATCTATCCGGATTCACTAATCCCCTTTTTAGTAATCCAACGATTAGGAACAATTTTAGTTTGTGAGCTATCTAGAATTTAGATCTCATTAGCATGAGCACCATGATGATTCTAAAAGCATTGCTCAAAACTATGGGTTTATCACAGTTAATATAACAACACCATGTAGATAATGTAAAATGCCTTTTAGGAAAATCAATTCTTTTATTAATAAATGAATAAGATTACAAAGTATATGCTACATCATATCAAATATGATTGGCTTGTGTGCATACTACTTTGAAGTAGCCGCTGCAGTTTCTTTCCCCCGGAATGGACTGAGTCGATATGGTAAGGCTTGGTTTTATTTTATTAGTGCTAAATTAATGCCTGCCTCTCATGTTTCAGAAGTAACCAAGGGTAGGGCAGCCCTCCTGTATGCAATTGTAACTGGAAAAAGTAATGACGTGGGTAAGGTCATTTATAGCTCCATCCTTCATACACTACAAAGTGGTACATCTGGCGGATTTCCACACCATCTCTCATATGTGGGTTGTGTAAGAACGCTGGAGTTCTCTGGCAGACAGATGAAATATTTGAGCAACCAAAGTCAGTGTTAGACATCAACACCATAGCCAAATTCAAGGAGCCCATAGGCAGCATTCCAAACATGAGCGGAGCTGGATATAATGAACCTTTTAATGCTGCTGCTGCAGCTGGATAGATTGTAAGAGCAATTCCATCGTAAGGAGCGAGTTCATCTCAGGGAGCTAGGCGAGTAGGACGTGGTGCTTCGTCTGATGCTACCTTCGACTTGATTCTTACTAAAGTTCGGGCTATAAGGAGGACACAGACGAGCTTGGAACGAAGCCAGGACAATCTGTTGAGTCTGAATCGTCAACAAACCCGCCGAGTGAATAAAATAGCAGACCGAGTTGATGACTATGTGAACTACACAAATAGCATTATCAATACATTTGCAACTCGGTTCAACATCAGCAATCCAGATCCGATTCACTTTCCTCTGTCCCCAGTCTTCAGCTTTTGAATCGGAGGAGGAGTCCGATAGTCCCGCTGAGGATGAGGATAATGATGCTGGCAATGCCGGCCATGCTGGTGATGCTTGATTTCCAGCGAAGTTTCTAATATTACATTGAGGGCAATTTAATATTCAAGTTTGGGGGGATGGTTTGATGATACTTTAAGTTTTAATTTGTTAGTTTGGCTTGTTTAAGACTTATTTAATTTTCTACATGGTTAAATTAGGATTTAATGTTGGGATTTCAATTAATTCTTGCATAGCTTATTATTTATTTATTTAAAAAAATGGTAGATAATAAGTAGTGAATCTTGAGAATAGCCGATGATAAGAAATGATTAAAGGTGATTAGCAGGTTAGAAAACTTTTGAACCTTTTGCTTAGCTTTTATATCATTTTAGAAGTCGATTTTGCGTAGTTATGATCCCTATTATCTTGAGCACTTAGATCCCACCAAGATTGATTGAATTTTAAGGAGACTATAGTTCAAAACCTTGGTAGGAGATGTTGTCACGAGTTAGGATTGTGTTACAACTCTAATTAAAGCAAAAGTAGTAAATTGTTTAAGTTTGGGGGAAATGTGAGGTTCAAAAGAAAAGAAAGAAAAACAAAGAGGTTCTGCTTCCTAGAGTTAAGAAATATGGTGGAGTGATTGAGCCTAAAGTCTACTCCTTGATAATAATTAAGACGAGATGGAGCGTAAAACGCACTCGTCATGCATGTGAGAAGGAGCGTAAAATGCACTCACCGAAAAAAAATGATGAAAATACTCTAGGAGGAATAGCAGAAAATTAGATTGAACTGAACTCTCTTGATTGGAATGATGAGTACCCTGGCTGAGATTATTGTGGTGATATGTCTAATAGATCGATGACTTCCTTGTACCACGTGTTCGTGATATAGTCCTTTTAAGGTCTGATTGATTTGGTGGAGGTTACACACACACACACACTAAGGGATTGTAACTACTGTGAATTGATGACTGAGTGGTTGATGAGTTTGCACAGATTTAATTGTTGACAATTGTTGTATGATCTTGGAGTCTATGAATGGATTCATGATGAACTTGGGAGCAGGATGCATGTTTTTAATTTTTATTATTTATTTATTGTTTTGAGTTTTGCTTGAGGACAAGCAAATATTTAAGTTTGGGGGTATTTGATGAGTAGATTTTATATCTATTAATTGGGTATGTTTAACTTGAGTATTTTGCTTTTCTTAAAGAGTTTTTAGTAGTATTCTAGTGCATTTTAATAGTTTTTGTGAATAATTGATCTCAGCCTGTGATTGTGTAAATAATGGATATTTTTGCAAGTTTAGCCTGGATTTGTTGCTACAGGTGATGATTATTGTTTGGCGAAAGTTAAACAGGTGAATAAGTTTTAGTAGCTGCAATTCATGAGGAAGATTGGCCAAAACAGATGAACAACAAAGAGGCCAGGGTTTTGGAGCCACGACATACAAGGAGAAGCCGCGGCGCGGGATAACAATTGGAAGCCGCGGCGCATGAACCTGCGAGCTGTGGCACATAAATATACAAGGCCAGAAGCCGCGACGCACAAACCTGAGAGTTGCGGCGCTTAGACGTGGAAGGCACGCGTGGGGGTACGCGCCCAGATGATTTGCTTCCTTTTGGCTAAAGATTTGATTTTATTTGCACTTATCATTTACGGGTTGGATCTTATCAGTAGCTATTAATAGACTAATAATTAGTGTTTGATTAATTTTTCATGAGTAAAATAGAGACTAGAGAGATTACGTAGAAAAAAAGGGTTTCATCAGACTTTATTCCAGAGAAGACTTGGAGCTTAGGAGGAAGACCAGATTCGACATAGTTTATTCCTTCTCCTTATTTCTTTATTTGTAATCTAGAATGAGTTCTAATAAATCATTGATGTTCTTCATTTTCATTATGAACTAATTCTTTCAGGTAAGGATTCAATGGAACCCGATGATGGATTTATTTAATATTTATTAGTTGTTCTATTTAAATTGATGTTGATTGAATTATTTATTATAACTTGTTTTAATTGTATAATTGATTGATTAACAATTATTAGATGGACTTAGATGACATTTAACAATGGAATCTAAGGTGAGATCTGGATATAATAACTTGTGATTAGTAATTTCTTCGGTAATAAGAAGGTTACTGATGGAATGCTGATTTTGTAGATGGGATAGAAATATACCTGAATACCTCAAACAAATATTGGGAAATGAATCTTAATGAATCTGTTATTATTGTTTCTCATAGAAATATAGGGGAATTAATAATAATAGATATGCTTTATAATTATCTGAAAGGTGGTTATAATAATTATTAGTGATTTTTCGTTGACAATTCTAATTAATCAATTGAATAGAGGAATAATAGTATTGCTTAAATGAATCATCGGGGGAAATTGATTCCTTAACCACTTTCTTTATTAATTTAATATTACAGTAGTTAATTATTTAGTTAATTCGCTCATTTGAAATCGAAATTATCTAGATTAAATTAATTGATGAATAATTAGTGTTTAGAATTAGTTAGGTTATAATTCGCTTCTCGTGGGATCGACAACTCTACTTTCACTTTATTACTTGATTGACCGTGTATACTTCCACGTAAATTGCTAGTATAGATTTAGCCCATCAGCGTGCTGATCATAGAGGACTGATCTATGTTCTTCAGGTGTTAGCCTTGTTGTTGTGTCATAAAGGACTACCCTATGATCTTTTGATGCCTTAGTACTTTCGTTATAGAGGACTGCTCTACTTAATCTTCAGACATTATCTCTTATATGATGTCATAGAGGAATGCTCTATGATCTTCTGATGCTTCGTTTAGGCTGTCAGAATGTCTTTGCTATCTTTGGCTCAACTCTAGGATCACTTGATCTAGCTGGTGCTTTTTCACTCTACGGTCATGTCAAATGTGCATGTCGTAGAGTCTTGTTAGGAGGTTACATCATCATAACTAAACAAATCCCAGGTCATCTAACCTTTATTATATCATTTGCGAAACATAAAACATAAATAAACACCATCATAACCAGCGGCAGTTGGCGCAGTGGTTTAAGCTTAGCCCTGGGATGAACCGTAAACCCGGACATCCTGGGTTCGAGTCCCACCTGCAACAATTGTTAAAGCCTGCAAAGGTGACGCTGGCCACGGTCCCCCTTAAGCGCAAGCTGGGAAGCAAAAAAGCACTGGCACCGGGCTGGGGAGATTAGTCGGGTTGCGACCCAGAAACTCCACATCAGCAAAAATAAATAAATAAATAAACACCATAACATCTATTACATAATCTTTATGAAATAAAAACCAATTAACATCTACTATTACAACATCTTGTCTTTGCCCTTGTTTGTAGATGGCTCTTCAAACTTCTTGTTTTCCTCTGTGTTGTTTTGTGCAGGAGTGAGCAAACAATTGCCCACAAGATAATAGAGAACAATAATAGCATATGAATCACAATCGACTGAGCTTTAGTTGGTAAAATATTCTTATCAGAAACAATAAGCGTTACTTAAAAGACAGAAGAAATAATGAACTATTAAACTGAACAACAGATATCGATATCAAGGAATACACTGAGGACCGCAAGACCACGAACTACATTTAGTTTGTCAAGTATTTTTTTACTTTAACCTTTAACAGTATAAACGACTATGTGGACCATCATCTCGTACTCCAGGTGATCAGCACTTAATACTATGTATTGGGCAAACATTTTAACGCTATCGCGTTGCTCTAAAAATAATCCCCCTGATACAGGGTTGTTCGTCTCAGCATGATCATTGGGTTCCGTACCAAAATAAGTTTGGTTTGGATTTAACTTCAAAGAAATCTAAATCTTTAGAATGCACATCAACTATGTTCTAGTTGAATCAATAAAGGATCTTTTAAACGTTCATCAACTATGTACTAGTCGAATCAAATGAATTTTTACACGCTCATCAACTATGGACTAGTTGAATCAATAAGAATTATTTAGAATGCGCATCAACTATATACTAGTTAAATCGTTAAGGGTTTACTAGCCGTTAAAAGATTGACGTAGCAATACAAAATTATACAATGCTAATCAATTTTCAAGAGTTGAATAACAACAATTCACAACTGAATAAACATCATATAGTAAAGCTATGCTTTCGAAAGAATTTAGAAAGCTTAAGTAAAAATTGTAAACTTAAAATAATTCAGACACCTTGTTTTTAAATAAGGAAACAAAGATTAAAGCTTGTAAAAATAAGAACTTACTCAATAAACGATAAGGAATTTGCTCAACAAGGATTAGGTTTAAAGAACTTGTTTAAAAATGACGAGTTAAAGAATAAGAACTTGCTCAAATAAAAAGACTCAGGATCGACTCCCACTAGCAACACTTGGAGGGCCACTAATAATGCTCCGCTGTGGCCACGGGGACGCGGGTGCAAACCCGTATGAAAAGCCAAACCCGGGGTGGGGAGATTAGTCGGGTTACGACCCGGAAACTCCACATTATCAAAAAAAAATAACAAGTTAAGGATAAGAAACTTGCTCAATATAAGTTAGAGTTTAGAAACTTGCGTATAAATAACAAGTTAAGGATAAGAAACTTGCCTCGTGCGTAGATTAACAATACAATACACGTTCACCGATTTATCCTACATATATCATTAGGATCACAATATAAATTAGATACATTAACATTTAACCTTATTGGTTAAATCCCCACTTTAGCTTAATTTGGTAACTTAGTATAAGTTCATAACTTCTTAATTAATCACATAGTACAAATACAAATCCTATACCATATACCACACAAGTCCTTTTTTTTTTGCTAAAATTAAACTGTATTAAATAAAAATGAATGTACAAAGAACATGGGAGAAACCCCAATCAAAATATAGCAAAAACACCATAGGAAATACCCTATGATGTCGAGGCTATAAAAGAAAAAAGGCCAAAACCTAAACAGCGAATTTAACAAATAAGGAAACAAACCAAAAAAGCCCCTTTAGGCTAACCTAAAGAGTTTAGACCTAAACAACAAAGCAAAACAGAATTGGACCCAGGCCCAAGCAGCAGGCCCACTAGACCAGGCAAGAAAACACAAGCCCAACAACAAGAAGACCAGCAGAGCGGAAGCAATAGAGCAAAAGCCCACGCAACACGTAGTAGCTGGAACAGCCAGCCAGTCGCAAGTTGCACAGACAGCCAAAAGCAGCATCAATAGCACACCCAAAATGACCAAAACAAACCCCAACAGCAAGACCATACCAGCAGCACAAAACACACATACAACAGCAGCGAGAGCCAGAGCCACAGACCAGCTACAAAACCCATAGCAAACCAAAGCCAAGTTGCAACAGCAAAAAGGAAAGCCCACCACCAGCCCAAACAGCCCAAGACCAAACAGACTAACCATCAGCCCCAACCTAGCCAAGACCAGCAGACCAACCCGAACCAGCACAACCAAACCAGCACAAGCACGAAAAGGCTAAGGGAAGCCCACAACCCACAACTAATATACCAGATAAAGAATACAAAACAGTTACAACAAAAATACAAAAGATTACAAAATAAAATACAAAGGCAAATACAATAGCAATTACAGTTACAAAAGAAGATGCCCAAAAAATGGGCGAGAATTAACTTTGTTAAACTGCGCGAATAGGAATGGACCGGTTAGAGTGCAACCGAGTATTTCTTTCGTTCCAGATATAGTAGACAGCAACAGCAAACCCCAGATGAAGAATACTTTTGCAGATCTTTGAGCCAGTGTAGGAAATGATATAGTCTGTAATTGAAGACCAGCTCCTACTAAACCCCTTCCAACCACAGAATCTCAGGACTTGAAACAAAATTTGAAAGGAGTAACTACAATTAAAGAATAAGTGGTTAAAAGTTTCCACATCATGCTTACAAAGGACACAGGTAGCATTAATATCGATACCATACCCAATAAGTCTATCTTTAGTACAGAGACCATTGTGGAAAGCCAGCCAAAGATTAAAGGACAACCTAGGAGTCAAACTTTTATGCCAAACCATAGAGTGCCACAAGACAGAGTTCCCTTGAAGACGGATAGAATCCCAAATGGCTGCAACTTTAAGCTCATCAGCTTTAATATTATCCCAGCAGATCACATCAGAGATAGCAGAGTTACAAACCCGAGAGAAATCAAAACTAGAACGGAACGCAATGACGTCGCTGTGATTAGACAAAGGGAGGTGCCAGTTTGAATTTTGAATAATACTACTAACCCTAGCATTAACTCCAAGACCCGAATTAGAAATTAACAAGGAGTTTGGGGTGAGAACAAGAGGAGAGCAGGACAACCATGGATAGAACCAAAGACTAGTGAGATTGCCATTACCAATTTGGTACTTTATGTGTTGCTGTGCATAAGGTATGGACTTAAGGACCTTCCTCCAAATCCAAGAATAATCATTTGGGATTGGAGTACGCCAGAAGTAGTTCCTCTTTAAGGTGAAAGTTTTAACCCATCTGGGCCATAAGGAAGTGAAAGAAGGATTCACAATTTGCCAAAGCTTTAGGAGAATAGATGCTTGATTCCAATCATCCAAGTTTTTGAGCGCCAAACCTTCTTCATTAAAAGGAAGGGAAATTTTGCTCCAAGCAACTTTGGCACCATGGGAGAGAAGGGAAGGTCCCTTCCATAAGAACCAGGACATGGTACTTTTAAGATCTTTCATAACCGCAGCCGGGAGAATGAAGTGAGCTGCCCAGTAGGACTGGATTGCGAAGATAACGGACTTTATAAGCTGAAGCCTACCAACATAAGAAAGAAATTTGTTAGTCCAGGATTGGATTTTGTTTTTAATCCTAGCAAGAAGGGGCTGACAATCAGCAATACTAAGCTTAGAGGTAATAAGAGGGACCCCAATAAATTTTGTCGGGAAGGAGCCCAAATTGAAACCAAGACAAGAGAGAATATCAGCAGCTTGATCATCAGGGACATGGGAAAGAAAACATGAGTTCTTTGAGGCGTTAATGAACAAACCAGAGATGGATGAAAACACATCCAGACAGGTTTTGATGATAGAGACAGAGTCAGCATCCCCGCGACAGAAAATAAGGAGATCATCAGCAAAACAAAGGTGGGAAAGGTCAAGTTGCTTTGTTTTCCAGTGGTGCTTGAACAAAGGCTCTCTTGTACCCTTTAGAATAATCATGGAAAGCACTTCCATAACAATAACAAACAGGTAAGGGGATAGAGGATCCCCCTGCCTGAGACCCTTTGCCCCCATAAAGTAGGCACAAAGAGCTCCATTGACTTTAACAGAGTATCTTGCAGTGGTAATACAACCCTTAATCCAGTAAATGAATTTAGGAGGGAATTTGAAAATTCTCAAGGCATCAAGAAGAAAGTCCCAAGAAATAGAGTCAAAAGCTTTGCTGATATCAATCTTGAGAGCACAACGGGCAGGACCCGAAGCTCGGTGATAGTTACGAAAAAGCTCCTGGGCAATCAAGATATTATCACCAATTCTTCTACCAGGAACAAAAGCTGCTTAGGAAGGAGAGATGAGATTGGGGAGAATCTTTTTCAGCCTACCATCAATAATCTTAGTAATGCATTTATAGGTAGTGTTGTAGCAAGAGATGGGCCTATATTCATCCATGGAAGAAGGATTAGGATTTTTAGGCACCAATGCAATAGCCATAGAGTTCGTGCCTCTAAGAAGGCAGCCAGATTGGAAGAAAGATCTAACTACATTTAAGAAATCAGCACCCACAATGTCCCAAGTATGGAGAAAGAAATTAACGTTAAAGCCATCAGGGCCAGGGCTCTTGTTTTTTTTCATGGATTTTAGAGTGCTAAGGATTTCGGCATCAGAGACATCTTTCTCAAGAGAAGTAGCATCAGACGGTAAAACATAGGTAGCAGCTGAAAGATCCAAATTTTCCATGCCAGGGCAACCAATGTGGGTTCTGCCCAAGAGGTTTGTGAAATGGCTAACTGCAATATCTTGAACCTTAGACTGGTCGTGATGCAACACACCATCATCCCCTTTGATGGAAAGGATCTTATTCTGATTCCAGTTGCATTTGACTTTGCTATGGAAGAACCCCGAATTTCTGTCACCATCTTTTAGCCATTGAATTCTAGATTTTTATTTTAGGAGCTTTTCCTCACAGAGAATAGCAGCCCAAAGGATATCAGTCTGATCGCTCTGTAAGGATAAAAGACTATCATCCGTAGGATTATGAAAATTGGCTTGTTGGGTCGCATGGAGTAAACCTTAGCCTTTTTCACATTAGAGGACAAATTCCCAATAGATTTGTTGAGAGAGATCAAAGCACGTTTGACATATTTGAGCTTTCCAGCAAGGATCTGAAAGGGATCACCAGGAATAGTAACATTCGAGGCAGTTTGAACAACGCTATAAAAGTTTTCCAGATCCAACATAAAGTTAAAAAACTGAAACGGCTTCGGAAAATGGGGAAGATTCAGACCAGTTTACAGGATAGCGGGCAGTGATCAGACAAGTCCCTAGGAGCAAAGAAAGCTTGAGAATTGGCGAAAGAGTTAACCCATGAGTGATTGACCATAACCCTATCCAGCTTCTTGAAGGTAGGATTTAAAACGTGGGAATCCCACTAGGTATAGAAAGGACCCAAAGCACGGAGGTCGACCATAGAGATGTCATCAGTACATTCCCTAAAATCCTGCATCCCCTTATCATAGGAATCATCCCTTCCATTAATTTCCGAAACAGATTGCACCTCATTAAAGTCCCCTAAGAGGCACCAAGGCTTATCCACATTAGCTACAATAGATCTAAGGTCCCTCCATAAAGAATTCCTTGCACCCTCAGTGTGGAGACCATAGATAATGGTAACCAAAACATGAACATTAAGTTGAACAGAAGATACATAACAGTGGATAAACTGAGAGGACTTTGAGACAATAGAGACATCGCATAAGTTTGGGTCCCAACCAATCCAAATTCTCCCATTTACATGATGGTCATAATTAAAGTCCCAATGCCAGTTTTTGCAGATAGCTTTAACAATAGAATATGCTTTGTGATTTTTGACTCTAGTCGCAATAATACCAACGAAGGATAAGTTTTGATTACGAATCAAATCATGCACACTGTCTTGCTTCCGTTTCGTATATATCCACGAATATTCATAGCACAAAAATTGACCATAAAGAAAAAGGAATTAGTAAACGGGTTTCTTACCACCACCCCCACCTTTGTTCTTTTTCCTTGAATTCTGAAGAAGGACAGAGCCTTTTCTAGAGGGATCCAAACCTTCCTTTCCATTACCCAACTTATCCACAAACGGAGCAGGCCTAGAAGCAGAGGCAGTATTAGAGGAAGAGACAGTACCTGCAATGGCTTTCAGACCAGCAGGGGAAGGGATAGCTGACTTTTTTGAACCTTTAGAGACCAAAGTCCAGCTGGGATCCAAATCATTGATTAAATCCAAATCCACAGGAGGGTTATTTTCCATATAATCCGAAGGTCCAGAGGATCCAGAACCAGTGTTAGCCTTTAGGGATAAAGCAACAGAATCAACTTGGGGGGAAACTTTGGGAGCAGGAGTTTCAGGCATGGTGCCAGTATCATTTGCTTTGGCAATAGGAACCAATTGATAATTAGCAGTTTGGCATTTTAACTTTGAGTGGCCAAAGGAATTGCAGTTAGAGCAGAGTTAGGGTTTGTTATGGTATTCTACCTTGACCACCACAACTTTCTCTGATTTAGTCTCCGCATCAATCAAAACGAGGTCCAAAGAACTAGGTAACACAGAAGATGTGGTAATTTCAATACAAGTCCGAGAAAAGTTCATGGGTTCTAAACTTTCAGTAGCTTTGTCAACCAATAAAGGTTTACCAATGGCACTTGCCAAGTAGCTTAACCCCTTAGGGGTCAAATAGGAAAGGGGGGTACGATGGAATTTAACCCAAACAGGGGCTTTCATGCAGGGTTCAACTGAGTTAAAATCAAGACCTTCCTTCCAGTGCTTTAGGTTCAGATGCTTATTAGCAATGTACCAGGGGCCTAGAGCTAGAATATTGTCCCGCTCCTCAAGCTTTGAGAATTTAAAGATGAAATACTTGTTTTCCTGAAGGAATACCTTTTTGAAACCATGCTTATCCCAAAGTTTGTGAACACTATCTTCAACAAGCTTGAACGGCAGTTTAGAGTGCATGAAACTACCGGCCAGACATGAATTCCAGTTGTTATTACCTTCCAAGAGGACCTCAGTGGGAGGTTTAATGATAATGGGACCATTATCAATCAAGGGGGGAGGAGGGAAGTACTCAAGATTAAAAGAAGGCTTTTTTTTTAGTTAATTTAGACTGAAATTTAAACACACTCACACACTCTTACTTGACATGTCAAGACTCATTCCTCCAACCTCATGATTATCATGGGTTGAGTAATACCACTCGAGCCAAAGGCCTTCGTATTTTTTTTTTGTTAATGTGGAGTTTCCGACCCGCGGGTCGACTAATCTCCCTAGCCCGATACCAAAGCGGTTTGCTACCCGACTTACGTCGGGGGTACCCTGGCCACAGTAGAGCATTTTTAGTGCCTTCCAAATGTTGCTAGTGGGAGTCGATCCTGAGTCGTTCGGGTTTACGGTTCTTTCCCAGAGCGGCTTGCACCACTGTGCCAAATGTTGTGGTTAAAGGCCTTGGTATTAAAAGAAGGCTTTTGATCGCCATGTGCCACAATAGAACTCCAGGACTTTGCATTTTTTTAGGACTATTATCAAGCACGTTGAGGGCATCCTCATTTTGAATGGTAACTCCATCACTTCCACGGATAGATGATCCTTCAACACAAACAGTATCACTACCGTTACACATATCCGAAGCTTTTGGGGATTCTTTATCTAGATTAGTTAAGGCAATACGCCTAATAGTAGGTCAGAGAGAAAAACCGGGATAATAGAATTAATCTCGTTAACCAATTTAGCTGTGCAGGTTCCCTCATTATGCAGAAATGAGTTTACGTCCTGGGCAAAGTGACCTAAAGAGGAGATGTAGGCCATAAGCCCCAGATTTTTCCTCCTTTCCTCAGCAACATTTGCCCTATCATTCACATAAAGATGGCGAACATAATTGAAAAGATTATGAGAAATAGGAGAGGCGGAGCAAGCTAGGGCTGGAGATGGTCCAACCGGGCCAACCAAGATTGTATCCCCAAGCGGAGGGTTTTCTTCCACGAGGCAACCATTTTGCACAAAAACCCCCAGGTCAAACTGGGAAGTAAAGCTGAAATCTACAGAGGAACCCTCCACCTTGGAAGTGACACAGGTTTCATCCGAAGGAAGACTGACCATTTGGAAAGATGAAATGAGAAAAGAGAAAGGGAGAGAAGAAAAATGAACAGGATGGGGAAAGATTAACGAAATAGCAGGGGAGGAGTAAGAAAAGAAAAGAAGAGAGAAGGCGTTTGAAGAAAACCTAGCTCGAAAAGAGGCTAGAGAGAAGGGGGAGCGAAAAACCTAGAGAGAGTAACATGATTGTCACCCACTGAATAGTATTTATTCCCAAGTCTTGACTAAATATCATAACCAAATCTTATAATTAACAAGTTTAATAATTCTTAACATTAAATCCTCAAATACATATTCACAATATGTAGAAAACACCTTAATATCTGATTAACATATTTTCATATTCATTGGATTAGGTTACAATTGCATTCATAGAAGTTTTACACTTAAAATCTCAAAATCGACAAAATCTGCTAACGGCGCGACAGTGACACTTTTGGCCTTCGTTACCGCGCGGCAGCGCTACATCTAAGCTTAAGAACGGCGCGGCCGCGCTGGAACCCAGAATCAGATTCTGAAGTTCGCGACACAGCACTGTTCCACGGTTAAAAACTCCAGTTTCTTTATCTAAACTTCAAATTAAGCATACCCAATACATATAAACTTCACACAATCAAAACCCAACATATACATAACCATTATAGCAATAACACAACATCAAACACCCAATTATAAAGGATTAAAACACATGTTTATGCTATTTCTTCACTTTTCAACATTGTTAGCGAATCAATTCACTACAACCTCAATTCTTAACCAAATCAGATTATTAGACATGCATTATTTTCGTTTCTTAAAACCCAATAACAATCTTCTATCAATTTACATATTTCAACATGAATTGAACATCAATTTTAGACTCAAAGTCATACATATCATATATATATCACCAAAACCCAATTTCTTCATGTTTTAACATAATTACATGGATTTTGATTTCTGAAAATCATTTACGAACAACATAAAATTGATTGCAAAATCATATTAACAATCTTATTCCTTCTTTACTCAATTTAACCATAGAAATCAAGTTTTCATGACGAATACTCAAGAACACAACTAAAACACTAAAACCCTTTTGAAAGTATAGATACTTACTTGTAATTGATTAGAAAAGATGATAAGAACCCTTGTTAATCCTTCTTCTTCCTTCTTGACACACCAATTTCCCTTCTCAATTTCATAGAGTATGGCCTCTCTCACTTTTCTTTCTATTTTCTCTGTATTCTCTCTAACTATTAGACTTAGGCTTAGGAAAAGACTGATGAAAAGAATATGTGACTTAGAAAAATGACAACCACTAATACACGTACTAATTCACCCACTAACTCCAGTTTTTCAGTTACACTAACCAAGGGTCATAAGACCTTGTTTACTAGTACACACTAACAAAACCTCTTTTTTTTAAATATTTTAATAAACCCTTATAATATAGTCCCATGACACACTTCCTTATTTTAATAAAACTTAATATAAATAAATCATTTAATTAATAAAGCTTAACTTCTTAATTCAAATAAACTCTTTAACATAAAGTTTATTTGTCGCATCATTAGATTAATAATAATATTAATCTAACCACAACAAGTGGCTTAGTGGTGCAAGCCGCCCTGGGAACGAACCGTAAATCCGGATGACTCAGGATCGACTCTCACTAGCAACATTTGGAGAGGCACTAATAATGCTCCGCTGTGGCCACGGGCCCCCTTAAGCGCAAGTTGGGAAGCAGACCACCTGGGCTCGGGCTGGGGAGATTAGTCGAGTTGCGACCCGAAAACTCCACATTATCAAAAAAAAAAATATATTAATCCCCTTATAATATATTTCATAAATTATTACATTTCTAATTTCATTATTAAATTAAATTAAACATTATCGCTACACAATATCATGTGTATTAAACAACACACTTATTCATTAATTTAATTATCCCATTAAACTAAGATATTGCTAACACACTAGTATAATAAAATACACACAAGTAATAAAATCATTTAACATAATTAAATTAATATTACCATACTTAATTAAATTGTTCCACAATAAATCTCATCAAATATTTATTTTATTTAATAAATAAAACCATTAAAATATTTATTTAATTCCAATAAATATTTATAATAAACTTCAAAATTCTCGATCCTTGCAGAATGCATGCCGAGCCTTTACTCTGCGATTTCCTGGCAAACTCTACGACGCTGAGGGATCTCTACGATCCTTTGCTGACTATTCTCCGAACTGTCTGACTGTTCTACGATCATGATAGCTTTAGCAGTTCTACTTTTGCTCTACGATAAGTCTGGCCTTTGCTTATTACGTATATCATTTCAGCTCATAAGATCAACCTAACAAGTTTGATCTTTTTCTATTCTAAGTCTTTGTACATCAAATTTATTTAAGGACTTTACAATACCTAATGTTACAAACATGTTTTGATCAGATAGATATTAATTCAGCTTAGATCAACCTAACATATTTTTTTTTCTTTTGCTAAATTTGTTTGTATATTAATTGCAAAAAATAAAGATAAAACATTATAAATCAATACATTAGTCTCGTCTCCCGTGAGACTAAAGGCACCTAGATATATCTAGGAGGCAAAATCCTAACCTACAAATAAAGCCTCACATCCCGAGGTTAGGAAATAAGGACAACCAAACAAGCCTTAAAGACTTGAAACATCAGTGGGTCCCAATTCAATAGCAGACCCGGATGTAGCAAAGGAATCAGCAGACCCATAAGAGGAATAATAAACTTCAGCAAATTTGAAATGTTCCCATGACCAGCAAACTAACACACTGCCCCAAAATAGGAAACCGTGAGCACCTAACCTGCCATGAAGCGACAACACCTGCTGCATCCAAACCAGCAGGAACCGGCAAACTGTTGGAGCAACGAACTGCCGGAGCAAACAGTAGGACTCCAAACCAACAAAACGCCCAAACTGATTTACCGTAAGGATAAACCAATGGAAATAGACAATAACAACTCATGAAATCAGAAGGGAGAACAGGTCAGCCGTAACAAATAAAATTAAAATGAACCAGGCCGCCGGGAACAGGCCGGAAATCACCATGAAAGCAAACCCAACCATAGCCAAATCAATCATACTACGACAAACCTAATCACCAAATCAGAGCAGACACCCTAAGCCACCACCGATCAGATCCAAACTCGAAACAGAGGATGGGTGGGCCGAGCAAGCGATTGGAGGGTGCTGGAGGTGAGAGAAGATGGTAGCAAGAATGAGAAATCCACCAAATCAGCCGCATCACTGTAATAAACATCACGCCTCGAACAGCTAAAATGGAACACCAATCGCAGAACCCTAAACCCAGATTCCAGCGAAATCTCAAAATACCCATTGTCCGACCAGATTGCGAAGCAAAAAAAAATAAGAACCAGATCTGGTCAAAATGGAAACAGACCTAAATACAGCCACCAACATACTACATCAGATTAAAACAAAATGAAAAACTCCAAATCATTTGAAATCAAAACTAAAACATTATCCCCAAATCGAAATGATATGGAATCATTAAAACCCCAGCAGATTGAGGGATAAAAAATGGAGAGGTTAGACCCATTGAAGCCTAGCTTCAATATAACACCGTTCAGGTCCAACACCACCACAACACCATTCAACACTCTACAACAGACACCAAGAACATCCCACACCAACCCTACTATCGACCGATCAGATCCAAAATCCCAAGATCCAAACCCGAGCAAAAGCTCCTCTACTCACAGATCGGTGAAAGAACCCATAGCCAAGACACCAGACTGTTCTAAATAGGCTAGAAAAGATGCTTTCGAGAGGATCCCGCTTAGAGTTACCGGTAGGCTCCAAACAGAGATCAAGCAATGAAACGGGATGGTGAAGGAGAATGAGTGGGCCGCAAGTCGATTGGGGGTTTTCCTAGAGAGAAGGAGGAACTTCTCTCTATACCCTACTTGGAGCCCTCCAACCTAACATATTTGATCTTTTCATTCTAAGTCCTTATAGATATATATTTCATTAAGGACTTACAAGGCTTTAACAATATGATTGTTCTTCTTATCATTTTGTCATCAATCAAATCACATATAATGAATAATGGTAATCTCATGCAGATCTTATATCATTCTCCCCCTATGATAATGGACTTAACGATCTCATGCAGATTTCCAACAATCTCCCCCTATTTGATGATGACAAAAACACTTATAGCATAACATTAACTTCAAGAAATACATGCAGATAAATAGTATGAATGTGACTTATGATATAGTAAGTCACTATATTGCTAGACCAAGAGATATAAATGAAATGATGTGCATTAAGAGTAATCATTCATATAACATACCATAAAACTTAACCATATGTAGTCCATAAGCTATATTAGTTCAACAAGGAGATCCTAGATCTAGATTAGCATATGACAATTAATTCCTCATTGCTTGTTAGAGATGTACCTTCTTCTTGTTGATTCATGCTAGGATTGTAACGACCCCAAAATTCATACAATTCAACTCTCAACATCGGTCGTTATCAATACATCCTCATTTTGACTTTACAACATTATTCAATGTTAAACTTAATAAAAATGCGGAATAATTTAAACTTTTCTATTACAAATTATTCTCGATCCCAAAATTCTCAACCTTTACATCTAAATATCTTAGAATCATGCTAAAATCATGATTCACCTTGTTGAACTTATTATAAAAATTTACACCTCAATACAAACTTTACAACTTAACGTAAATACATTTATCAAAATATCAATATAACTCAGGTAGTAAATTTCAACTAAAACATTTAATCTTCTTACATCACTTTGATCCACGTCATTGAATAGCAAATAACGTTAACTCGTATCTTTAACCTGCAAAAGTGGTTATTTGCAAGAATGAGCTCGACAACTCAGTAAAGTCTAATAGTTTTCATGCATCACGTAGCACATAAACAACATGCTCAGTTTATACAATCATAAACATTATAATTCTAGCATATCATACATGTTGTACATCAGTTACCAAGTAATAATTGAGTTCCATAACTCAATCAACATTCTAACTCAACGAACGTAGTCATAATTTGACTTTGTCGTTTCATACATACAACATATAGAATTCATCATGCTTTTGCATCATAGGTTTAAAACAATCAATCATTTAGTTCACATAACAAATAGGAACTAAAAGACTTGTCTGGTTCGTAGATTACCGATTACTATAATTAGCTTATACTTATCTGCACTTCACGTATCCTACACAATATATAATCATGCACAACATTTATTAGTCATATAGGAACACTTATTATTAACTCTACTTTACATTTCATAATCCTTCATTTTATTCTCCATGCAATTCTCAACTTAGAAATTAAGTCATCCTCACAAAACCCTTCATTTTATTACGTTCCACTTTAAGCGACACTTAACATTTAGTTAAGTTTTAAACTTTTCTTTACATTAGATGTATAATGTTTATAAGTAAATCTTTGGCTTGTTACAATACTATTATCACTTCAGAATTCATTCTAATCCAATCTTATTTTAACATCTCAATTGTCATTAGATATTCAATAAGTATTTGTTTATCATCCCTCGTAGTATCTCATTAATCATTTAATACTTTAGTCTAAGTTTGTCATGCATACGGCCATATCGCAAGATCACAAAGAAAAAGAAAATTTTCATTTCCTGTTCCACCGCCGGGGCGGTGGATTTCTTCACAAACCAGCGCCGGGGCGAGGCTTTATTTCATCACCTTAGTGTAGGTTTTATTTCATCACCTTCACTTAAACTTGGAACACTTCGAGTATTATATATTCTTTAACCCTTTAACGCACTCATTGCATATCATACTCATAGTAATCATTTAATATCCTGATTTAGCATCGCATAAATATTCAGGATATCACATTCACCCCTTCTTCTAAGAATTTCGTCCTCGAAATTTTTGATTTACTAATATTCGTTCCTTCCATCTATCAAAATGGACTTTACGTTAATCTCTACTTATTCATTGGGTTCTATGACCAAATTCTTTTTCTAAGGATCTTCTAAGGATCTTTCTAAGATCATTGCATTCTTCACATTTTTCTCTTTTAAAATTTCTCATCATTAGCTAAATTTATCGCTTCCCTTTCTGGAATTTCATTTCTTTCTTGGATTTATTATAGTTTGTTTAACTTACTCATAACCACATGTTGCATTCTACGACTTACCCCTTCTTAAGGAATATTTTCTTTCCACTTCCACCTTTCAAGAGAATAAGAATCTTCCACAATTGTTCAATAATTGGGAAGCAATATGAATAACTCAAGAATTTAGAAAATTCATTCAAAAACTTTTAATATCATGCTGAGGAGTCCTAAAGACTTGAACCTTGTCATAGGTTAACAAATATTTCTACTGTAACCTTTAACAGTCAAAAGACTATGGACCATCTTTTCTCGTACTCCAGGTGATCAACCCTTCGTACTATGTATTGTGTATATACATATTAACGCTATTGCGTAGCCCCCATTACAGGGTTGGTTCACCTCAGACTTATTACAAATTCCGCACTAGAACAATCTGGTTTGGCATAAATTCTCCAAGAATGCTTGAATCTTATAAAACATCTTTCAATAGTCGTCTAGCCGAATCAATTAGCTTAGACCTTGAACAATAATTCGGACATCAGTCAAAACATTTTTAGCCAACTCAATTGGCATATCTTTTCATAGCTTAACAGAAAAATGAAATTTTTTTATGACGTCATGATACCGTACCATCTTAATAGTACGTTGAGGATACCCTCATTTTAGGACTTTGTCATACTACATCATACCATAGTGGGCTGACGATCCTTCGATCACATCTAACACTAGGTTCAATTGCATTGATGACTCCATCATCCAAAATACATTTTGATAATTTCAAATCATTTTTGTCTAGCTGAAATAATTAGCATAGACATACGAATAATAGGATTTTATTTTTGAAATTATTGGTTCAAACATTGACCCAATATATTTTCGAGAACACAAAACTGCGAATATCAGCACGATGTCAATAAATTTCGAAAATCTAGCATAGTCTGAAGATTTGGAATCTCCATTTCCTTCATCAGCTTCAATCTTTATTCCATTACTTCGTTAATTAATCATTCTATCAATCTTCAATACCATCAATGCTCTCTACACCATAACTTTTCTATACCCAATATAGTTCATCAAACTTACCACACTTTGGAAGTTCAGGAACTTACCACAATCATACGGTTTTAGGAACTTATCCTACTCAGACCAAAATCGTCCATTCGCTGAGGGGTTCCACCATACGATTATGAGTCACGAACTTACCATAAGTATAAGTTTTAAGAACTGTACATAATCTTAATATTCTCTAACTATCAAATATAAATATGAGAAAAGAATCACCTTCTCGTCATACTTATAGTGATAGCGCGATACCAACATTTTTTTTTTGATAATGTGGAGTTTCCCAACTGCAGTCGGACTAATCTCCCCAGCCCGGACCGAGGCGGTCTGCTTCCCAGCTTGCGTTGGGCGGCCCGTGGCCCCATGAGCATTGCTACCTTGACAATTGTTGCAAGTGGGATTCGATCCCAGGAGTCCGAGTTTACGGCTCGCCCCGGGGCTTCATTTGAACCACTGCGCCAACTGTTAGGGTTAGCGATACCAACATTGCAATGAATTGTCAATATAGGAAGCTAAGTGGTTCTCAAACCAAACACAATCCCCTGCCTATACAAGGAATTGGTTCACTCGGCCACTAATCAATATAGGAAGCTAAGCGGTTGTTACACCAAGCACAAATTCCCCGCCCATACAAGGAATTGTTCAACTCAACCACTATATCGATATAGAAAGCTAAGTGGTTCCCAAACCAAGCACAAATTCCCCACCCATGCAAGGAATTGTACAGCTCAGCCACTAACATAAGTCCTCCATTGAAATCCCACCTAATTCTATCTTGCTCTTAACTTACTCTTTACTTGATACGAATTCCTCATATTTCATCATCCATAACTCCTCGTGAGTTTACCTCGTACTATTTCATAGTACCATCTCTTTATAGCATCATGCTACAACTATTCAATCATTTAAGATCCTCTAACCTTTCACAACTTTAGCAGATCACGCCGTGATCTCATTCTATCATCAACTCTTCTTACGATTCTTTCTTATCTTATGATCTTCTCATCCTACGATCTTCTTTATTCCTCTCTTTAATCATGTTATCTTATGATTAATCAACTCAGGTGTTCCCTGTTCTTTTAGCTCTTCGGGTCCTTTTTTGAACCTAATTATTTTATCATAATCTTGTCTCACATGAATTCTCTAAACTCTATTTGAGTTCATCCTTATCATTATGTCATTCTCATCTTATAGATATCATCTATTTATTATCACCATCTTTATTACTGGAGTTAGGTAACTCTTGGTTCTCATCTTATATAACTCTTCAAGATTCTTCTTTGAATCTCCTTCTTTATATATCAATTCTTCCTTTAAGAATCTCTAACTTCATTCATATTATTCAATATTTTATTCGAGTTTACTTCGCGTCATTCGCATCTTCTTCTTGTAACGTTTCTAGGACTTAACTCATCTCATGTATCCACCTATACGAAAAGAATCACTTCTTAATCATACGCATCCATAATTCTATACTCGGTACACCTCGAGTCTCTAACAGTGTTCAGTATAGCACCTGAGTGGTTTCCCACAAACAACCAACAAACTAGTTCCCGTCTCATCTACACTGTCTCTCACAGCGAGTTAGATCGGTTGCTAGTTCGTATCAACCTCCGCTCTTTGCAGGAATTGTTTAGCCCAAATACCATACATCAACCATTAAAGAATACGATTGTACCATAATTATACTTAACTTATTATTCTTTAAACTCTATCATCTTCACCTCTCTTCTCTAAGATTATAGCCTAAGGTACTCGTACCTAAGGTTTCTAACCTATCAGCTCTGATACCAACTGTAACGACCCCAAAATTCATACAATTTAACTCTTAACATCGGTCGTTATCAATACATCCTCATTCTGACTTTACAACATTATTCAATGTTAAACTTAATAAAAATACGGAATAATTCAAACTTTTCTATTACAAATTATTCTCGATCCCAAAATTCTTAACCGTTACATCTAAATATCTTAGAATCATGCTAAAATCATGACTCACCTTGTCGGACTTACACCTCAATACAAACTTTACAATTTAACGTAAATACATTTATCAAAATATCAACATAATTCAGATAGTAAATTTCAACTAAAACATTTAATCTTCATGCATCACTTTGATCCACGTCATTGAATAGCACATAACGTTACCTCGTATCTTTAACCTGCAAAAGTGGTTATTTGCAAGAATGATCTCGACAACTCAGCAAAATCTAACAGTTTTCATGTATCACGTAGCACATAAACAACATGCTCAGTTTATACAATCATAAACATTATAATTCTAGCATATCATACATGATGTACATCAGTTACCAAGTAATAATTGAGTTCCATAACTCAATCAATATTCTAACTCAGCGAACGTAGTCATAATTTGACTTTGTCGTTTCATACATACAACATATAGAATTCATCATGCTTTTACGTCATAGGTTTAAAACAATCAATCATTTAGTTCACATAACAAATAGGAACTGAAAGACTTGCCTGGTTCATAGATTACCGATTATCATAATTAGCTTATACTTATCTGCACTTCACGTATCCTACACAATATATAATCATGCACAACATTTATTAGTCACATAGCAACAGTTAGTATTAACTCTACTTTACATTTCATAATCCTTCATTTTATTCTCCATGCAATTCTCAACTTAGAAATTAAGTCCTCCTCACAAAACCCTTCATTTTATTACGTTCCACTTTAAGCGACACTTAACATTTAGTTAAGTCTTAAACTTTTCTTTACATTAGATGTATAATGTTTATAAGTAAATCTTTGGCTTGGTACAATACTATTATCACTTCAGGATTCACTCTCATCCAATCTCATTTTAACATCTCAATTGTCATTAGATATTCAATAAGTATTTGCTTATCATCCCTCATAGTATCTCATTAATCATTTAATACCTTAGTCTAAGCTTTAATCATGCATACGGCCATATCGCAAGATCACAAAGAAAAGGATAATTTTCATTTCCTGTTCCACTGCCAGGGCGGTGGATTTCTTCACAAACTAGTGCCAGGCGATGAAGTTGGTTCAATTTGGGCGCCGAGGCGACGACACCACCGGGGCGACACAACCAGCTCATTCCCACCACCGGGGTGGTAGACCCGACTGTCAGCTCCTATAGTTCCTGAACCAATGAAATTCCAGACCAATTTTCCCAATTTTTCTTCATTTTATCAACAAATTGACTATACCCAAATGTTATAATCTTTATAAAAACAAAATCCAACATATAAACAATGATTCTAACATCTTATACAACTTAAACAACTATTTTAAAGGCTTAAAAATCACAATTCATGCTAGTTTTTCATATTTCACAACTTTTAGCGTAATCAACCGCTACGGATTCGTTACTCAACCAATTTGGTCCGTTCAACTTCCGTTGTTTTCATTTTTTAATGCATAACAACAATCCATCATCAATTTATAGTTTCATATATGTATTGACAATCAATTTTGACTCCAAAGTAAGCCAAACTATACATATTCAACCAAAACTAAATTCTTTATTTTAAACATGTTTTCCATGGATTAATAACTCCAAAATCATATATAAGCACTATATAACCGATTAAACATGTTTATAAACACATATAACCAATAACTCATCAAATCATCCATTTTAAAGAAAATTCAAAGAATAGAAAATTAAGAACTTAGAGTTGGTTTTTACCTTTGATTCTTTCTAAGATTATCTGGATACATGATAAGAATTGCTTGCTTGCTCTCCTTCTTCTTTGATTTTTTGAATTTTCTTCTCAATTTCCCAAGAATCCTCTCAATTTCTCTCTTCTTCTCCTCTGTTCTTTGTTTTCCAACTCCTAATAACTTACGTGACTTTTAGTCGGGAGTTTCTGTTGTCAGAATTCACAATCAACAATTACGTGCAAGTATACACGATCAACAAGTAATAAAGTGATAAGATAGAGTGTCGAACCCACAGGGAATCTTTGTTCAATAATTTCCAACTACTAGTACTATATCAATTCAATTTTATTTAAACAATCATAATTTGTATAACAATTAAAACTAATTAAATTAAAACTAAGAATAAAAACTAACACAAAGGTTGAAATTTAGATTTTTAAAGGCTTAAGACTACAATATCCCCAATTATGTAATACAAACTAATTATCCAATTCATCCAATTATTAACTTCAACAGAGTTGTTAACAGGAATTCAAAGTTATTCATGAGCCCTTTCCCAAGTGAACAAATAAAACTATCTAACTCAATTAATTCTGCGATATTCCTATGCAAAACTAAAGAATTAAATTCATTAAGTACCAATTCCCAATAATTACATGCAACGAAGAGATATCCCTATTCACTTCACAACCCTAATTATTCATCCCATGCAAATAATTAAGAATAAATGTTATCAAATTCAGATCTAACCCTAGATTTCATCTTCCAAATTCATCTAAAGTATCCCGCTAATTGTTGATCAGTCAATTACTCAATAAATATAAAATATGATAGACAACTCAATATGAAGTGATAACTGAAATCAAATAGATAATTAATCCATAGACACAAAAGATTCAATTGTAGCCTTAATTAAAAATTTAGTTCATATCGAAAATAGAAAACATGAATCCCAAATAAGTCATCACAATTAAATTACAAATTTAAGATAGAGGATAAGAAAAACTCAGTAGAAGTTCTTTAATCTTCAAGTCTCTAATCTGAATTCCTTGCGATGCTTCTCTAGTCTCCAATCTCCCAATTCAGCTCTGAATCTCAATCCTTGCGTAAATATGTAACTATGAATGTATCATGTAGGTGTGTGTATGTATGTATATGTATGTATATTTACATCTCTCCATATCTTTTTTATAGTTTCTGAATCAAATCAGCAGAAAGAATCTAATTCCAAATCAACTTCCCAAAAGAACTGCATGAAAATATTTTTTCCCTTCCGCGCATTCTCGCCCCGGCGAGAAATGTAAGCTTGAGATTCTCGCCCCGGTGAGAACTCTAGTCCAGAATTTACAGAAATGCCATTAAGCTCCAATATTTCTCTTTTGACCCTCTGAAGCCGTTTCCTACAAAACCAATGCATAAACAAGTAAAATGACACTAAAAATACTCAAAGATAGTAAAGAAATAAGCCTAAGATATATCTAATTCACAGGTATAAAACCCATTTATCAGTTTCATAAGTTAAGAAAGCTAAAGGCCACAAGGCCTTGTTTTGTACTTCTATAAAAAATTAATCCATTTTTGTTATTATTATTATACTATATGGTTCCCATTAAAAAAATAAACCATTGCCACACTTTAATTTAATTAAATCATATTTAATTAATTTATTTAACAAATATAACTCAAATTTTATTTAACAAATCATTACCTTTCTAATTTAATTAAATAATTAAATTAGAACCTTGTCATTACTTAAGCGTGCTAAAATACACACAAATTATAAAATTATTTAACATCAATTTATTTAATAACATCATAATTAAACAAATTATTCTATAATAATTTCCATCGAATATTTATTTCATAAATATTCCAGATAAAATATTTATTCAATTCCATAAATATTTTTTAACTATTTACAAAACTCACAATCTTATTACATTAACATATTTCACTTATGTAGCACATTGCTTTCTCGTTTTATTAAAACAAATATATATTTACATTAATTCACTATTTTAATTAATTGAATTACTCACGTTATTGTGAAATATAATCCATAACAATTTCATTACTAGCAAAGCATAATAATCAAATTATATTATTTCATAATATAATTTTAACTTAATAACATTCAGTTAATATCATTTTCGTAACAATTTCATTTATTATCACCAATGGTTTAAATTACCATTAAACCTCATTTTCCAATATATATATATATATATATATATTATATATATATATATATATATATTTCTCTTCTATATTCACACCAAATCACATATTTTATAATATGAAACACATATATACACACACTCAAACTCAAAATGTCTCATAATAAGAATTTTTATTTATTAAATTCTTATTTAATAACTTCTGAAAATCCGGGTTGTCACATCCTTCCCTACTTATAAGGATTCCGTCCACGGAATCAACGAAATCTCCCTTACTCAGTTTTCACTAAATCTCTTTCACAATTATTGTTGAATAACTTAACGCATCACCTTAGTGTAGGTTTTATTTCACCGCCTTCACTTAAACTTGGAACACTTCGAGTATTATATATTCTTTAACCCTTTAACGCATTCATTGCATATCATACTCACAGTAATCATTTAATATCTTGATTTAGCATCGCATAAATATTCAGGATATCACAAGGATACCTTGTGACTGCTTTCAGCTGCTGCTTTCTTCTGGTTCTGCTTCATTCTTCTTTGGCTTTTGCTCCCCCTCATATCTGCTACTTTTCCTTCAGCTTCTTCTTCTTCTGGCTCCCCCTTAGTTGTTGGCGCTTCATCTTTGTTCTTCAGCATCTTGTATTTCCTTTTTGTGACAGTTTTCTTGCTCCTCTTTTTATGCTTCATCTTTTTCTCCCCCTTTTTGTCATTAATCATTTGGGAAAGATACTGAACATGGTTAATAAGCTGTTCGACCAAGTAGGAGGTATTTCCAACTTCTATTTTTACCTCCTGATGGCCGAGTTCCATTTTCTGAGAGAGGGACTGGCTGAGGTTGTCGACTTTTTCTGATAGAGACTGAATAGAGCATTCATTCTTCTTCTATAGTTTCAGAGCTTCAATTTTCTACTGCTTAATTGACTTGAGATATATCTGATCTCGTTGATGAATCTTTATGGACATGTCTGTGAATGAAGCTTGCAGCTTTATGTAGAATTCATTGTCTTCTCCTCCATTCATCTTCTTTGCTGCAGCAGTAACTGAGGAAATGTTTCCAAGCAACTCTTCTGAGTTTTTAACAGCTCTTGATCAATCAAGGAATCTTCAATAATGGGTGTAGTTGACTCGGGTTTCTCACTCTTGTAGATGTTCTCAAGAGCAATGACTATATCAAAGAAGTCTTTGTTGGATGAGGAAGGAATATCAGAAGGTATTTCAGTGGAGGTATTCTGATCTTTCAGGGAGTGTGACATTTGGCTGAGACTGAAGTGTTACAGTCGTAGAGTTAGGCGGCTCTACAACCATTGACTCTACGGTCTTGGCTTTTGCATCCTTTTTACTCAGGTTCTCAAGCAGATAGTATGGAATGTATATACCTTCAGCATGCCGGTAGATTTTAAAGTGTTGAGAATTCTTGATCAGCATCTTTGGAAAGGATTGAACTCTTTGGAAGTTCTAAGAGTTCATCTTTAGATTTGGAAATTATGAGTAACACCAGCTGATGAAGCTCTTATCTCCAAGTGAAATTGCTTTCAACCAGGGCATCCATGGGTAGAACCATGTTAGTTATTGACTGTCCGGATTATATGGTACCGTAGTTCAATTGTGACACCCCCAAATCCGGGTTTCCTAACCTCGAATTCGGTGTTCACGATTCTCAACAAAAAACATACTTTCTAACTAAATGCGGAATAATAATCATACAAAGTCTATCGAAATAATAATAAAGTCTTACAACATGGTCCCAAGGTTCTTTAACCTTAACTTAGAAACATACCCTTAATACAATAAGAGTTCACATAACCAAATAACATTTTTAGATAACTAATACATAAGCCTTATCAGGCAACTATTCTTGCACCTTCCCTTTTCCTTTGTCCCCTTTTGACGTTTCTGCCTTAGCTGAAATAAAAATCATGATATAGCAAGGATAAGCAACTAGTTTGCTTAGCAAGTTTATACACAAGGGAGATATATCATGAATAGAAAGAAGTTTCGCTTTCAATGTTCAACGACAGTATAAAATTGTGAAGAAACATGAATTAATAGTCAACAATTAAATATTCGAATAATTGAATGACAATTACTGAGTGGTTGGAAATAACCATAGACATTTGCCAAGGTTTCTCAGCATTTAAACTGGACCTCTTAAAAAGTTTTGGTAATCAAGGGGATCAGCCTTTCATACCCCGTGATTTATGCATAAACACTTAATAACCAGCATTGATATCATGCCTTAATCAAATTTATCCTTTTCTCAGCCAAGAGTTCTTACCATAACGATTTAATAAGAACAACTTTTAAAATACATTTGATTTCACAAATTTAGACATGCTTGATCTAGCTGATACAAATAGCATAGATCTATCTCATAAACAGTTCATGCTTGAAAGAACTTTAACTAAATTCACAATTCAATAATAATAGAATAGGAATTCAATTGCACAAGGTGCGAATCTCAATAATCAGTATAGATGTGAATAATCAACAATAATTATTCACTAACATGCTTCGAAAATAATAGCTCGAGTTTGAGTTAGGGAACTTGTCTGTCTACTCAGCTACAAATAATCTAGTTTTAACTAATTGGCCTTGAAGAACCTAACATTGATAATGTCGATCTATCAATTAGTACTGCGTAGTTGTATATCGACACGCTTACTTATGCTATTTATTTAACAATTAAGCCAATCACATAGCACACATAAGCAAATAGACTATCGTAAATCCTATAAGACACTTAATATTATCAATCCTGATAATATTTAATTCACCTCTTGGTATTATTAGTCCACTAATAACACTTTTATTCGTTTACTAATATTATTAACATCTTAATAATATTTTAATCATCCAATAATACTTTAATCTAATATTATTAATCTCTTAATAATATTTTAATTCTCATATCATTAATAATATTTTAATCTAATATTATTAGCCATTTTAATAATATCTTAATCATTTATTAATGCTTAAAATAAATATTATTACCCATTCAATAATATTTCCATAAAATTTTAATCTTAATATTTCTTTGTTTACTTAAAAATATCGAATTCTTATATTACAAATATCATAGTAATATTTTAATAAGTTATTAGGCGCATAAACAATTTATTCTAATTGTTTTACCCTTTATTAAACAACTCCTTTACTACCCATAAAAGGTCATAAATATTATTTCTCATTAAATATTACCAAAATACCCCTCAATAGTCATAATATATAATATTAGGAGTATCCAAGCTTAAAAATCACATTTTCCTTATTTATGACATCATTTAACCATTTATTTTCTTTTAACTATAACTATAACATTATTATGAAAAATAGCAAATAGGTTCTAAAAATTATTATCCTCTGGATTTGGATAGTATATGGTCCAACAATGATCCACAAATGTTTCTGGAATTTTAGAAAGTGATTTACTATTTGTAAAGTACTTAAAACCTCCGAATCTTGTTACATTTTTCATAAATCAAGTTTTTCTCAGAAAATTCTGAAATTTTTCAGGGTACACTCTCATAATGTATATAAACATACAGTAAAAATTCCATATTATTTCAAGGTACACACAGTGAGAAATCTGAGTATGAATATTTAGGAGTCCTTAACGGTAAAAGCCATTACACAAAAACTACACATCGAAACATATTCATTCTTTTTCCTACTTGTAGATAATTCTTAAGGTACCTCTGTGATTTTTTACAAATTTTTAAAAGATCCATAACTGGCCGAAACAACCTTTGAAAAAACGAGGACAGCAAGCTTTTAGGGTTTTAAAGCTTTAAGTTTTATAGCTGGACTGTTTTGGGAAAATAGCCCCCAAGGCTTCAAAAATTATTGGATTTGTATTCTACTACTTGGGTTTACTAGCTAACTCATGTACCTAGCACCCCCTTGCAACGGATCACAACTCCAAGTTGTAGATCTCAAATTATGGGTGATCCAAATGAAGAAAAGCTAGGGTTTTTACCCATTAAGAACATAAGTTCCTTTTCTTCCTTTGAATCTCCATTCTAACACTCAAGAGGATTAGATCTATACATGAAGCATGAAGATCTAATGATTCTTGAGTCTTAGAATAAAATCTCTCAGAAACTATGAAAATAAAACAAAGTAAGAAAGAAGGAAATGGTTTAGGGTTTCACCTTGATCTTGTAGCTACTCTCCTTGATCTACCAAAGTATGTGATGAACTTGAGATGCATGAACTATGCTAATATCACTCTCTTTTTCTCTCTAAGCTCTTACTCTATACTTGGTGAATAATAGATGAACCAACCCCTACTAGCATTGGTGAGGGGTCCTATTTATAGGAAAGTAGAGACCATGTGCAAAATAGTCATTAATCATGACTAGGCAAGGGCAATTTGATCAATTCATCAATAATAGGAAGCTTCCTAGCAACTTCCTTAAGGGAATTTTAATCATTACCCAACTTCTTTTAAGGTTAAAATAGTCTTTTCGCAAAATCTTAATTATCCATTAGTTATTAACCATTCTTCATTGGTTATTAGACATTGGTTATTATCTTGTCATAATTACATTGTTTAAACACAATGGTTATTATCCTGCCATAATTACATTGGTTATTAACCACTTGGATATACAATGGTTATTGCCCCTTCATAATTACCTTGGTTATTAACCACTCTTGGCCATTTTAGCCATTACACACCAATTCCTACACTTGACTCACATATGGTTATTTCTTAACCATAGTTATATCATACCTGCCAACACAAGTATAGACACATCTTATACATCTCCCACCAATTAACCCAAGTTGGTTTAAATAGAACACAACGTTAACTCATTAAATTAAATTAGATTTAATTAATAAGGACATTCAAAATTCACGGGCATTACATCCATCCCCCCTTATAAAAATTTCGTCCTCGGAATTGCAAAAATAGGGTTACTCAAATAAAAACGGATAATTCGCTTTCATTTTCTCTTCGAGTTCCCACGTAGCTTCTTCGACTGCGTGATTCCTCCAGAGAACCTTGACGAAATGGATGGTCTTGTTTCTCAACTTCTGTTCCTTTCTATCGAGAATCTGGATAGGAACGTCCTCGTACGTTAAGTCCTTCTCGACTTGGATTGGTTCATAGGAGATAACGTGCTTATAGCCTAGTTTATACGGCCGCAACACTGACACATGAAACACGTTATGAATGTGCTTAAGTTCAGGAGGTAACGCTATCTCGTACGCCACCTCGCCGATTCGCCTCAAAATCTCGAATGGTCCTATGAACCTAGGGCTCAATTTGCCCTTCTTCCCAAACCGGATCTTTCCTTTCCAAGTAGAGACCTTCAAAAATACAAAGCTACCAACTTCAAAGTCCCGCTTCTGACGATGTAAGTCGGCATATTTCTTCTGGCAATCTTGAGCTGCTACCAGACGGTTTCTGATCAGCCGCACGATGTCTGTAGTCTGCTGCACCATTTCTGGTCCCAGCAACCTTTGCTCCCCGACCTCGTCCCAACACATCGGGGTTCGGCATTTCCTTCCATATAGCGCTTCGTACGGTGGCATACCGATACTGGCGTGATAGCTATTGTTGTAAGCAAACTCCACCAGTGGCAAATGGTCATCCCAGCTGCCCATTAAATCCATCACGACTGTCCGAAGCATATCTTCTAAGGTCTGAATCATTCGCTCGCTCCGGCCGTCGGTTTGAGGATGATACGCTGTACTCAACCTCAACTGCGTCCCCATTCTTGCCTGCAGACTTTTCCAAAAATTCGACGTGAAGCGCAGATCTCTATCAGATATAATTAATACCGGCACTCCATGCCTTGACACTATCTCTTTCACATAAAGCTTTGCTAATTGCTCCAGATTGTACCGTATCTTGATTGACAGAAAATGAGCAGACTTGGTTAGACGATCCACGATTACCCAGATAGTGTCTAAACCCTTATGAGTTGGTGGTAGTCCCACCACAAAGTCCATTGTGATGTGCTCCCACTTCCACTCCGGAATCTCTAACGGTTGAAGTAATCCGCTCGGTCGTTGGTGCTCTACTTTAATCCACTGGCACGTCAGACATCGGCTGACGCACTCCGCCACTTCGCGTTTCATATTCGGCCACCAAAAATTTCGTCGCAAATCCTGGTACATCTTTGTGCTTCCAGGATGTACTGAGTACTTCGTGCTGTGAGCTTCCTGAAGGATTTCTTCCCTAAATTCCAGATCCAACGGTACCCAGACTCTCCCTTCAAATCTTAGCAATCCAGTGCTATCAATCTTATACTTAAGCTCCTCGCCTTCGGCAATTCGTTTATTTATTGCATCACAATCCTCATCCTTTTCTTGAGCCTCCTTAATCTGATCCAACAGGGTCAGGCTCGCTGTCACTGTAAACAGTTTCCCATCCGTCTCCATCGGATACTTAACCTCCAATTTCAGACGTTCGAACTCCTTTATCAGCTCTGTCTGAGTTGTAAGCCTCATCAATTTCTCTCTACCCTTCCTACTCAGGGCATCTGCCACTACGTTTGCTTTGCCCGGATGATACAGAATCTCACAGTCATAATCCTTGATCAATTCTAACCATCGGCGCTGCCTCATATTCAGCTCCTTTTGAGTGAAGATTATTTCAGACTCTTGTGATCTGTATATATCTCGCACCTCTCTCCATATAAGTAGTGCCTCCAAATCTTCAAGGCGAACACTACTGCTGCTAACTCCAGATCATGAGTCGGGTATCCCTTCTCATAGTCCTTCAGCTGACGTGAAGCGTACGCAATGACCTTGCCATGCTGCATTAGCACACAACCAAGGCCCTTGTGTGACGCATCACTGTATACTACAAAACCTCTAGTGTCGTTCGGTAAAGCCAACACTGGTGCTTGGCTAAGTCTCTTCTTCAGCTCCATGAAACTCTCCTCGCACTTCTCCGTCCAAACGAACTTTACCATTTTCCTGGTTAGATTGGTCAGCGGTGATGCTATCTTCGAAAAATCTTGGATGAATCTCCGATAGTATCCTGCTAACCCTAGGAAACTCCTGATCTCCGTTGGCGTCTTCGACTGCTCCCAGTTGATAATGGCTTCCACCTTTGCTGGGTCTACTGAAACACCATTCCTGTCAATGACGTGTCCTAGAAACTGCACCCTTTGCAACCAAAATTCACACTTCGAAAACTTCGCGTACAGCTTCTCCCTTCTTAATGTCTCCAAAGCAATCCTTAGATGTTCAGCATGTTCTTCCTCTGTCACTGAATAGGCCAAGATATCATCGATGAATACTACCACGAACTTGTCCAAGTACTGCTTGAACACTCTGTTCATCATATCCATGAATGTCGCTGGTGCATTTGTCAGTCCAAATGACATAACCAGAAACTCGAAATGTCCATAACGAGTTCTGAATGCCGTCTTCGGGATATCCTCCTGTCTCACCCTTAGTTGATGATAGCCTCTCCTTAAATCAATCTTTGAAAAGTATTTCGCTCCCTTGAGTTGATCAAATAGATCGTCTATTCTGGGTAGCGGGTACCTGTTCTTAATAGTAACCTTGTTCAATTCCCTGTAATCGATACTGAGCCTTAACGATCCATCCTTCTTCTTTACGAACAGAACTGGCGCTCCCCGCGGAGATACACTCGAACGAAAATATCCTTCTTAACCTCTCCTCCAGACTTATTGCCTCCGCAAGATTGGCTATCGATCCCTTTCCTTTTATTCGGGTTACTTCCCCCACGGCTACCTTCCTTGTGACCATCATGGCTTTTCTGATCTTGGTTATGCTTTGTCAACGCTTCATTTCCTCCTCGGCAACGATTGCTTCCTTAAGTAACGTAGGAAATATGTTGATCTGCAAAACCACAACCTTACTATACGCCCAGGGCTTCAACCCTTGTTCAAATCTCTTCGTTCGCCTAGCTCCGGTGTCCACTTGGTGGGGAGCAAACCTAGCTAGTTTGTTAAACTTCGTTGCGTACTCTGCTACCGACATATCATCTTGCTTCAGATCCAAGAACTTTATCTCCATACTTACCTGCGTGCTTTCTAGAAAGAAATTTTTTGAAAAAAACAGCTCCTTAAAACGAGTCCACGCAGTTGTGCCTTCCCCAGCTCGGCTTCTATTCGCCTTCCACCAGTAATTTGACTCGCCCTTCCTCATGAAAGTGGCAAACGAAGTCTTTTATTCCTCGGTCACTCTTGCGACCTTGAAAACTTTCTCCATTTCTTCTACCCATGTCTGGGCTTCACTCGAATCCGTATTCCCACGAAACTCCGGTGGTCCTAGTAATTTGAAACCCGTAAAGTTCGCCATGTGACTTTATGGCCGAACAACCGCAATGGCTGGTCTGCCTTGCATCGTTTCCTCTAACAAGTTCGCAAAGGTCCTCTTGGGGTCAGTCTGACCCTCCTCGTTATTCACTGACTCTTCCACCCTCGTGTATCGGGGTTGTCTCCTTGACGGCATTGTTTGTTCTAAACAAAACCTTACATAAATCCTTCTTGTTTTACACATCGTGCAAAATTCTACTGATGTTACCATTTAAGAATCAAGGCACAAATCGATCACAATCAATCATGTAATAATAATACCACATTTATATTCATACACCCTAAGTGTGTCAAACACTTATAATTTCGGTATATTCCTATAAATGTTAACTATCCCATTAAGACACAAAAGATGGGATTAATAAGAACTGCATTCCCCTAGATCTGAAAAGTGGGGATGTATCATCATCATATCAACTCAAGGCACCTTTAGTAAATACTAATAAGCTCATTTTAGTACCTCGTACTACTTACATCATATAGCATTCCTGATATCCACTTATCCCTCTGTTACTAACAACAAGATGGGATTCACATAACTACTCCACAACTTACACAAAGTTGGGACTTACAACAGATATACTACTAGCTGTACAAAAACTGAGATTCATATTTCTTACATGCATAGATATACTAGTACATATACATTGACCACTATTCTTCATTCATTACGAGTCACAAAGATCTTATAACTCTCAGACTTAACCTTTCTTTCTTTCATTTCCTCCATCTATTTCCTATATCGGGCTCCAATTGATCCTCCTTATGGATTTCCATTATCTCATCATTCAGTTCCATCTCTAGATACTTTTTCCAGATCAGACACTAAATCTACCCCTGGTTCATTTCTTATAATCTCTCCGTTGTCTCTCCTTTCTAATCATCAAAATAATCTAAATTACCATCAGTCATCTCTTAAATTTTTTTATTTTTTTTGCATATAACATCATTCATCTCAATAATCTCAACTTTTGCTTAACAACTCTATATGAGTCCATTACCTTTGTCTCACCTGGCATTCCACAATAAAACTAAATAACTTAACTAACACCTCTAAATATCGATATAATCATTATTTATAGAATCAATCATTTCCTTCTTGCAAACCTTAACCCAATAGATTCTAAGGTACCCTCTTTTCATCACAAAGAAACTCCATACAACATCACTCCAATATCTTATCTAATGAATAGTCACAAAAATTGATCAATAGCCAAAGAATTGATCAATAACATCAAATGATTAATCTAATTACCTCGAATATCTATAACTCCAGTTTACAATGGATCGTCCATACTTAATGGTCTTCACTTTACCATATTATCTCATCAATACACATTCCTCAATTTATCCACAAGCTTAATAACACCAACGTATGATCCAAATCCTCAATTCTAAGATCATAATAAATTTCTACCCAAAAATAACTCTGTATGAGTTCTATCCCCTTTTATTCCTCTACATTCTCTCAGGTTATAGCCTAAGGACTCTTTCTCCTCACGGTTATAACCTATAGCTCTGATACCAACCTGTGACACCCCCAAATCCCGGTTTCCTAACCTCGAATTCGGTGTTCACGATTCTCAACAACAAACATACTTTCTAACTAAATGCGGAATAATAATCATACAAAGTCTATCGAAATAATAATAAAGTCTTACAACATGGTCCCAAGGTTCTTTAACCTTAACTTAGAAACATACCCTTAATACAATAAGAGTTCACATAACCAAATAACATTTTTAGATAACTAATACATAAGCCTTATCAGGCAACTATTCTTGCACCTTCCCTTTTCCTTTGTCCCCTTTTGACGTTTCTGCCTTAGCTGAAATAAAAATCATGATATAGCAAGGATAAGCAACTAGTTTGCTTAGCAAGTTTATACACAAGGGAGATATATCATGAATAGAAAGAAGTTTCGCTTTCAATGTTCAACGACAGTATAAAATTGTGAAGAAACATGAATTAATAGTCAACAATTAAATATTCGAATAATTGAATGACAATTACTGAGTGGTTGGAAATAACCATAGACATTTGCCAAGGTTCTCAGCATTTAAACTGGACCTCTTAAAAAGTTTTGGTAATCAAGGGGATCAGCCTTTCATACCCCGTGATTTATGCATAAACACTTAATAACCAGCATTGATATCATGCCTTAATCAAATTTATCCTTTTCTCAGCCAAGAGTTCTTACCATAACGATTTAATAAGAACAGCTTTTAAAATACATTTGATTTCACAAATTTAGACATGCTTGATCTAGCTGATACAAATAGCATAGATCTATCTCATAAACAGTTCATACTTGAAAGAACTTTAACTAAATTCACAATTCAATAATAATAGAATAGGAATTCAATTGCACAAGGTGCGAATCTCAATAATCAGTATAGATGTGAATAATCAACAATAATTATTCACTAACATGCTTCGAAAATAATAACTCGAGTTTGAGTTAGGGAACTTGTCTGTCTACTCAGCTACAAATAATCTAGCTTTAACTAATTGGCCTTGAAGAACCTAACATTGATAATGTCGATCTATCAATTAGTACTGCGTAGTTGTATATCGACACGCTTACTTATGCTATTTATTTAACAATTAAGCCAATCACATAGCACACATAAGCAAATAGACTATCGTAAATCCTATAAGACACTTAATATTATCAATCCTGATAATATTTAATTCACCACTTGGTATTATTAGTCCACTAATAACACTTTTATTCGTTTACTAATGTTATTAACATCTTAATAATATTTTAATCATCCAATAATACTTTAATCTAATATTATTAATCTCTTAATAATATTTTAATTCTCATATAATTAATAATATTTTAATCTAATATTATTAGCCATTTTAATAATATCTTAATCATTTATTAATGCTTAAAATAAATATTATTACCCATTCAATAATATTTCCATAAAATTTTAATCTTAATATTTCTTTGTTTACTTAAAAATATCGAATTCTTATATTACAAATATCATAGTAATATTTTAATAAGTTATTAGGCGAATAAACAATTTATTCTAATTGTTTTACCCTTTATTAAACAACTCCTTTACTACCCATAAAAGGTCATAAATATTATTTCTCATTAAATATTACCAAAATACCCCTCAATAGTCATAATATATAATATTAGGAGTATCCAAGCTTAAAAATCACATTTTCCTTATTTATGACATCATTTAACCATTTATTTTCTTTTAACTATAACTATAACATTATTATGAAAAATAGCAAATAGGTTCTAAAAATTATTATCCTCTGGATTTGGATAGTATATGGTCCAACAATGATCCACAAATGTTTCTGGAATTTTAGAAAGTGATTTACTATTTTTAAAGTACTCAAAACCTCCGAATCTTGTTACATTTTTCATAAATCAAGTTTTTCTCAGAAAATTCTGAAAGTTTCAGGGTACACTCTCATAATGTCTATAAACATACTGTAAAAATTTCATATTATTTCAAGGTACACACAGTAATAAATCCGAGTATGAATATTTAGGAGTCCTTCACGGTAAAAGCCATTACACAAAAACTACACATCGAAACGTATTCGTTCTTTTTCCTACTTGTAGATACTTCTTAAGGTACCTCTGTCATTTTCTCCAAATTTTTAAAAGATCCATAACTGGCCGAAACAACCTTTGAAAAAACTAGGACATCAAGCTTTTAGGGTTTTAAAGCTTTAAGTTTTATAGCTGGACTGTTTTGGGAAAATAGCCCCAAAGGCTTCAAAAATTATTGGAATTATATTCTACTACTTGGGTTTACTAGCTAACTCATGTACCTAGCACCCCCTTGCAACGGATCACAAATCCAAGTTGTAAATCTCAAGTTATGGGTGATCCAAGTGAAGAAAAGCTAGGGTTTTTACCCTTTAAGAACATAAGTTCCTTTTCTTCCTTTGAATCTCCATTCTAACACTCAAGAGGATTAGATCTATACATGAAGCATGAAGATCTAATGATTCTTGAGTCTTAGAATAAAATCTCTCAGAAACTATGAAAATAAAACAAAGTAAGAAAGAAGGAAATGGTTTAGGGTTTCACCTTGATCTTGTAGCTACTCTCCTTGATCTACCAAAGTATGTGATGAACTTGAGATGTATGAACTATGCTAATCTCACTCTCTTTTTCTCTATAAGCTCTTACTCTATACTTGGTGAATAATAGATGAACCAACCCCTACTAGCATTGGTGAGGGGTCCTATTTATAGGAAAGTAGAGACCATGGGCAAAATAGTCATTAATCATGACTAGGCAAGGGCAATTTGATCAATTCATCAATAATAGGAAGCTTCCTAGCAACTTCCTCAAGGGTATTTTAATCATTACCCAACTTCTTTTAAGGTTAAAATAGTCTTTTCGCAAAATCTTAATTATCCATTAGTTATTAACCATTCTTCATTGGTTATTAGACATTGGTTATTATCTTGTCATAATTACATTGTTTAAACACAATGGTTATTATCCCGCCATAATTACATTGGTTATTAACCACTTGAATATACAATGGTTATTGCCCCTTCATAATTACCTTGGTTATTAACCACTCTTGGCCATTTTAGCCATTACACACCAATTCCTATACTTGACTCACAAATGGTTATTTCTTAACCATAGTTATATCATACCTGCCAACACAAGTATAGACACATCTTATACATCTCCCACCAATTAACCCAAGTTAGTTTAAATAGAACACAACGTTAACTCATTAAATTAAATTAGATTTAATTAATAAGGACATTCAAAATTCACGGGCATTACATCGATCAAGTTCAATATCTTGAAAATTGTTAAGTAGATCTTCTATGGTCATTGATACTACTTTGATTTGTCCGTTGCCATGATCTATCCATCTTATTGGCAACACAGCTCCTGGTTTGTCACAAGCCTCCAGCACTATCCTTCTTCGAATTCTTATGGCTGTTAGAAGTGAATCAATGTTGCTTTCTGACTCATTATTTTCAGAGTTAGAATCCTCTAGTGCTTCATCTTTTTCCATTGTTTCCTTTCCTTTTCCAACGTCAGTTTCTTTGGCACTTTTTCCCTTTGAACTTGCTTCTTCCATCGTCACTTTCTTTTATACTTTTACTGGCTCACCAGTCAACTGTTCTTCATAGCTTGTTTTCATATCAACATCATCTCCCATTAATCCATTAAGAGTTTCTTTAGCAGACATAGCTTCATCCTCACTTTTTGATTCTAACTCACTTGTGGTCACAGCCTTTTCAACAGACTCATCTCTTGATGCCACACGTTTACTGGTCTTTGTAGCTTCTTCTTTACTGACCTCATCATCATCATCACCAAGATCAATTATCTTAGGTGACATACCTTCTTCTCTCTTAAGACCTGGGAATTTCATCTTTTGTTGAAGACGTGCAGTTTGTCTTCTTTTTGCAGGCTTAACAACAGGAGTTTCAGATGCTTCTTCCTTTTCCTCAGATTCACTTGTAGTTCTGAGGAGCTCTTCAATGAGGCTGCTGGAGAGGCTTTTTCAACTTTTAACTTCTTCTTTGTTGATTTTGAAGGTATGGACACAGGGGACAGAGATTCAGCAGATTGTGATGACTCATTCTTCAATGTACTTACTTTTCTTTTCCTTTTGTCTGTCCTTAAGGTGCCCTTGCTGCTGCTACCTGATATCCTCAATCTCTTATTCTCCATGGGGTTCCTTTTCCTATTGTCAAACAATTTAGGGGATATAACTTTGTTGATATTTAAGGTTTCTCCCTCATCATCTCCAATTTTGCTTTTCAGTTTCTTCTTCAGTATGATGCTTAGGAATCTTCCATAGAATACCTTTGAGATGGGTTTTTCTGAAGCCTTCATTCTCCTAATATCCTTGGCTATCCAATCAGACAGAATAACACCAAAATTTATCTTCTTCTTCAAGACGATGGCAGTCATGATTTTCAATTGAAGATCACTTATAGTGTCATGAGCGGTATCTTTGCATAAGATACATTTTCCTGCAATCTCTGCCAAGAACTCAAATTTCTCTGGGAATTCCTTTTTCTTCATTCCTTTGAGATGGGGATTCTTTACATATCTTATCAATCTCATGCTTTTATTAGAGTCGATTCCTTCCAGAGATGATAGACCTTGGTTGGTGAATCCCAGACATTGATTGATTTTTGCAGAATCTATCTTCAGTCTTACTCCCCGAACTTTTATAGTCAAAACATCATTATCAACTACTGCATTCTGATAGAACTCTTTGATCAAGTCAGAGAAGATTTTGGTGTTTGATTCTAAGCATTTTAAGAACCTAGCCTCCCTTATAATCTTGAGAATCTCTTTGAACTTCTCTTCTGATTCCTTAAACCTATCAAAGCAAAGTTGGATGCCTATAACGATTTGACAATTTTCCATATGTAGGGTTTGATCGGAGATATGTGTGAGGATGAGTGTTTGAGTTGGAATGGGTTAAGGATTTTGTCTATTTGAGGTTTGGCAATTAGGGATTTAAGAGATTTGGGGGTTCACAGATGATAGACATGGATAATTATTTGGAAAAAGCAACCGTCATTATTTGAATTTTGGCCCTTGTCAGTTCCCTCTTCTTTATAAAGGACACGTGTAGGAAACCCATTTGCTTATCGTGGCCATAACTATTGTAAGTTCCACAATTGTTGCACATCAGTTACCCTGGCCCAAGAATGTGGTCATCTCCTCTTTGACCATTGACTTTGCCCGTTCGTAGAGTGACTTGATGTTCCGACTTTTCACTCTACAATCATCAATTGAGAATAGAATCTGGTCACAACTTTTGCTGCTTAGATGCTGATTTGCACTTATCCTATTGAGTGCAGTCCTTGATGGGAAGGTCTTCAATTAAGCTTGAGGTGGCTTCCTTCTAGAATGCGTATCTTAAATGCTTAGAAGGAACCTTGCTCTCTCTTGACATCTGTGATGATAGTCTCTATAACTTGTATCTGCACCAGTAGGTGAGCTAGATTGTTTGCTTGATGAAGACTTCCTTTTAATACCAGCTTCTTTCTCCTCTAGAGAATCCCATGATCAACATTTCCTTTATGAGTGCAGCTTTTCACCTTTGTTTCTTTAACACCTTTATTTTTTTTTGCTAAATTCTTTAACACCTTTAGTTCTGGAGGGATACTAGAGATGCATTCCATTCAGTCCTTCAACAGGGTTAAGGAAGCTCAGAAAGGGCAGGCCTCTTAGTTTGAAACTTAGGGCTTGGTTTGTCTATGAGGCACTTATCTGAGGAAAGACTGCTTTGATGTGGTGTATAGAATGTCATCGCTGTATTCCTATAGTTTAGTTTACTAGCTTGGGATGAACTATGGGTCGGGTGTTTGGTTGTGTGAGAATTTATAGGAAAGGTGTTTGAATAGGATGCAATCATAAGGTCAATACACTCTACGATTAGGATGTCAATCGTAGTGACTCTACGATATGGGCAGTGTGGGTGACTTGGTTATCAGTTGTAGAGTTTAGGGACTCTATGATCAGGGATGAGATTTCATTTGGTTTATCAGCTTCTGGTTTCTTCTCTTCAACCTGAGCATGAGTTGGCTTAGGTACTTCAGATTGTTTTCTATCATCTTGTGTATTGCTAGTATTAACCGATTGTTGCTCCCCCATAGTTGATGTCACTATCTTATAACTGAATTCTTCAATCATTGGGTCATAGAGTATTTTCTTTGACATTGGCCACTCTACGATCCCTTTATCTTGCGCTTCTATCGTAGAGTTGATGAGGACCTGGTTCTTGTATGCTTCTTCAAGAACTATATTATGATGAATTGAGCTCTAGCTTTTTGAGTGAGTCTCACTAGAGAATCACGCCTTTGCCATTTGCCAAAAGTTTGTTGATGAAGATCATACTTCTCAAACTTCTCCTTGAATGTGCTTGAGTAAGGATAGAGTAATCATGATTCCTGCAGGTTAAATAAATTTCTAACTTGGTACCCAATATTCTTTGGGTCCTGCAGGGTTAGTTCTTTTGAAAGCCTGAGTTCTTTCGACTTTGCATTCTCAACATGTATTGCAGCTTATGACAGTTAATTATGCTACAAAAGACTGTGTGTGAGAGGGAAAACAAGCTTGTGTGGAACTAATGTGGATCCTCACACTTTTTCCTTAGATAGATCCTTCTTACTTGTGTCATGTTCTAAATGTTTGAACTTTAGTAGAGTAGTGGTCAGTTCTGTGAGTTGTACTTAGAAGGTTTGCAACAACCCAGATTTTTGAGATTTATATTTTTAAAATAAGGATTTAATAAAATTCTTATTATGAGACGTATCGGGTTGAATGTAAAATATATATATATATATATATATAAATATATATATATATATATGTTATATATATATCTATGTGGCTTATGTGATAAGAGAATAAATATATGTGTATTATATATTTATTATCGATTAATGATGAGATGTGGACTAATAGTTAGTCAAAACTAATTAATTTGATTAGTATGGACTAACTATCAAAGCTTATAATTGTATAGAAGGAAGTCAAAACTTGAATTTAAGTTCGGAGTGAGCTATAATGATGATGAGGAAGAAAGAAAGAAGAATGTAACGATCGTGAGTCGTGGGTAACTTGGTAATTCGAGCTTATGAATATTATTGAATAAAATAAACTTTTATTAATAATATTATGTATTAAGCGTTTAAAGGTTATATTATAACCTAGATTATGTGTACGCGGTGATTACTAAATATAAAAATTTCATATAAGCTAATATGATGGTTTCGAAAAATATCGCTAGAGTACTATTTATTGGATAAAATAAAAAGTTGAAGGATATTATTATTGAACGAGTTATTTGGCGTAAGGCGTTAACCCAAATATGGGTGTGATATATGTACATTGATGTATATGATTATGGGGATTTAATCGGGAAGAGTAGTTAATCGGAAGAGTAGCGATCGCGAATCGTGAATAGCATTGTAATTTGGGTTTATTAATATTATTAAATGGATTAAATATTATTTTTATGAGACGTATTTTGAGGTTATTGTCTAACCTGGATTATGTATATGTGTTAGTTTTAAGTGTTGTTGTCGCGTGGGAGCGAATAGATTGATCTCGCGAAAAATCACTAAATCACTATTGACGGGGCACGTTTCCCGAGGTACTATTCACGCCAAATATTTTTACGTCTTTTTCGAGTTCTATTAATTTCGTTAAGACATGTACGTGAAAAAATAATTTTTCCAAGCGTCAGAAATTTTATTTAAGCCCGAACGAGATTTATTTCATAACCGAAATGTATTATATGGGTGTTCCGAATAAATGGACAAATCCCATAATAATTATTTTTATGTATCCCAATAATTTATAGGAGCACCCATTTTAATTTTGGGTAGAGTTATTAAGCAAATTTAGTACAAAAGTGGGAGTTTTCGGATATAGAAAAGGAGTATTCGGGTATTATTTATGGTGTGCCAGTTCATTTGGAGACCAAATAATTGTAAGAGCCAATCAAATGAGGGGGAAGAGGAGTAGTAGCCTACAACTTGCTAGCTAATTCCCAAACAGTATGTATCAAATATTGCAATTTTGCAACATTTCTCTCAAAACCCATTTCAAGGGCTCGGGTGATTAACCCACTTCCTCATTCTCCCGAAAACCATTCCATTCTCTCTTGCCCAGCAATATGCACAATATAGAAAGAGAGAATTGCAGTAGAGAGAGAAAAGAGAAAATAAGAAGAAGAAGAAAAGAGGTTCGGGAGGAAGAAGGAGAAACCAAGGTAGGAGAGGAGGAGCTTCAAGCAACCCTAGCAAGCTTCTCTACAATCTAGTAAGGATTTACAGAGGTAAATGATGAGGGCATCCTTGGTTCGGGAACGAATGACAATCATAGAGCGGATCCTATGTGCATGCCGGATGGACCTGTGACAAGAGCTCGGGCTAAACGTTTCAAGGAGGGCCTTCATGGGTTGATACAAGGCATGTGGAGCGAGGATAGATCAAGTGTAGAGTTCGAGGAGCAGGATTCTAAGGCTTTGCATTTGGTCATGATGATACAAGCAAACACGTCAAGGTTGGGAACGATGGAAACAAGAGAAGACGGAAAATTCCAACTTGCAGAGTTCTCGCCCTGGCGAGAACATCAAGGCCAAACTTCTCGCCCCGGCGAGAACCTCTCTACCCATTTTCGCCCCGGCCTGAAATGATGCCGCCACGGCGAAGACCTCTCTGGTCATTCTCGCCCCGGCGAGGATTCCAGTTCAAACTTCTCGCCCCGGCGAGAACAGTCAAATTTAGTTGGCGCATTTTTCGAGGCAAACGCGTTTTTGAAGATTTTATCAGATTTCTTTTCCTTAATTTTAGGGATTTCAGTATATTTTCATAATTCTATTATAATTAAGATATTTTAAGATAGGATTTTGATTCCAAATCAATTATTATTTCCTTTTAGGATTCTAGGGTTTCATAGTTAGTATAAATAAGTTTTATGCTTGTAATTCAAGAACACATTACAATTTAATAATATTCTGAGTTTATTCATACTTGAGAGCTATTCTCTACTTTTGGTTCTTTGAAGGATTTCTAAGTAGTTTTCTTAGTTTTTCTTTTGAGATTCATATTTAACTTATCATACAACAATCCATAGTTGTGTGTGGCGTTATTCTATCGCATCATACAATCATACGGAGATTATCGTTTTCCATCGAAGCGAGGGCCTAAGTGTTGTTGGTGTTCCATCCTTCGTGATTTCAATTGCTTGATCGAATATATCAAGATTCTCGTCTTCAAATTACACGTTGGGTTAAGATTTCGAAAGAGTCCATCAATTTGCTTACTAGAAACGATCCGGGCGACGACCACCTCGCGCAAGCATGCCGTGGAGTCTATCATTTGGTATCAGAGCTGCGTTTTCTAGCTAAGTATTTATCTTTATTATTTCATTGAAGTTGTGAGCAAAAAAAAAGTATAGAAAATTTTATTTCAGTTATTTCAATTTGTTCGTAGATTTCATCTTCAATTCCGTAATCGAGATTGTTGGTACTTATATTCATACCTACTATAGTTGTTTGTGATAAGTTATTTTGCATTGATTAGTAAAACCGAGGAATTTGCTAGGTAAATTCGAAAAGATCCTATTAGAGAGAATATTTAGAGGTAAAAGGCTTAGTTGTGAGATCATTCGAGGGAAAAAGCCTATTGAGTGATACACGAGCGGAACATTGATCGAGTGAAACACATAAGGGAGTGGTGAGGAAAATATTTTGCTACTAACCTCTATTTTGCAGGAAAAATGTTTAGTTCCAAAGATAAAGGTGTTATGGAAGATCCTTCAGCAAAGTTTGATCCATAATTTGTGATGGAAGCTATGATGAAAGAATTTACTAGAAAGTTGGATATGGCGATGGAGCAAGTGAATGAGCGTTTCGACCAAATGAGTGCGTCCCAAGGACCCCAGTTTCAACATCCTCATGGGGCACGTCAGCACGGAAGAACGCATCAAAGAGAAGCTAGACAAGAGGAAAATTACTATGAAGGGGGATTTAGTGAAGAAGAGGACCGTGAATCTGACTTTATCCATAGGAGGCAAGGAGCAAGGGATAAAGGGGGTCGAGATAAAGGGGGTCGAGATAAAGAGGACAACAACTTGGATAGTATAAAATGAAAATTCCGACTTTCCAAGGAAGAAGTGATCCGGAGGCCTATCTAGAGTGGGAAAAGAAGATGGATTGGATATTTGAATGTCATAACTACTCAGGGCTAAAGAAAGTGAAACTCGCTGCCACAGAGTTCTCAGCTTATGTTGTTACTTGGTGGGATCAGTTGATGATCAGTCGAAGGAGATGTGGGGAACGTCCGATTGAAACTTGGGAAGATATGAAGACCGTGATGAAAAGGAGGTTCGTTCCAGATTACTATCACCGAGAGCTAGTTCGGAGTTTGCAAAGCTTGAAGCAAGGTAGTAGGAGCGTAGAAGATTATTACAAAGAAATGGAGATGTTTTTTTTTTTTGATAATGTGGAGTTTTCGGGTCGCAACCTGACTAATCTCCCCAGCCCGAGCCCAGGCGGTCTGCTTCCTAGCTTGCGCTTAAAGGGGGCCCGTGGCCACAACGGAGCATTATTAGTGCCCCTCCAAATGTTGCTAGTGGGAGTCGATCCTGAGTCGTCCGGGTTACGGTTCGTTCCCAGGGCGGCTTGCACCCCTCCTCCACCTCCTCCTCTATGCTTCTGTCATCTCTCACCACCAGCCCCCTCTCACCCCTCACCTTCCTGCGGCCCACCCATTCTCCTTCCCTCCATTCCTTCATAGTCTTGACTTCTGTTTAGAGCCCCTCCGGTAACTCTAAGCGTGACCCAACTCGAAAATAATTTGCTGGCCTTTATAGTACAGTCTGGTGACTTTGGTCATGTGTTCCTTCACTACTTTGTGAGTAGAGGAGCCATGCTCGGGTTCTTGGTTGGGGAGTTTGGATCTGATCTGGATTGGTGGTTTTGGGCTGAATGGGGTTGTTTCGTGATGTTTTGTTGCGGTATGTTGGATGGATGGTGGTGTCACGGTGTTATGGAGGTATCCCTTTCTGGGTTTTACTTTGTGGCTTTGTCATCTGGGTCTTGATTTTGGTCTCGTGGGCCTATTTTGAGCATATTCTCAGTTGATGCTTTGGTTCTTAAAATTCCATACTTCTATGCTTTCTTGAAATCACCTTGTTTTAATCTCACCTGGGCAGGGGGGAAATGCCTAGAGGATGTGGGTCTCTCCAAAGAGCAGTGAGAGGCCTGGGCTTCACGGATTCTTCTTGGTGATTTCTTATGTTTGCTTTCTGCAGTATGATGTTTCTTCTTGTTCCTTTTCATCTAGGTCTACTCTTTGATGGCACACGGCCTCTGCTTTTGGGGTTTGCTATTTGCTTTGTCTTGATCTGATCTGGTCAGCACTCTTGGAGTTCCTTTGCTACACCTTTGTCCTATTCTACCATGGATCAAATTATTGGGTTGAGGGGCCTTTGATTTTTTTTTCCATAGTGTGCGTCGGTTGTTGGGTTAGTGTGGTGTTCTCCTATTTACTTTCTTTCTGTTCTTGGTAGAGTTCGTTGTAATTCCTCTTTACTGGGCTCCCTAGTTTTCGCTGTGATGTGGTGGTCCTCTTGTTGGTGTCTTGTCTCCTTCTATCTTGATTCATCTTACTGGATATTTTTTTTCTAGGGATGAGATCCTAGAGGCTCTTCACCGGGGCAATTTGATTCTATGTTTGTGGGGTTCTCTCCTTCTTCACTTCATGCTTTGGAGTTTGCGGCCGGAATATTGGCTGCATGGGTGTTGGTCTTGCTGCTCCCCGCGTGTGGGTCTACTGGTCTTAATTCTATTTTCCCATTTCAACTTGATTCGTTCATATGTTTCTAGTTGGTTTGGTGTTTATTTGGGGTTTTTGTCTTACCCATGGTTTGGTTCATGATGGTTGGTCATTTCCATTAATTGATCTACTCCGTTATGGTCAATTTTGGTTTTGTGTCGATGCTTTCGAGATGTTCTTGGGCAGATTTTGCTCTATGCTTTTCAGTTTGGTGCATTTGGCCGACTGTTTGTGGGTTGCGATTTGTTGGCCGGTAGTTTCGTCGGTACCTGACTGGACTGCCGGTGCTCCGACTAGTTGGGGCATGCATGTGGTTTGGTGGCTGCATATGTTTAAACTTTGGGCAATGCGATGCACGTCCTTCTACAGCTTGTTACTGGCGTCGCTGACATGTCGGAAGTGCTGCTTTGTTTTTTATTTGACATGCTAATGCTGGTAGCCTCCCACTTTGTTGCTCCATGTGCTGCGCTTGTTTTTGACTCCTCTAGCTGGCCCACCTGCTTTGTTTCAGATGGGCTATGTTTTATTGGTTGTTGATCAGATTACCTTTGATGGAAATCTATTTGAGTGGGTGTTTGGGGGACCCACGGTGAAGACTTACTTTGCCCACTCATGTGTTACTGGCTTACCGCTGTTCATGTGCTTAATGGTCTATAATTTAAATATGCTACTCACGTGGGTCTACGATTTTTTAGGACTGGTTTCATAGGCTGCTGGATATTTAGCCTCGGGCGTTTTGAATTTATGTGGGCCCCACGTGGGTTTGGTTTTTGAGCTGTTCAGCATGCTTTGCCGGCTGGTTGCAGTTTGGTTTCTTTTGCTGCTCTCACCGGATTCTGATGGGTCCGTGGACCTACTGGTTCCACTTCAGTTCGTTTTTGTTCGACTTACTTAGTGTTCCGTTTGGAATTGCTGAAATTTAGTGCTATTGCAGTTAGTACTTTATTTTGTTTTTTCATTTACCTAGCCTCTGGTTGTGAAGAATAATGTAATCAGGTTAGGTAATTGGCTTCCTTTGTTGACAAACGGGTCCCACTTGACTTATTTTCAGATCAAGACTATAACTCCATCACGAGTCCCTCTTGCTGCTGAATTTCGTTATGTGGTCCTTTTGCCGTTTCTATATACCTATCTATCTAACTTAGTTATGTATTTTAGTTGTTTTCTTTTTGCCTAGCCTCGGGTTGTGAGGAAAATATTATTAGGTTAGGAAATTGATTTTCCTAGACTTTTCTAGGTGTTTTAGCCCTCTCGAGAGAAGAGGACTATGTTCTGAACTTCATTGTAATATCCTTTGTTTTTTGCATATTTATATACAAACAAAATTTAGCAAAAAAAAACAATGGCCAGGTTTTCGGCAGGATTAAATTGGGAGATTTCAGATCTAGTAGAACGACAACATTATGTGGTATTAGAGGATATGGTACACATGGCTATCAAGATTAAGAAACAGCTTAAGAGGAGAGGTAGCCCACGATCAATGTCAAATTCGAGTTCATCATGGAAACCTAATATTGGCAAGCGAGAGGAGAAGCTAGCTGTAGGCAAACCCAAATTTGAGCCAAAATTGGAGACGACTAATAAGGGAGTGCAAGGTAAAACTGACCTTTCTTCTTTTAGTCGTAATTGAGATATTAAATGTTTTAAATGTCAAGGTAGGGACATATTGTGAATCAATGTCGGAATCAAAGAACAATGTTGTTACTTGACAACGAGGAGGTGGAGACTAGGGGGGAAGATAATGATAGTGATTCTATGCCACCGCTAGAGGAAGCAGAAGATAGGGAAGTGGCGATATTTGGGGAAGTTTTGGTGACGAGAAGGGTGCTTAGTGCACAAGTGAAGGAGGAAAGCAGCGAGCAGCGTGAGAATTTATTTCATACTAGGTGCCTTGTGAATGCGAAAATTTGTTGTGTTGTGATAGATGGGGGTAGTTGCACGAATGTGGCAAGTAAGGCTATGGTAGAGAAATTGGGGCTTTCCACAACCAAACATCCTCAACCGTATCGATTGTAATGGCTCAATGATAGTAATGAGATTAAAGTGACTAAACAGGTTTTGGTGCCGTTTACTATTGGGAAATATGTGGATGAAATCTTGTGTGATGTAGTTCCAATGCAGGCGGGTCACATATTGTTTGGTCGACCTTGGCAATTTGATAGACGTGTGAAGCATGATGGCTTTTCAAATGAGTATTCTTTTGTTCACAATAAAAGGAAGGTTACTTTATGTCCTATGTCACTACAACAGATGCATGAGGATCAACTTCATTTGCAAAAAGATCATGAAAAAAGAAAAGAGAGTGAAGAAAAGAAAAATAATGAGGAAAAAAATAAGAGAGAAAAAGAAAGAGAGAAAAGAAAAGATGATGAGCGAAAAACCAATATCTATGCAAAAAAGAGCGACGTGAGGCGAGCTTTAGATGCTAAATAGCCGATGATTACACTTCGGTATAAGGAGGCGCTTTTGAATACTAACGCTAACGATTCTTCTTTCCCTAGTGTTGTTTCATCTCTTTTGCAGGATTATAAGGATGTGTTTTTCGAGGAGCTTCCACAAGGATTACCACCTATTCGGGGAATTGAGCATCAAATTGACTTCGTACCTAGTGCAACCATTCCAAACCGTCCAGCTTATCGGAGCAATCCCGAGGAAACGAAGGAGTTACAAAAGCAAGTTGGCGAACTTATGGAGAAGGGTTTGTGAGAGAGAGCATGAGTCCATGTGCAGTTCCGGTAATCTTAGTGCCTAAAAAGGATGGGAGATGGCGCATGTGCATAGATTGTCGAGCGGTGAACAATATTACGGTAAAGTATCGACATCCCATTCCGCGTTTAGATGATATGTTAGATGAATTGCATGGGTCATGTATATTTTCTAAAATTGATTTGAAAAGTGGGTATCATCAAATTAGAATGCAAGAGGGTGATGAATGGAAGACTCCTTTCAAAACAAAACATGGTCTTTATGAGTGGCTAGTGTTACCTTTTGGTTTAACTAATGCTCCTAGTACTTTCATGAGATTAATGAACCATGTTTTGCGTCCGTTCATTGGGAAATTTGTGGTTGTATATTTTGATGACATCTTGATATATAGCAAAAACTTGGGAGAGCATGCATTGCATTTGAAATCTGTTTTAGATGTTCTAAGAAAAGAAAAGTTATTTGCTAACATGGATAAATGTACGTTTTGTACGGATAGAGTTGTTTTTCTTGGATTTGTTGTGAGTTCACAGGGAGTTCAAGTGGATGAGGAGAAAATACGTGCAATCCGAGAATGGCCGAGTCCATCAAATGTGAGTCAAGTTCGTAGTTTCCATGGGCTGGCAAGTTTCTACCGACGTTTCGTGAAGAACTTCAGCGACATTACAGCACCTTTGACGGAAGTAATCAAAAAGAGTGTGGGTTTTAAAATGGGGGTGAAGAACAGGAAAAGGCGTTTAAATTGATTAAAGATAAATTGACTAATGCTCCTTTGCTTGTTTTGCCTAACTTTACTAAAACTTTCGAAATTGAGTGTGATGCTTCAGGTTTAGGGATTGAAGCGGTGTTGATGTAAGAAGGGAAGCCAGTAGCATACTTCAGTGAGAAGTTGAGTGAAGCCGCCTTAAACTATCTGACGTATGACAAGGAGTTGTATGCATTAGTTTGAGCGTTGGAGACATGGCAGCACTACCTTTGGCCTAAAGAGTTCGTGATTGACACGGATCATGAATCGTTGAAATACTTGAAGGGACAACATAAGTTGAACAAAAGACACGCAAGGTGGATGGAGTTCATTGAGACATTTTCGTACGTCATCCGATACAAGCAAGGTAAGGAGAATGTTGTTGCTGATGCTCTTTTAAGAAGGTACGTGTTATTGAATACTCTTGATACAAAATTGCTTAGGTTTGAACGAATTAAAGAGTTGGAGACATAGTTTTCTGTTTCGAGAAAATAAGCTATGTATACCTGCATGTTCTTTACGTGAGTTGTTGATTAGAGAGTCACATGGGGGAGGTCTAATGGGTCATTTTGGTATTGAAAAGACTTTATCTGTTTTAAAAGAGCATTTTTATTGGCCTCATATGAAACAAGATGTGGAAAGAATTTGTGATAAATGCATTACGTATAAGCAGGCTAAATCTCGTGTTCAACCTCATGGATTGTATACACCATTGCCTATATCTAGTGAGCCTTTGATTGATTTGTCTATGGATTTTGTATTGGGCTTACCTAGGTCTAAGCGTGGTCATGATTCTATATTTGTGGTCGTGGATAGATTTTCTAAGATGGTACATTTTATTCCATGTCACCAAACTGATGATGCATCCACAAACTAACGGTCAAACCGAGGTAGTAAATAGGACTTTATCTGCATTGTTAAGAGCTATTATTAAAAAGAACATTAAAGTTTGGGAAGAGTGTCTACCGCATGTTGAGTTTGCTTATAATAGATCTGTTCACTCTGCTACACAATTTTCACCATTCGAAATTGTATATGGTTTTAATCCGTTAACTCCATTGGATTTATTACCATTACCTTTGTCTGAATATACTAACATGGATGGAAAGAAAAAGGCTGAATTTGTTAGGCAGATACATGAGAAGGCGAGACTCAACATTGAAAGGAGGACGAGGCAATATACGAAACAGGCCAACAAGGGTCGACGTCAAGTGATTTTTGAACCAGGAGAATGGGTGTGGTTACATTTGCAAAAGGAAAGATTTCCAGCTCAACGACGTTCTAAATTGCTTCCAAGAGGAGATGGTCCATTTCAAGTTCTCGAGCGCATCAATGATAATGCCTACACATTGGATTTTCCTGGTGAGTATAACGTTAGTGCAACCTTCAATGTTACTGATCTTAGTCCGTTTGATGTAGGTGACGATTTGAGGACAAATCTTTCTCAAGAGGAGAGGTATGATGAGGGCATCCTTGGTTCGGGAACGAATGACAATCATAGAGTGGATCCTATGTGCATGCCGGATGGACCTGTGACAAGACCTCGGGCTAAACGTTTCAAGGAGGACCTTCATGGGTTGATACAAGGCATGTGGAGCGAGGATAGATCAAGTGTAGAGTTCGAGGAGCAGGATTCTAAGGCTTTGCATTTGGTCATGATGATACAAGCAAACACGTCAACGTTGGGAACGATGGAAATAAGAGAAGACGGAAAATTCCAACTTGCAGAGTTCTCGCCCCGGTGAGAACATCAAGGCCAAACTTCTCGCCCCGGCGAGAACCTCTCTGCCCATTTTTGCCCAGACCTGAAATGATGCCGCCCCAGCAAAGACCTCTCTGGTCATTCTCGCCCCGGCGAGGATTCTAGTTTAAACTTCTCGCCCCGGCGAGAACAGTCGAATTTAGTTGGCGTGTTTTTCGAGGCACACGCGTTTTTGAAGATTTTATCAGATTTCTTTTCCTTAATATTAGGGATTTCAGTATATTTTCATAATTCTATTGTAATTAGGATATTTTAAGATAGGATTTTGATTCCAAATCAATTGTTATGTCCTTTTAGGATTCTAGGGTTTCATAGTTAGTATAAATAAGTTTTATGCTTATAATTCAAGAACACATTACAATTTAATAATATTCTGAGTTTATTCATACTTGAGAGCTATTCTCTACTTTTGGTTCTTTGAAGGATTTCTAAGTAGTTTTCTTAGTTTTTCTTTTGAGATCCATATTTAACTTATCATACAACAATCCATAGTTGTGTGTGGCGTTATTCTGTCGCATCATACAATCATACGGAGATTATCATTTTCCATCGAAGCGAGGGTCGTCTAAGTGTTGTTGGTGTTCCATCCTACGTGATTTCAATTTCTTGATCGAATATATCAAGATTCTCGTCTTCAAATTAGACGTTGGGTTAAGATTTCGAAAGAGTCCATCAATTTGCTTACTAGAAACGATCCGGACGACGACAACCTCACGCAAGCGTGCCGTGGAGTCTATCAGTAAACCTTCTTCTTAAACCATTTTCCATTAATTTTGGTTAGGTTTTTCCAAGTTTTTGGTTTTTAGAGCTTTTTAGCTCACAGATGATTTTTGAGGCGATTTCTGTTGCTGTTGTTGCATGTGATTGTTTGTAAATGTCGTTAAGAGATTATGTAAGCCATTTATAACATTAAAGTGGAACAAAAATGAAGAGAATTCGTACTTTTGCTTAATGGAGGATGAACTTTGGACAAAAATGGAACCTTGGACCTACGGACTGTTTTGGACAATCTGTAGCTTAGATTCTGTGTTGTTTTAATTTGTTTGATGTTATGGAAGTGTAGTTCCATAGGCTACGAAGCTAACCCAGTTAAAATGGAGTAAAAAGATGTAAAAACGAAGATTTGGTGTTGATTTTAGTGAAGAACACCAAGAACACCTAAAACAGAGTACAACTTTATACTTTGTCCTAAGATTTGATTAATTTAATGTTAATGGGTAGTTCTGATTTTTTGATATGTTGTAGCCCAATAAATTAGAAGTCCATAGAGTCCGAAATGGAGCAATTTGAACATGTATAGAAGAAATTATGAAGATCGGAGTCGGAGAGGGTCGGAATCATGAGCTGGGAAAAACCCCAGCAGATTCTAGGCAGTATGAATGGCACTGTGGCGCCGTTCATAAGACTAAAATAGGCGTTGCGGCGCCGGACACGTGTCAGGCACAGACATGTCTGAGTGGACTGTTTTGACATTCTGTAGTAAAATGGGCATAACTTTCTCATACGAACTCAGATTTATGTGATTCAAGATGATTCAGAAAGAGGAAGAGTAGAGCTACAACTTTTGTTCTTTAAGGTTTTCAATTTGATGTCTGTATCATGGCCTAAATTGGCCATTTATAGGACTGACGTGTAATTGGAGGCAATCAGAGAGTGTCGGGCATGTGCGTAAGCACGTGTAATGCTCCCGACAATGTAAAGTGATGTTCTAAGTTTTAAAACATGATTATTATGATTTATAATGATACTTAACATTAACCATTGAGTATTAGACAGCTCGAGTGGGCGTGCTAAGCGTACACAATCGCGTGTCACTTGTTTAATATTTTGTTTCTAATAATAATGAAAGATGATAGAGTGTTATAACCCAATGTATGAGCATGCTAAGCACATGCAAAAGAGGTGAATTAGACGTGTGACGTGTAAACGTCGAAACGCCGCGTAAAGTGTTATTGAACTTAAATAATGTTTCGATTTTAAAAAAAATGAACATTATAAGATATGGAGTGGGATTATTATAAACCAATAAGGATTGATGATGATGAGGGTCATAACGTTTTCAAACGACGCGACGCCGAGAAATATTTTAGTGTTAATCGCGTTAATTGTCTATAATGCGTGAAAGATATGAGATAAGAATTATTATTAATGTGAACCAATATATGAAGCCTTTTGAGTGGCTAATTGGTGTTTTATTGTTAAATAAATTGTGTAGGATATTTGAAGGACGAGCCATCATAATTTGCCAAGGAACGCTTAAGGCAAGTTCTTTCAGTAACTTGTTGACTTGTTTAAATGTATTGATGTACATGAGTTGATTGTTAAATCTTCTACTTTTATGTTAATTATATGTGAGCATGATTAAAAATGTGCACGTTAGGCAACTATGCGATTTATGTTGTTCTATGTGGAACTTGAAATATTATAAATGTGCAATATGAGATATATGATGCAAATAAAACTTGCATATTAAGAGATGTATGATGCATGTGTAGATGCATTGCATAAGATTTATGATACTTATGTAAGATGTATAGTATGAGAATCATGATGCATAAATAAATTGTAAACTTGTATGTCACGTGAAGAATGAAAGGTGAAAACTGTTAGTTCTTGCTGAGCCGTCGTGCTCATTTTTGCAAAAATAAAACTTTTGCAGATTTACGATACAATGCAATTATCTTGATATCGTGATGATAAGGATTAGAGGCAAATGGAAACAGGAAGGTTGCTAAATATTTCGTTATGGTAATTATTTAGCTGTGGTGACGGTATATGATGTACGTGAATTTGACTATGTAAATCTTGAGTTAAAAATGAAGGTTATCCATTATAGTAGTTAAGACGTGATTATGTTAGTTACTTGTTATAGCAAACTAGAAGGATGACGATGATGTATAAAGGACATTTTTATAACGAATGTACAGTTGTTGAATAACTTTGCAAATATTTAGGGATGGAATAAAGTCAGAATCTAAACCTTGCGTTCACATAGGAGATTTTGTAAATGATCATGGTATTTATTCAACCTTGATCATAAGTGTAGAAGTTATATGCTACGAAACCTATGATTGAGAAGAGTTTGAGGTAATAATTCTTAATGTTTATATTGATATAGACTGCTATATACGACATGAATAGAATTAAATTTGTAATGATTATTAAATGATGTATTAGTTAAGGTCTTCGTACCTGAGATTAGATAGTAACATATTGTAATAATCTTGTAATTGCATTCATGTAGTAAGATTATGTTTTAGTTATGGTTTCGAGACTTGGGACGACAATATTTATATTATATCAATGTAAATATTTTTATTATTCCGCAATGAGTTGTTAATAGTATGATGTACAAGTTACATAGTGATGCACCAGACCCGAGGTTAAGGTAACCCAGATTTGGGGGCGTTACAGGTTGGTATCAGAGCTGTAGGTTATAAACCTTAGGCTAGAGAAGAAAGGTGGAGGTGATAAAGAGATAAACTCAGATAGAGTTTGAACAATAAGAAATAGATTTAGAAAATTCCTAAAGAGAGGAATTAAGATATATAGATGAAGATTCAAAGAAGAATCTTAAAGAGTTATAAAAGATGAGAATTAGGAGTTACTTGACTCCTATAATAAAGATGAAAAATGTTGATAAATAAGATAAAGATGCATAAAAATCTTATAACATGATTAAAGAGAAGAGTAAAGAAGATCGTAGGATGAAACGATCATAAGGTACGAAATATCGTAATGTAAAACGATTAAGGAATAAGATCACGACGTGATCGGATTAACTTGTAGAATAATAGATAATTTGTTAAACGAATGGAAAGTTATAGCCTGATGCTATAAAGAGAAGGTACTATGAAATATTACGATGGAAACTCAAGAAGAGTTAGAAGATAAATACGGATTAAAGAAAACTCGTATTGAGCAAAGGGAAGAGTATAATTTTATGGGATTTCAATTGAGGACTCATGTTATAGCTGAGTTGTACAAGCCTTTATATGGGCAGGGATTTTGTGCTTGGTTTAACGACTACTCAGTTTGTCACATTGATAATCGTTGAAATGTTGGTATTGTGCTATCAATATATATATGGTTAGAAGGTGATTCTTTTCTCATATCTATATTTGATGGTTAGAGAATAATAAGATTAGGTGCGAGTTCTTGAAACTCATGCTTATGGTAAGTTTGTGACTCATAATCGTATGGTATGTTTTGAGCCCCCAAGCGTATGGACAGTCCTTGATTTGTTCTTGGACTACGTATTGCTAGGACAAGTTCCTAAACTCATATTATTGTGGCAAGTTCCTGAACTGATAATATGTGGTAAGTTTGATGAACTATATTGGGGTATAGGAAAGTTGTAGAGCGAGAATTGTGAATTCTCAAAATGATGAGCATTGGTGATGTTAGAAATAGATAGAATTATTAAGTAATGATGCATTGAAGTTGATGAGGAGATATGGATATTCCAAATCTTCTAGCTATGTTAGATTTCGAAATTTATTGACATCGTGTTGATTTTTGCACTTCTGTGTTTTCAAAAAATATGTTAGATCAATTTGTGAACCAATAAGTTTTAAAAGGATCATATGATTCATATGTCTATACTAATTGCTCCAGCTAGGCAAAATGATTTGAAAATATCAAAATGTATTTCTAAATAGTCATCAATGCATCATGGAACCTGGTGTAGAATGACAGATGATGGAGTCATCAATGCAGATTAACTTAGTATTAGATGTGATCATAGGATCGTCAGCCCACTATGGTATGATGTAGTATGACAAAGTCACAAAATGACGGAATCCTCAACGGACTGTAGAAACAGTGTGGTATCATGACGTCATAAAATTATTTTTGTTTTCTTTAAAGTATGAAAAAGTATGCTAATTGAGTTAGCTAAAATATTTTGATTGATGTCCAAACCGTTGATGTGAGTCTAAGCTATTTAATTCGGCTAGACGAATGTTGAAATATGATTATGAAATTCGAGAATTTTTTTGGAGAATGTTTTCCAAACCAAATTGTTTTGGTGCGGGCTTTTATATCTGCTGAGATGAACAACCCTCATAGAAGGGGTAATATTTTTGATGTTGGGAAAAATTCGACTGTGCACGTGCGAACAGTATGGAAAGGGGTTATGCATGACCTCGGGTACATTAGGCTGATCACCTATTGTATTAGTATGTTGGATTATCAGATGAATTTCTGGTGATTCTAGTAAAGGTTCTTACTCCTTAGTGACTCCTCGACTTTGGGATATCATTGGAGGTAAGTGCTATGGTGGCCACTCAGTGATTCCTTCATCCAATATTGGTAATTCATGTAAGAGGTAAGTGTCATGGTGGCCACTCAATGATTCATACTGCTTCACAATTATCGAACAATTGTTAAAGACTCCTGAAAGGTATTCCATTATTTTGGAAACTGAATGTGAAAAGGGGTAATTTTCCCTAGAAAGAAGTAGTCGTAGAATGTGACAATTCTAAATGAATCCTTGGAAGAGGAAAGCCTAAAGCTTTGTTGAAAGTCTGTATGAATGAATGATATGAGCATGATAGTAATTATGGGATTAATATTTCCTGGAAGAAGCGGATGAAATTTCGAAAATAAGAAATGAAGCTCTTAGAGAGAATAATGAGTATAATGAGTAAAGATCAATATGTTGAAATTTTGAGGGCGAAATTCTTAGAATAAGGGGTGAATGTAATATCCCGAACAATTATGAGTTTAGTAAATCGTGATATTAAATTATTATGATGATTGTGGCATACAATGATCCTTAGAAAAGGAAATTAATGGGTTAAAGAAATGATAATACTCAGTACATATTGAGTTTGATAAAGGTTATAGAATAAAGCCTACAAGAATTTGTTAAGGAAGTGGATGAAATAGGTAATATAAAACCTATGTTATAGTGATATGTTGAAATGTTCAACTATAAAATTTCGGAAGAAGGTTTATGCGGACCAGGTAAGGATATTTCGGTGATTCCAAGGACGGAATCCTTATAAGAGGGGAAGAATGTAACAACCCAGATTTTCGAGATTTATATTTTTAAAATAAGGATTTAATAAAATTCTTATTATGAGACGTATCGGGTTGAATGTAAAATATATATGTGTTATATATATATATATATATATATATATATTTATGTGGCTTATGTGATAAGAGAATAAATATATGTGTATTATATATTTATTATCGATTAGTGATAAGATGTGGACTAATAGTTGTTTTTTTTTGTTTTTTTTTTGTTTTTTTTTTGATAATGTGGAGTTTCCGGGTCGCAACCCGACTAATCTCCCCAGCCCGAGCCCAGGCGGTCTGCTTCCCAACTTGCGCTTAAGGGGGGCCCGTGGCCACAGCGGAGCATTATTAGTGCCCCTCCAAATGTTGCTAGTGGGAGTCGATCCTGAGTCGTCCGGGTTTACGGTTCGTTCCTAGGGCGGCTTGCACCACTGCACCACTTGTTGTGGTTTGTGGACTAATAGTTAGTCAAAACTAATTAATTTGATTAGTATGGACTAACTATCGAAGCTTATAATTGTATAGAAGGAATTCAAAACTCGAATTTAAGTTCGGAGTGAGCTATAATGATGATGAGGAAGAAAGAAAGAAGAATGTAACCACAACAAGTGGCGCAGTGGTGCAAGCCGCCCTAGGAACGAACCGTAAACCCGGACGACTCAGGATCGACTCCCACTAGCAACACTTGGAGGGGCACTAATAATGCTCCGCTGTGGCCACGGGGACGCGGGTGCAAACCCGTATGAAAAGGCTGATCCGGGTTCGGCGGGATTAGTCCGGATGCGTCCGGGAAACCCACGGTTAACAAAAAAAAAGAAAAAAAAAAGAAAAAAAAAAGAAAGAAGAATGTAACGATCGTGAGTCGTGGGTAACTTGGTAATTCGAGCTTATGAATATTATTGAATAAAATAGACTTTTATTAATAATATTACGTGTTAAGCGTTTAAAGGTTATATTATAACCAAGATTATGTGTACGCGGTGATTAGTAAATATAAAAGTTTTCATATAAGCTAATATGGTGGTTTCGAAAAATATCGCTAGAGTACTATTTATTGGATAAAATAAATAGTTGAAGGATATTATTATTAAACGAGTTATTTGGCGTAAGGCGTTAACCCAAATATGGGTGTGATATATGTACATTGATGTATATGATTATGGGGATTTAATTGGGAAGAGTAGCGATTGCGAATCGTGAATAGCCTTGTAATTTGGGTTTATTAATATTATTAAATGGATTAAATATTATTTTTATGAGAGGTATTTTGAGGTTATTTTCTAACCTGGATTATGTATATGTGTTGGTTTTAAGTGTTGTTGCCGTGTGGGAGCGAATAGATTGATCTCGCGAAAAATCGCTAAGTCACTATTCACGGGGCACGTTTCCCGAGGCACTATTCACGCCAAATATTTTTACATCTTTTTCGAGTTCTATTAATTTCGTTAAGACGTATACATGAAGAAATAATTTTTTCAAGCGTCAGAAATTTTATTTAAGCCCGAACGAGATTTATTTCGTATCCGAAATGTATTATATGGGTGTTCCGAATAAATGGACAAATCTCATAATAATTATTTTTACGTATCCCAATAATTTGTAGGAGGACGATCGACCGGCGACGATAACCGGCGATCACGAGATGGATGTACGGCGACGATAACCGGGGGTTACGAGATGGGTGACCGGCGACGATATCCGGCCCCGAACGAGATGATAGATTGGAAGAGTGAACCTAACGACCAACAAATACGGTCAGAGGGTTGATGCATTGACACTCTTTCGAATGTTTGCATGCGCTACATGTTGTGTTGTACCATAAACTACATGTGTTGCATCGTGTGTGTATTATCATATCTGTGCAGTGTCATTCAGACATCGGGTGTCTGTTTCTTTATCCTGTTCATTTCATTTAACATTTCATAAACATGATAAAGAGGGGCAGCTGTAGACACCCAAATTTTGCACTTCGTATACTAACCTTGACAGGAGGGCAAATTCGTCAAATGGACCGGCCTGCGAGAGCAAAAGACAGAGAAGGTACGGACGCTCGACGCCACCATGACAATTTACAACCGAAATCGACATGACAGCAAGGCTATCCGAATTTGGCATTTCCGGAAGGTGTGGCACGCCTCCCAATGATTCCCGAACTGTAAAATACGAACCTGTCAGCGAAAACCAGCGTCACGGCATGAAAATCGAGGCGTAGCACGAAAATTGAGAAAGTCAAGCCAGCCAGCCGCGGATTGATCTGCGGCCAAGTGGGTGCGCCAGCACGGAAACCAGGAAATCAGCACTATCAGCTGAGTGCGATGGGAGGTGGGCTAGCCAGCCGCAGATGGATCTGCGGCCAGCCGCAGATCAATCTGCGGCTGGCTCTGGCCAGCCTATTTCAGCCCAGTTTCGTGCAGCATACAGGAGTTGAGCAGTTTTTGCGGAAGAAGAAGAAAAACAGCAGCAGTTTTAGCTCGAAAATAGAGAGAAATAGCAAAAATTCTTGCAACAATTGAGAGAAAAAGAGAGGAATTTTCCCTTGTTGTTGGATTCTATCAATACGTCTCATATTTCACTCAATACACAAGTTTCTACACAATTTTGGTGTCATTTGCAAGGTGAAAATCTCCTTATTTTTGCAACTTCTATCATGTCATTTGATTAAATTAAATTATAATTTTCAAGAATATTGTTGAACAATCATGGATTAAGGATTATTGGTGAGGGTTCCATTGGAACAAAGTTCTTCCTAATAATCCGATGATATCTAATTGGTGAAATTTCTAGCTTGTTTATGGATATATATTAGGCGTAGTTTAATTGATTGTATTTTTAGGATGTGTTAGGCAATCCACGTTGTTATTATTGTAGTATTCATTTTGTGAGCGTGTAGTAATCGTGGTTGTGAGCCTAGGAAAGCGACCCCGGGGTTCAAATCCGATGATGGACGTTTTGGTGTATGTAATAGATTCAAGATGCTTGTTTTGTAACGTGTAACTGTCGGGCCTTAAAACGACGCTAAGGCGAGAATCGGGTTTAAGGCCCCGTATTAGTGGAATATGTGATTATTGGCGTTCGGGGATATTTTGATGGCTTACATGCCCATGGATAGCCCCGACGCATGTTTATGCTTGATTAGATTTTGAGACGCCAAAAGAATTTCAAAAGATTAAACGATAAAGATCTTTTCTAAAATCAATCAAAGTAGGATATTAGCATCACGAGGCTAAAAATTTGGAATGCTAATGAATGTCGATTCCTATTAAACGAGAAGGCCAAAGAAAAAAAAATCATTTTCAAACATCACCAAAAATGGCTTTTATGAATAAAAAATGAAATATTTTAGTAAAGCTTTGTGCATAGGGTTAAAGACATCCTAGAAATTGCCCATCATTTTACGAAAGCAACGTATGGATCTCGATTCCTATTTTGACGAAGGTTTAAAATTCTTGTTTTTGCCAGAACGACATCTAATAAAAAATCTCATAGTTTTGATAAGTAAAATCAAACCTTTTGCATGAAAAAAGGGAGCTTTCTCGTATTAATAGAAACGACGTTTTGAAATATTCTCAAATCCAAGCACAACTTTCCCTAAAGAATCCAAATGATCCTTTCATACAAATTCACCACAACATTCACATAACCACACACATACACACACACCTGCACATATACACATTTCATGAATTAAAAGATAGGACAGCATCAAGATTGCGGTAACCGTGTTTCACGGAAGTCGAGGGGTGCCTAACACCTTCCCCTCACTTAAGCAAGCCCCCGAACTCCACGAATCTCGATTCGCGGACCAATTAATTCGGAGTCACATATGAGCCAGCGATTTATAAAAAAACGAAAACTCGGATGAGTTGGTACATCCATTTCAAATATACCAACTGGCGACTCTGATTAATTGGCTCATCATAAATGGCGATCTTTCAAAACCCCGTCGACATTAATGCCGACCTTTTCCAAAAATCATTTAATCAAGAAGGCTAAAATTGGAAAAGACTAAAAGGACCCGCGAAGGGAAAAAACCGGCGTCGACAGCTGGCGACTCTGCTGGGGACAATTAGAGGGCTTAAGCCGCTTTCAAATCTTGATGCTATCTTACCCTTTAAAATTCATGGATATGTGTATGTGTGCGATATTGTGATCTTTTGTACGTTTTGTTGTGTGAATGTGTGTTTGTGTCCAAATAAGTGAATATCTTAATGAAATTGCTTTACTTTTAAAGTAATCATTTGCATACGGTGAGGACGATGAATGTGAATGTATGTTGAAAGAGTACCTCCTCCTGAGGCGAACCTGTCGGTTGCTTATTACTGGACTCGAAGGGGCTGCTCCCCAGAGATGACTCAGGAAACGCACCACCCAAATCCGCTCCAATCGAAAGGGCTCAGACGAGTAGATTGCGAAGATTTGGGGACCTTCATGCCGAAAAGCCCGTGAGAGTAACCCTAGGATAGGTCAGCCGCAGATTAACCCTACGCAGGAAAAGTCTCTTCATGCCTTTTTTACATTTCACGCATAAATGTCATGATATTATTCATATTCACTTTCCTTTTGCCGAGAGAAATTACTAACCTCTATGTTTTGCAGGGAACAGTTGGGGAGCTTAATAAAGCCATGTTTAGCATTTGTCATTGCATTAGAGGATTACTAACTTTCTGTTTTGCAGGGAAAGATTAAAAAACCCCAAAAACATAAAAATTACAGCTTTAGCATGCATCCACATTTTTATTCCCCACAACTAAACTTCGAACCTTGGTTTCTGTAGGATTGCTCCTCAAACCCGTTCGCAGTCTAGGAAGGCCCAAAACTCCATATCTGAAATGGCTGATATTCCATCTACCAATTCCGGTGCCATATCTAGGGAGGAATTTGATGACTTTAAGAAGCAGATGTTAGAAATGGCCATAATGCTAAGAGAGCAGTTGATACCCAGGCAGGAACTACCTAAGGAGGATCCACCTAAGGGCGAACCGGTCGTCCCAAAGGCCATTCCCGTACCAAACAAAACAGTGATTACTATCCCGGAAGAGGGAGATACAGATGACTTGCGGAAGAAAATGAGACAAATGGAAGAGACCATCCAATCTATGAAGGGCATAGGGTCCCTCGGCAGGGTTAACTATTCAGATTTATGTGTCTTCCCCGGAGCCAGATACCCGGAGAAATTCAAAATCCATGAGTTTGAAAAATACAACGGGAAGGGGGATCCCTACACCCATTTGAAAATATACATTGGAGAACTCGGGTCTTATGCCGAGGATGAAGGGTTGAGAATGCAACTGTTCCAGAAAAGCTTAACGGGGGAGGCAAGAATTTGGTATGCCCGCCTTGACAACGCCCGAATCCACAACTGGGAGGAATTGGCCCATACTTTCTTAACCCAATACAGCTTTCAGGCCCAGATGGCCCCTGACAGGTATCAAATGACAAAGGTTAAGAAACAACCTAGGGAATCCTTCAGGGAATATGCGCAACGATGGAGGGGCATGGCTGCACAGGTGAACCCCCCGATGAGCGAATCAGAGATGGTGATGACCTTTGTAGACATTCAAGAGGCACCGTATTATGAACGAGTCATCTCGGGGATTGGAAGACCCTTCGCTGAAATGATTAAACATGGAGAGATGGTAGATATGGGGTTGAAATCGGGTAAAATCCGGGATTTCACTGCTTTAGAAACTGCTGCCGAGCAAATACATAATGGAAACTATGGCAGCAGTTCCCGGAGGGTCCAAAAGAAAAAGGAAGAGGATGTCTCCCTCATCCTACAGGGGTCATCCAGAAAAACAAAAAGCCATCTTCCGGTACAGGTGCAAAGGGTAGGGCCATCCCGACAGCCAAACTTCACAGATCAAAGGGCAGAGGGGCGAAGAAGATATGAGGCCTCGCAAAATCGAGTATTCACCCCGCTCGGGGAGCCGCTTGAACGGGTATTAGCGGTATTAGTAGCCCAAAAGAAGATAGTTGGTTTGGCACCCCCGAGTGACCCAAAGGGTAGAAGGTTTGACCCGAACAAGCGATGTGCATACCACTCCAGTTCCCCTGGCCATGATACACAAGACTGTTGGACGTTGAAGCATCGAATCCAAAACCTGATTGACAGTGGGGAAATTGTGGTGGAACAGCCAGACTCCCCGAATGTTAAGGCAAATCCCCTGCCAAGACATGATGGAGGGGGGGTCAATGCGACAGAGGCGAGTGAAGCTGGGGGGCCGCCAAGGTTGAACTATGTGCAGAAAATTGAGGAAATGATCAACGTGATACATGATCAGGGGAGTGCACGGGGAACGCCCATCAGGTTGGTAGGGGTAAGTACGAATAGCACGGAGGGACCGGTCAAGTTGACGGCTCCGAGGCCCATCATCCTTGCAGCAAGGCCGCAACTCCCTATCAGTAGTCTAAAGACTGTACCCTGGAATTATGGGGGCATGCTAGAGGAAGCGGCCAGTTGTGCTTCGGTGACGACAAGGGGGAACCCCTTGTATCTTCCCGAGCGAGTCCTTGATAGCCAAAGGAGGAAAAATGAAGAAATTTCCGAAGAAAGGGCCATTGAATTCTTGAAAAGGATGGATCACCCGGAAACAAGGGGGATCCAGATTTTAAGTGAGGAGTCAACCCTAACATCAGTCATGGACTTAGTGTTGTCATCCAATGAGCATTGCAAAACCCTGATGAAGGTTCTGGAGGAGGCATACGTGCCCAAGGAAATTAGTGAGGAGGGTTTCGGCCAGCTGGTAGGCCACCTATTGGAGAACGATGTAATATCCTTTACGGATGAAGACATACCCAAGGAGGGAAGGGGACACCGGAAACCACTCCATATTGCGGTAATCTCCTCGGGCTATATAATGAATGGGGTGCTGATTGATGGAGGATCGGCATTGAATATCTGTCCCCTCAGTACATTGCAGAAGATGAACATCAACCCCAAGCGCCTACGAACCAGTCATGTGGTGGTACGAGCTTTTGATGGTTCCCAGAGGGATACAATGGGAGAGATTAAATTACCGATGGAGATAGGACCCTGTACTTTTGATATATCTTTCTAGGTCCTAGATATTGCAGCCAGCTATAACATGTTATTGGGGAGGCCGTGGATACACATGGCCGGGGCAGTTCCCTCCACGCTCCACCAACAAATCAAGCTAATCATCGATGGGAATCTGGTAACAATCTCGGCCGAGTGTGATGGCCCTTCTCCTCCTAGGAGTCGCCTGCCAGTGATCAATGTGGATGAGTCGGCGGCACCTGCCAGCTTTCAAGCACTGGAGATTAGCACTCCCCACTATAGATGCCTGGGAGCTCCAGCTGTGAAACCTAGGGTCTCTCCCGAACTTACCTTTGTGGCAAAGGAAATGATAAAAATGAACTTCCAGCCTGGACAGGGGTTAGGAAGGAGCAGCCAGGGAATCACCGAACCCATCCACCTACCACAGCAGATAGGCAAAGCAGGGTTGGGATACCATGAAGGCGTAGCACGGAGACAACGTCGGGGTGCGGCTCCGATTCGACTAGCTGGCAATCCAGTGACCAAAGTCGACAATGAACAGGGGATCAGCGAGCCTGTGATTGGGGCAGGGAATGAAGAGTTAACCCCCGCACGTAATGAGTCGGCCCGGAGGGAAAGTTTCCTGCAGGAGGTCGCAAAAGAGTTTGAAACCAAGTGTTATATCCCTGGACAATCAACAAGCAGTGGGGAGGGGACGAATATTATCGCACCACCCGAGGCCCAACGAGTTGTACCTGTCATCGATTGGGCAGGGCTAATTATTCCTGGAGAGGATAGGGAGAAGGACTCAGGTGACGTATTCGTGATCATCGGGGAAGTGTCCGATGTAAAGCCCCCTTTTATCCAGCGCATTTCATCTGACCTGACCGTCGACAACTGGACCATGAAACCAGTAATATCCAAACAAGGGTAAAATCCGACGTCAGGGTGGTAGACCCCAGAGGATGGGGGAATGAAGAAGTTTCATTTTGTTGTTGTTTTATTTCTACATAATTGTGTCGTTTCTTCGTGTTATTTTGAAAATGCGATCGTCGTGAAAAATGATTTATATATGACAAGTATTTTGTTTCATGTCAGGTGTACCAATTTGAGTAATCCTTGCCTAACAAATGGTCTTTCAAATTTGAATGACGATTATGATTTTGACATTGAGCTGGATTTCGATTTAATGGGCATTGAACAAGACGAGACAGATTACGATGACGCGCCTGACGAGATTAAAGGGTGGGTCGAGGATAAACCCAAACCCAACTTGGACCAAACCGTCACCATTGACATTGGAACCCCTGACAAGCCAAAAGAACTCAAGATAGGGACAGACCTTACCCCCAGCCAAAAAGCCGAAGTGACTGAGTTGCTAAAACAATATGAGGATGTCTTTGCCTGGTCTCATGAGGATATGATCGGATTGTCCACCGACATTGTGGTACACCGATTACCCATCAAGGAGGGTTTCCGGCCTGTCAAACAAAAATTAAGAAAGTTGAAACCGGAGTGGAGCCTAAAAGTAAAGGAAGAGATCATCAAGCAGTTCAGGGCGGGAATCATTATGGTGTCCACTTACCCGGAATGGCTATCCAATGTAGTCCCAGTGGCTAAGCCTGGAGGAAAGGTAAGGGTATGTGTAGACTACAGAGATCTAAACAAGGCCAGTCTCAAGGATAACTTCCCGGTGCCTTTCATACACATCCTGGTAGATAACACAGCCCAGTACGAAATGTACTCTTTTGTGGATTGCTTCGCGGGATATCATCAGATAATGGTGGCGGAGGAAGATCGGGAAAAGACCGCATTCATCACCCCTTGGGGCACTTTCTGCTATAGGCGATTGGCTTTTGGCCTCACAAACGCGGGGGCCACTTATCAAAGAGCCATGATGGCCTTATTCCACGATATGATGCATAAGGAGATAGAGGTCTACGTGGATGACATTATTGTAAAGTCGAGGGAAGAATCTGATCATGTAACCCATCTCAAAAAGCTATTCGATCGGCTCAGAAAGTATAATTTGAAACTCAATCCAGCCAAGTGTGCTTTCGGAGTGCAGTCGGGTAAGCTCTTGGGTTTCCTGGTTAGTGATCGGGGCATTGAGTTGGACCCAGCAAAGATTAAGGCCATTGTGGATATGCCGGCGCCTCACACAGAGAAGGAGATAAGAGGATTCCTCGGAAGGATAAACTTTATCAGCCGTTTTATATCCCACTTGACGACTACATGTGAGCCCATTTTCAAACTGTTAAGAAAAGGGGTTTCCCAAGAATGGAATGAGCAATGTCAGAAGGCTTTTCAGACCATTAAAAAGCAATTGACTGAAGCACCAGTGCTGGTACCCCCGAGGGATGGGATCCCTCTGTTTATGTATATATCGGTAAATGCCATCGCGATGGGATGTATGTTGGGACAGAAAAATGAGGCGGGTAAAGAGCAGGCCATCTATTACCTCAGCAAAAGATTTAGCCAATGTGAGCAGAATTACACTCCCATCGAAAAGACCTGTTGTGCTCTGGCCTGGGCTGCAGGGAGATTACAGCACTACCTCCATGGGCATACGATGTACCTGATATCAAGAATGGATCCCCTGAAATATATTTTTGAAAGGCCCATGCTGAATTGTCGGTTGTCAAGATGGCAGTTGATCTTACAACAGTTCGACATAGTGTACGTGACTCAGAAGGCCATGAAAGGACAGGGAATTGCAGATCAGTTGGCAGAAGCCCCGTCAGGAGGGATGGAGCCTTTGGAAACTCTTCTTCCGGGCGAAGATATATTTTGGGTATCACGCGAGAAATGTGATGACGAGGGACAGTTCTGGAAGCTGTATTTTGATGGTGCCATGAATGCCGAGGGGGCAGGAGCCGGAGCGGTCCTGGTCTCTATCACGGGAGAACAGTACCCTGTGGCCACTAAACTGCGTTTCAGCAATTCAAACAACACCGCTGAATACGAGGGATGTATCTTGGGACTCCGCCTGGCCCGCGACATGGGAGTGAAGAGACTAGCGGTGTTCGGAGATTCAGAACTGGTAATCAGACAGGCAATCGGGGTGTACAACACTAAGGAGCTTCGGTTGCTTCCATACCATCGTTGTGTCACCCAGTTGATGCAGGAGTTCGAAGATATCGCTTTCCGCCATATTCCCCGGGGACGGAATGATTTTGCCGATGCATTGGCAACTCTGGCTTCCTTAATCTACGCAACCAAGAGCAAGGACGTTCCACAGGTTGAGATAGCAGTACAGAATGCCCCGGCATACGAGGAGCATGTGGCAGTATTATCAAGCGAGGTGGTACTACCAAAGCAGCCTTGGTATCACGACATAAGGGAGTATTTGAGGGATAGGTCCATTCCCGACCAGGCGAGTCGAACTGAGAGGATGAGAATTCAAAAGATGGCAATGAAATTTTACCTGAGTGGGGATTCGCTCTACAAGAGGGATGCTGGGTTGGGACTATTGCAATGCGTAGATGAAACACAGGCCCGAAGGATTATGAATGAAATACATGGTGGAGTGTGTGGGCCGCATATGAGTGGACCGATGCTGGCCAAAAAGATCTTGAGGACAGGGCATTATTGGTTAACGCTGAGGGCCGACTGCGATGATCATGTCACACGGTGTTATCAATGTCAGGCGCACGGTAATGTGATCCATACGCCCCCCAATGAACTGCACTGTATGACCTCCCCGTGGCCATTTTCAATGTGGGGAATGGATGTAATCGGACCAATAGAGCCCAAAGCAAGCAACAGACACCGATTCATTTTTGTCATGATCGATTATTTCACCAAATGGGTAGAGGCAGCTTCTTTCCCCAAGGTAACTCAAGAGGTCATAGTCGGGTTCATCAGGAATAATGTCATTTGTCGATACGGGCAGCCTGAGGTTTTGATCTCTGACAATGCCAAGAATTTAAACAACGCCCTCATGAAGGGACTGTGTGACCAGTTCAAAATCAAGCACCTCAATTCCGTCATTTACCGTCCTAAGATGAATGGGGCAGTGGAGGCTGCAAATAAGAACATCGAGAAAATCATGGCCAAAATGTCTGCCAATCATCGGGGATGGCCGGAACTGCTACCCCTCACTCTGCTGGCATACCGAACATCAACGCGTACTTCTACAGGGGCGACCCCTTTCGCGTTGCTGTATGGAATGGAGGCCGTTCTGCCAATCGAGGTTGAAATGGCATCTCTCAGAATAGTGATCGATGCCCAGATAAGCGAGGAGGATTGGATGCAAAGTCGATACGACCAATTGGCCCTAATTGACGAAAGAAGGGTGGCTGCGGTTTGGCACGGTCAGTTATATCAACAAAGGATCTCTCGATCATATGACAAAAGGATAAGACCTCGGAAGTTCAAAGAAAATGATTTGGTGTTGAAAAGAGTCATGCCTTGTCAAGACGAAGCCAAAGGAAAGTTCGCCCCAAACTGGGAGGGGCCATTTGTGATTAAGAAGGTGTTATCCGGAGGTGCCCTCATATTGCAAGAAATGGATGGTGAGGTATTTCCACAACCCCTCAATTCTGACTCGGTGAAGCGTTTCTACGCTTGAATCATCAGGTCCTTTTTCCTTGAGAGCGAACTACGTAGGACCTGATCTCCCAACTTGTGGGGGTACGTAGGCAGCCATCATGGCGCGGTCCGATCCCTTAAAAAATAATCATTTCCCTAACCAAAACCAATTTTCGATAACCAGATAAAACCTTCCTACACCCTCAAAAACCTTCCCAAAACCAGCTGCCTAACCAGTTTCATCCCAGGGGACATAACCCTGATCCAACCAAACAGTTATCCAAAAATCTGAGATTCAATCCGATGAAATCAAAAGGTGTGCGACAGTATCTGTCAAATCTCCATCAAGACTTGAGAAGAGAAGGAAGGCGAAATGTCAAAATCAGGATCAGCTGGATAAAATGGGGATCCAATGAAAGGCAATGATACGACAAAAGGGGAAAATGACTAAATTTAAATGCATGTCTATATATATAAGTCATTTTATTACAAGATTGCCTTTCGATAACTGATGGAACTAACATAGTCTATGCAGGAAATAAAATAATCTACAAATCTGAAACTAGCTGAAGCAGGATGGTCAAGGTGGTGGATAAATCTGAAGCATCAGCATCTCCCGCAATCTGTTGCCCCATCATATCAATACGATCCAGTAAAGCAGTGGCTCGGCTGACCGTCCCAAAATGAGCATCTACAACTGCCCCGGTCTGAAGTACAATGGCCTCTCTGTCAGCAATGGCAGCGTCTCTAGCCCGAATGGCATCATCTCTCTCGACAAAAGCGGCATCCCTCTCGGCTTCAGCAGTAATCAGGGCCAGGCGGAGTCGGGTATTCTCAGTAAACCGACTCGGGGCAGGATCGGCTGAGACGGGGTGGTCTGTGGTATCCTTTGGGGAAATCACTCCAGAGTCATCAAAGACCCCAATCTGACTCAAACCAGCCGAATCCAAGTCTCCGCGCAGCCACTGCACGTAAGCAAATGTCTGGATGTGACAGCTCTCACTATATTCGACGGAGATCCGGCGAGACCAAAGCTCGTATACCCGCAGTAGATCCCTCTCTGTTCGGGATGATATAAGGAATCGATAGGCGGATGCACCCGCGAAAGGGTGTAAATCCTGTGTTTGATCAAACTGCCCCATAACCGCCAAAGGATGATAAGTTGTCACGCCCCTCAAGCCAGCGATGGGAATGAAGTCCAGGTCAGGCACATGAGTCAAGAAGCTCATAAAGGAGCAATAACCCGAATGGATCAATAGATGAAAGGGATCCTCAATGACAGATAAAAATGATGTCCAGGAGGCCACATCAGTACAGCTCACGGGACGAAACGAAAACTGCGTGGTTATGTCGTGGCTAAAGCAAAACCCTTGGCGACGGAAGTGGCCGATGGGACTGAGATGACTCATGAACCACACGTATAACAAAGTCGAGCTCCCTCTGAATACTCGGCCGCGGAAGGACTGACAGTATGAGGCTGACATGTAAGTATCCGCCAATATCATGGGAAGAATGGTGAGATCCTCCTGAAGGGCCCTAACGGCCGCAACCACCCGCATGTCCAAATGATCGGGTCCTGCGGGCAAGTACAAAACTGAGACGACACAGGCCATCAGAACGTCTACTCGTGAAGCGCCCCAGCGCTCCTCAGATACAGAGAAATCGCCGAGGAAAAGACGAAAACTGTCAGGTGAGCCAAATCGGTCAATCAAGAACTGAAGGGGAACCATATGGTCTGATGTGATCACCGGTAACAAGGCAGCCTTCCGCAAACCGGTAAAGGTCAAGAACTGACGGCGCATGGAACCAGCCGTGACCCTGGCACAAGGTCTATCCAAAGGCAAGCCGGTGAGGCGAGCATACTCCTCCAGGGTGGGGGTCAGCTCTACTGTCCCTAGCCTAAACACCTGACGGGCAGGGGCCCAATAGCTCAGAATACCATCCACAAAGCCCGCTGGCACCTGAAAGGTCAATAAGGACAAAGAATGGCCCAAAAGACCATCTGCGATAACCCTGTCTGCCGGTAATAAACTGTCAAACCAGCGGAGGAGACTGCCAACCAACCCTGTGGGAGGAATGGAATCCAAACGTACCACGGCATCTGAGGACGACATCTGTGAAAAATAGTATCAAAAAGACTATACAGGGGTCATTCTCTATCCATAAATAAAAAAGGGCATGCATTATACATTAAGAAAATATATAAAACCAGTGAATTCCATAAAGATAAAAAAGGGAAATGTGCATAATAGATAAATGAGTTCAGTACATAATGCATAAAATGGAAAAGAAGTCTAAACACGTGCAGGTAGAAAAGCCCTATCCTATCCTGATCTAAATAAAGTCAATCTCATCGATGAAACCGAGATCCTCGAACTGATCCCCCCGGGTCGTCGAAGTCGGAGGACCGAAATTCATGTCAGGGATGTATGGCCGAGCGGTGGCATCAGATGAGCTCGGGCCTGCATCATAGCCCGCACCGTCAGGATCATAGGCGTAAGCCTCCTCCGGGGTCCGGCCTAACACCCGAAGAAATACCGACAACTGCTCCACCTGGCGGGTCAAAGTGTCTATCTGCTCAGTGTGGGTGGGACTCCGAACACAGGCTGCCCAGTCAGTCATCATCACCGAGCCGGGGACCATGTCCCCGAGGAAGAAGGTAGCCCGTGTCTGGGGACCGATGGTACGAGGTACCCACCAAGTCCTGAAAGCCTCGCTCGTACTGGGGCCTGTGGAAAGCATCCGACCGTCCTCCCCGGCGAGCATGATCTCCGAGGGCTGAGAATCCAGCGGCCAGGAAGTAGTGAAAGGAAAGGAGTGCGGAATGCGGATCTCTCCAGTGACGCATCTGAATGCGCGCTCTCCCAGATACATCACCCAGCCTCCAACACTCTGCAAAGTGAGGCGACGGGTGGAAAGCTCGAACTCCGGGCCAGAAGGATGCCCGTCAGCAAACCCCACAGTCAGATGCTCGGAGAGGTAGGGAACCCAGACGACATCGGCAGCCGTGATCAACTCCAGCTGAATACGACAATGTGCAAAGCTGCCCGACACGGGGATCTCCTCCAGAGTGTTGTGGTGCCATCGCCGACCCCGGGGATAAGTGTCCAGGCCCAGAGTAGTGATAGGCCTCAGACATGGAAGACGCTCGTAAGCCCAGAACTGCGAACAGAAACAGTGGAAAGCATGAAATAACCGACAAATACAGAAAAGAAAAATGAAATAAAGGGAAGTACAGTAAGTAAAGAGGGAAAGAAGGCTCACCAGCAGAAAGTGGTAGAATCCGAGCCATGCATCTGTCTGTCCCTCCGAGCGTAGACGCAGACCGTGGAGGAAATAAGCAAAGGTGAATGAACCCCAATCGTAGTCACCGATCCGGTCTACGTCTCTAACAGCCCCTACGACGCTAAAGTGGATGGTAGAGGAGTTGTTCCCTAGGAAACAACCCCTCATGATGGTCAAGAACAAGCGTCGTAGCAGGATGTCACGAGTGCCCTGATCCGCTGGAATAGGCTGTGCGTATAAACCCCCAACAGCATCGACGGCCAAGGCACCGGACCGAATACTACGGGCCTTAAAGACCCGATCATCAGCAGCGAAGCCCAGCAAGGCTCGAACCTCCACTGGAGTGATATCAAGATCCAGGGGGACGCGGGACCCGGTGAACTCTATGCCCGTAATGTACCTCCAGTCCCAGGGGGTCAGCACGATCTCGCAGTCGAGGAGATGAAGAGACTGCGTATGGTGGAACCATCGCTCGGATAAAGCCCTCATGTAACCCTAGGGACACTGACGGGGGATGATAGTGAAGAAATGTCGAAAGCCCCAAGAGTCCACCATCTCCTGGTAATCACTATGCAGGGCCGCATAGAGAGAGTAGAAGTTGAACCAATTACCCCTCGGCTGGGTAAACTCGGGCACCTGTGAAAATCACCAATGGGTCAATCCAGATAGAACGGGAAATTGAGAAATCGAGAACAAATGAAGAGCCGAATCAAATATACCTCATTAGCAACCAGAGATGCCGAGGGGTGACGACTGAGATCCCGACCCAATAGATCGGGTATCTGGACAAAAGCGCCAGATAAGGCGCGATGAGAAGGGGGAGCTGATGTGCTGGAAGACGGCTCCTCCACCGCAACCTCCGGAGGAACAACCTCCTCAACGTCCGGGTGATCAGGACGGATGACAGCCTCCACCAAGCGACGAGCCTGACGGGTACGAGGAGGAATAGGGGCAGGTGCAGCCCTACGACGGCGAACACCCGAAGTCCGAGAGGCGGAGGAGCTACTGGGCGCATCACGATCCATAGCTGGAATAGAACGGGCGAGAAAGAAGGTAAGTTCCCTTTTAAAATTGTGTAATGAATATTCTAAATTTCTATCCTCATCATATAATTAATGCAGCGTAATGCATGTCAAAAAAAAAAAAAAAAAAAAAAATTTCAGCAGAGTTCCGTCTGTAAAATGGACATCCCATGTATATCCAAGCATGTTTTTCAAAGAACTCAAGCCACAACAGATCATATTTGCATTCATATGTGTAAATAGAGCGTGTAAAATGCCATAAATGCATGATTTTCTTTCAAAAAGGAGCAAACATATACGTGGGACCGCCTCATGAACATAAAATAGGACTCACACAGTTAATACATAGCATGTATATATGATAATACATTACATAGCATTGTAAAGCATACATTTTGTCTCTAAACATGCAAATAGTCCAATGTATAGCAAAACCGTGACGAAATTGAAAAGTGACCGGTCAAAGTGTTACCTGTAACGTGTAAATCGATCCTACCGGAGTAGTTTTTGCAGGAAAGTTGAAAAAAATCGACAAAAGGCCCTTGCGAACAAGCAAAAATCGCGAGAATCTATGTGAGTTGGAAGTTGAAAGTGACAGATCTGGACGCGGCGCGCCGCTTATACATCCCGATCTTGGCCGCAGATGTATCTGCGGCTGGCCGCAGATCAATCTGCGGCTGCCCGCAGATCCATCCGCGGCTGGCCCTGGTGGGTCCCACCTTGTTCCCTTGCAGCCAATTGACGTGTTGAGTGAAAAAGATCACGCGATGGGTGACCGGCGACGATACCCGGCCCCGACGAGACGATCGACCGGCGACGATAACCGGCGATCACGAGATGGATGTCCGGCGACGAAAACCGGCTCCGACAAGATAATCAACCGGCGACGATAACCGGGGGTTACGCGATGGGTGACCGGCGACGATACCCGACCCCGACGAGACGATCGACCGGCGACGATAACCGGCGATCACGAGATGGATGTCCGGCGACGAAAACCGGCTCCGACAAGATAACCAACCGGCGACGATAACCGGGGGTTACGCGATGGGTGACCGGCGACGATACCCGGCCCGGCCCCGACGACGAGACGATCGACCGGCGACGATAACCGGCGATCACGAGATGGATGTCCGGCGACGAAAACCGGCTCCGACAAGATAACCAACCGGCGACGATAACCGGGGGTTACGCGACGGGTGACCGGCGATGATACCCGGCCCCGACGAGACGATCGACCGGCGACGATAACCGGCGATCACGAGATGGATGTCCGGCGATGAAAACCAGCTCCGATAAGATAACCAACCGGCGACGATAACCGGGGGTTACGAGATGGGTGACCGGCGACGATACCCGGCCCCGACGAGACGATCGACCGGCGACGATAACCGGCGATCACGAGATGGATGTCCGGTGACGAAAACCGGCTCCGACAAGATAACCAACCGGCGACGATAACCGGGGGTTACGAGATGGGTGACCGGCGACGATACCCGGCCCCGACAGGACGATTGACCGGCGATGATAACCGGCGATCACGAGATGGATGTCCGGCGATGATAACCGAGGGTTACGAGATGGGTGACCGGCGACGATATCCGGCCCCGAACGAGATGATAGATTGGAAGAGTGAACCTAACGACCAACAAATATGGTCAGAGGGTTGATGCATTGACACTCTTTCGAATGTTTGCATGCGCTACATCTTGTGTTGTACCATAAACTACATGTGTTGCATCGTGTGTGTATTATCATATCTGTGCAGTGTCATTCAGACATCGGGTGTCTGTTTCTTTATCCTGTTCATTTCATTTAACATTTCATAAACATGATAAAGAGGGGCAGCTGTAGACACCCAAATTTTGCACTTCGTATACTAACCTTGACAGGAGGGCAAATTCGTCAAATGGACCGGCCTGCGAGAGCAAAAGACAGAGAAGGTACGGACGCTCGACGCCACCATGACAATTTGCAACCGAAATCGACATGACAGCAAGGCTATCCGAATTTGGCATTTCCGGAAGGTGTGGCACGCCTCCCAATGATTCCCGGACTGTAAAATACGAACCTGTCAGCGAAAAGCAGCGTCACGGCACGAAAATCGAGGCGTAGCGCGAAAATTGAGAAAGTCAAGCCAGCCAGCCGCGGATTGATCTGCGGCCAAGTGGGTGCGCCAGCACGGAAACCAGGAAATCAACACTATCAGCTGAGTGCGATGGGAGGTGGGCCAGCCAGCCGCAGATGGATCTGCGGCCAGCCGCAGATCAATCTGCGGCTGGCTCTGGCCAGCCTATTTCAGCCCAGTTTCGTGCAGCATACAGGAGTTGAGCAGTTTTTGCGGAAGAAGAAGAAAAACAGCAGCAGTTTTAGCTCGAAAATAGAGAGAAATAGCAAAAATTCTTGCAACAATTGAGAGAAAAAGAGAGGAATTTTTCCTTGTTGTTAGATTCTATCAATACGTCTCATATTTCACTCAATACACAAGTTTCTACACAATTTTGGTGTCATTTGCAAGGTGAAAATCTCCTTATTTTTGCAACTTCTATCATGTCATTTGATTAAATTAAATTATAATTTTCAAGAATATTGTTGAACAATCATGGATTAAGGATTATTGGTGAGGGTTCCATTGGAACAAAGTTCTTCCTAATAATCCGATGATATCTAATTGGTGAAATTTCTAGCTTGTTTATGGATATATATTAGGCGTAGTTTAATTGATTGTATTTTTAGGATGTGTTAGGCAATCCACGTTGTTATTATTGTAGTATTCATTTTGTGAGCGTGTAGTAATCGTGGTTGTGAGCCTAGGAAAGCGACCCCGGGGTTCAAATCCGATGATGGACGTTTTGGTGTATGTAATAGATTCAAGATGCTTGTTTTGTAACGTGTAACTGTCGGGCCTTAAAACGATGCTAAGGCGAGAATCGGGTTTAAGGCCCCGTATTAGTGGAATATGTGATTGTTGGCGTTCGGGGATATTTTGATGGCTTACATGCCCATGGATAGCCCCGACGCATGTTTATGCTTGATTAGATTTTGAGACGCCAAAAGAATTTCAAAAGATTAAACGATAAAGATCTTTTCTAAAATCAATCAAAGTAGGATATTAGCATCACGGGGCTAAATATTTGGAATGCTAATGAATGTCGATTCCTATTAAACGAGAAGGCCAAAGAAAAAAAAATCATTTTCAAACATCACCAAAAATGGCTTTTATGAATAAAAAATGAAATATTTTAGTAAACCTTTGTGCATAGGGTTAAAGACATCCTAGAAATTGCCCATCATTTTACGAAAGCAACGTATGGATCTCGATTCCTATTTTGACGAAGGTTTAAAATTCTTGTTTTTGCCAGAACGACATCTAATAAAAATCTCATAGTTTTGATAAGTAAAATCAAACCTTTTGCATGAAAAGAGGGAGCTTTCTCGTATTAATCGAAACGACGTTTTGAAATATTCTCAAATCCAAGCACAACTTTCCCTAAAAAATCCAAATGATTCTTTCATACAAACTCACCACAACATTCACATAAGCACACACATATACACCTGCATATATACACATTTCATGAATCAAAGGATAGGACAGCACCAAGATTGCGGTAACCGTGTTTCACGGAAGTCGAGGGGTGCCTAACACCTTCCCCTCACTTAAGCAAGCCCCCGAACTCCACGAATCTCGATTCGCGGACCAATTAATTCGGAGTCACATATGAGCCAGCGATTTATAAAAAAACGAAAACTCGGATGAGTTGGTACATCCATTTCAAATATACCAACTGGCGACTTTGATTAATTGGCTCATCATAAATGGCGATCTTTCAAAACCCCGTCGACATTAATGCCGACCTTTTCCAAAAATCATTTAATCAAGAAGGCTAAAATTGGAAAAGACTAAAAGGACCCGCGAAGGGAAAAAACCGGCGTCGACATTATGTATCAAATATTGCAATTTTGCAACATTTCTCTCAAAACCCATTTCAAGGGCTCGGGTGGTTAACCCACTTCCTCATTCTCTCGACAACCATTCCATTCTCTATTGCCCAGTCATCTGCACACTCCATTTCCTTTCTTGCTACTGCAAATTGAGAGAGAGATATAGAAAGAGAGAATTGCAGTAGAGAGAGAAAAGAGAAAATAAGAAGAAGAAGAAGAAAAGAGGTTCGGGAGGAAGAAGGAGAAACCAAGGCAACCCTTGGGGGCTTTTCTACAATCGAGGAAGGATTTACAGAGGTAAACCTTCTTTTCAAACCATTTTCCATTGATTTTGGTTAGGTTTTTCCAAGTTTTTGGTTTTTAGAGCTTTCTAGCTCACGGATGATTTTTGAGGCAATTTCTGTTGTTGTTGTTGCTTGTGGTTGTTTAATAATGTTGTTAAGAGGTTATATAAGCTATTAGTAACATTAAAGTGGAACAAAAATGAAGAGAATCCGTACCTTTGCTTAATGGAGGATGAACTTTGGACAAAAATGGAACCTTGGACCTACGGACTGTTTTGGACAATCTGTAGCTTAGATTCTGTGTTGTTTTAATTTGTTTGATGCTATGTAGGTGTAGTTCCATGGGTTACGAAGCTAACCCAGTTGGAATAGAGTAAAAAGATGTAAAAACAAAGATTTGGTGTTGATTTTAGTGAAGAACACCAAGAACACCTAAAATAGAGTACAACTTTGTACTTTGGCCTAAGATTTGATTATGTTAATGTTAATGGGTGTGACGCCCCCAAATCTCTACACTCCCCTGTAGAAGATCTGATGCTCACGTGAAACTATACAACTATAAATATTCAATAAAATATGACTTCTATCTATCTAAGGTTCACAGTATCCCATAACAGGTACTAGTTCCGGCCAGAACATTGTCTGTGTTTGGATACCCTCACTTGGATGTATAGATTCATATCTAATGAATACTTCTTTCATATTTATATTCCCTATCTATCTAACATTCACAGTACTAATGATAAGATTGTCCATAGAACTGAGGGGCGCATTCCAGTAAAGATGGCACCTTACCGGCGCTCATTAAGTGTAACCCCAGAGCTTATAGGACTTTCAACATCATTTAAATACCCTCATTCAAATGTATAGTTCGTATAGATATTGTATCTAACTTAGTACAAATATGCTAAATAAAATAAAGATCAGAGTACACCGCAATCGATGAAATAAAGGATCATAATATATTACATATCATTTGTTTCAATTACATTGTTCTCAGTACTAAGTTATTACAACAAAAGCCTTTAAAAGACTTAGATTATTCAAAAGTAGTTAATAAAACTAGTAAGCATGCCCTTTTCCTTTATCTGTCCTAGAAGTGCTAAGGATATCATTTAAAGCTGCAAAAGAAGATATGCGCAAGAATGAGCTATAAATGCTCAGCAAGTTCATTTGAAAATGTAAACACGGTGTGTTTGATTTGAAAGATGTCAGTTGATGTATAATTGATATTGAGGGTTCTGTACCGGAACCATATATTTCAATTTGTTCTGTCAGTCTTCAATGACTTAGAACCTCTTTGAGTTCGGATATCTGGTAGGTGATCAGCCTCACCAATATCCTAGGAGTATGCATATCATCCTACCACATTTTTGGTCAATTTAAGTTAATTGTCAATATTGGTCAATTCATTTAATTGCCAATTTAAACCTTATTTGAAGGTTTGTCGGACCACCTTCCATCCACAGTGTCCCTTTTACTCAGTATAGATGTCATACCAAAACGATTTGGCTTGACACAATAAATTTAAGCTCAAACAATCAATAAATGATTTCATTTCTTAAGTTATGCTGAACAAGTAGCAATAACTTCACAATAATTGATAGCAAGACATAAATGAATTGCTTAATATAAGTTGAGAAAAGTTAGGGCACTTGCCTTAGCGTAGTTCGTTTTTATTTAAGACAGTTGGTCAACGTACGTAGTCTATGTATACCAATAATAAGCATTAGCACGTATATAAACATGTATTACGCTAATCTAGGCAAGTTTTATTAAGGTTTGACGTCGATTCGGTATCTCGGTCGCGTCCTTAATCAATTAAACACATAGGTTGTTCGATAAAACTTCATTTGGAAGCTTAATTATTAGTATAAATAATTTATTTATTATTTATAACATTTTTAGAAGCTTGGTATTATTTTTAAATAATTTTCAGAAGCTTGGAAGTATTTTTAAATAATTTTACAAGCTTAGAAATATTTTTAAATGATTTAATTATCATTTAGAATATTTTTAAAACATTTAACATGTTATTTAAATGATTTATTTATCATTTAGAATATTTTTACATATTTAAAATATTATTTAAATGATTTATTTATCATTTATAATATTTTTAGAAAGATATAATATTATTTAAATGATTTATTTTATCATTAATAATATTTTTAGAATTTATTTTATCATTATAATAATTTAATTATTACTTATAATAATTTTTAAAACTTAATTTAATATTTAAATGATTTAATTATCATTTAAAGAAATTTTTAAATACTTAATATATTATTTAAATAATTTATTTATCATTTATAATATTTAAATATTTAATATTTTATTTAATTATTATATACAATAATTTTATTTACCTTAATATCATTTTTAAATAATTAATATAATTATTAAATGAGTTAATACCATTTTTAAATAATTAATGTAATTATTAAATGATTTTATTATAATTATTATTATTTAATTAAATTAAATAATAATTCAGAAATATATAAAAATATTAAAAATAAATTTTTATAATTAAAAATGAATTTTTAAATATATTTATGAATTATTAATAATTATTTATTATTTATTTATTATTTTATAATTTATTTAATTAATTTTTTTTTATTTTTATTAAAAATCCGTCGCTAAAGGGCTTTAGCGACGGTCTGCATGTGTTCATAGGTTTTTGGGTTTGGGTATGAATTTCGTCGCTAAAAGTGTTCTTCATTAAGAACACTTGGTCAATGTCCAACAGTGACTTTTGACCTCAAATTAATCTCAACTGGTTTGATGTTTGTGTTTGATTTTTGTTTGTTGTTAAACCTAGTATGGCAGAGTATAACGACATATCAAATTTCACTTCAAATTATATCATATCATGCTTTAAATTTGATGGTCAAACAATCGGGTTCAAACTGTTCTTGAGTTTCTGGGTAACCCAGAAACTCAGTCAGTCATAACGGTCAACGTGGTTTGACCATTAATAACTTTGATTCTGTGTTTGCTAAATGTGTTTTGATGATTCAAGATTGTAGTTTACATACCAAATAACATGTTGAAAACAATAAACAACATATTAAATATCATCTAGGCATGATCTGGGTTGATCAAAAGTCTTGTCAGACACTGTCAGAGTGTTCTTCATGTTTCTGGGTTACCCAGAAACAGTCTATCATGGTCGGTCAATGGGTTTTGACCAACCATATCTTCCTACTGTGAGATAATTTTGGACTTCTACCAATTGGATCTTAAAGCTAACATGGCATACTACTGATTCATGCTTTAAAACACATCAAACAAACATTTTAAGCCAATCAAAAGCTCTGACAAAGTAGCTTGTCAGACTGTTCTTGACTGCCAAGAACAGTTTGCTATTTTTGCTTGATTTTCATATCTAGATGTTATGTAAACGTGTTTTAACCGCCCAGATCACTTAATTACATGTTAATAAGTATTCCTAAACACTAAAACATAACATCAAATTCTAACTTAAAGATCTAGCAACAAATTAGTGTTTATGCACCTTTTTCTTCAAATTTTTGATCTCTGATATTTGCTACTGATCTTGTGATTGCAGAGGCTTGTTTAGGCTTTGATTATAAGTGTTTAGGTTTTAAAATTTCTTAGGTCTAATGGTCAGCCTCTCATTCTATTTATATCAACTTGAATTAGGGTTTCCTAAGCTTTATTTTCCATTTTTGCCCTCAAAATATCTAACCTAGTTACTTGTGCTGCTCAAGCCTGATCTTGTTCACCTACTTGAGCTAGATATTTATAAATATCTGATTTGATATTCTATCTTCTTTTGATTGGTTGAAAATTTTGATTTTTAATTTATTTACTTACTAATTAAACCTAGATTTTTACTAATCATGTTTATGATGTTAATTTAGGGTTAGTAATACCTTAATTAGGTTTATATATCATAATTAAGGTTTATCAATTCATAATTTAGTGTTATTAAACCAAATTAGGGTTTCAAATTAGGGTTTAGGGTTTTCAATCCTACAATTAGGGTTTTAATCTTTCGTTTAGGGTTTAGGGTTTAGGGTTCATTATTTAGAATCTAATTATATCAATTAAGATTCTTATACAATAATTAGGGTTTCGATTAGAAAATTCGGATAAATATTATCAATTAGGGTTTTCAAATTAGGGTTTTTATTTCAGTTTATTATCCTAACCCTAATTAACTTATTTTTGATTTTTATTAGTTAATATAATATTATATTAACTCTGAAGCACGACAAAGCACTTCGTCATTACCAAGTACGACACAACAGCTTACAAAAATAATTTGCCGAGACGCTTCTCGGTGAATTCGCCGGAAGCACGACAAATCATTTTGTCCGATTAAGCACGACACAGCTGTTTGGCGAAAAAATTTTATTTGACCTAATTATTTAATAAAATACACAATCACATACTACAAAGTCAGATCATGAAATTTCATTTATTAAACACATAATTTACATATACAGATCTTATTAGGGTTCGGAATATTACATTCACCCCCACTAATAAGAATTTCGTCCTCGAAATTACAGTACGGGTTATACAAATAAGTGTGGGTAACTATCTCGCATTTTACTCTCAAGCTCCCACGTAGCTTCCTCTATATTTTGATTCCTCCAAATAACTTTGACTGAAGGAATCACTTTATTTCGCAGATGTTGTTCTTTCCTCTCTACGATTTTGATAGGAACTTCTTCATAAGATAAATCTTTCTCAATCCGTATGGGTTCGTAGTCGATAACGTGTTTATAATCGGGTTTGTATGGTCGTAACACGGACACATGAAACACGTTATGGATATGTTCTAACTCAGGAGGCAAGGCTACCTCATAAGCTACTTCACCTATCTTTCTCAGTATTTGAAACGGTCCAATGAATCTTGGACTTAATTTCCCTTTCTTCCCAAATCGAATTTTGCCTTTCCACGGAGATACTTTTAAGAATACGTGACTATCGACTTCGAAATCTTGTAACTTTCTATGTTGATCAGCATATTTCTTTTGTCGATCCTGTGATGCTTGTAATCTTCCTCGTATAATTCGGATTACCTCAGCGGTTTGTTGCACTATTTCAGGTCCTAACATTTGTCGCTCTCCGACCTCATCCCAACATAAAGGTGTTCTACATTTTCTTCCATATAAGGCTTCAAATGGTGGCATTCCTATGCTGGCATGGTAGCTATTGTTGTACACAAATTCTACCAAAGGTAATTGATCTTCCCAACTTCCCTTGAAATCCATGATGCAAGAGTGCAACATGTCTTCCAATGTCTGGATGGTTCTCTCACTCTAACCGTCAGTTTGTGGATGGTATGTTGTACTTAGTCTCAACTGAGTTCCTAAATTTTTCTGGAGACTTGTCCAAAAATTCGAAGTAAATCGTGGATCTCGGTCTGATACTATAGAAACAGGGACTCCATGTCTAGAAATAATTTCTTTGATGTAAAGTTTGGCCAATTGGTCAAGACTGAAGCTAACTTTTATGGGTAGAAAATGAGCTGATTTGGTAAGACGATCTACAATTACCCAAATGGCATTGTGACCTTTTTGTGTATTAGGGAGACCAACTACGAAATCCATGGTAATATGCTCCCATTTCCACTCAGGAATTTCTAAGGGTTGTAATAATCCACTCGGCTTTTGATGTTCAACTTTAACCCTTTGACATGTTAAACATTTACTTACCCACTCTGCTATCTCTCTTTTCATGTTAGACCACCAAAAATGTTGGCTCAAGTCTTTATACATTTTTGTACTCCCTGGATGTACAACGAATTTAGAACTGTGGGCTTCATTCAGTATTTCGTCTTTTAATTCTTGTACTGAAGGTACCCAAATTCTATTTTCGTATATCAGTACTCCATCCTTATCCACTCTAAACTTAACATTCTTTGTATGAGTCATTTCTGCCTTATACTTCTGACATTCTGTATCAGTCTCCTGTAGTTCTTTGATTCTATCCAATAAAGTGGAACTACCCTCCATGACGAATAACTTCTCGGTAGAGTTAACTGAAACTCCCACCTTGATCTCAATTTTGTAAAACTCTTTTATCAATACTTCGTTATTGGTCATTACATTTAACTTCTCTTGGTTCTTCCGACTCAATGCATCTGCTACGACGTTGGCTTTTTCGGGATGATATAAAATTTCACAGTCGAAATCTTTTATCAACTCTAGCCATCTCCTCTGCCTCATGTTTACCTCCTTCTATGTGAAAATATATTTCATACTCTTATGATCTGTATATATTTCACATCTCTCCCCGTACAAATAATGCCTCCAAATTTTCAAGGCAAATACTACCGCGGCTAACTCAAGATCATGCGTAGGATACCTCTTCTCATAATCTTTGAGTTGTCTTGATGCATATGCAATCACCTTCCCATGTTGCATTAACACACATCCTAATCCCTTGTGTGATGCATCACTATAAACTACAAGGCCTCTTGTATCATCTGGTAAAGATAATACTGGTGCCATGCTTAACCGCTTCTTCAACTCTTGGAAGCTTTCTTCACATTTGTCTATCCAGACGTACTTTACCGTCTTTCGAGTCAAATTGGTTAGCGGGGTTGCTATCTTTAAAAAATCTTGTATAAATCGCCTGTAGTACCCTGCTAAACTGAGAAAACTTCTTACTTCTGTTGGAGTTGTTGGTTGTTCCCAATTCACAACCGCTTCTATCTTTGCTGGATCTACCGCTATTCCATTCTTGTCAATCACATGACCCAAGAATTGGACTCGTTCCAACCAGAATTCACATTTGGAAAACTTTGCATAAAGTTGTTCCTTGCGTAATATCTCCAATACGCTCCTTAAGTGTTCAACATGCTCCTCTTTTGTTCTCGAGTATACTAAAATATCATCGATGAACACTACGAGAAACTTGTCTAAGCATGGTTTAAACTCTCTGTTCATTAAGTCCATGAATACTGCCGGCGCATTTGTTAATCCAAAAGACATCACAAGAAACTCATAATGTCCGTAGCGTGTCCTAAACGCTGTCTTCGACACATCTTCTTTTCTTACCTTTAATTGATGATAACCTGATCGTAGGTCGATCTTCGAAAAGTGTTCGGCCCCTTTCAACTGGTCAAACAAATCATCAATTCATGGTAAAGGATATTTGTTCTTTATAGTTAACTTATTTAATTCTCTATAGTCGATGCATAACCTTAACATTCCATCCTTCTTCTTTACAAACAACACCGGTGCTCCCCAAGGTGAAACACTGGGTTGTATGTACTTTTTGTCTAAGAGTTCTTGTAGCCGCACAAGTAACTCTTTCAACTCCACAGGTGCCATTCTGTACGGTACTTTGGAAACTGATGTCGTACCCGGCGCTAGATCAATAACAAATTCGATATCTCTATCCGGAGGTAGACCTGGTAAATCATCTGGAAACACATCCGAAAATTCTCTAACTACAGGTATTTGCTCTAGTTTTACTCCTTCCTTTCGAGTATCTACTATGTATGCCAAATAACCTGTGCAACCCTTCCTAAGCAATCTCTCTGCTTGCATTACTGTCTGATAGTGAGATCGTTTAGGTGAACAACCACCGTTGAACACTACTTTTGACTCTGAAGCAGTCACTAGATTTACCCGCTTCCGCTGGCAGTCAATTATTGCATTATAATTTACCAGCCAATCCATTCCTAAGATTATATCAAATTCCCCTAGTTGTATAGGAATGAGGTTCACAAGAAACTTGTGTCCCTTAATCTCTACGGCACAATTCTTATATATGGTTTTGACGGGAATTATCTCATTATTTGCGATTTCCACATTAAAAGGTATGTCTAAATCTTCGCATTGCATTTTCAAGTTTTTAGCAAAGTTATTAGACACGAAAGAACAAGTAGCACCAGAGTCTAATAACACATATGCATTTAAATTGTCGATATGGATGGTACCTATTACCACGTCCGGTGCAACAATAGCATCCTTCATCGTCATATTAAACGTTCTAGCTGTTGGACGACCTGGACCTCCAGCTCCTGCTACTATCGGTTTGGTGTTATTGTTTGGGACTTGGTTTCCTCTCCCAGGTAGGTTTCTATTCCTCGGGCAATTTCTAGATACATGCCCAGTTGCACCACAAGTATAACAGGTAACATTCGGGTTACCCTGACGAGTATTATCATTACTCTTTTTGGGACAATTAGGGGAAAAATGTCCCTCTTGTCCACAATGGTAACAAGTAATCACTCTGTGGCGACATACTCCCGCATGATTACCACCTTATTATTACTGTTCTGGTTTCTATTATTGTTGTTATTGTTGTAATTATTACCCCTCCTCACAAAGTTTGTAGGAACAGTGGCATCCCACTTTCTTTTGTTATTATTAGTACCCCCTGTACTAACTTCTCCTTTAAACTTCCCCCCTTCATTCAAACTCCTTTTCTCTTTATGAAATTTTATCAAAGCTTCATTCTCATTTTCAGCAATAATAGCTTTTTTGAGAATTTCAGGAAAAGTTCTCACTTGGAACACTGACAACTTACTACGAATTTGGGGTTTCAATCCCTCTTCGTATCTCCTGGTCTTCCTTACCTCCGTATTGACCTGATGTGGGGCAAACCTAGCTAATTCATTGAACTTAGCCGTATACTGGTGATAGACTCCACGGCACGCTTGCGTGAGGTGGTCGTCGCCCGGATCGTTTCTAGCAAGTAAGTTTGATGGAACTTTTTCGAATCCTTAATCCCTCTCCTGAATATAGACGATAAACCTTGGAATAGTCGATCAAGCAATTTTGAATGCGTGATGGATGGAATACCAACAACACTTTGACCCTTGTTTAGATGGAAAACGATAATCTCCGTATGATTGTATGATGCGATAGAATAATGCCACACACAACTGTGATTTGTTGTATGATAAGTTAAATATGAATCTTAAAAGAAAAACTAGAAATAACCTAGGAATTCTTCAAAGAACCAAAAGTAGAGATTAATCTCATAAGAGAAATTTTATTAATCTGAATTGTATCTATTACATAAGCCATGTATTCTATTTATACTAATAGAATAAAACCCTAAAAAACCTTAAATACTAAAAGGAATAGAAATCCAATTGGAAATCAAATTCTACCTAACTAATTAATATGGAAAACAAATCATATCTAATAAATATCCTAATTACAATAGAAATCTAAAAGATATGTAAATCCCTAAAATAAAAGAAAGAAATCTGCCAAAATCGCGTGCCTCGAAAAACGTGCCAATAAAATTCGTCTGTTCTCGCCGGGGCGAGAAAATTTGAACTAGAGTTCTCGCCATGGCGAGAATGGCCAGAGAGGTCTTCGTCGGGGCGGCATAATTTCAGGTCGGGGCCAAAACGGACAGAGAGGTTCTCGCCGGGGCGAGAATTTAAGCCTTGGAAAGCTCGCCGGGGCGAGATCCCTTTTTTCCATCCCGAATAATTTTCTCCAATTCCTTCGCTCCGAGAAATCTAAATTCATCATGCTTGAACATCCACCATGTAAGAACTCTAATATTTCCATGAATTGAAATCTAACTTTGTCGATGATTAGACGATACAAACGAACATGACGAACACGAACTCGAACGCTTGACTTACATTGATTTGGTCTTACTACATAGGTTGTATCTAGCAATCCCAAATCACATGAATAATCCTCTCCTCGATGTTCATTGGAATTGAACTCCAATGTAAGCATCCTTGAGTAGATTCTAGCCCAATTACTTGAATTCGTTTGTTGAACCCACGAAGCTTGAGTTGAGTCGATGACGCTTGATGCGAGCCTGATCAGGATTGTATCATTCCCCTCCTCTTCAAAAGGATTTGTCCTCAAATCCAGCATCCACTCCTCTCGAGAAGGACTTGTCCACAAATCTGATCCTACACCAAAACAAACCAAGTCAGAAGCGTCAAACAAAACATAATCATAATTCTCACTAATCACATGAAATATATAAATAAAGTATGTAAGAATATGAAAATAATCAATAGAACTTCCAACTCCCTCAATACTCAAAATAGCAATATCAACAATGCAAGTAAAGTAATGAAAGTAATCATCAAAAACTCCAACTCCTGCAAGGAACATAGCAACATCTGACAACTCCGACGTATCGACATGAACAACTTGTAAACATCTCTTTCCAAGCAGTGATTGAATCAGCATAACACCCTGCAAGCTCCTCGTAACACAACTTGGAAACTCAAATTTTCGAACTCCTTTACGCACGATCTTGTCCACATCAATACGGTGTTCTCCGACACGTATTCCAGACACTTCCAAAGTATTAACTACACCAAAACAAACTAAATAAGCAACTAAAACTAACACGCAATCAAAATTTCTACCTAAGAAATCAAATGCATATATAGTAAAATAAAAGCAAATAAAACTATGAAAAGTCCTATATCCTCCTGGATCAAATATCAGCATGTAGAACCCTTCACACTTCATTAACTTCCATCCACGAATTCCCGGATCAAAAACTAACGTGATGATCTCGTGCATTCGCAAATACTCCCAATAACGAATTCCCGGATCAAAAGTAAACCTTATGATCTCGATCATTCGTACTAACTTCCATTCCAATGCACCCGGGTCAAATACCAAAATTTGAAATTCAACTCGTTGCATTCGCAAGTGTTCTTGAATTCCTGGATTAAACACAAAGCCAAACAAATCAACAAGTTCCTTTCGTTTAATCACAAAGAAATCAGATAATTCAAATTCACATGTAAAGTCTACTAGAATAAAATCCAAATAACTTCCCTTTAGACGTTCCATGCATTGTTCAAATGGATTTACCCAACGATCCATGCTTTTCTCCTCAATGAGTAAGAATCCATCTCGAATCTGCAAAACAAAATTAACCTTTCTCTTTCCATTGACATTATCAAATTCAAAACCAAATAATCGCATCAACGGAATCGAAAGATCACATCCAACACCATAAGACGAAAACTCAATAGCCTAACTATGATCACAATCAAACTCAACATATGCCAAAGAATTTTTCCAAGTGTCAACAAAAGTCAAAGTATCATCAACACAGATATTAGCAAATTTTTCCATGAAAGAATGTAACACATGATTTAACAGGAAAACCTTTAATGCATTAGCTAATCCCAATGACTTAACTAAACATGTATGTAAACCATATCTCCATCCAATTCGATGATAATCACTTTTCAATTCAATACCAAATGACAGTAATTCTTTCCCATTCAAGACAATATTCTCAAAATCATGCAATGATAACAACTCTAATGGAAAGACATTACCAAATAATAGCAACGCATGCAATGAAGATTTCTCTATTGAAGAATCATGATCACTACCATTATCAATTAACGACATGCCATGCAAAGATTGAACAAAATCTAATTCAACATGTGAATGAAAAACCCTAGAATGAGTTTCAATGCAAGTACATATGTTAAAAACGAGAATATCCACAATAATCATTAGAATAAATTCTACGAAGATATGCAATTTGACAATGAGAATTTACTAAATGATAGTAGGAATATTGACAACGAGAATATAACGCATGCTCATAAACCAACTCAACAAATATCAAATACCCTCCATAGTTTATGATAAAGACGATTTTACCCTCAAAATAGCCAAACATAAATTTATCCATGGAAGCATGCAAAACATGTTTTAAATAACTCATGAAAATGCTAGATGCATTAGTTAATCTAACAAAGATAACTATCCACCTATACAATCCACATGTTAACACAATTTTCCATTTATCACACTCTCTCATGCTAAATTGACTAGGCAATATCATCACATGGTCATCAACACATGTAGATAAAACATAAGTACTATGCAATTTATCAAGCATATTATCTAAGCAAAGAAAATAATATCGATACTTGTTTACCAATTCAAAATCAACGAACAAGCTTGACATTCTATCTTCCTTAGGTACTATGATCTCCTGAATAGCACATGCACTAATGCATTCATCCACGATACCCTCTTTGATGAAATTGGACTCCATCAACTCTCCAACCCGCCTAGGTAACTCCGTCGTCTCCTCGGGAATACTACAAGCTGGCTGATATGGAATGATGGCTCGGGGTATATCCTCAATCACCTATACAAGAAAAACAACAGAACTAGACAAATAAGAGTTAATCTTGTTAGTATTCAAAAGCGCCGTCTTGTACGAATGTACAGTCATTGGCTTTTCAAAATACAACTCACTTTTCAACTCACTCTCCTCTCTTTTTTCACTTTTACTCTCCATTGTTTCTTTCTCTCGTTTATTTTCACTCTCATTCTTTTTATTCTCTCGTTTCTTTTCATTCTCCTTTTCATACTTTTCTTTTTCACACTCAATCTTTTTTTCAATTTCTTTTTCACTTTCTTTTTGTCGTTCAAATTCACAGGTATTGTCTTTCTTTGAATCATGGACTTCATCTCGAACATCGGAACCTAACAACTCTCCTTGAACCGCATATTCTATTCCATCGTCCACCTCCCTCGGCTGATTTTGCTCCTTTTGTGCCTTAGAGATGTTTTGACACCGCTTCAAATGATCGTCCCTTATCTCATTATATGTTCTCACGATGTCCTCAATTGATACCGGTTCAATATACACCCTAGGAGTTTCTCTTCGCTGTCTCCACTGTAAATCTTCATGTCTACGACCCTTCTTTTCATTATCACAAGTTGAACGCCTTGAAGGTTGCTCTACATGTTTCGGAGATGCATGTTCATTCCTCCTACTAGGTTGTTCGGGAGCATACCGCTTTCTCATCACGGTTTTCATCTCTTCCCACGTCTCGATCGGACGCTCTCCATACCTTTTTCTGCTACGCACAAATTCAGCCCACCATGTAGCTACATAATCAGAAAAATCTTGAACTGCAAGTTTGAACTTCTTGTACTCGGAATAGTTATGATAGCCAAACTCTCGTTCCTTCCTTTCCTCCCAACTCAAATAAGCTTCAGGATCGCGCCTTCCTTGAAAAGATCTCTTTTTCCACTCAAAATTATTTTCACAATTATATCCATACATGATTGCTGCAAAACAAAGCTTAGTAGATAAAGAAAGATTTCCTCACACACTCCCTTACGTGTTTCGCTCAAACAATGTATCATACAACTATGAAAACACTCATGTATCGCACAAATCGGTTTTTTACCCTCAATGGATCTCACACTCTTGCCTTTTACCACTCAAATTCCCTCTTATAGGTTCTTTTTGAATTCACCAAATAAATATCTCAGTTCTTCTAATCAATTCAATAAGAACTTATCACAAAATAAAATATAGCAAGTGTGACGTACGATAACCACCAAAATTTTACGATCACCAATTAAAATCCTCTTGAGTGAAACCCTAATATCTTCAAATTTCACAAATTCCAACAATAGAGCCAATGATAGCTTTTTCAATATAATCCCACTATTCACGAAACTTATGAATCCCAAGCAATCGCAATAATAATAATTTTTCCCAACAATATCAATCAAACGAAATAACTGAAAGATTTTTTTTTATATACTCTTTTTTTTTACTCTTCAACAAGTAAAATAAAGGATAAGTAACCTACTAGAAAACGTAGCTCTGATACCAAATGATAGACTCCGTGGCACGCTTGCGTGAGGTGGTCGTCGCCCGGATCGTTTCTAGCAAGTAAGTTTGATGGAACTTTTTCGAATCCTTAATCCTTCGCCTGAATATAGACGATAAACCTTGGAATAGTCGATCAAGCAATTTTGAATGCGTGATAGATGGAACACCAACAACATTTTGACCCTCGTTTAGATGGAAAACGATAATCTCCATATGATTGTATGATGCGATAGAATAATGCCACACACAACTGTGATTTGTTGTATGATAAGTTAAATATGAATCTTAAAAGAAAAACTAGAAATAACCTAGGAATTCTTCAAAGAACCAAAAGTAGAGAATAATCTCACAAGAGAAATTTTATTAATCTGAATTGTATCTATTACATAAGCCATGTATTCTATTTATACTAATAGAATAAAACCCTAAAAAACCCTAAATCCTAAAAGGAATAGAAATCCAATTGGAAATCAAATTCTACCTAACTAATTAATATGGAAAACAAATCACATCTAATAAATATCCTAATTACAATAGAAATCTAAAAGATATGTAAATCCCTAAAATAAAAGAAAGAAATCTGCCAAAATCGCGTGCCTCGAAAAACGCGCCAATAAAATTCACCTGTTCTCGCCGGGGCGAGAAAATTTGAACTAGAGTTCTCGCCGGGGCGAGAATGGCCAGAGAGGTCTTTGCTGGGGCGGCATAATTTCAGACCGGGGCCAAAACGGACAGAGAGGTTCTCGCCGGGGCGAGAATTTAAGCCTTGGAAAGCTCGCCGGGGCGAGATCCCTATTTTCCATCCCGAATAATTTTCTCCAATTCCTTCGCTCCGAGAAATCTAAACTCATCATGCTTGAACATCCACCATGTAAGAACTCTAATATTTCCATGAATTAAAATCTAACTTTGTCGATGATTAGACGATACAAACGAACATGACGAACACGAACTCGAACGCTTGACTTACATTGATTTGGTCTTACTAAATAGGTTGTATCTAGCAATTCCAAATCACATGAATGATCTTCTCCTCGATGTTCATTGGAATTGAACTTCAATGTAAGCATCCTTGAGTAGATTCTAGCCCAATTACTTGAATTCGTTTGTTGAACCCATGAAGCTTGAGTTGAGTCAATGACGCTTGATGCTAGCCTGATCAGGATTGTATCAACTGGGATATAGTAAGCTCCCCTTGTTTCAATTCTAGGAATCGTACCTCCATACGATCCTGCATCGATTGGGGAAAGTAATTTTCGAAAAATAGTTCCTTAAATCTAGTCCAAGGAATTATACCCTCACCCGCACAAATTTTAGTATTTTCCCACCAATGGTTCGCCTCACCTTTGAGGAAAAAAGTGGCAAAGACCGTCTTTTGATCTTCGCCGACATTAGTTACCACAAAAACCTTCTCTATTTCGGTAACCCAAGTTTGTGCCTCAATAGGTTCTGCGGTTCCCTTAAATTCAGGAGGTCCTACCAGTTTAAAGTCTTTGAACATATTACTCTGTGGATTAACTATAGTAGGTTGATGTGGTGGATAATTTTGTAGAGCTCCTAAGAGTATATCTACCAATTGTTGTGTGGGGTTTGTTTCGGTAGGCTCATTTCTAGCTTGGGTTCTCCTTCCTGATGCCATGACTCTAAAATAAAGAAAAAAATGTATAAATACAAGGATATGTTACACATAGAACTAACACTTTAATTGTACAAACGCAATTTGTATATAACATGCAAAATGAATACATATTCGACTAGTGGTTTATACTACCACTAGTTAATACAAAGAACTCACTATTTTACAACCTCAAAATTTGTATATTACAAACTACGAAACGTAAACTAAGTACTATACTAATCTAATCAATCACGTACTCCCTTATAAGCATCCCGTATCATATAACCCACTACCGCTCTATCGATTATATAATCATCCTTATCCTCCTCCACAAGATACCTAAACACCCTTCGTTCTAGGCCCTCAAATGCAGTCCTACACTTCTTGTCAGCTCTGTACACCTGCATTTGTGCATCCTGCTTCTCCTTCTGGGTGTTCTAAAGAAGGGTCCTTAGACGACGAGTCGTATCTCTCTCATTCTCAAGTAAACCTGCAGCGATGCTTGTCCGAGAGTTAGCAGCCTCTAACTCTTCCGTTGACTGCTTAACTAATCCAATAACTATCTCTTCGTGTCTGTCGACACGCATCATCTGCCCCGCTCCGATTACCTCATCGGGTTCTGGATCTATCAGCTGTCCGTCTATAGGGTAATTAGCATCCTTAGCCTCTAATATTTCTTGGTCATGTAGGAGTTCTTCCTCCTCTGGATCCTCCTCTTCTAAATCTAGCTCAGGGGTAGCCGGCTCATAATCAGGCACCTCATCGGGCTCACTGTCTGATAACCATCCTACCATGTGTTGATCTACTCCTGCCATCCTACAAAAGAATTTTAATTTGTTTAGTATTATGGGGAGACAAATTTACACACAAGATAAAGCTTTTAAGATTATTTTATGTATGATTAAGTATTTTACGGACTCAAAGACTATATCCTAAGGTATTTCGTAACTACCTTAGAGCTATAATCTACAGCTCTGATACCAACCTGTGACGCCCCCAAATCTCTACACTCCCCTGTAGCAGATCTGGTGCTCACGTGAAACTATACAACTATAAATATTCAATAAAATATGACTTCTATCTATCCAAGGTTCACAGTATCCCATAACAGGTTCTAGTTCCGGCCAGAACGTTGTCTGTGTTTGGAAACCCTCACTTGGATGTATAGATTCATATCTAATGAATACCTCTTTCATATTTATATTCCCTATCTATCTGACATTCACAGTATTAATGATAAGATTGTTATAGAACTGAGGGGCGCATTCCGGTAAAGATGGCACATTACCGGCGCTCATTAAGTGTAACCCTAGAGCTTATAGGACTTTCAACATCATTTAAATACCCTCATTCAGATGTATAGTTCGTATAGATACTGTATCTAACTTAGTACAGCTATGCTAAATAAAATAAAGATCAGAGTACACCGCAATTGATGAAATAAAGGATCATAATATATTACATATCATTTGTTTCAATTACATTGTTCTTAGTACTAAGTTATTCCAACAAAAGCCTTTAAAAGACTTAGATTATTCAAAAGCAGTTAATAAAACTAGTAAGCATGCCCTTTTCCTTTATCTGTCCCAGAAGTGCTAGGAATATCATTTAAAGCTGCAAAAGAAGATATGCGCAAGAATGAGCTACAAATGCTCAGCAAGTTCATTTGAAAATGTAAACACGGTGTGTTTGATTTGAAAGATGTCAGGTAATGTATAATTGATACTGAGCGTTCTATACCGGAACCATATATTTCAATTTGTTCTGTCAATCTTCAATGACTTAGAACCTCTTTGAGTTCGGATATCTGGTAGGTGATCAGCCTCACCAATATCCTAGGAGTATGCATATCATCCTACCACATTTTTGGTCAATTTAAGTTATTTGTCAATATTGGTCAATTCATTTAATTGCCAATTTAAACTTTATTTGAAGGTTTGTCGGACCACCTTCCATCCACAGTGTCCCTTTTACTCAGTATAGATGTCATACCAAAACAATTTGGCTTGACACAATAAATTTAAGCTCAAACAATCAATAAATGATTTCATTTCTTAAGTTATGCTGAACAAGTAGCAATAACTTCACAATAATTGATAGCAAGACATAAATGAATTGCTTAATATAAGTTGAGAAAAGTTAGGACACTTGCCTTAGCGTAGTTCGTTTTTATTTAAGACAGTTGGTCAACGTACGTAGTCTATGTATACCAATAATAAGCGTTAGCACGTATATAAACATATATTACGCTAATTTAGGCAAGTTTTATTAAGGTTCGACGTCGATTCGGTATCTCAGTCGCGTCCTTAATCAATTAAACACATAGGTTGTTCGATAAAACTCCATTTGGAAGCTTAATTATTAGTATAAATAATTTATTTATTATTTATAACATTTTTAGAAGCTTGGTATTATTTTTAAATAATTTTCAGAAGCTTGGAAGTATTTTTAAATAATTTTACAAGCTTAGGAATATTTTTAAATGATTTAATTATCATTTAGAATATTTTTAAAACATTTAATATGTTATTTAAATGATTTATTTATCATTTAGATGAAAGTAGTATGCACACAAGCCAATCATATTTGATATGATGTAGCATATATACTTTGTAATCTTAATCATTTATTAATAAAAGAATTGATTTTCTTAAAAGGCATTTTATATTATCTACATGGTGCTGTTATATTAAATGTGATAAACCCATATTTAGAATCATGATGGTGATCATGCTAATGAGGTCTAAATTCTAGATAGCTCACAAACTAAAATTGTTCCTAATCGTTGGATTACTAAATTGGGGATTAGTGAATCCGGATAGATTAGTACATACGTTGCTTGCTCTTAGGAAGAGGATGGTTGATCTCATAATCATCTATGTGGAGACACTAAAACAAGTATGTAGGTGCTTATTAGAGAATAAGTTCACTGAACGTGGCTCGCTAAGGAATACCTAATGGAGTTTTACTCGCCTGTCAATAGGAATTCCTCTAGTGATAATAGTACAAGTGATCCTTGGACTTGAGATCATCATAGTATCTTGTGTATGATGAGTTATACTTTGACATGTCCCTTAAGACCTTTGGGGTATATCAAAGGGTATGATTGGGTATAATAAGTTGTACATGGAGATAGGTGAATGATCAACAAAGAATCTACCACGTCTAGTAAAAGATGTGAATGTCCTATGTGATTCGATAAATGACAACTCAGTAGTCCTTGGCCAAGGAAGAATGAAATTAGAAAGGAGTTTCTAATTTGCATTAATCAGAGTTGTGCATTTGGGAATCGAAATACATATAATTAAATAAAATAAGACTTGACAGTAAATCCATGTCTTATATTTAATTGGGACATTGTATGGTAGAAGGATTGAATTATACGGTAACTATTTACTCAAAGGTTCTTTTGTGATTGATGTTGAAATCTATATTATCTGAAAAGTCGTTGATCGCTAAGGGGGCTTACCCTTATTGTAGAATAAATATTATTTATTTAAATGAATTAAATAGTTTAATTTATTTATTTAAATAAAATTAGAATTGTTCTAATTGATTTATTCACAACCGGTTTAATATGGAGAACCTAAAGGGTCACACCGCAAAAGAAAAATATTTATTTAAGAAGTAAATGGCATAATTGTAATAATAAGTTAAGTGTATTTAATTTAATCTATGGGGATAGAATAAATTAAATAGCTTAATATTTATTATTTAATATTTTGGAAATATTAAATATAAATTAATAAGAGGAGTCTTATTATTATTATTACTATTACTATTATTTAATTCCTAATAGGGATTGAGAATTAATTAATAGAAGTACTATCCCATGAATTCCTAATTGGATTAGGAACATAATTAATTAAAAGAGTTTAATTATAATAGAAACCCTAATCCTAAATAGTTTAGGGAAGGGTTATTCCTACATCTATAAATAAGAGGAGTCTTATCATAGATTGGGGTTACACACTCTTGCATTAGATTGTGGAGAGTACTAGCAATTTCTATAGAGATAGAAACTAGGGTTTTGCCAATACCCAACTTCTTGAATACTTATTCTTCCTTGGTGGATCACCTCTAGAGGCCAAACACTTGGGTGACTAACGTTAATCAAAGGAAGGAATCTCATCCGTGAAATTCAAGGAGAACACGAAAGACTAGGAGTTGAACTTGTACCCGAGGAAGCTTTGTTCTACGAGGGTATAATTCTTATTCTCTTTCTCTTTTGTTTATATCATTAATTGAGCACATTGATCGATCACGGTGATGGTTTGTATAAAATTTTAAAATCCGTTTTAATCGCGCTTCCGCTCTATTTATGTAATTTGATTGCATGCTCACGTTATATACAAACCTAACAGTGGTATCAGAGCCTAATCTTGTGCTAATTATCGATTTTGATGATTCCATATGTGTATGATATGCAATTGGATCGAAATTTTTGGGCAGAATCAATTTTTCTGGATCAGCGACGCGGCGCAGCTGCGCCGGTTCCAGTTCATTCTGGAGCGCAGCTGCGCTGTTTCCCAGTTCATTCTAGGCGCAGCTGCGCCGGCTAGCAGAATCCGAATTTTTTTTCCTTCAATTAAAATAAATGGTTTATTTAATTGATATAAGTTTAAAATAAAGATGTTTATTTTATCTGAAATAGGATTTCAGATTGCTAAAATTAAAAGAGTTTAATTTGGATTTGGGTTTTGATTAAAATAAAAGAGTTTATTTTGTTTCAAAACTAAATATTAGCAAAACTTTTGCCCATTAATTGATATCAATGCATATATGGAATGGTTTTATTATTCATGGGATGAATGTTATTTATTGATACATATAGAGATATGTATGATAATAAATAGGGATTGATTATGGAATATTGACCAATGTGTGATTGAATATATTTTAGTGGACGCTTGAATGTATGGGTTTTTATAAATGGGGTCTGCGTAGCTCGTCTTCTCTAATTTTTCTTAATGTAAATTCTATCTCCCTCTTATATACTTCCCCTTAACTGCTGATCAAGGTTTCTATTTATTATAAATAGTTTTTGTAATAGGACTAGTTAGAATTAATTTTGAAGAATTGGAGACAAAGAAGCAAGGAGCGCTTGAAGACCCGTTTGTATTGGAGCCCGGGTTTAAATGTAATATTTATATTTAAATTTATTCTTGCACCCTAGGTTTAACCTTTTGGTTCACTTGGTGGCTCTAGTGAACCAAACTAGAATAAAAGTTCATAATCAATCCGGGTAGAATATAGTATTCTATATGTGCATGCTTACTATATATATATATATATTATATATTATCTAACATGCTTCGCATGTAAAATAATATGACGCGTATTTTATATATATATATGTGCATGCACACTAAACAAGATGAGACTAATAATAATTACAAACCCCTCAAAGAAATTATATTAAGTCCTAAGCGTTCAAAGATATTGGGAATATCGAACGTCGCCTTCTAGCATGATAAAACAATAGAGTATTAAATATTTAATATGAGTTTGTTGTGCACACACAAGGCGAGTATTAAATATTTAAGATGTTGTTTTATCACATTTGATGCTTATTAAGGAAGTGAACATTACTGCTTTGTTGTGCACACACAAGGGCGGTCTCTTTCTCTTCACATATATGGAAGTGCTAGGTTGGACTTAACTTAGATTATTTTAGTTCGGATGTGCACACACTTAACCATTATAATCTAAGAGGCAAAATACAAGGAATTACATAGTGATGTAATTGACAATAGTTGTCTACCTATTTATTTATATATAGTTTGTTGTGCATATACAAGGCTATATACATTTGAAATGGGGTCCTTAATCTCTCTAGCAAATCTTTAATTAGATTTGCCGAACTATATAATGAGGGTAATATAGTTTGATGAAAATAGTGAGAGATACCAATTTAAATAAAGACCTAATTTATTTTGGTAATTAATTAAATGAATGAATGCTAAAATGTTGTCTATTTTCACATGCAGAATTTAAAAAATGTCAAACTCACTATCACTGCGTAGCATACTTGATGCTAACAAATTGACCGGACCGAATTACACGGACTGGTTAAGGAATCTGAGAATTGTTCTCACTGCTGAAAAGATTTCTTATGTCCTAAATTCGCCAGTCCCTGCAAGTGTTATAGAAACAGCCTCTGAGGAAGAGATTGCTACTTTCAGAAAGTGGTAAGATGATGCAATCTTGGCTCAATGCATCATGCTCACATCCATGAGTAACGAGCTTCAGCGTCAGCATGAAACTATGGATGCTCCTACTATATTGTTGCACCTCAAAGAGTTGTATGGTGAGCAAAGTAGGACTGCTAGATATCAGATATCTAAGGAGCTCTTCCGATCTCGTATGACCGAGGGCACTGCTATTGAGACTCATGTCCTTAAGATGATCAATCTGATTGAACAACTTGGACAGCTTGGGTTCGTGATGGATCGGGAGTTAAGTCAAGATTTGATCTTGCAGTCACTCCCGAACACCTTCTCACAATTTGTTGTGAATTTTCACATGAATAAGTTGGACGTCAGCTTGCCTGAATTACTTAACATGTTGAAAACTGCTGAAGGTCACTTCTCATCCAACAAGAACCAAGTCTTACTAGTGGATGATTCTTCCAAGAAAAGGAAGAGGCCCAAGGTATCTTCTGAAAAGAAGAAAAACAAGAAGGCTAAGGGAAAGGCGAAGAGAAAGGATAAAAAGAAACCTGATCCAGATAGCAAAGGAATTTGCTACCATTGCAATAAGCCAGGACACTGGAAGAGGAACTGCAAGGAGTATCTTGCGGACCAGAAGAAGCTTGGAGAAGCTTCGACTTCCGATCTAGGTTTGTTCATGATTGAAATTAATTTTTCTGAAAGTCAAAATTCTACTTGGGTATTGGATACCGGCTGTAGTTCTCATATATGTAATAATATGCAAGGACTAAGCAGAAGTAGAAATCTGAACAAGGATGAAGTCGTCCTACGAGTGGGAAATGGAGCAAAGGTTGCTGCATTAGCTGTAGGAACTTATCGTTTAGCACTGCCTATGGGCAAGTTCATTAGTTTAAATAATTGTTATTATATTCCGACACTCATTAGAAACATTATTTCAATTTCTGTATTGAATATGGATGGTTTTGATATTATAATAAAGAACAATAGTTATTCTATTTATAATAAAAATGTTTTATATGGTGTTGGTAATTTACTGAATGGACTTTACATACTTGACTTGCATGAAAATATACTTCAAATTGAACAAACTAAGAAAAGAAAAGGAGATGATGTTAATTATACCTTTATGTGGCACTGTAGACTCGGTCATATCAATGAAACAAGATTATCCAAGTTGCATAAAGATGGGCTTTTAGAGCTATCTGATTATGAATCATATCCAACTTGTGAATCTTGTCTCATGGGTAAGATGACTAAATCACCTTTTAGTGGAAAAGGAGAAAGAGTTACAGAGTTGTTAGCGTTGGTACACACAGATGTATGTGGACCTATGACAACGAATGCACGAGGAGGGTATTCTTATTTTATTACTTTCACTGATGATCATTCTAGATTTGGATATGTGTATTTAATGAAATACAAATCTGAATCGTTTGAAAAGTTCAAAGAATTCAGAAGTGAAGTAGAGAAGCAAACTGGTAAGAGTATTAAAATTCTTCGATCGGATCGAGGAGGGGAATAATTGACCAATGAGTTTCTCAATTGTTTCAAATAAAATGGTATAATCTCACAATGGACTCCACCAGGGACGCCACAGTTAAATGGTGTATCTGAAAGGAGAAATCGAACATTGTTGGACATGGTTCGTTCCATGATGAGTTTTACCGACCTTCCAGTATCCTTCTGGGGTTATGCCCTAGAATCGGCTGCATACTTACTTAACAAGGTACCTACCAAATCCGTCCCAAATATAATACGATGAATCTAACCGTTTATGCACTAAATGATTGTGTAGGGTTATTTTAACAAGTTTGAGTTTAGTGTTTATTATCCTAAACACCAAGGCAAGTCTTCTAACTCTTATTTGATTATATGCAAGTTCTAATCCTTTATGTGTTATTGTGCAAGTCTTTTCTAAACCTTGCTTATATTGTTATGTGTAATTGTTATTATGTGCAATTGTGATTATGTGCAACTGTTATAAGTTGTTTATATGATTAACTGTTGAATGTTAATTGATTATGAAATGAAATATCTATCAAGTCTAAACATGTTAAAGTTATATGAAAGCATAAACTGTTTATGTGATATTAATTAGACTTGCTGAGCCGTCGTGCTCATTCTTGCGAATAAAACTTTATTTACAGTTAAGAAGAACGTTAAGAAGATCATGGAACATAAAAGAGGAAAGCATAGGCTAGTTTTCATGATTATTTAATTGTTTATAGTCATAATGACTTTTGTAATACGAACAAACAAACATGTAACCGAATATTATATCAATATTTTCAGTTTATTGTTATCGAACGTTGTTATGTCTTTAAATTTGATATAACTTAGAATTATTAAAGAACTATAAATCTGAGTGAGGGTATTGGTAATATGGACTGATCATGTTATGCCGATACTCTGAAATTCAGATAGATGGTAAAACATTAATACAAGGTTGATAAATAACTACAAGTCTGAATGAGGATATTATATAACATTCTTAGTTCTGTACGTACAGAGATTTAGCACCGATGAAGAAACCAAATTCATCGCAAGGTTCCTCTGTCCCAAGAGCAAGTTTGTTATTAATATTGTGAATGTTAGATAAATAGGGAATATCGACATAAAGAAATATCTTTGTATATTGATACTTGTAGTACGAATGAGACCGTTACAAGTGGACGTATAGAAGGTTCAAACCTTAAGGTTAAAAATTAACCGTTGGATATGATGTTATCTAGGTAAACGGTTATAAACTACAAGTTGATACTTGTAGCAAGGAAGGATAGAGAATAAGTTAAGATCCAGGGAACGAATAAGAGAAATTTTTATAAGCGGTGTCTTTATTAGACCCGTCCAACCAATACGATTATGGGATCATTGGTTAAGTGACGATAGAAGTACAAGCTAACGTCGAACCCGAATTCGGGGGCGTTACAGTTGGTATCAAGTGAGGGTATTGAATGATATTGTAATATTATCAATTTTCTGCATTATACTCTGATTATTAGAAATCAAGATTTCTATATACGATTCAAATCAATTGTATTACGAGTTTTTATAGAAACTTATCGTGTACATTACCTTTAAGTTAATGAATGTTTTGAATAAGGTTATACAAGTCAGCACGAAGTCCGACCTAGTTAAAAGAAGCTAGCAGGTGGATTTTCGGGGCGTGACAGTACTGAAGATACCTGAGAGGTATGGATTCATCATAGAGGATGATGATGAGGTACGCATCATAGATGATGATGATCCATTGACTTACGAAGAGGCTATGAGTAGTGAAGACTCCATGTATGAAAACCAAGTATGGACTTTGGTTTCACCACCTGAGGGCATTAAGCCTATTGGGTGTAAATGGGTCTTTAAGAGAAAGACTGGAGCGGACGGCAAGGTAGAGACCTATAAGGCCCGACTGGTTGCAAAAGGTTTCAAACAAAGACAAGGAGTTGACTATGATGAAACCTTCTCACCAGTAGCTATGCTCAAGTCCATTCGGATTTTGCTTGCAATTGCAGCTTATTATGACTACGAGATCTGACAAATGGACGTGAAAACAGCCTTCCTCAATGGAGAGCTTGAGGAAAATGTATATATGATACAGCCAGAGGGTTTTGTTTCAACGGTTGGAATAAACCAAGTCTGTAAGCTACAACGATCCATTTATGGATTGAAGCAAGCTTCTCGTAGATGGAACATCCGTTTTGATGAGATAATCAAAAGGTTTGATTTTATCAAAAATGAGGATGAACCATGTGTGTACAAGAAGGTAAATGAGGATGAACCATGTTTCGGCGCCGCTCATAAGGCTAAAATGGGCGCTGCAGCGCCGAACACGTGCCAGGCGCAGACATGTCTGAGTAGACTGTTTTGACGTCCTGTAGTAAAATGGGCATAAGTTTATCATACGAACTCGGATTGAGGTGATTCAAGATAATTCAAAAAGAGTAAGAGTATACCTACAACTTTCGTTCTTTAAGTTTTTCAATTTGAGGTCTATATCATGGCCTAAATTGGCCATTTATAGGACTGACGTATAATTGGAGGCAATCAGAAAGTGTCGGGCAAGCGCGTAAGCACATATAATGCTCCCGACAATGTAAAGTGATGTTCTAAGTTTTAAAACAGATTATTATGATTTATTTTTTTATTTTTATTTGTTTTGCTAAATTAAAATATGTATTAAAAAAAAGAGGTACAAAAGAAAAGGGGCAGACCCCTAAATAAGTATAGCACTTCCATCAGAAGACATGCCCAATGATGGAAACTATACTAAAGCATTCAAAACCAAATGACCATAACAGTGTCTAACAGCTAACTTCCTAAACCAAAATATACTATGAAGTTTACACTTTATAATATGAACAATTTCACGCCCTAGACAGTCTGGAGATTTTGAGGATTCGGCATGCAATCTTGAGTTCCTTTCTCTCCATAAGTAATGAACTACTACAAAAATTCCCAAGGATAGAATTAGCCTCTTAAATTTGGAGTGCCTTGGCATGTTAACAAAAGCAATGATAGGAGCCCAATCACGCTGAAAACCCATCCAGCCACAATATCTCATAACATAATAGAGCACCCGAAAAGCGAAATTACAACGAAAAAAGAGATGAGAGAAACTTTCAGGCTGTGTGCAAAACTGACAGGAAGCCTCAGTGTCAATACCATACCGGAGAAGCACATCCTTTGTCCTGAAGCCTTTGTGGAAAGCCAACCATAAGCTTCATGAAAATCTAGGAATAGAGAATTTGTGCCATACCAAACCCCCCCCCCAGTCCACTTCCTGCCCTCTCCGTCTAATAGATTTCCAAATGATTCCGACAAAGACCTCGGAAGAGGAATCCCAAAGCAAAAGATCATGTTTAGATAAATTATAGGCCCTGGAATAATCAAAAGTTGCTCGGAAGTTAAAAACAGATGTGTGATTTGAAGTTGGAAGATTCCAGCCCATACTCCCCAATATGGCCGCAACAGATGCATTGGGCCCTAGTCCAGAATTGGTAACAAAGAAATCCCTAGCAGACTGGGCAATCGAGTTATGATTGATCCATGGGTCAAACCACAAACTAGTGAGAGAGCCATCACCAATACTGTAATTAATATGCCCCATAGCAGTTCGCCTAAGCTTCAAAACTTTTTTCCAAATCCATGAGCAGTCGGATGGAATAGGGATACACCAGAAATTTTTATCCTTAAGAACAGTATTTTTAATCCATTTGGCCCAAAGAGAGGTAGAATGAGGATTTGCAACATTCCATACATGAAGTAAAATTGCAGCAGTGTTCCACTCATCCAGCTGTTTAATGTTTAACCCACCTTCCGCAAAAGGCAGGGCCAGTTTTTTTTTTGCTAAATTTGTTTGTATATTAAAAAAGCAAAAACTAAGGATATTACAATGAAGATCAGAACATAGACCTCTTCTCCCGAGAGGGCTAAAACACATAGAAAAGACTAGGAAACCAATGCCTAACCTAAATAAATGCAGGGCCAGTTTATCCCAAGCCATTTTAGCACCATGAGATTGAAAGGAGCCTTTCCATACAAACCGAAGCATAACAGATTTAATGGACTTGAGAACCGAAGAAGGCAATATGAAGAAAGAAGACCAGTAAGCCTGTATTGCAAAAAGAACTGAATGAACCAACTGAATCCTACCCGAAAAGGAGAGCATTTTAGTTTGCCATGAGGAGATTCTTGAGGTAATCCTGTCAATTAGAGGTCTGTAGTGCGCGAGAGAGAGCTTCGAGGAGATAAGAGGAACCCCCAAAAATTTTGCAAGAGTATAACCACGAGGGAAATTAAGCATACCCAGAATTCTGCTAGTCTCAACCGAGTCAACATTAGCAAGGTAACATTGGCTCTTTGAAGGATTAGGAGATAGCCCAGATAGTTCTGAAAAGATATTAAGACTCGACGCAAGAGTAGAAACAGAGGAGAGATCACCATAACAGAACAACATAAGATCATCCGTGAAGGACAGGCTGGTGATATGGGAATTAGCAGTTCTCCAATGGAATTTAAAGGGAAGTCGTTTAATCCTGTCCTCAACGAGCAGGGTCAGAAATTCCATAACAATGACAAACAAATAAGGGGAGAGGGGATCCCCCTGGCGAAGACCTTTAGCTCCCTTAAAATAGCCGCACAAAGCACCATTCACTTTGACGGAAAATCTGGAAGAAGATACACAAGCTTTTATCCAGTAGACAAATTTAGGGGGAAATTTCAGCTGATACAAGACATCAAAAAGAAAATCCCATCTCACTAAATCAAAGGCCTTTTTAATATCAATCTTTAGAGTGCAGCGGGGGGGGGGGCAGAGCTTCAGTGATAGTTGCGGAGCAGCTCTTGAGCCAAAAGGATATTATCCCCAATTCTCCTACCCGGGACAAAAGCAGCTTGAGTTGGGGATATGATAGAAGGGAGTATGCTCTTCAATCTGTTAGTAATGACTTTGGAAATACACTTATAAGTTGTATTACATCAAGATATTGGTCGGACATCCCCCATGGATGTAGGGTTCTGAACCTTAGGGATAAGGGCAATGGCCGTAGCGTTAGTCGCTTTGAGGAGACAACCTCGTCTAAAGAAAGATTTCATTGCAGCTAAAAAATCCTGCCCCACAATGCCCCAGTTAAGGATGAAGAAGTTCACGTTGAAACCATCAGGCCCTGGACTCTTGTTCTTCTTCATAGACTTCAGAACATCCCAAATTTTAGCATCAATCACCTCCCTTTCCAATATCTGGGCTTGGGAAGAGTTAAGAGTTCTGGAAAAAACATGATTCCATTCCCGAATCCCAGGGTACGCAGAGGAATGAGGGGATCCCAAAAGCTTTGTATAATAATCCACAACAACTTTTTGGACTTGATCATGGCCATGGACCATGTCGCCATTTTCGTCTTCAATATCAAAGATTTTATTAACATTCCATCTACTTTTAAGCATGCTATGAAAGAATCCAGAATTGGAATCACCCTCCTTAAGCCAAAGCACCCTAGATTTCTGCTTCAAAAAAACCTTTTCTCTACCCAAAGCATCCCATAGGTTATTAGAGAGTTCCCTTTGTTTCTGTAGAAGACCCCTATCACCAGGCATGACAGTTAATTCACTTTGAATCTGATGAAGCTGCTGTCTAGCCTGAACCACATTTTCATGAACATTACCTGCATTAGTATTAGGATCGCAAATAGTTTTCTTAGCTCTTCGAAGCTTCTCGGCCAGAACATAAATTGGGTCCCCAACAATATTACAATCCCAAACCGAGCTAAGAGAGCTTGCGAATCCATCCAAATTCTACATGAAGTTAAAGAATTGAAAGGGCTTAGGACTCTTTGGCAGAATCAGTCCAGAGAGGAGAATCGTAGGGCAGTGATCCGATAAGCCCATTGGGCCAAAAAAAACAGACGAATCCCTAAGCAGAGCAAGCCAAAAATCATTTACCAGTACCCTATCCAGCTTCTTATATATGGCAGCCATCTTGAGAATTCCACCATGTAAGAGAAGCTCCTGAAGCCCTTAAGTCCTCCACCGAGATGTTCCCTAAACATTATTTAAAGTCATCATTACCAATATCCCATCAAAAAGATCCTCCCATAACCTCATTTTCATGAGTAACTTCATTAAAATTCCCAAGAATAGCCCAAGGGTCCCTCATAGAGGAAGAGATTTGGCATAGATCAGCCCACAAGCTTCTCCTATCGACCGGGGTGTGGAGAGCATAAATGATGGAGACAAAAAAGGAAGTACTCAAAACAACAGACTTAATAGAGCAGTGAATGATTTGAGCAGATTTGAAAAGAATATTAACCTCCCAAACAATAAGATCCCATCCTACCCAAATTCTGCCATTATAGTGAAACTCGTAATTAAAGTCCCAACTCCACTTTCTATGAATCCTAGAGGAGACATATTTGGCTTTATGCTCTTTAACCCTAGTCTCAATAAGGCCCACAAAAGAGATTCTGTTAGACACCAAAAAATCATTAACCGTCAACTGTTTGGCTCTTTTATTCATACCTCTAATATTATAGGAACAAAAATTAACCATAGGAGAGGGAATATTAGGCTGGGGATTTCCTCCCCCTACCCTTGTTCCTCCGCTTAGCAGAAGGAGAGCCCACAACCTCATTTTTAGCTTTCAGTTTTAAATCCCTGCAATCCTTTTCATCAATGATCTTAAGCTTATCAGTAAGTGGACTAGGAAGCGGAGGAATTGAGTTGCAGTCAGGCGATAAGCAGTCAAGGTCCCCCAAGACAGCAAAATAGTTTTCAGGAGCTAGAGGCAAACTAGGACCAGGAGGCACATGATGGGACTATTTCAGAGAAGAAGAAGAGGGACGATTTGGAACCACTTTAGTCCACCCATCATCAGCAGAGGTAGGCTTGGAGCTAGAATCCAGACCATCATTTCTAATAGAGGGGGACGACTGTATGTAATCAGTGTTAGTGGGTGAAAAGACTTTGGGAACCCACTGAAAATTTGAATTTGGGCATTTAAGCAAGGAGTGACCAAAGGTTTTACAAACCGGACAGGAAGGAGGCCTGTTTTGATATTCAATAGAAACCTCAATAGAACGCTCAACTAGCTCGTCATCATTTTGGATAGCAACAGGGAGCGATTTGGGCATAGCAGCCTCAACATCAATTTCAACACAGATGCGAGCATAAGGCATAGGATCTAACCTTTCCGTAACGTTATCTAAAAAGAGTGGTTTGCCAATGCCACTTGCAATACTACTGAGTCCGTCATCCGTCCAGTAAGAGAGAGGAACACCATGAAGTTTGACCCAAATTGGAACTTTGGAGCAAGACTCACTAGTAATGTCTATACCCTCCTTCCATTTCTTTAGCAGGAGTTGCTTGTTTGAAATGTACCAAGGACCCATAGCAAGGACATTTTCACGATCTGCAGCAGAGTTAAATTTGAATATGTAGTAACCTTTATCGTGAAGAAGAACTTTAGATAGTCCCAGCTTGCCCCAATGTTTTTGAGCAACATGCTCCACAACTTTGAAGGGAAGCTTAGAGTGAAGAAAATAACCAACAAGACTATTACTCCACAAATCACGTCCCTTCTTAAGCACTTCAGGAGGCGGACGGATGGAGATTATACCATCCTTAACAGAAGGGGGAAAGAACTTTAGGAGAGGTTTCTTGGGAGCATCCGCGAACACAATAGAACTCCAGGAGGATTTGATATTCTACTCATTCTGGCAAGGAACAGGGGGAATTTCACCGTCCTCAGGCCCAAGGCAATGGGAAGCAGATGGCAGTGAGGGCACAGGGAGCACCTCAATAGCTTTGGGAGCACAACTAGCTCTCACAGGATTATTATCAAACAGTTCGTGTTCAATCACCCGTTTTTGGATCACACCAGATTCGGCAAAATCATTAACCTCCATAATGGAGAAACCTTGGGCAGTCAAGAAGCTTACCAGTTTCTAATTTTTGAGCCTCTCCTCCACCGCATCTATTCTATCTTGGCGAGAGAAATGTTGAGCCGCTTTGAAAATATCTCTCATTGGGGAATTTTTCCCTAATCCCATGTTGCCTTCCCAATCACAATTAGCGGTCGATTCATCCGAATCAAAGGTAAAATCCAAAGGGGCAGCTTCGGCTTCGACCATCTTTGGGGAGTTAGGGTTAGAGACCCCAAAATCTGCATAAAGGTCACGCGATGGGCTGCTCTTAGAATTCCCAGCAGAGAGATGGGAGTGGCTAACCATGGCGACAAAAAAGAGGAATCAAGAAGGAGAGAGGGAATGGGTTTTGGCAAGAGAGAAGACAAAGGGGGTTTGAAAGGTAGAGACGGTGGCGGAGGGAACTACGGCCGGGAAAGGAGATGGAAAAAGCCAAAAATGGTAAACAGAAAAGATTGGTGGGGATGGAATAGTTAGGTGGAGATGAGCGGGAGATAAAAAGGGAAAGAAAGATAACGGAAAAGGAGAAGGAGCAAAAACCGAAAAAAGTTAACCGATCAAGAATCCTAGAGAGAAAGGAGAGCAAAAGTCTAGAGAGAGAAACTAACCCATGATTATTATGATTTATAATGATACTTAACATTAACCATGGAGTATTAGACAATTCGAGTGGGCGTGCTAAGCGTACACAATCGTGTGTCACTTGGGCGTTCGAATAGGCAAGTGTGGCGTACAGACGTACAAACGTCGTAACGCCGTAACAAGTGTGTATAACCTTGTTTAATATTTTGTTTCTAAACGTCGTAACGTCGGCAACTGGGGTATGCCCCTTTGCCATTGTATTTATGGTTCTTCTATACATTAACAAATTTAGCAATAATAATAATAATAATAATAATGAAACATGATAGAGTGTTATAACCCAATGTATGAGCATGCTAAGCGCATGCAAAAGAGATGAATTAGGCGTGTGACGTGTAAACGTCGAAACGCCGCGTAAAGTGTTAATGAACTTAAATAATGTTTCGATTTTAAAAAAAATGAACATTATAAGATATGGAGTGGGATTATTATAAACCAATAAGGATTGATGATGATGAGGGTCACAACGTTTTCAAACGACGCGACGCCGAGAAATATTTTAGTGTTAATCACGTTAATTGTCTATAATGTGCGAACAATATGAGATAAGAATTATTATTAATGTGAACCAATATATGAAGCCTTTTTAGTGGCTAATTGGTGTTTTATTATTAAATAAATTGTGTAAGATATTTGAAGGACGATCCATCATAATTTGGCAAGGAACGCTTAAGGCAAGTTCTTTCAGTAACTTGTTGATTTGTTTAAATGTATTGATGTACATGAGTTGATTGTTAAATCTTCTACTGTTATGTGAATTATATGTGAGCATGATTAAAAATGTGCACGTTGTGCAACTATGTGATTTATGTTGTTCTATGTGGAACTTGAAATATTATAAATGTGTAGTATGAGATATATGATGCAAATGAAACTTGCATATTAAGAGATGTATGATGCATGTGTAGATGCATTGCATAAGATTTATGATGCTTATGTAAGATGCATAGTATGAGAATCATGATGGATAAATAAATTGTAAACTTGTATGTTACGTGAAGCATGAAAGGTGAAAACTGTTAGTTCTTGTTGAGCCGTCGTACTCATTCTTGCAAAAATAAAATTTTTGCAGATTTACGATGCAATGCAATTATCTTGATATCGCGATGATAAGAATTAGAGGCGCATGGAAATAGGAAGGTTGCTAAATATTTCTTTATGGTAATTATTTAGCTGTGGTGACGGTATATGATGTACGTGAATTTGACTATGTAAATCTTGAGTTAAAAATGAAGGTTATCCATTATAGTAGTTAAGACGTGATTATGTTAGTTACTTGTGATCGGCTGATTGGGAGTTTCTTTGGTCTGCTCGCCGGATTTTTGGTTGGGATCGACCATGTGATCGGCAAGTATGGTTTTCAGATACGCCGTCCAATTATGTGTTTGGTGTGGTTGCCATTGGTCTGACTTTGGAGTCCTTGCCGTGAATGTCCCGGCAGTTCGCCGGATTTGGCTGATGAACGTTGGTGTTGTCAGCTGTTTGGCAGCACATGGTTTTTCCAGCACATGGTTTGGTTGGGGCAGTTTTCAGCTCATGGGCTGATATAATTGGGGCCCACACATTCAGTTTCAAATTTCAAATTCATTTTGTGGATCCCTGTTGGCAGGTGCGACAATTGGGCTGACTTGAAAAGCATTTGGGGCCCTCGGTTTCATTTCATTTTTGCTCTAGGCTGCTGCACTTAGGTTTCGGCCGGATGGGCTTTTGGGCCTAGTTTGGTTTTGATGTTTTGTTGTTCCAATTACCTAGCCTCGGGTTGTGAGGTAAATGTTTTAGGTTAGGTAATTCGTTTCCTAGGATTATCTAGGTGTTTTAGTCCTCTCGGGAGAAGATGGCTATGTTTTGATCTTCATTGTAATTTCTAAAGTTTTGCTTCTTTAATATACAAACAAATTTAGCAAAAAAAAAACTAGAAGGATGACGATGATGTATAAAGGACATTTTTATAACGAATGTATAGTTGTTGAATAACTTTGCGAATATCTAGGGATGGAATAAAGTCAGAATCTAAACCTTACGTTCACATAGGAGATTTTGTAAATGATCATGGTATTTATTCAACCTTGATCATAAGTGTAGAAGTTAAATGCTACGAAACCTGTGATTGAGAAGAGTTTGAGGTAATAATTCTTAATGTTTATATTGATATGGACTACTATATACGACATGAATAGAATTAAATTTGTAATGATTATTAAATGATGTATTAGTTAAGGTTTTCGTACCTGAGATTAGATAGGAACATGTTATAATAATCTTGTATTGCATTCATGTAGTAAGATTATGTTTTAGTTATGATTTCGAGGCTTGGGACGACAATATTTATATTATATCAATGTAAATATTTTTATTATTCCGCAATGAGTTGTTAATAGTATGAGTTGCATAGTGATGCACCAGACCCGAGGTTAAGGTAACCCGGATTTGGGGGCGTTACAAGGTTCGTAGAGTTGATCAGTCTCTACAACCCTTCAAAGTACAACAGCAGACATGACTACACTCTACGACTTGTCAAAGACTTAGATCATGAAGTAATGGACCAATCAGTAGACAAGGTGAGAAAACTAAGATAAGATGTATATTACCTATTAAGCACAGTCACCTCTTAGACAATAAGGTTAACAACAGGAGGTAATTTCACTAAGTACAATTCCTATTGAGTTTTCGACAATTAAGGATGAACTCTCAACATAAGGATTAATAAATACAAGTCTTTAGTAGATGATTAACCAACATACAAAAGCAATTGAACATCATTAACTCTTCTAGCAACTAGATAAGATAAGACTCTATTTGTGGATAAACTTTAGATATCTTTCTCAAGAGCTTTATTTTTAACTTCAAATGTGGATAGAGAGTAAGGTGATTTTTAGGCCATTATTCTCATTTTTCTCTCTTTCTCCTTTTGAGGTGGAAAATAATGATTCCCTAATATGCTACTGAAGTAAATAGAGATGTTGTTTAGTCATGCAATTATACATTTCAACAGTCAATAATATTTGCATTGGAGTTTGCAGAGTTAAATACCTCACTGATGTCAATCTCTTGACAGTCATTGCTGCTGCTTTGTGATGGCGCACACCGTCGTTGATTGATGATTTGTAGCCCTTTAAGTCACTATCGGCACCATCATTTGTTTCTTCATCATGCTGCATTGACTGATACATTTGAGCAAACTCTTGAGTTATGATCAACGTAAGTCATGACATCCCATACTTCTTGATACGTTTGAGTGAACCTCAAGGTTCACATTTTGTAAAGTAGGGTCATGGTATATGTAGTTGAGAAGCTCATGGAATTATCGTTGTAGTGCATTGATGATGGAGCATTGTCATTTAGATATCTCCTTGATCATCATCCGCAGGACTTCTCAAACTTCTTAGGTAGAGATGCAGATTCCCTTTTGAATGGCGAACATCTTAGTTCTTGCTGCATCTGTACTTCTTCCACTGAGAGAGTTTGTTTGATCTGCTCGTTGACATCAGCAAGCTTGATGATGATGACTTTTCCGTTTAAGCACATGGTACAGTCTGGATAGCTTAAGATAGTTTACCTGCACATACAATTTTCAACTTGTTAGTTTATATTCATTTTGTCTTAACAACCAATACCGAGATTTAGAACTGATCTAAATTTGTGTCATGGATCTACTCAAAGCGTGAGCTTTAACATATTCATGAGAACCCGCTCTGATACCAATTATTAGTTCCCGGGGACACAATAGAGATCTAGAAGGGGGTGGGTGAATAGATCCTTTAAAACTTTTTTCCTTTTAATACAAAAGTATATCAGTTATGATTAATGGAATCAATTCATGCACAGCGGAATATACTTTAAGAACCCCTTTAAAGATACAAACATAATCTCAATTCCATAATTAAATCTACGATATAGTTGGCAGCAGATATAGCAGTTATTGTACATAAGGTAAATGACATAAAGTAAATGACACAATAGACTTTAAGTGGTTCGGAGACTGAATAACTCCTACTCCATTCTTCTACTTCAACAAGTAAGAATTCACTAATGGTTTTAGCCATTAAGACAAGGACGCTCCGCCCTCCTCAAGTCCAGCAAACATAAGTTGTTTTTAGTCCCTTGGACAAGGATCTTTTGACCCTCTTCAAGCCCAACAGACTTGGAACTCCAGTTCACTAGGAACTCTTTAAAGCCAGCAGCCTTGGAACACTGTAGACTAAGACCAGCAGCCTTAGAATCTCTTGTACCCTTTGGTTGTAACGAACGAGATTTTTATATGTGATCTTTAAATATTTATTGAATTAAATAAATATTTGCGATGATTTATTTATTGAGTTAAATAAATATTTGATGAAATTGCTGTAGATTAATTTAATTAAATGTGTTACATTATTTATATTAGTGTGATGTGAAATAATTTTATAGTGCAAAGTATGAATTTAATTGGGATAATTAAATTAAATGAGTTGATTGTGATGTTGTTCTAATTAATTTAATAATTAATTAGAGATTTATTGATTTGTCATAATTAATGAATAAGAATTTTTTTTAATGTGACAATTTGATTTAATGAGTAATATTGGCTTTAATTTAATTTTATTTAAATGATATAATTTGATTAATTAAAGTGTGATGAATAAACTATATAATAAATAAGTTAATTAAAATAAATGGAAAAGAGCCTTTTAAAGGCTAGCCAAACATGGCCTTATAAACATGGGAGCAGTTAAGTGTATAATGGCGTTAACTGACACCCATGTTGTGCCAGTTATGTTTATACGTATATCTATAATAGTTATATCATTATTATTATTACTTTGCTGGCTAAGTTAGTAACTCAAAGAGAAAAGAGAGAAAAACTTGAGAAATTTTGAGATTGAAGAATAAGTTTGGAGAATCAAAGAAACTTTCTTTCATCTACTAGCAATCTAAACTAACAATCAAGGGTAATTTCTTAATCCTAAGCTTCAATTTATGTTTTTTTTTGGTTTTCTCCATGAACGTATATTTTTTTTAGTTCTCTGTTAATTGAGTTTCCGTATTAAATTGTTGAAACGTTGTTTGGAATCATTAATATGCATGTATGAATCATTTTTTTTTTGTTAAGTTTAAAATGCATTAAAGGAAAAGAATGAACAAATTTCAAGGGGCATACCCCAGCAAGCGGATTCCATGGCCCTCATAGGACAAACTCTATGAAGACAAAGGAAACCCAAAGCAAAAATAAAAAACCTACAGAAAAAAAAAGAAAACCCTCACAGCCCGAGGAAGGCAGAAACAACAACAAACGACAAGGACCAAAAGGAAAGCAAATAGCAATACAGCGAAAAAGGAAAACAGGGGGGGCCGGGCCCACAAAGAAAGAGAAGATCAGCAGGATCAAAGGGATGCCCAGAAAGAAGAAGCAGCAGAGGCAGAAGAGCAGTACCAACCAAAAAAGCAGCAGCAAGGGAACCAACACGAGGAGAACTGGAGCAAAAGGCTTCAGCACATAACCCAGCAAGGGGCTGCATCAGCGCAAATGACAGCAAAAGACTCCACCAGCTGCGTCACCACAGAACCAAGGGAAGAACCACGCAGCAAAGCATCAGCAACAACACGGTATAGAAGAAACCAATGCAAAACAGAGCAATAGCCAGACCAAATCAGCAAAACCGAGCCAACTGCCGGGGAATCAAACCAAAGCAAGCTCACCACAACCAAATCAAAAGAACAAAAATAGCATAACCAGAACCAAGGAGGAGCAGCAGTTAGACAACGCAGCAGCAGGAGCCAGGAGGATCAGATGCAAGAAGTAAAGTGAAACAGTTACAAAAAAGCAACGCACAGGAAGCACGGTCACACCACAGCTCAGCCATAACTAGGATAGTAGAACTAGCAGAGCCGAGCCCACAATCAGAAGACAAAAGACCAAATAGGCAACCAAAGACCAACTGGCCATGCCCATCTAACCTGCACTACCACTAGACAGCAGCAACACCCAGGGGACCAGAGGGACAGGACCATGAAGACCATGAAGGACCATGAAGACAAAACAAACAAAGCACCAACAGCCAACCAAACCCAAAACAGAGCAGAACAGATCAAAAACCGAGATTACACCCAGTTACAGTAGGTGTGACATGCCGTAGCAGCCTTTGCAAAAGAGGAGGAGGAGGAGGAAAGTCTAGATTTAACTAGGTTAATAACCTCATTTGCAAGGATACGAGGAGGAATGAGGGTATTTCTATGAAAACTGTGGTTCCTGGATTCCCAAATTTTATAGAAGGTAGTGGCCAGACAAAGGGAAAGAATGTCGCTGGTCATTTTCCTGCCTTTGTACTGAGCAATGAAAGAAATGGGAGTCCCAAACATGGGGCACGGTTTGCCAATGCCCCCGCATGAAGGTGGTGTTGAACACAGTCGAAGAGTAGGTACAGGAGAAGAACAGATGCTCAAAGGTTTCAGGGTGAAGCTTGCATAGAGGGCAGTTTAAGGGTCCTGTATGTGAGTAGTGTCGGGTTATATCATTGGTTGGCAATCGGCGATTTAGTCCTAGCCAAAGAATAAAAGAATACCGTGGAACATGATGCTTATGCCAGAGAAGTTTATGCCAGATACTAATAGGGCCACTTATTCTAATGGACTCCCAGATAGCATTTGCTTTGAGGTTGCAGATATCCATATGGGTCCAAGTGATTTTATCAGCAGTGTTTGGGGGAGGGGGAATGTCATTAAAGAGATTCCTAAAGACAGCCACCTCATGGTGTGAAAGTAATATGCCCTCAAGCCAATTATATTTGATGTAATAAGCATTTACTTTGTAATCTTATTCAAATATTAATAATAGAATAAAAGACATATTTTATCCATGTTAATTGCTTGAATTAATAAATGTGATGAACCCATAGTTTTCGAGCAATGCTTTTAGAATCATGATGAGATCATGCTAGTGAGATCTAAATTCAAGAAAGCTCAAAACTAAAATGTTCCTAATCGTTGGATCACTAATATTGGGATTACTGATCCGGATAGATTAGTACATACTATGCTTGATCTTTAGAAGATAATGATTGATCTCATAATCATTTGTGTGAAGACACTAAAGCAAGTATGTAGGTGCTTATTAGAGAATAAGTTCACTGAACGTGACTCGCTTAAAGAACCCTAATGGAGTTTTATTCACCTGTCAATAGGAAAATTCTTAAGTGATAGTTGTACAAGTGATCCTTGGACTTGAGATCATCATAGTACCTTGTGTATGTTAAGTTATACTTTGTCATATTCCTTAATACCTTAGGGTATGTCATAGGGTATGTCATAGGGTATGTACTGGTATAATAAAGTATACACGAAGGTAGGTGAATGATCGACAAAGGATCTACCACTTCTGATAAAGGGAGAGAATGTCCTATGCGATTTGATAATGACAGCTCAAAAAAAATCCCTGGTCAGGGTTATATGAAAATTAGAAAGGAGTTTCTAATTTACATTAATCGGAGTTGTGCATTTTTAAATCGAAATGCATATGATTAAATAAAATAAGACTTGTCAGTAATTCCATGTCTTATATTTAATCGGGACATTGTATGGTAGAAGGATTGAATTGTACGGTAACTACTGCTGAATAGGTTCGTGATTAAACGTTGATTTCATATTATACGGATAGTCATGATACATTATCGTAAGGTGCCCCTCATGATGTATAATAAATATTATTTATTTATATATGAATTAAAGGAGTTTAATTCATTATAAATAATATTAGAATAGTTCTAATTTATTTATTCTACGACCGGCATAATATTGAACCTAAAGGGTCACACCGCAAAAGTATAATTTTGTATTGAAAACAATTGGCTAAATAATAATAAATTAAGTATTTAATTTATTATTTGAATAAATTGAAATGCTTAATATTTATAATGATATATTTGGAGAAATATTGAATTATAAATTAATGAGAGAAATCTTATTATTATTATTATTATTATTATTATTATTATTATTTAATTCTTAATTAGATTGAGAATTAAATTAAAATGAAAATGCAAATTAAATAAAATGGTAGTATACTTGCTTAATGTTGATTAAGCAAGTAACACATGTTAATTGCTTAAATGAATAACATGTGGGTTAGGAGAAAATGTATACTTACATTTTGTGTAAGTATTATTTTTGTAAGTATCCTAATAAGATTAGGGTTTCCTAATTAACCTAGCATATTCATTAGCCTCCATCTTAAGAGTTAAGAGAGAAATAGTGTTCTTATTATTCTTAAGAGTTAGGAATAAAATTAATGGGATTAGCCATCCAAGATTTCTAGGAAATCAAAATATTGTTTCTTGTATAATTGTTTTTGGTGGATTACCTCTAGAGTGCTACATACACTTTGTAGCTAGTGTTTAATCCAAGGAACAAAGATTGGAGGAGCTTGAAAAAATCAACAAAGGATTGTAGATTGGAAGAGCTTGAAGAAATCAAGAGAGGAGTAGATCTTGTAGCGGTTCAAGAGTTGAATCATCAAAGGTATTATCTCTTGTTAATCTTCATCAATTAATAGTTATACATAAGGTGATTCATGGATAAGTTGCAAAAATTTTAATTTCCATTTTTCCGTTGCGTATTACAATTAGATTGTGATTTTGCAAACTTACAGTGGTATCAAGAGCCATCTTTATGCGTACTATTAATTGTATCAATCATATATATGTTGATATGTGTTTAGAACAATTTTTTGGGTATAATTGTTAGTATGAAATTATGTTTTTTTGGAAAAACACCAAAATAAAAAAAAACAAAAAAAAACAGGACACTGTTCACTACCGGAACTGTTCACCGACGGAACTGTTCACTGCCGGAACTGTTCACCGCCGGACACTGTTCACCGGCGTCACTGTTCACCGGGCAGCCCGAGCACTGTTCACCGGGTTGCCCGGGCACTGTTCATTTAAAAAAAAAATTGATTTTTTAATTTTACATTTTCAATGTTAAAAATAAAGATGTTTATTTTGGACTTGAAATTGGTTTAAAATAAAGGAGTTTATTTTAATTAATATTAGATTTCAATTTTGAACAAAGATTCTAAATTTTATAAAGGAGTTTATATTAATTTGGAATGGATTAAAATAAAGGAGTTTATTTTAATTGGATTTTGGATTTCTACTAGTCAATTACCCATTAAATGATATCAATATATATTGAATGGTTTATTATTCATGAGATGAATGGTATTTATATATGTTGATATATATATAGGGGATGATTAAGGACTATTGACCAATGTGATTGGATTTAATTTGAATGGATGCTTGAATGAATGGTTTTATTCATAATGGGGTCTGCGTACCTCGCCTATCTAAATTTCTAAATGTAATTTCTATCTCTCTCCTATGTACTTCCCCTTGACTGTTGATCAAGGTTTCTATTTTGTTAAAATGAATGTAATAGGATTTAATAGAGTTACTAGAGAAATTGGAACCGAAGAGCAGAAGCATTGAAGACCCATTTGTAATGAAGCCTGGGTTGAATGTAATAGTTATATTCAAATTTATTCTTGCACCCTAGGTTTGACCTATTGATTTACTCGGTGGCTCGAGTGAATCAAATTAGATTAAGTCCATAATCATCCCATATAGAATATAGTATTCTATGAATGCATGCTTATAATATATATTAAATATATTATTATTCTTGTTGATGAATGTTTAATATGACGCGTATTTATATATATATACTTGCATGCGCGCTAAACAAGATGAGACCATTAATAACAAAACCCTCATTTCAAAATATTAAGTTGAATACGTTTAAAGGTATTTCAAAAATATCAAACGTAGCCTTCTAGCATGATAAAGCAATAGAGTATTAATTATTTAATATTAGTTTGTTGTGCACACATAAGACTCATATTAAATTTTTAAGATGTTGGCTTTATTGCATTAAAAATATTTTATAAGGAATTGAACAATACTAGTTTTGTTGTGCACACACAAGGACTATATTTTTCTATTCGCTTATATGGAAATGCTAGGTGAAACTTAACTTGGATTATTTTAGTTCGAATGTGCACACACTTGACTATTATAATCTAAGAGGCAAAATACAAGGAGTTACATAGTTGATGTAATTGACAAGAGTTGTCTACCCTTTGAATAAATATATGGTTTGTTGTGCACACACAAGGCTGTATATTTATGTCAATAGGATCCTTACTCACTAAACAGATTTTTGAAAATTTGTCGAACTATATATGGAGGGTCATATAGTTTGTACAAAATAGTGGGAGACACCCTTTTAATATAGTCCTATATTAAATTGGTGATTAATAAAATGAATATATGCTAATGTTGTTTAAATAAAAATTCATTTACATATTTTTACAAATGGCCCATTCACTATCACTGCGGAGCATATTGGATGCTAATAAACTAACCGGACCGAACTACACGGATTGGTTAAGGAATTTGAGAATTGTTCTCACCGCTGAAAAATTATCTTATGTCCTTAATTCGCCTGTTCCTGCAACTGTTGCAGAAACTGCCTCTGAGGAAGAGATTGCTACTTTTAAAAAGTGGCAAGATGATGCTATGGTAGCTCAATGCATCATGCTCGCATCCATGAGTAACGAGTTACAACGTCAACATGAGAAAATGGATGCACCTGCTATATTGCTTCACCTGCAAAGAGTTGTATGGTGAACAAAGTAGGTCTGCAAGATATGAGATATCTAAGGAGCTCTTCCGATCTAGAATGACCGATGGCCCTACAGTACAGGCACATGTCCTCAAAATGATCAATTTGATTGAACAATTGGGACAACTGGGTTTTGTAATGGATGGAGAGTTGAGCCAAGATTTGATCTTGCAGTCACTCCCGGACTCCTACTCACAATTTGTTGTGAATTTTCACATGAACAAGCTTGATGTCAGCTTGCCTGAATTGCTTAACATGTTGAAAACTGCAGAGAGTCACTTTCCATCCAAGAAAGACCAAGTCTTACTGATAGGTGACGCTTCCAAGAAAAGGAAGTGGCCCAAAGGAGCTTCTGCTAAGAAGAAAAATTCTAAGAAGGCAAAAGGAAAGACAGTTGATAAAGGTAATAAGAATAAAACAAATGCGGATAGCAAAAGAGTTTGCTTCCACTGCAATAAGCCTGGACATTGGAAGAGAAACTGCAAGGATTACCTTGCAGAGGCAAAGCAGAAAAAGCTTGTTGAAGCTTCAGCTACGGATACAGGTTTATTCATGATTGAAATAAATCTTTCTGTAAGTCAAAATTCTACTTGGATATTAGATACCGGCTGTGGTTCTCACATATGCAATTCATTGCAGGGAATAAGCAGAAGTAGAAGACTAAACAAGGGAGAAGTAACTCTACGAGTGGGAAATGGAGCAAAGGTTGCTGCATTAGCTGTGGGGACTTATTGTTTAGCATTGCCTACGGGAAAGTCTATCAATTTAATAAATTGTTATTATGTACCTGTTCTCATTAGAAACATTATATCTATTTCTATGTTGGACAAAGAAGGATTCGATGTTATATTTAAGAACAATGGTTGTTCTATTTATAATAATAATGTTTTGTTTGGAACTGGTAGATTAATTGATGGACTTTACTTACTTGACTTACATGAAAATATTTTTCAAATTGAACAAACTTGTAAAAGAAAAAGAGATGAAGTAAATCATACTTTCATTTGGCACTATAGACTCGGTCACATCAATGAAACAAGATTAAACAAGTTGCATATTGATGGTCTTTTAGAACCATTCGATTTTGAATCATATCCAACTTGTGAATAATGTCTCATGGGTAAAATGACTAAATCTCCATTTAGTGGACATGGAGAGAGAGTTGCAGGGTTGTTAGAGTTGGTACACACAGATGTATGTGGACCTATGACAACAGATGCTAGAGGAGGGTATTCGTATTTCATTACATTCACTGATGATCATTCAAGATTTGGATATGTGTATTTAATGAAATATAAATCTGAATCATTTGAAAAGTTCAAAGAATTCAGAAGTGAAGTAGAGAAACAAACTGGCAAAAGTGTTAAGATTCTTCGATCAGATCGAGGAGGAGAATACTTGAGCAATGAGTTTCTTAATCATCTCAAAGAAAATGGTATTCTCTCTCAATGGACGCCTCCTGGTAAGCCACAATTAAATGGTGTATCTGAAAGGAGGAATCGTACCTTGTTAGACATGGTGCGGTCCATGATGAGTTTCACCGACCTTCCAATATCATTCTGGGGTCATGCCCTAGAAACGGCTGCATATCTACTTAACAAGATTCCCTCAAAATCCGTCCCTAAGACTCCATATGAGATGTGGACAGGGAGGAAACCCAGTCTTAAGCATGTTAAGATTTGGGGTTGTAACGCTTATGTAAAGAAGTTACAAAGTGACAAACTTGAGGCTAGATCTGACAAGTGCAAATTTGTGGGGTATCCTAAAGAAAGTTTAGGATATTATTTCTATAATCCTACCGAGCAAAAGGTGTTTGTTGCCAAACACGCTACCTTCTTGGAAAAGGAGTTTATCCTTGAAGGGGCTAGTGGGAGGAAAATAGATCTTGAAGAAATTCAAGAACCACAAATCATTACAGATCAAGTGGATGAACATGTTCAAGTAGATATAACTTCTGTACCGCAACCGAGTCGTAAATCTGGAAGAGTGCCGAAAATACTTAAAAGGTATACACTCATCATAGAAGATGATGATGAGGTACGCATCATAACTGATGATGGTCCAGTAACATACGATAAGGCTATGAGTAGTAAACACTCTAAAAAATGACAAATAGCCATGAAATCCGAAATGGACTCCATGTATAAAAACTAAGTATGGACTTTGGTTACTCCACCTGAAGGCATTGTGCCTATAGGGTGTAAATGGGTCTTTAAGAAAAAGACTGGAGCAGATGGCAAGGTGGAGACCTATAAGGCCAGACTGGTTGCAAAAGGTTTCAAACAAAGACAAGGAGTTGACTATGATGAAACCTTCTCACCAGTAGCCATGCTCAAGTCCATTCGGATTTTACTTGCGATTGCAGCTTACTATGACTACGAAATCTGGTAAATGGACGTGAAAACGGCCTTCCTCAATGGGAAACTAGATGAGGATGTATATATGATACATCCAGAGGGTTTTGTTTCAAAGGTTGGAACAAATCAAGTGTGTAAGTTACAAAGATCCATTTATGGATTGAAGCAAGCTTCTCGAAGTTGGAACATCCGTTTTGATGAGACAATCAAAGAGTTTGATTTTATCAAAAATGAGGATGAACCATGTGTGTACAAGAAAGTTAGTGGGAGTGCTGTGACATTCCTGGTATTATATGTTGATGATATATTACTTATAGGGAATGACATACCGATGCTACAATCAGTTAAAATTTGGTTATCTAAACACTTCTCCATGAAGGACTTGGGAGAAGCATCCTACATATTGGGGATAAAGATCTATAGAGATAGATCAAAGAGGATGCTCGGCTTGACCCAAGGTGCATACATTGATTCGATGCTAAAGAGGTTTAGCATACAAGACTCCAAGAGAGGACTCATACCGATGAGTCATGGAGTAAATCTCTCTAAGAAATTGTCCCCAAAGACACCTGAAGAGAGAGAACGCATGAATCAAATACCTTATGCTTCAGCAATAGGATCCATAATGTATGGAATGATATGTATCAGACCAGATGTTGCTTATGCACTTAGTGTAACAAGTAGATATCAGTCTAATCCTGGAGAAGAACACTGGAAAGCTGTGAAAAACATCTTGAAGTACTTGAGAAGAACTAAAGATGTGTTTCTAGTATATGGTGGGTCTGATTTGAAACTAGAGGGCTTTACAGACTCAAGTTTTCAAACTGACCAAGATGACAGTAAATCCATGTCAGGGTATGTATTTACCTTGAACGGTGGAGCAGTGAGTTGGAAGAGTTCCAAACAGCAAACAGTTGCTGACTTAGTGACAGAGGTAGAGTATATAGCTGCAAGTGAAGCTGCAAAGGAAGCTGTTTGGATGAAGAAGTTCATTTCTGAACTCGGGGTAGTTCCTAGCATTATTGGACCCGTTCCGGTTCATTGTGACAACACTGGAGCTGTTGCACAAGCTAAGGAACCCAGGTCTCATCAGAGATCCAAACATGTGTTGCGGCGATTTCATTTAATTAGAGAAATAATTGAAAGAGGAGATGTCACCTTAGAAAGAGTGGACTCCCAGAACAACATTGCAGATCCATTTACTAAAGCATTATCGCAAGATCAATTCAATCGCCATTTCGATAAAATGGGTATTAGATACCAAGGTGATTGGCTTTAGTGCAAGTGGGAGATTGAAAGTAATATGCCCTTAAGCCAATTATATTTGATGTAATAAGCATTTACTTTGTAATCTTATTCAAATATTAATAATAGAATAAAAGGCATATTTTATCCATGTTAATTGGTTGAATTAATAAATGTGATGAACCCATAGTTTTCGAGCAATGCTTTTAGAATCATGATGAGATCATGCTAGTGAGATCTAAATTCAAGAAAGCTCAAAACTAAAATGTTCCTAATCGTTGGATCACTAATATTGGGATTACTGATCCGGATAGATTAGTACATACTATGCTTGATCTTTAGAAGATAATAATTGATCTCATAATCATTTGTGTGAAGACACTAAAGCAAGTATATAGGTGCTTATTAGAGAATAAGTTCACTGAACGTGACTCGCTTAAAGAACCCTAATGGAGTTTTATTCACCTATCAATAGGAAAGTTCTTAAGTGATAGTTGTACAAGTGATCCTTGGACTTGAGATCATCATAGTACCTTGTGTATGTTAAGTTATACTTTGTCATATTCCTTAATACCTTAGGGTATGTCATAGGGTATGTCATAGGGTATGTACGGGTATAATAAAGTATACACGGAGGTAGGTGAATGATCGACAAAGGATCTACCACTTCTGATAAAGGGAGAGAATGTCCTATGCGATTTGATAAATGACAGCTCAAAAAAATCCCTGGCCAGGGTTATATGAAAATTAGAAAGGAGTTTCTAATTTACATTAATCGGAGTTGTGCATTTTTAAATCGAAATGCATATGATTAAATAAAATAAGACTTGTCAGTAATTCCATGTCTTATATTTAATCGGGACATTGTATGGTAGAAGGATTGAATTGTACGGTAACTACTGCTGAATAGGTTCTATGTGATTAAACGTTGATTTCATATTATACGGATAGTCATGATACATTATCGTAAGGTGCCCCTCATGATGTAGAATAAATATTATTTATTTATATATGAATTAAAGGAGTTTAATTCATTATAAATAATATTAGAATAGTTCTAATTTATTTATTCTACGACCGGCATAATATTGAACCTAAAGGGTCACACCGCAAAAGAATAATTTTGTATTGGAAACAATTGGCTAAATAATAATAAATTAAGTATTTAATTTATTATTTGAATAAATTGAAATGCTTAATATTTATAATGATATATTTGGAGAAATATTGAATTATAAATTAATGAGAGAAATCTTATTATTATTATTATTATTATTATTATTTAATTCTTAATTAGATTGAGAATTAAATTAAAATGAAAATGCAAATTAAATAAAATGGTAGTATACTTGCTTAATGTTGATTAAGCAAGTAACACATGTTAATTGCTTAAATGAATAACATGTGGGTTAGGAGAAAATGTATACTTACATTTTGTGTAAATATTATTTTTGTAAGTATCCTAATAAGATTAGGGTTTCCTAATTAACCTAGCATATTCATTAGCCTCCATCTTAAGAGTTAAGAGAGAAATAGTGTTCTTATTATTCTTAAGAGTTAGGAATAAAATTAATGGGATTAGCCATCCAAGATTTCTAGGAAATCAAAATATTGTTTCTTGTATAATTGTTTTTGGTGGATTACCTCTAGAGTGCTACATACACTTTGTAGCTAGTGTTCAATCCAAGGAACAAAGATTGGAGGAGCTTGAAGAAATCAACAAAGGATTGTAGATTGGAAGAGCTTGAAGAAATCAAGAGAGGAGTAGATCTTGTAGCGGTTCAAGAGTTGAATTATCAAAGGTATTATCTCTTGTTAATCTTCATCAATTAATAGTTATACATAAGGTGATTCATGGATAAGTTGCAAAAATTTTAATTTCCATTTTTCCATTGCGTATTACAATTAGATTGTGATTTTGCAAACTTACATGGTGATTACTGGAAGGAAGGTTCCAGCGAAGATCAAAAATGATGTCTTTGACTTTAGCATGGGCAAGGATAGTAGAGTTGCTAAGCAAGCTGGCATTCGGATTTAAAGGTTTGTTGAGGAGCCAGGAGTCATACCAAAGACTGATGCAATCCCCAAGACCAACATGGTACTGCAGGTGGTTAAGAGCCAAGGACCGCAGTCTCAGAACTTTCCTCTAAATCCAAGAACAGTCAGAAGGGATACGAATGTGCCAGAAGTTTTTCCCCCGCAGGATGGTGGTTTTGATCCAATTTGCCCAAAGAGAGGAAGAGTTAAACTGGATCACATGGATAAGATGTAATAAGATCTGAGAAAAGTTCTAGTCATTGATGCTTTTAACACCGAGGCCTCCCTCTTTCAGGGGAAGAGAGATCAAGTTCCAAGCAACTTTGGCACCGAATTTAGCAAGAGAGGGGCCTTTCCAAAGGAAGCGAGATAAGATGGATTGGATGGACCTAATGATGCCTTTAGGTAAGATGAAGTGGGCACTCCAGAAGGATTGGATAGAGAAAAGCACTGACTTGATAAGTTGCAGTCTACCAGAAAAGGCAAGGGAGATAGAGGTCCAAGAGGAGACTTTAGAAGTTATCCTTTGGATAAGGGGAATGCAATCATTACGAGAGAGCTTAGAAGAGATAAGGGGAACCCCCAAAAACTTTATAGGCAGAGATCCTATAAGAAACCCCAGGAGATCGAGGATATCTTGTTTGGAGTTTTTGTCAATGTTTGCAACAAAGCACTGACTCTTCTGGGCATTAGGGATAAGACCAGAGAAATGGGAGAAGGAATTTATGCAGGACTGAATGACAGAGACGGAGTCCAAGTTCCCATGACAGAAAACCAATAAATCATCCGCGAAACAGAGATGGGTTAAGTTACTATCCTTTGTTTTCCAGTGGTATTTGAAATTAGGGTGGAGGGCACCCATAGAAAGGGTCATGGATAGAACTTCCATAACAAGGACAAAAAGGTAGGGAGAAAGAGGGTCGCCTTGACGCAGGCCCCTAGCGCCTTTGAAAAACCCAGCGAGGCTGCCATTTACCTTTATAGAGAACATAGCAGTAGAGATGCAAGCTTTAATCCAAGAAATGAAAATGGGGGGAAATTTAAAAAGATGGAACATATTGAAGAGAAAGACCCAATTAACAGTATCAAAAGCCTTTCTTAGATCAATTTTGAGAGCACATCTAGGAGGGCCTGTAGTTCTATGATAATTCCTGAAAAGTTCCTGGGCAAGAAGGATATTGTCACTAATGTTCCTGCCTTTGATAAAAGCTGATTGGGCAGGATTGATGAGAGGGCAGCACTGACTTTAGCCGGTTTGCAATAATTTTTGAAATACACTTATAGGTTGCACTGCAGCAGGAGATTGGCCTGAAATCAGACATGCTGGAAGGATTTGCCACCTTGGGGATAAGGGTAATGGAAGTAGAGTTGATGCCAAATGGCATGAAGCAGTTTTTAAAGAAGAAGAGGACAGCTTGAGAGAAGTCAGTATATGATGTTTATAAACTGTTTTAGAGTAACTAATCCATGAAATTATGTTTTAATTGGAGTTTTGAAGTTTATAGAGAACTAGTATTTGAATATGGCCTAAATGTATGAAATTTATGTTTTAAATGCATATTAAACGGCAAATTGATGGTTGATTATGTTTATACATGTAAAAACAAGGAGAACGAAACTTAAACACCATCATCTTTCTAATAAAACCTCATAAATTAACAATAATATATATATATATATATATATATATATAATAACATCCCAATAAAATTCCAGGTTTACATAACCTTAAATAATCCTAAACTTAGCATTTATCATTACATTACATCAATGCGGAAATCTAAATCTATTACAAAAATAACTTTCAATTCTTCATCTTAGCTTTTCCCTTGTCCTTGGCCGAGCCCTCTGCATTCTCACCCTTAACTGAAATGTGAAAGCAATTGCCCAGCAAGTATATAAAATAGTATGATAATGAATGTCAAGAGTAAAATCATCTGTTTTGACATTTCTCCATAATCAAAAGAATAATCAAGAAGTAGTGCCGAATGTCAAAGACGAGTTCTAGAAATTTTCAACAGCATACTAAGGGGTATAAGAACCCTAAACATTGTTTTTAATTCATCGAAAACTATCAGAAGTTTTGACAATCAAATAGATTGTAAAACATTCTCCGCAAGTACTCTAGGTGATTAGCCTTTCGTACCCTACATTGTGCACAAGTATAAAGTTTAATCGCATAAACGTAAATGGGACTATATGCCCGACATCAGTTTTACCCCGTTAATCGGGTTGTTCATCTTAGTAGTCATGCGGGACTGCACCAAAACAACTTGAATTGGTAGACTTTAAGTAGCTACAATGAATTTGAATAATTCAAATGATAAGTGTTTCGCATCATTAGTATCTAGCCGGAACAAAAGGCCAGAAGTCATTCTTAAAAGCAGTTCATATTTAATTAAGAACTTATACATAATTGAAATAGAGTTATCCACAATTGAACTTGAACAAGACATAAACTCGAATGAGATATAACTTGTAACATGAGACGATTGTAAATAAATTTCACAAATTAGGAAACTTACTTTCATAAGAACAAAATGAAGTAAGATAGGATACTTGCCTTTTGCGTAGCTTACGTTTACCGCTTAACTATACTTCAAATAACCTATATATTCATTTAGCAATTTAGCAACAAAAAAAAACCTATATATTCATATATAGATATTCATTAGCCTTCTATACTCATTAACAGACTCTCAGATCATACTCATTCAATACATACCTAATGTAATTGGTTCATGCTTACAAATATGTATTCCAAGCATACACTTAGCCAAATATAAATTCAAATCATATATCTCAAATTCTTGCTTTTGTTCAAAAGTTTCATTTAAAAGTCTCGTTTAGCCCTTTTAAAATCTTGGTTCTAAATAGTCATTACATGTTTAGACAGTACAAGCATTCCAATTGACACATAACAAAGCTTATAAGGGTTCAATATATATGTACCAAGTCTCAGTTTACAAACCCAGAACTGTGATTTTTCATGCAGAACTCTCTTACTAGCATGTTAGGGTCTTTGCATACATCATATGCACATAATATTCAGAAAACTTAAAACCAAAATAAATCTATGCATTCGATATTCAATTATCTCATTTTGAGATTTTCTTTTCGAAAACAAGCTTAATAGCTCTTTTTATTAAGGTAACTTTTCCTTTAAAACTTATCAAATCATAACTTACAATTCAACTTTGTGATAACGTACTCATAATACAACTCAATAGGTGTTTAAAGCTTCTTCATGTTCATTATACTAAGTTATGTTTTTTTTTTGCTAAATTAAAATATGAATTAAATAAAAAAGGTACAAAAGAAAAGGGGCAAACCCCTAAATAAGTATAGCACTTCCATCAGAAGACATGCCCAATGATGGAAACTATACTAAAGCATTCAAAACCAAATGACCATAACAGTGTCTAACAGCTAACTTCCTAAACCAAAATATACTGTGAAGTTTACACTTTATAATATGAACAATTTCCCGCCCTAGACAGTCTGGAGATTTTGAGGATTCGGCATGCAATCTTGAGTTCCTTTCTCTCCATAAGTAATGAACTACTGTAAAAATTCCCAAGGATAGAATTAGCCTCTTAAATTTGGAGTGCTTTGGCATGTTAACAAAAGCAATGACAGGAGCCCAATCACGCTGAAAACCCATCCAGCCACAATATCTCATAACATAATAGAGCACCCAAAAAGCGAAATTACAACGAAAAAAGAGATGAGAGAAACTTTTAGGCTGTGTGCAAAACTGACAGGAAGCCTCAGTGTCAATACCATACCGGAGAAGCACATCCTTTGTCTTGAAGCCTTTGTGGAAAGCCAACCATAAGTTGCATGAAAATCTAGGAACCGAGAATTTGTGCCATACCAAACCCCCCAGTCTACTTCATGCCCTCTCCGTCTAATAGATTTCCAAATGATTCTGACAGAGACCTCGGAAGAGGAATCCCAAAGCAAAAGATCCTGTTTAGATAAATTATAGGCCCTGGAATAATCAAAAGCTGCCCGGAAGTTGATAACAGACGTGTGATTTGAAGTTGGAAGATTCCAGCCCATACTCCCCAATATGGCCGCAACAGATGCATTGGGCTCTAGTCCAGAATTGGTAACAAGGAAATCCCTAGCTCTCTGCTAAGTTATGTTAGGTTCTAAAGGCTGAACAATTAAATAGAAAACATCAGTTTGTGTTCTGGTGCAGGCGCGACCGCGCCCTGTTTAGCCTTGGTACCAGCGCGGTCGCGCTAGTACGCTGACACAGGTATTGCAGGCTACTGCTACTGCGAACCAATTTTCCAAAAATCTATACAATGGCAATTTAAACACAACCAGACATTATAACTCAACTAAAACACGTTGTATATAGCATGTACACAAACAATACAACTGATAATTTCATCAAATTCATGCTTTTTTAACAATAACACTCATTTAAGCAATTTAACAAATATTGAACATGCATAACATAAATTTATGAAATTTTGTGTATTTGGAACATGATTAATCCATAACTTCTGTTCTTAACAACCCATCATCAACAATTAACAATAACATGGCAACACTAAGCCACAAATAATTCATTTACTATTTAATATGCATTTTCTCACAAATTTCTTATATGAAAACTAAAAGTTGTTAACATTACCTCTTTGATGAATTCCCTTCTTGGATTAATATGATATTCCTTCTTCCTGCTTGCTTAAACTCTGCAATCCTCCGAAATTTCACCAATTCATCATTCTCTCACTCTCACTCTCACTCTCACTCTCAAATTTATTCTCGTGTAGGATTTTAATAAAGAAGAAAAGCATTTTTGGGTAGAGAGTGTATATATAACCTTTATATTCCTTCATAATCTTATCTCTGAATTCTTTTGGCTTCTAGCCCCTTGGAATTCCCCATTCATCAGTTGTAAGAATTAAAGAAAAAGGGAGTTGAGAAAGTGAAAGGATTTTGGGTTTAAAGGAAAATAACTCCCTCATCTCATTTTCATTTCATAACCGGGCACTCTCTCTCCAATTGATTAAATCAGCAGCCATGTGGGTCCCTCTAGTTCAGCTGATCTCTTACTTTCTTTTAAAATTATTATATTAATCAATTTAATAAACTATTTGACTATTTTGCCCTTCGGAATCAAACTATTCGATAGTAATATCGATTCCTACTAAAATCGACGTTCCGAACGTTGTGGGATTATTTGTTTCGTCAAATTACCTCCCGAAATTCGAGTTTGACTTTTTATCCGAAAAAGTCAACCGGTTGACTTTGACCAAAAAGTCAACCCCGACACATTTTGTGTTTATAAACTATTTTTACTAATTTCGACGTTCTGGACTCAAATATACAATCCGCGTCTTCAAATTTTACTCCGAACTCAAATTCAAGTTTTAACTCTATTTCTTGCATTTTATAAAATTGTTATCATTCTTAGTTAATTCAAACAATTAAATTAGTTTAAACTAACCATTAAAAAATACGTCTCATCACATAGCACATATACATACATTTAATTAATCACATCAAGTTTCACATAATTTCATTTAAAAAAAATATTCATCGAATTATATAAAGGTCTCAGATATTACATTCACCCTCCCTTAATAGGATTCCGTCCCCAGAATCATTACAAAATTAAACAAACAAATTAGGGTAGTTTTTCATCATCTTTTCCTTGACTTCTCACGTAGCTTCTTCAGCATTGTGGTTCCTCCATATTACCTTAACAGAAGGAATTACCTTATTTCGTAAAACTTGTTCTTTCCTATCAATAATTTAAATAGGAATTTCCTCGTAGGTTAATTCTTTTTCAAACTGAATGAGTTCATATTCTATGACATGCTTGTAATCTTGCTTATAAGGTCGTAAAAATGACACATGGAACATGTTGTGTACATGTTCCAACTCAAGAGGTAAAGCTATTTCATAAGCTACCTCACCTACTCGCCTTAACACTTCAAAGGGTCCTATAAATCTCGGACTCAGTTTTCCCTTCTTCCCAAATCTCATCTTCCCCTTCCAGGGAGATACTTTCAGAAACACATAAGAACCGGCGTCAAAGTCACGCTGCTGCCGATGTTGATCAGCATATTTCTTCTGTCGATCTTGGGCCGACACTAATCTTGCCCTTATTAATTTGACATCGTCTGCAGTCTGTTGTACTAATTCCGGCCCTAGCAGTCGTCTTTCCCCTACTTCATCCCATCACAGTGGGGTTCTGAACTTTCTTCCATACAGAGCTTCATAAGGTGGCATACCGATGCTTGCGTGATAACTGTTGTTGTATGCAAACTCCACTAACAGTAGATGGTCATCCCAACTTCCTTTGAAATCCATAACGCATGCTCTCAGCATGTCCTCTAAGGTTTGAATTGTTCTCTTGCTCTGCCCATCTGTTTGAGGATGATATGCAGTGCTCAATCTCAGTTGCGTTCCCATGCGCTCTTGGAAGCTTTTCCAGAAATTTGTTGTGAACCGTGGATCGCGATCTGACACAATGGATACCGGCACACCATGTCTGGAGACGATTTCTTTGATGTAGAGTTTTGCCAATTGATTCGAGTTGAATCTAATTTTGATCGGTAAAAAGTGCGCTGACTTAGTCAATCGATCGACGATCACCCATACTGCATCATAACCCTTCTGTGTAGTTGGAAGCCCTACCATGAAGTCCATCGTGATATGCTCCCACTTCCATTCCGGTATTTCCAAAAGTTGAAGTAACCCGCTCGGTTTATGATGTTTTGCCTTAACTCTTTGGCAAGTCAAACACTTGTTGACGCATTACGCGACCTCTTTCTTCATATTGGGCCACCAATAATGTTGGCGCAGATCCTGATATATTTTTGTGCTCTCCGGATGAACTGAGTAACTCGAACTATGAGCTTTATGTAAGATTTCTTCTTTTAACTCGGACACCGCTGGCACCCAAATTCTCTCCTCAAATCTCATCAGCCCATCACCATCCACCCTAAACTTAAGCTCCTCCCCATCTGAAATTCTCTTCTTTAACTTTCCACATTCTTCATCGATGTCTTGCAGTTCTTTTATCCTATCCAATTGAGTCGGACGAGCCTCCACTATAAATAATTTCTCATCTGACTCCTTTGGACTTTTTACCTCGAGTTCCAATCTCGCCATTTCCTTGATTAACTCTTCTTGAGCTGTTAACATTGCCAATTTTTCACTTCCCTTTCTACTCAACGCATCTGCAACCACGTTAGCTTTTCCCAGATGATATAAGATTTCGCAATCGTAGTCCTTAATTAGCTCCAACCATCTCCTCGGTTGCATAATCAGCTCCTTCTGCGTGAAAATATACTTTAGACTTTTATGGTCCGTCTTTACTTCACACTTTGCACTATATAAATAATGCCTCCATATCTTCAGGGCAAACACTACTGCAGCCAATTCCAAGTCATGTGTGACGCCCCCAAATCCGGGTCACCTGAACCACGGATCTGGTTCGTCACTATCTAATACATGCATCATACTATCGACAATTTATAGCGAAAATAAAGGAATATTTACATTGATATAACATAAATAATCCTGTCCCAAGTCTCGAAACCAAGACTACTACAAAACATAACTTAATACATAAGGGTAATTAAGTCTTAATACATCACAAGAGTCAACGAGTCTTAATACATAATCAAAATGGTAATCTCAACGGTACAAAGCTAATCAGTAGCTTTGCCTTTACCTTTATCATTTCCTGAGCTTTCACCACGAGCTCCACTAACTGAAATAATTTAAAGAAAGCAAGGGTGAGCAACAAATTTGCTCCGCAAGTATAATAATAATAATCGTGAATCATCACATGAGCACTTTCTAGCTTACAAGAATCAAGAGAATGAAAGATAGCTCAAGAAAATAAACAACTTCTTTATCACCATTATAGTGGTCACTGAGGACCGAAGGATTTTCTGAAGTATCCAAGGATTTCTAAGTTTCCCAAAGAAAGGAACTATTCAATATTGAGGGTGCCCTAAGGCACATAACTCTATTCTAGAATTACCAGAAATTCATCTGATAACCCAACATACTAATACAATAGGTGATCAGCCTATTGTACCCGGTGTTATGCATAACCCCTTTTACATACTGTCCGTGCGCCTATCGGTTCCTCGACATACATATTGTTTCCCCTGCTATGAGGGTTGTTCATCTCAGCTTTACATAGGAATCCAAACCAAACAATTTGATCGGATAGCTTTACTTAACAACAATGATGATTAAACATACGTCTAGCCGAAACAATTGGCTCAAGACATCTATCTTATGTGGTTCATATAATATAGAACTTGAAAACTTTAATAATATGCGTTGAAGCATAGCTAGGTAACGTGAACGATTATCAGTTCATTCTAAGAGTACTTGCAATTCGACAATGATTGAAGTAAGGAACCTGTTCAGAATATCTTGAATAAGATAAGAAACTCGCTTAATAAAGTAATACTTGCAAACAATACATAACTGAATGAATTTAGAGAACTTGCTCGAGTATAAATTGAGTTAAGTTAAGAAACTCGCCCAAATAAGAATAATAGTTGAGTAAGGAACTTGCAATAATATAGAATGATTGCTCAATCAATAAATAACTCGCATAATAAATAAAAGTTGCACGGTTGAGAAAACTTGCCCAATATTAAATTGAGTCAGGGTAAGGAAACTTGCCCAATACAAGGGTTAGACAAGCGTTAGGAAACTTGCCTAGTGCGTCTTCTACAATATTACAACACACGCTCCTTAATGTCCTACACAATTAAGTACATATTCACATAACAATTAGTCACATACTGGATACCAAATATTTGTTTATATAACTCTATAATGTCCCATTCAAATAAGAAACAAAATATTAAACAAGTTCATGCCCACTAGTTACGGCGTTGCGACGCTTGTACGTCTGTACGCCAAACTTGTCTATTCGAACGCCTAAGCGACATGCAATTGCGTACGCCTAGCATGCCCCTTCGATTTATCTAATACTCATTGGCTAATCCTAAGTATCATTATAATTCATAACATTCATGTTTTATAACTTAGAACATCATTTCACATTGTCGGGAGCATTATGCGTGCTTACGCTCATGCCCGACACTCTCTGATTGCCTCCAATTACACATCAGTCCTATAAATGGCCAATTTAGGCCATGCTATAGACCTCAAATTTAAAAACTTAAAGAACGAAAGTTGTAGGTCTACTCTTCCTCTTTCCGAATCATCTTGAATCAACTCAATCCAAGTTCATATGAGACAGTTATGCCCATTTTACTAAAGGACGTCAAAGTTGTCCAGCCAACTGTAGGTCCGGCGTGCCCCACACCCAAAAGACCTTGCCAGTGGCGCGCCCCGCGCCCAACTGGCAGCAGCCCAGGTGCGTGTTTTTCCAGCATGCTCTGTTTTTGTTATTCTAGACCTATCTTGCTTCCAAACACCATAACTCCTCCTATACACGTTCAAATTGGTCCGTTCCGGACTCTATGGACTCCTAAGACATAGAGCTACAACATATTAAAAATTTAGAGTTATCCATTAATATTAACATGGCCAAATCTTATACCAAAGTATCAACTCATGCTATATTTTTGTGTTCTTGGTGTTCTTGGTGTTCTTCACAAAAATCATCACCAAAACTTTGTTTTAATCCCTTTTTACTCCATTCCAACTGGTTAAACTCATAACCCATGGAAGTACAATATCATAACAACAAATGAATTAAACAAACACAAAATTATAGCTATAACTTCCTCTAAATTGTCCAAATGTCCAAGTTCATGTCCAAAGTTCATTGTTCTTCATGTTCTTCATCCTCCTTAAGCATAGGTACGGATTTATTGCGTTTTTGTTCCACTTTGATGTTATTAATGGCTTATATAACCTCTTAACAATATTTACAAACATCCAACACAAACAAAAACAACAAGAATCGACACAAATCCGACCCACAAGCTTAGGAGCTCAAAACTAAGAAAACTTGAAAAACTTAATAAGAACTCGAATGGAATGGATTTTGGTTGGTGTTTTACCTTTGTAAATTCTTCCTAGAGGTTAAGAGGATGGCTAGGCTTTGCTTTGAGGGTTTCTTCTTGCTTGGATTTTCTTCTTCCTCCACCCGTGCCTTCTTCTTCTTCCTCCTTTCTTTTTTCGGCGACTCTTCCCTTTTTCCGGTGACCTCTTCCTTCTTCTTGTTCCTTCTTTGCAGCTCTCTCTCTCTCTCTCTCTCTATCTGCTGATGGGATGAGAGAAGTGTGGAATGGAAGAGAAAATGAATGATTTGGGAGAAGTGGAGGAGTAAATTTGGGAGAAGAATGGGTTTGTGGCTCAAGGTGGCGCCGACAACTCTCCACCCCCCCCCCACTTCCTCATTTCCTAGCATTTGATTGGTTGATGGGTTTTGGTGGGTTCCCTCTTGAGTAACAAACCAAAATAAATACCCAAACACACCAAAAATATATCCGAAAACTCCCACTTTTGTACCAAAATTGGTAAATAACTCTACCCAAAATTAAAATATTGGGATGGGTAAAAATAATTACAATGGAATTTATCCAAATATTCGGAACACCCATATTATACATTTCGGATACGAATAAAATCACGTATCAGCTCAAATAAAATTTCCGACGCTTGGAAAAATTATTCGTGCGCATACACGTATTTATGAAATTTATTAAAATCAAAAAAGACACAAAAATATTATGGCATGAATAGTGCCTCGGGAAACGTGCCCAGTGAATAGTGATTCTGCGATTTTTTGCGAAGTCAATATATTCACCCTAACGATAAAATTTAACACATACACATATTCTAGGTTATAACACAACCTTTAAGCACATATCACATAATAATGTAAATAAAATAAAAATTCATTTTATTCACATAAACTCGGGTTACAAGGAAATGAAAAATTCCCGATCGTTACATTCTCCCCTCCTTATAAGGATTCTGTCCCCAAAATCACAATACAAGGTTAAGAAAAAAGTTTAGGGTAATTCTCCTTCATCTTATCTTCTAATTCCCACGTAGCATCCTCGGCATTGTGGTTTCGCCAAACTACTTTCTTTTTTTTTTGCTAAATAAATTTAAATTGCACATTAAGAAAAACAGAAATTTAAATTTAAATTTCGCCAAACTACTTTCCTATCGATTATCTGGATAGGAATTTCTCATACGTAAGATCTTTCTCTATTTGGATGGGCTCATAGGATATCACGTGCTTATAATCGGGCTTGTATGGTCGTAACACTGAAACGTGGAACACGTTGTGGATATGCTCCAGTTCAGGAGGCAAGGCTACCTCGTACGCCACTTCACCCACTCTTCTGAATACTTCGAACGGTCCTACGAACCTCGGGCTCAACTTTCCCTTCTTTCCAAATCGTATCTTCGCTTTCCAAGGAGATACCTTCAGGAACACGTAACTGCCGACGTCGAAGTCTCTCATCTGGCGATGTTGATCTGCATACTGCTTTTGTCGGTCTTGGGCTGGAACTAATCTTGGCCTGATCACTTTGACCACTTCTGCTGTCTGCTGCACCAATTCTGGTCCTAATAGTTGTCGTTCGCCAACCTCATCCCAACTTAACGGTGTCCTGCACTTCCTTCTGTAGAGGGCTTCGTATGGCGGTATACCGATACTTGCATGATAACTATTATTGTAAGCGAATTCCACGAGTGGTAAATGGTCATCCCAATTTCCCATGAAATCCATCACACAAGCTCTCAACATGTCTTATAGCGTTTGAATTGTTCGTTCGCTCTGTTTGTCAGTTTGAGGATGGTAAGCAGTACTTAGTCGCAACTGTGTTCCCATTCTCTCTTACAAGCTTTTCCAAAAATTTAACGTGAAGCGCGGATCTCGATCTGAGACAATTGACACTAGCACTCCATGTCGCGAAATAATTTCCTTTATATACAACTTAGCCAACTGGTTCAAATTGAATCGGATTTTTATCGGTAGAAAGTGTGCTGATTTCGTCAATCGATCCACGATAACCCAAATGGCATTATTACCCTTCTGTGTAACTAGAAGTCCTACCACAAAGTCCATAGTGATATGCTCCCACTTCCATTCCGGTATATTTAGTGGTTGAAGTAACCCACTCGGTCTCTGATGTTCCGCTTTGACTTGTTGACAGGTGAGGCATTTGCTGACGTATTCTGCTACGTCCCGTTTCATATTGGGCCACCAAAAATATTGACGAAGATCCCAGTACATTTTCGTGCTCCCAGGGTGAACAGAGTATGTTGAATTATGTGCTTCATGTAAGATCTCATCTCTTAATTCAGTCACGGCTGACACCCACACTCGTTCCTCATATCTCAAGATACCATCCTTATCCGTTCGGAATTTCTCTTCCTCATTTTCTGCGATCCTTTTTTGTATCCTTTCACACTCTTCATCCTTTTCTTGTGCTTCTTTCACTTTGTCGAGTAACGTCGGACGAGCTTCAATTACGAATAACTTCTCTGTTGCCTCTGCTGGACCTTTCACTTCAATCTCCAGTCTCGCCATTTCTAGTATTAACTCCTTGTGAGTTGTCAACATAAATAATTTCTCATTCCCCTTTCTACTCAATGCATCTGCTACTACGTTTGCTTTTCCCGGATGATAGAGAATTTCGCAGTCGTAATCTTTGATTAATTCCAACCACCTCCCTCTGTCGCATGTTCAACTCCTTCTATGTGAAAATATATTTCAGACTCTTATGATCCGTGTATATCTCACATTTCTCCCCATAAAGGTAATGTCTCCAAATTTTCAATGCAAAGACGACAGCTGCTAATTCCAGGTCATTGGTAGGGTATCGCTTCTTGTAATCCTTCAACTGCCGTGACGCATACGCAATGATCTTGTCGTGTTACATTAACACACAGCCCAGACCCTTGTGTGATGCATCACTATACACTACAAACCCTCCCGTATCATCTGGCAAGGACAATACAGGCGCCTCGCTTAATCTCTTTTTCAACTCCTGAAAACTGTCTTCGCACTTTTCAGACCATACAAACTTCACCGTCTTCCTCGTCAGATTGGTCAACGGGGTTGCTATCCTCGAAAAATCCTGGATAAATCTTCGATAGTACTCGGCTAACCCTAAGAAACTTCGCACTTTCGTCGGTGTCTTCGGTTGTTCCCAGTTACTAACTGCCTCTACCTTCGCAGGGTCCACTGAGATACCATCTTTGTCGATCATATGCCCTAAAAATTGCACCTTTTCCATCCAGAATTCGCATTTGGATAATTTAGCATATAACGTTTCCCTTCTTAGTGTCTCCACTACTTTGTTTAGATGATCGGCGTGCTCTTCTTCGGTCTTTGAATAAATCAAAATGTCATCGATGAAAACTACTACGAACTTATCTAAGTACGGCTTTAGAATTCGGTTCATCAAGTCTTTGAATGCTGCTGGCGCATTAGTCAAACCAAAAGACATCACCAAAAACTCGTAGTGACCATATCTCGTCCGAAATGCAGTTTTAGGTACATCTTCCTTCCTTACTTTTATCTGATGATATCCAGTCCTCAAATCTATCTTCGAGAAGTGTCTGGCTCCTTTTAGTTGGTCGAACAAGTCGTCGATCCTTGGCAATGGATACTTATTCTTGATCGTTGATTTGTTCAACTCCCGGTAGTCGATGTAAAGCCTCATCGATCTGTCCTTCTTCTTGACGAACAAAACTGGGGCTCCCTATGGGGACACACTTGGCTGAATATACCCATTGTCCAGCAATTCCTGAAGTTGTATCAACAATTCTTTCATCTCCACTGGCGTCATACGATATGGAGCCTTCGAAATTGGTGTAGTCCCTGGCACTAAGTCTATTGCAAATTCAATTTCCCTGTTTGGCGGAAGACCGGGTAATTCACTTGGAAACACATCTAGAAACTCACTTACTATTGGTATATCCTTAATTTCTACACCTTCTTTCTTTGTATCTACAATATAGGCTAAATAGCCTTCATATCCTTTCTTTAACAACTTCCTGGCCTGCATCATCGTAAGACAACATGAATGTCTCAGCGATGTGCTACCATAAAATACTACCCTCGACCGGTTCGGGGTCCGAAGGTTCACACTTTTCTTCTAACAGTCGATCACTGCCGCATGGTCACATAACCAATCCATTCCCAATATTACATCGAATTCTCCCAACCTTATTGGGATCAAATCCACGCGAAAATTACATCCCTTAATCTTAGCACAACAATTATGAAGAATAAACTCTACATGAATTACCTCGTTATTCGCAATTTCTATACTCAAAGGATTTTCTAACGGTTCTTGGGGTAAATTTAACCGTTTAGCAAAATCTTCAGACACAAAAGAACGAGTAGCACCCGAATCAAATAATACGCAGGCATTTATATTATTGATTGGGATAATACCTGACACCACGTCCTTAGCAATTACTGCATCCTGGACAGTCATGTTGAATGTTCGGGCAGGGGTTCGGTTCGGCGGAGTCGGTCCTCCAACCATCAGTTTGCTGCCTCCTCCTCGGTTGTTGTTTCCACCACTACTTCCTTTCTTCGGGAAGTCTTTAATCTGATGCTCCGTTGATCCACAGGAATAACAGCCACGGTTCTTATTTGGGTTTGTGCAGCTTGGTGCCATGTGCCCCTCCTGGCCGCAATTGTAACAGATATTGCGCCCTTTTCAGCACTCTCCCTTGTGATTTTTCCCACATTTGGAACACGCTTCAATCCTCTTCTTAAATCCTCCCTAATTATTCCCCGTCTGATTAGTGTTGGTGTTGTTGCTGTTGCCACCGTCCCATTTTCTCTTTCTCGAATTACTTCCACCACTACTGCCACCACCACGATAGTCTCCTCCACTCTTCTTATTCTTTTAGTGTTCATTCAGGGCCTCAATCCCTCCTTCGGCGATAATGGCTTTTTCCAACAGTGCACTAAAGGTTTCAATCTGAAGAATGGCTACCTTGTTATACAACCACGGTTTCAGCCCTTGTTCAAACATTTGCGCCTTCAGCTCTTCAGTACTTACTTGAAGCGGTGCAAAACATGTGAGTTCATTGAATTTGGTAGCGTACTGAGCCACCGTCATGTCTCCCTACTTCAGCTCTAAGAATCTCAGCACCATTTGTCTCTCCATGCTCTTTGGGAAATAATTCTCGAAAAATAATTCCTTGAACCTGTCCCACGGTATCATTCCTTCACCTGCTCGCTGTTGGTTAGCCTCCCACCAATAATTTGCTCCTCCTTTCATCATATAGGTGGCGAATGTCATTTTCTGGTCATCCCCCACGCGTGCGATAATGAAAGCTTTCTCCATTTCTTTCACCCAAGACTGGGCTTCAATCGGATCAGTCGTTCCCCTGAACTTTGGGGGTCCTACGCTCTTAAAGTCTTTAAAACTTGTTATGGGTGCTGTCGGTGGGTTGGGATTCACGGGTCCCGCATTTCTTCTTTCCATTCTCTCCAGCATATCCGCTAACCGCTGCATGGGGTCCGTCGGACCTCTTTCATTGTTTACCGATCCTCAGGTGTTGCTGGGGGTGGTATATTGCGTCTAGGCCTCATTCTTTGTTAAACGCAAGAAAGCTTAAGGTCATTTATCCCATTATACTACGAGAATATCTATCACGAGTACTACAAGTAAACAACAAGTGACATACTCTATTAGCAACTCGTAATGAAATATAGCTTCATTGTAGGGAATTTGATGCAATCCTGACCAGGCTCGCATCGAACAACATTCACTCAACTCGAGTTTAAGAGGTTCATCAGTTAGTCGCGAGTGATTGGATTGAAATCCATTCAAGAATGCGTACATTGGAGCTAAATTCATCTGAACGGCTGTTGCTCGATTTCGCAATCAATAAAACACACGCAAGTATACGCGGTCCACAAGTAATATAAGATAAGTAAAGTGTCGAACCCACGAGGAATTATATTAAATAATTACCAAATATCAATCGCATGTAAAATCAATCTAATTTAAACAATGACAATATGGTTTGTGTTTGTTGTTGATTTTAACTAAAATAAAGACAATTTAGAAAGCAAGGTTTTACTAACACAGATAAAGTTCAAGATAAAAAGGTCTAAGATTACAATATCCCCCAACTCTTCATTTAAACATCATACTCTCTCTTGTTTAGTAAATTAGAACATAAGAATTGCTATTCGAGAAATCACAAGTATATATAAGCCTCTCTCGATGGTCGAATACGTATTTCCTATTGTGGTGTATAAATATATTTCCATTCTACACACAAGCAAGAATCTCATCTCAAGAGCAATTAATAAAACACATGTCACGTAAAATCCCATTAACCATTCTATCAATTACCAACTTTCACAATAGAAATCATTAAACACGGATTCTCAATTGGATACATGTGGTATTTAGGTATATGTCTATCCTAAATACAATCAAATTATCAACCCTCAAGAATAATACATAAGACTCACGTCACATAATCTTATACATTATCCATAAAGAACATCTAATTTTCACATGAATTCATAACTAGGTCTCAACTTATACTTCCTCTCTCAATTCCATATAAGTTACCAAAGTAATTACGGGCCAAGCAATTAATCTTTAATCAAAGGTTATAAACTCCAATTCACAAAATGCCTAATTACCATTCAAGAGAGAGCATTCAATTTAAACTACAAGTTGGGTTCCATTGCAATCTTAGAATGAAGAGTTTAGCTCATATTAAATCTCAATAACATCATAATTTGATTATAGTACATGGTTGAAGTTACAAAATAAGAAAGTAGAACTAAAACATATGAAGATACACCCTTTTTGTGATAAAACTCTCGAATTGGTGTGGTGTAGTTCTTCTTCTCTAATCTTTGCTCTCCTATTTCGTGCTCCTAGCCTCCTTGGTTGATGAAATTCTGATAATCTTTCCTTTAGTTCCTTTGTTCTTCTCTTTTTAGCTCCAAACCCTAGCTTTTTCAATATGTGTAACCAAGCTTGAATGATCCAATACCAACTCCCTGGATGCCTGATAATTCTTCCCTCTCTCCTCATTTTCCCGTTCCTGAAATTCCTCCTCTAGTGCGCCACAATAGCAGAACAGACAAAGCAAGCCGCTCAAGAAATCGCGCTCTCGCCCCGGCGAGAAAAACAGCCTGGGGAGCTCGCCCCGACGAGGGCTCGCCCCGGCGAACTTTTTAGCCTTGGAGGCTCGCCCCGGTGAGAGCTCGCCCCAGCGAGGAAAATGGCCTGGGGAGCTCGCCGCGGCGAGGTCTCATGTCCTGCGGAAATTACACTTTTGCCCCTGGACTTGCTAAAAACCGCCATGATCGTCCACAACTGTTCTCTGCACCACAAAAGCATAAAACATGTAAATAGATACCATAAACACCTAAGGATAGCAAAGAATTGAGTTCAAAGGATAACTAATTCGTAGGTATAAAACCCACTCATCAAATACCCCCAAACTTAAGACTTTGCTTGTCCTCAAGCAAAAACAACGGAGATGAAAAATACACAATGCAACTAATTAAATGAATGCAAATGCATGAACTATAAGCCTAGAGCAGCCAAGATAAGGAAATCAAGCCTCAACAATCAGAAACAAATAAACAACAACATCACAACTGTAGGATTATCAGAAATGAGACACGCACCAAATTTCGCCAAATGATTAACCCTTATGTGTGTGTGTGTGGTCAAAAAGACAGAGTACGCAATTATCACAATTCGATCTAAGAATTATAGTGCTCAAAAGAAGATAAAATAGTCTAGAACCACAACTAGTATCTCACATGCTCACTAGCTTTTATTTCCACACTATATTTAGAAATATTCTATAACAATCACCGAGTGCGTTTTACGCTCCATCTCGATGATAGGTTTATTTACATCTAGATCTGTGCAATGTTTATCTTCATTAGGCTTTTCAATGTCACCCATGTAGCAAACTTTCCACCGATGACTCCCAAGCCAGATAGTTTTAGGGCATCAAGTGTAAAAACACTCCAAAGGGCTTACTTGTTCGAATGACACAGGCCACAAAGATAAACTAGTCTAGATTTGCTCATATCTGTCTATATTTCATTTTTCAATTATAACCAGCATTCAAGACAGACATCGAAGCAGTAAATAAGCATAGAATATTATTATTTATTTTTTTTTTTTTTTTTTTATTTTTTTTAAATCTTTTAATGAGCAACAACAGTTTCAAAGATTTGAACATATAATCTCACGTACTCAACAACACTGATATGTGCATTAGTAACTCAAAGGGTTAAAAATTTAAGAAAATTAGGCACGAGTTAACATTTATAATATAGCAATTCGGATCCAAAGTGTTGAATATCATAAAAACAATTATCACCATGTCATCATCGGCTTTCCTTAAGTGCGCTGCTCAAAAGCTTTCTAAATGCAAATTTTTGTTTTCACAAAGCAGACGATGAATATGTACAATAATCATCACACAAATGACAAGAACAGAAATAATCATCAAAAGCAAGAAAAGTCATTTTGATGATATTATAAATGCTTAATTATAACATAAGTTTGAAACATACTACGTGAATGCAAGACTACAACTACTACGTGAATGCAAAACTACAACTAAATGCAGCATACTAAAATACTATAACTTAAAAGCTTAAAAACTCTAAACACCCCCAAACTTGGAAATAACAATGTCCTCATTGCAGAAAAGATAAAGACATGAAAAACTGAGGACTTCCCTATGATATCACTCGGCGGGGTGATCGTCCGTCTCCTCGACGTCAGAGTCTGATGGTGGGAAAGGTGGCAGTGGCATAGGCACGGGAAAGGGAAGTGGAGCTGCACCCGGGTGCTGTGCTGCTAGAGCCGCACTGAAGCTGGTAGTGAAGTTCCACATGTGTTCCTGCCTCTCTGTTATGCGCTGGTTCTGCCTCTCTAGCCTCTTAGCGCGTCTGTCTATCAGTAGCTGGAGGCTGCGGATCTGAGAGCTGAACTTAGCCTTAGGCCGCGATGAACCAACAGGTAACTGTACATCCTCCTCCTCCTCCTCGGAGGTAGCCACAACGATAAAGCCTCGGCCTCGAGGATGTGACTCGGCTCCGTCCCATACCTTGTACCTCGCGATCAACCTGTGGTCGAGGATCTGTGATGGCTGCTGTGTGACCTCATCATCTTGTCACTGTACCCCTGCCTGTCTACTCAACCCACAAATGAGGGAGGGGTGAGGTAGTCCGCCCTGAACATTACCCCTAAGAAGCCGGCGAATACTACCCTCAATGATGTTCCCTACATCAATAGAGAAATCCATAACAATAGCGTATAGTAACGCTGCCTTCTCCTTCGAAACATCGCTCACGTGCTGGGAAGGCATGAGCTTGGCACTCAGGAAGGCGTACCAAATCTTTCCATACAGGCTGAGGTCCTTGCTGGGGAAGAGAGAAGCACCTCTTTCTCGCCTAGTGATCCATGTGGTACCCGGTTTGCATAACTCTGTTACAATCTTATCAAAATCAGGTTGAGAGCGAATGAGCTCAGTGTACTGGCATACTGCAGGAGGCACCAAGTTATAGTAGTGATTAATTGCCTGTGCGCTGAACGGTACCCTCATACCCCTGACTATGGCCTCAAAAGGCTGTCTGTCCTGAGCGTTGGCGTAGAACTCCTGTACCACTGGAACAACAGCCGGGTCGGGGTGGTGGGTGAAAGTGTCCCACACCCTCTCATCTATCTGCTCCCAAATCTCTCCGTCAACCCCCCTCTCTGGCCTGAGCCCTCGATGGTCGAGAAATCACAAGTATATATAAGCCTCTCTCGATGGTCGAATACGTATTTCCTATTGTGGTGTATAAATATATTTCTATTCTACACACAAGCAAGAATCTCATCTCAAGAGCAATTAATAAGACACATGTCACGTAAAATCCCATTAACCATTCTATCAATTACCAACTTTCACAATAGAAATCATTAAACACGGATTCTCAATTGGATACATGTGGTATTTAGGTATATGTCTATCCTAAATACAATCAAATTATCAACCCTCAAGAATAATACATAAGACTCACGTCACATAATCTCATACATTATCCATAAAGAACATCTAATTTTCACATGAATTCATAACTAGGTCTCAACTTATACTTCCTCTCTCAATTCCATATAAGTTACCAAAGTAATTACGGGCCAAGCAATTAATCTTTAATCAAAGGTTATAAACTCCAATTCACAAAATGCCTAATTACCATTCAAGAGAGAGCATTCAATTTAAACTACAAGTTGGGTTCCATTGCAATCTTAGAATGAAGAGTTTAGCTCATATTAAATCTCAATAACATCATAATCTGATTATAGTACATGGTTGAAGTTACAAAATAAGAAAGTAGAACTAAAACATATGAAGATACACCCTTTTTGTGATAAAACTCTCGAATTGGTGTGGTGTAGTTCTTCTTCTCTAATCTTTGCTCTCCTATTTCGTGCTCCTAGCCTCCTTGGTAGATGAAATTCTAATAATCTTTCCTTTAGTTCCTTTGTTCTTCTCTTTTTAGCTCCAAACCCTAGCTTTTTCAATATGTGTAACCAAGCTTGAATAATCCAATACCAACTCCCTGGATGCCTGATAATTCTTCCCTCTCTCCTCATTTTCCCGTTCCTGAAATTCCTCCTCTAGTGCGCCACAATAGCAGAACAGACAAAGCAAGCCGCTCCAGAAATCGCGCTCTCGCCCCGACGAGAAAAACAGCCTGGGGAGCTCGCCCCGGCGAGGGCTCGCCCCGGCGAACTTTTTAGCCTTGGAGGCTCGCCCCGGCAAGAGCTCGCCCCAGCGAGGAAAATGGCCTGGGGAGCTCGTCGCGGCGAGGTCTCATGTCCTGCAGAAATTACACTTTTGCCCCTGGACTTGCTAAAAATCGCCATGATCGTCCACAACTGCTCTCTGCACCACAAAAGCATAAAACAAGTAAATAGATACCATAAACACCTAAGGATAGCAAAGGATTGAGTTCAAAGGATAACTAATTCGTAGGTATAAAACCCACTCATCAACGGCGAGGAAAGGATTAATCATGTAATTTGGGATTACTAGATACCATCTATTTAGTAAGGCCAAATCAACGCAAGCCAAGGCATTATGCAATGTACGGAACAATGGAAGTTGGTTCAAGGATGATTGGAATGGAGATTGAGGAGTTTGGAGATATCATTTACACAACTGTCACTTCGGGCTTAATTTTGACCTTGATCAAACTAGAATCTCGTAAAACGCAAAGAATGAAAGTTGTAGATCTCGTCGAGATCTTCGATTTGATAGGTCGCAGGTTCCGTAACTCTTTCCGAGTCAAACGTTATGGCCATTTTTCCAAAGGGCATCGCGGCAGGAAAACCCTAGCGCCTAAAGCGCTACAGCCTTTGTTTTTCCAGCGCCTAGAGCGCTTGCAAATTGTGAAGACACTGTAAGCTAGCGCCTACAGCGCTCCAGCAGCACAAAATCAAGCGCCTACAGCACTAGGGTCAAGGCACAAAATCCGAGGAAGGTTTTTGATCAGTTTTAATGCAATCTTTTGGGGATTTTTTCCTATTCTATTGTATAACTAGGATGTTTATTAGATAGGATTTCTATTTCCATTCAAATTCTTATTTCTTTATAGGATTAGGGTTATATGTTATTAGTATAAATAGGATACATGGCTTATGTAATGGATATACATCAAATTTTATTCAATCTAATTCTTGTGAGATTATTCTCTACTTTTGGTCCTTTGAAGAATTTCTAAGCTAATTTCTTAGTTTTTCTTTTGAGATTCATATCTAACTTATCATAGAACAAACCATAGTTGTGTGTGGCATTATTCTATCGCATCATTCAATCATATAAAGATTATCGTTTGAATTAAACGAGGGTCAAAGTGTTGTTGGTGTTCCATCCATCACGCATTCAAAATTGCTTGATCGACTATTCCAAGGTTTATCGTCTAAATTCGGGCGAGGGATTAAGGATTCGAAAGAGTTCCATCAAACTTACTTACTAGAAACGATCCGGGCGACGACCACCTCACGCAAGCGTGCCGTGGAGTCTATCATTTGGTATCAGAGCTGCGTTTTCTAGCTAAGTATCTATCTTTATTGTTTCTTTGATTTTGTGAGTCAAAAAAAAAATCGTGAGTAAAAAAAAAAAAAAAGAGGGAAAATTATTATTGTTGGAATTGCTTGGGTTTCATATGTTCGTGATTATTGGGATCGTATTGAAGAAGTTATTATTTGATTCTATTATTAGAATTTGTGAATTTTGAGGATATTGGGATTTCACTCAAGAGAATTTTAATTGGTGATCGTGAAAATTTGGTGGTTATCGTACGTCACACTTGCTATATTTTGTTTTGTGACAAGTTCTTGTTGGATTGATAGAAAAGCTGAGATATTTATTTGGTGAATTCAAAAAGAACCTATAAGAGGGAATTAGAGTGGTAAAAGGCAATAGTGTGAGATCAATTGAGGGTAAAAGCCTAAATTGTGTGATACACGAGCGTTTCATAATTGTGGGATATATTGTTTGAGCGAAACACGTAAGGGAGTGTGTGAGGAAAAATTTTCTTTATCTACTAACCTTTGTTTTGCAGCGAACATGTATAATTATGGTTATGAAAATAATTATGAGTGGCAAAAGAGATCTTTTTAAGGAAGGCGCGATCCTAAAGCTTATTTGAGTTAGGAGGAAAGGAAGGAACGAGAGTTTGGCTATCATAATTATTCCGAGTATAAGAAGTTCAAACTTGCAGTTCAAGATTTTTCTGATTATGCAGCTACATGGTGGGCTGAATTTGTGCGTAACAGAAAAAGGTGATGTTTATGCCTAATCAAATTAGCATGAGATATTGTGATAAATGGAAAGTTTTGTTAACATGTGAATTGTATAGGTGGATAGTTATTTCTGTTAGATTAACTAATGCATCTAGTATGTTCATGAGTTTATTAAAACATGTTTTGCATGCTTCCATTGATAAATTTGTGTTTGGCTATTTTGATGGTAGAATCATCTTTATCATAAACTATGGAGGATATTTGATATTTATCGAGTTAGTTTATGAACATGTGTTATATTCTCGTTGTCAATATTCTTACTATCATTTGGTAAATTCTCATTGTCAAAGTGCATATCTTCGTAGAATTTATTCTAGTGATTATTGTGGGTATTCTCGTTTTCAACATTTGAACTTGCATGGAATTCAATCTAGGGTTTTTCATTCATATGTTGAATTAGGTTTTGATGTTAATCAATCTTTACATGGCATGTCGTTAATTGATAATGGTAGTGATCATGAATTTTCAATAGAGAAATATTCTTTGCATGATTTGTTATCATTTGGTAATGTCTTTCCATTAGAGTTGTTATCATTGCATGATTTTGAGAATGTTGTCTTGAATGGGAAAGAATTACTATCATTTGGTATTGAATTGAAAAGTGATTATCATCAGATTGGATTGAGATATGGTTTACATACATGTTTAGTTAATTCATTGGGATTAGCTAATGCGTTAAATGTTTTCATATTGAATCATGTTTTGTGTTCATTCATGGGGAAAATTTATAATATTTGTTTTGATGATATTCCTAGTTTTGTCAACACTTGGATAAATTCTTTAGCACTTGTTGAATTTGTAAGTGATCATCATAGTGTTAAGTGTGCTAGTGAGTTTTCACTTTGTGAAGTGGGATATGATATTTCTTTTCCGTTGATGCACCTAATTGATCTTGGATGTTTTAGTGTCAATAGGAAGAGAAAGGTTGAATTTGTTTTGCAGATTTGTGATGGGATCATACTCATCGAGGAGAAAGGTTTAATTCGATTTGCAAATCAGTTCGAACAATGCATGGAAAGTCTAAAGGGAAGTTATCTGGATTTTATTCTAGTAGACTTTGCATGTGATTTTGAGTTATTTGATTCCTTTGTGATTAAACAAAAGGTACTCATTGATTTGTTTGGTTTTGTGTTTAATCCAGGAATTCAAGAGCACTTGCGAATGCAACGAGTTGAATTTCAAATTTTGGTATTTGACCCGGGTGCATTGGAATGGAAGTTAGTACAAATGATCAAGATCATAAGGTTCATTTTTGATCCGAAAATTTGTCAAGGGGTTTATCTACGAATGGTCAAGATCATCAGGCTGGTTTTGGATCCGAGAATTCGTGGATGGGAGATTATGCTACATGAAGAGTTCTACATAATGTTATTTAATCCAGGAGGATATAGGACTTTTCGTAGTATTATTTGCATTTATTTTATTATTTATGCATTTGATTTCTTAGGTAGAAATTTTGTTTGCATTTTAGCTATAGTTGCTAATTTAGTTTGTTTTGTTGTAGTTAGTAATTTGGAAGTATTTGGTTTACGTGTGGAAGAGCATCGTGTTGGTGTGGACAAGTTCTGGTGTAAAGAAAATCGAAAATTTGAGTTTCCAGGAGGTGTTACGAAGGGTGTGCAGTGTGTTATGCTATGTCGAGCATCGTTTTTTTTTTGCTAATTTGGTCTTTTGTATAAATTCATATAAACAAAAATACAATGGCTAAGGGGCATACCCCAGAAATATAGCTGGGTCATCTAAAGACATGCCAATAGATGAACAAGCTATACAAGAAATACAATTACAGCAGCCAGTTGCAATAAAAGGAACTATGATTTGTGGCCTTTAAAAATGTGGGTGCCTTCGATACGCGAGATTTTATAATGTTAACCACTTCAGCTGCTAATTGACGTGGTGGAATCCTTTTGTTATTATGAATCACCTTGTTCCTTCTTCCCCAAATTTTGTACATAGAAACAGCCAATGAAAGGCACAAGATATTCTTGGACAATTTTTGACCTTGAAATTGAGTAATGGAATTAACAAGACCATCCCAATCCATAGGCAGATGTTGCCAGTTGCCCAATTCGAAGCAGACCTGTATAATCATATTGGAATAAGGGCATAAGAAAAATAGATGCTCAAAAGTTTCAATATGCGACTGACAGAGAGGACAAGGGGCCGGATTACTGGAGTAATAATGAAAGGTAATATCATTAGTGGGCAGCCTTCTGAGTAAGCCAAGCCAAAGAATAAAGGAATAATGCGGCACATGAAGCTTATGCCATAGCAGACCATGCCAACTAACATGGGGTTTTCTGGAACGAATACTCTCCCATATTTGAGCAGCCTTGATAGTCTGGATGTCATTAGAATCCCAAAAAATTCGATCCTCACTGAAAGTAGGAAAAGGACTGGCTTCAATTCGCCTACGCATCATAATCATCTCATGATGATGGAAGCTCGAAGGAATATTCCACGATGAATTAAGCAGGATAGCACTGACAGTAGTTTGATATGGCAGACCTGAAATGGATAATAAGGAGGTTGAGGGGTTAATAGGACCGCCATGAAGCCACGGATCGAACCAAAGATTAGTTAAATTGCCCCGCCCAACTTGATAGCGAATAAACTGAAGGGCCATAGGTCGAAGCTTAAGGATTTGCTTCCATATCCGTGAGCAGTCCTTGGGGATTGGAGTTTGCCAGAGAATTTTCCCTTTAAGGACAGCAGCTTTAACCCAAGAAGCCCAGAGGGAAGTGGACTGGAATTTGATCAAGTTTATGAGATGAGTCATTATAAGAGCTTTGTTCCAGTCAACAAGGTTTTTAATCCCTAATCCTCCTTCACAGACTGGGTGCGATAAGGAATCCCAAGCGACTTTGGCTCCATGCTCGCCAAGAGAAGGGCCCTTCCAAAGAAACTGACTGAGAATAGACTGGATGGCTCTAATAACTGCTTTTGGTAAGATAAAGTGCTTACTCTAGAAGGCTTGAATTGAGAAAAGGACAGATTTGATGAGCTCTAGTCTACCTGAATAAGCCAACGTAATAGAAGTCCATGATGACACTTTTTGCGTGATTCTATGAATAAGGGGCATGCAGTCTCTATAAGAAAGCTTTGAAGAGATGAGAGGGACCCCCAAGAACTTGATAGGCAAGGAACCAAGAGAAAAGACAAGAGTGGACAGTATAGTTTGGGCATCTTGAGGATCAGTATTAGCAAGGAAGCATTGACTTTTATGGATATTAGGAATTAGCCCAGAAAAAAGTGAGAACGAATGAATACAAGAGTGAATAATACTCACAGGAACAGAACTACCATGACAGAATATCAGGATATCATCGGCAAAGAAAAGATGAGTGAGCTTGCCTTCTTTGGATCGCCAATGAAAAAGAAAGCCAGATTGTAGGGAACCCCAGTGAAGAATCATTGAAAGAACCTCCATGACTAAGACAAAACGATAAGGGGATAGAGGGTCACCCTGTCTTAAACCACGCGAGCCTTTGAAGTAGCCCGCTAAGGATCTATTCACCTTAATTGAGAACATGGCAGAGGTGATACAAGCTTTGATCCAGTCAATATAGGGTTGAGGGAACTTAAACAGTTGCATTGATTCGAAAAGGAAATCCTAACTAACAGTGTCAAAAGCCTTTCAAATGTCAATTTTAATGGCACAGCGGGGTGACCCTGAAGATCTGTGGTAGTTTCTAAAAAGCTCCTGAGCAATAAGAATATTATCACTGATGCTCCTTCCCTGAATAAACGCAGACTGGGCTTTGTCGATAAGGGATGGAAGGACTACTTTAAGCCTGTTGGATAGAATCTTTGAAATGCACTTGTAAATAGTATTACAATAAGATATGAGACGAAAATCTGCCATAGATGATGGATTACCCGACTTAGGAATGAGAGCAATAGCTGTGGAATTAATCCCCTTTGGCATGCGACTGGTGGAGAAAAAGAATTTAACAGCCCTTAGAAAATCATCACCCACAATATCCCAATAATGAATAAAAAAGTTGACATTGAATCCATCCAGACTGGGGCTTTTGTTCTTCTTCATAGATTTTAATACCGACATAATTTCTTGATCAGTTATCGGAGTAATAAGGGCAACAGCTTGGGATTGACTTAACTGCTTTAAGAAAAAAGCCTCGCTGTCCGTAATACCAGGATAAGGATCAATAGCTATTGGGTTTAACAAAACCTGGAAGTACTCAATAGCAACCTGTTCAACCGCAGCTTGACCATGCACCCAATTCCCAGATAAATCCTGGATAGATAGGATTTTGTTTTGGTTCCACATACTTTTGGCCATATTAGAGAAAAAGCTAGAGTTCCTATCTCCAGAAGACAACCAATTGGCTCTAGACTTTTGTTGGAGTAGATTTTCCTCAAGGTCCAGAGCTGACCAAAGGATTTGCATGCAGGTCCTTTCTTGTTCAATAAGAGAGGGATCAAGAGGATTATCCTGAAGCTGGGTCTGAGTATGATGCAAAGCATTGGTGGCAAGCCTAACAGAAGAAGACAAATTACCAGCAGTACGATTTAAAAGCACAATAGCTTTTTTGGTGCGTTTGAGTTTCTCAGCAAAAACCTTGAATGGATTCCCTTCAGTATGTTGGTCCCAAACAGTAGAAACACACTCCATGAACCCATCAATATGAAGCATGAAATTAAAAAACTGGAATGGTTTTCTGGAGTAAACAGTCTGCATACCTAAATTAAGGATGACAGGGGAGTGGTCAGAAAGTCCTCGCGGGCCAAAAAGCACTTGCGAGTTGGGGTAAGAAGAGAGCCACTCCGCATTACCAAGGGCTCTATCAAGATTTCAATGGATCGGTCTGACTGTTTGACAATTCCACCAAGTATACAAAGGTCCAATACCTCTGATATCCTCCACCCCAATTGAATCAGTACACTCCTTGAAGTCCTCCATATTAGCGTCCCAAGAAGCATCAGGCCTATCTGATTCAGATAAATCCTTAATTTCGTTGAAGTCACCTAAAAGGCACCATCTATCAAAGGAATTAATAGATGCCAAATCTCTCCATAAGAATCTTCGGTCAGCCATACAATTAAGACCATAAATAACAGAAATAAGAAAGGGATTATCAATGATATTGAGTGGCTGGAGTTTACAATGAATAACTTGGGAGGAGACAAAAAGGATATCCACTTTCCAAATTAATGGATTCCATCCTACCCAAATTCTGCCATTATCATGATAGGAATAATTGAAAACCCAATTCCAGCTTTGACTAATAGCTTTAGAAATTCTAGAGGATTTATGCTCCTTTACTCTAGTTTCCAGCAATCCCACAAAAGAAATTTTATGTTCATCAATAATATGTCTAACATAAGCCTTCTTGGCCTTTTTATTTAATCCTCTAATATTATAAAAAGCTAACATAAAACTAATTATGAGGTTTAGAATTCTTGCCCTTGCTCTTCTTCTTCGCAGCTTTGACACCATCACTCACAACATTAGGGGAGGATGCTTTAACAGCAGTGGCATTATGCCACAAATCCATACCTTCTTTTTCGTCAATGATTTTGAGCTTCTTAACAAGGGGGTTATTGGAATTCAGAGTTTCAGAATTCAGCGAAGCAGGAAGCATCCCATCAGCAGAAGCAATAGGGGAAAAAGAGTTTGAGGCTATTGCAAGAGCAGAGGGAGAAACTGGGGCGGTTCCAAGAGGCTTAGCACCTCTAGACACAGTGATCCAGTCATCTGAGACAGGCGGAAGGTGATTACTAACCGGCCTATGAGGGGCCACATTGGAGTTTTCATGAGCTGACTCTTTGCCATCTACCACAGCCACTGAAGCATTAGGAGGAGAAGAGTGAATAACCTTTGGAACCCATTAAAAATTTGACTTAGGACATTTAAGGGGGGAATGCCCAAAAACTTTGCAACCAGGGCAAGAAGGCGGTCGACTCTGGTATTCAACCTCAATAGGAACAATAATGTCCTCTGATGAATCATCATTCAACACAGTATCGTTTATAGAATTTTGGAAGGAAAATGAAGCATTAATTTCAATGCACACTCTAGCATAATTCAACAAATCGAACTTGGATGTTAGGCCATCCGTAATAAGGGGCTTGCCAATACCGCTAGCAATATAGTTAATACCTTCAGCAGACCAGTAAGAAAGGGGAACATTACTCAGCTTAACCCAGATAGGGAATTTGTCACAGTCAGACTTAGCAAATTCAACACCTTCCTTCCAAGGTTGTAGAACAATGACCTTAGAGGCAAAGTGCCATGGGCCAGAAGCAAGGACTTTATCTCTGTCATGAATCGAATGGAATTTAAAAAGGTAATAACCCTTGCTATGCAGAAGGAACTTGGAGAGACCCATATTACCCCATAGACGTTTTGCAATAGGTTCCATAACTTTAAACGGAAGTTTAGAGTGTAAGAAGTACCCAACCAAGCTAGTGGACCAAAGTTGATTTCCACGCTTAAGCACCTCCACCGGTGGCTTGATAAGAATACTGCCCTCATGAGGGGAGGAAGGGTAGTAAGAAAGAGAAGCAGCAGCTGACTCAGGATTGTTAGAAACAATATTGCTCCAAGATCTAGTAGGCCCATCGCTTGACTAGGACAGCCCTTAGTCTCAAAAGTTGCGCTAGGACAGGATTTGAAATTTGAAATTTGAAACTTACTGACAGGGTCAGGTCCCAAACCAAAGGCTAATTGAGGGGTTGGCGAGTGAGGGCCACGCTCTGGCATTGAATCTTCACCCATACAAGATACCGAAACCAGCTGACCTACCAGAAGAAAAGACTTGGTCCCAGATGGCTCACCGATATTAAGGGGACTACTGTCAAGCATCTGGTCTGCATTTTTCAAAGGAGCGAGTGTACCCTCAGACACAAAAACATTGACGTCATTGACAGAGAAGCCATGAGCAGAAATGAAGTTGGAAAGCTGCATATTCCGTTTTCTTTCAAGTAGAGCATCCTCTATGTCCTTCCTGGAGAAATAATGGGCAGATTTGTGGGTAAATCCTTTTCAAGAGGAGGGGATGTCAGATTTGAGCACAAATCCTTTTCAAGAGGAGGGGAATGATACAATCCTGACCAGGCTCGCATCGAACAACATTCACTCAACTCGAGTTCAAGAGGTTCATCAGTTAGTCGCGAGTGATTGGATTGAAATCCATTCAAGAATGCGTACATTGGAGCTAAATTCATCTGAACGGCGAGGAGATGATCAATCATGTAATTTGGGATTACTAGATACCATCTATTTAGTAAGGCCAAATCAACGCAAGCCAAGGCATTATGCAATGTACGGAACAATGGAAGTTGGTTCAAGGATGATTGGAATGGAGATTGAGAAGTTTGGAGATGTCATTTACACAGCTATCACTTCGGGCTCAATTTCGACCTTGATCAAACTAGAATCTTATAAAACGCAAAGAATGAAAGTTGTAGACCTCGTTGAGATCTTCGATTTGATAGGTCGCAGCTTCCGTAACTCTTTTCGAGTCAAAAGTTATGGCCATTTTTCAAAGGGTGTCGCGGCAGGAAAACCCTAGCGCCTAAAGCGCTACAGCCTTTGTTTTTCCAGCGCCTAGAGCGCTTGCAAATTGTGAAGACACTGTAAGCTAGCACCTACAGCGCTCCAGCAGCACAAAATCAAGTGCCTACAGCGCTAGGGTCAAGGCACAGAATCCGAGGAAGGTTTTTGATCAGTTTTAATGCAATCTTTTGGGGATTGTTTCCTATTCTATTGTAACTAGGATGTTTATTAGATAGGATTTCTATTTCCATTCAAATTCTTATTTCTTTATAGGATTAGGGTTATATGTTATTAGTATAAATAGGATACATGGCTTATATAATGGATATACATCAAATTTTATTCAATCTAATTCTTGTGAGATTATTCTCTACTTTTGGTTCTTTGAAGAATTTCTAAGCTAATTTCTTAGTTTTTCTTTTGAGATTCATATCTAACTTATCATACAACAAACCATAGTTGTGTGTGGCGTTATTCTACCGCATCATTCAATCATACGGAGATTATCGTTTGAATTAAACGAGGGTCAAAGTGTTGTTGGTGTTCCATCCATCACGCATTCAAAATTGCTTGATCGACTATTCCAAGGTTTATCGTCTAAATTCGGGCGAGGGATTAAGGATTCAAAAGAGTTCCATCAAACTTACTTACTAGAAATGATCCGGGCGACGACCACCTCACGCAAGCGTGTCGTGGAGTCTATCAGAATGTAAGTACCTTCACAACTCTCTAGGACGCGTCTGTCTAAGATCGCCCAAAACCCTACATGAGTTTTATCTACTCTTATTCTCTATACCCTGCCTAAGGTTATAGCCCAAAGACCTCTCTCTAAAGGTTTATAACCTAAGGCTCTGATACCAACCTGTGACGCCCCCAAATTCGGGTCACCTGAACCACGGATCTAGTTCGTCACTATCTAATACATGCATCATACTATCGATAATTTATAGCGAAAATAAAGGAATATTTACATTGATATAACATAAATAATCATGTCCCAATTCTCGAAACCAAGACTACTACAAAACATAACTTAATACATAAGGGTAATTAAGTCTTAATACATCACAAGAGTCAACGAGTTTTAATACATAATCAAAATGGTAATCTCAACGGTACAAAGCTAATCAGTAGCTTTGCCTTTGCCTTTATCCTTCCCTGAGCTTTCACCATGAGCTCCACTAACTGAAATAATTTAAGGAAAGCAAGGGTGAGCAACAAATTTGCTCCGCAAGTATAATAATAATAATCGTGAATCATCACATTAGCACTTTGTAGCTTACAAGAATCAAGAGAATGAAAGATAGCTCAAGAAAATAAACAACTTCTTTATCACCATTATAGTGGTCACTGAGGACCGAAGGATTTTCTGAAGTATCCAAGGATTTCAAAGTTTCCCAAAGAAAGGAACTATTAAATACTGAGGGTGCACCAAGGCACAAAACTCTATTCTAGAATTACCAGAAATTCATCTGATAACCCAACATACTAATACAATAGGTGATTAGCCTACTGTACCCGGTGTTATGCATAACCCCTTTTACATACTGTTCGCGCGCCTGTCGGTTCCCCGACATACATAGGAATCTAAACCAAACAATTTGATCGGATAGCTTTACTTAACAAGAATGATGATTGAAGCTTTAATAATATGTGTTGAAGTACCAAAGGCCTTTGGCCCAATGGTGTGACTCGCCTCATGGGTTCCATGAGGTCGAGGGTTCAATCCTTGGTGGCAGCAAGAAGGGTGTGTGTGTGGTGTGTGTGTCAACAAATAGCAAAAAAAAAATATGCGTTGAAGCATAGCTAGGTAACGTGAACGATTATCAGTTCATTCTAAGAGTACTTGCAATTCGACAATGATTGTAGTAAGGAACCTGTTCAGAATATCTTGAATAAGATACGAAACTCGCTTAATGGAGTAATACTTGCAAACAATACATAACTAAATGAATTTAGAGAACTTGCTCGAGTATAAATTGAGTTAAGTTAAGAAACTCGCCCAAATAAGAATAATAGTTGAGTAAGGAACTTGCAATAATATAGAATGATTGCTCAATCAATAAATAACTCGCACAATAAATAAAAGTTGTACGGTTAAGAAAACCTGTCCAATATTAAATTGAGTTAGGGTAAGGAAACTTGCCCAACACAAGGGTTAGACAAGCGTTAGGAAACTTGCCTGGTGCGTCTGCTACATCATGGGTGGGATATCCCTTTTCATAATCCTTCAACTGTCGTGATGCGTACGCAATAACTTTACCATGTTGCATTAGCACACAGCCAAGTCCTTTGTGTGACGCATCACTGTAAACTACGAAGTCACCTGTATCATCTGGTAAAGACAACACTGGTGCTTCACTCAATCTTTTCTTTAGTTCCTGGAAACTCTCCTCACACTTCTCCGTCCAAATAAATTTTACCGACTTCCTTGTCAGATTAGTCAGAGTTTCTACTATTTTCGAAAAATCCTGAATGAACCTTCTGTAATAACCTGCCAAAGCTAAGAAACTCCTTACTTCAGTCGGCGTCTTCGGCTGCTCCCAATTAATTACGGCCTCCACCTTGGCTGGATCAACCGAAATTCCGTCCTTGTCAATTACATGACCCAGAAATTGAACTCTTTCCAACCAAAATTCACACTTCGAAAATTTTACATACAATTTCTCCTTTCGTAACACCTCCAACACCATCCTTAAATGTTCAACATGATCCTCCTGTGTTTTAGAATAGATTAAGATATCATCTATGAACACAACTACGAACTTATCCAAGTATTGCTTGAATACCCGGTTCATCATGTCCATAAATGCCGCTGGCACGTTCGTTAACCCAAATGACATCACCAGGAACTCGTATAGCCATATCGAGTCCTGAACGCTGTCTTAGGTATATCTTCCTTCTTCACCTTCAACTGGTGATATCCCGTTTTCAAATCAATTTTGGAAAAATATTTCGCTCCCTTCAACTGATCAAACAAATCATCTATCCTAGGTAGTGGGTACTTGTTTTTGATCGTTACTTTGTTCAACTCCCGATAGTCGATACAAAGTCTCATCGATCCGTCCTTCTTTTTCACAAATAAAACTGGTGTTCCCCAAGGAGACACACTCGGTTGGATATACTTCTTATCTAACAACTCCTGCAACTGTACCATCAGTTCCTTCATCTCCACTGGTGCCATTCTGTATGGGGCTTTCGAAATCGGTGTCGTTCTAGGTACTAGATCTATAACGAATTCAATCTCCCTATCTGGTGGTAGACCTGGCAAATCCTCCGAAAACACATTGGAAAACTCACTTACAACAGGTATCTGCCCCATCTCTGCTCCCACTCTCTGGGTATCAACAATATGGGCCAGTTAACCTACACATCCTTTTTCTCAACAATTTCCTAGCTTGCATCATCGTCAAACAACTCGAGTGTCTAGGCGATTTACTACCATAGAACACTACCTTAGACTGATTTGGAGTCTAAAGGTTTATACACTTCTTCTGGCAATCTATCATTGCCCCGTGGTTAAATAACTAATCCATACCTAGAAGAATTACATCAAATTCTCCTAGTTAAATTAGAATTAAATCCACAGGCAACTTATGCCCCCTTATATTTACAACACAATTTCTATGAATATGGCTAACGGGAATTATTTCTTTATTCGCAACTTCTACATTCATAGGGGGTTCTAATTCTTCCTGAGGTGAGTGTAATCATTGGGAGAAGTCATGTGATACGAAGGAACAAGTAACACCCGAATCAAATAATATGTATGCAGATATATTATTGACCGGAATGATACCTGAAACCACGTCTTTAGAGGCGGCCGCGTCTTGAACTGTCATGTTGAAAGTCCTTGTTGTTGGTCGATTCTGAGTTGGTGGTCCCGAAATTACGAGATTTCCACCGCTCGATCCCTTTCCTCCATTTCCTCCACACTCCTTGCAAGCCTCTGCTCTTTTCTTCGACTCTCTAGACTTACTTCCAAAACTTGCTGGGTTATTGTTGTTGTTATTGTTATTGTTGTTCCACTTTCTCTTGTTACCACTGCTACTACCTTCCCCTCTATTTCCTCCCTCATTCTTCTTCTTATTTTCCTTGTTGAATTTCATTAGGGCTTCACTTCCGCCCTCAGCAATTATAGCTTTCTCCAGGAGAGTAGCGAAGTTCTTCGGCTGCAACACTGCAAGTCTGCTATATAACCATGGCTTGAGACCCTGCTCGAACCTCCTCGTCTTTCTCTCTTCAGTGTCGACCTGATGAGGTGCAAACCTCGCCAGTTCGTTAAACTTTGCGGTGTATTGGGGTACCGTCATGTCATCTTACTTCAGCTCCAAAAATCGCATCTCCATGCGACTCTGCATACTCACAGGAAAATAATTCTCGAAAAAGACCTCTTTAAACCTCTCCCAGGATATCACACCTTCTCCAGTCCTGTTGTTGTTCGCCTCCCACCAGAAGTTAGCTTCATCTTTCAGCATGTACGTGGCGAAGATCGTTTTCTGCTCATCTCCTACTCGGGCAATTGCAAACGCCTTTTCGATTTCTTTGATCCATGACTAGACTTCAATGGGTTATGTGGTCCCTTTGAATTCAGGGGGTCCCATGCTTTTGAAGTCCTTAAAGGTTTCCACTTGGGCCGTCGGAGGGTTATTGTTAATATTCGGGGTCTGATTCTGTAGTGCCCCAACTACTAGTATTTTCATGAGTTTATTAAAACATGTTTTGCATGTTTCCCTTGATAAATTTGCTGTTAGCTATTTTGATGGTAGAATCGTCTTTATCATAAACTATGGAGGATATTTAATATTTGTTGAGTTAGTTTATGAGCATGCGTTATATTCTCGTTGTCAATATTCTTACTATCATTTGGTAAATTCTCATTGTCAAAGTGCATATTTTCGTAGAATTTATTCTAGTAATTATTGTGGGTATTTTCGTTTTCATCGTTTGTACTTGCATGAAACTGATTCTAGGGTTTTTCATTCACATGTTGAATTAGGTTTTGATCTTAATCAATCTTTACATGGCATGTCGTTAATTGATAATGGTAGTGATCATGATTTGCTATCAGTTGGTAATGTCTTTCCATTAGAGTTGTTATCATTACATGATTTTGAGAATGTTGTCTTGAATGGGAAAGAATTACTATCATTGGGTATTGAATTGAAAAGTGTTTATCATCAAATTGGGGTGAGATATGGTTTATATGCATGTTTAGTTAAGTCTTTTGGATTAGCTACTGCGTTAAATGTTTTCACATTGAATCATGTTTTGCATTCATTCATGGGGAAAATTGACAATATATGTTTTGATGATATTCTGACTTGTAATTACACTTGGGGAAATTTTGTAGCATGTGTTGGGTTTGAGTGCGAATACAGTTATGCAAGTGAGTTTTCATCTTGTGGTGTTGATTGTGATCTGTTGATTCTATTGATGCGATTATTTGATTTTGAATGCGTTGATGTCAATGGCAAAAGAAAGGTTGAATTTGTTTTGCAGATTCGAGATGGGTTCATACTCTGCGAGGAGAAAGATTTAATTCGTTTTGCAAATCAATTCGAGCAATGCATTAAAAGTCTACAGGGAAGTATTTTGAATTATGTTCTAGTAGACTATGCATGTGATTTTGCGTTATTTGATTTCTTGGTGATTAGACAAAAGGAAATTGTTGATTTGTTTTGTTTTGTGTTTAATCCAGGAATTCAAAGGTGCTTGCAAATGCAACGTGTCAAGTTTCAAATTTTGACATTTGATCCGGGTGCATTGAAGTGGATGTTAGTGCGAATGGTCGAGATCATAAGGTTTACTTTTGATCCCGGAATTCGTCATTGGGAGTATTTGCGAATGCACGAGATCATCACGTTGGTTTTTGATCCGGGAATTCGTGGATGGAAGTTGATGAAGTGTGACCATATAAACCCGACTACAAGCATGTGATATCCTATGAACCGATTCAAGTTGAGCGAGACTTATCATATGAAGAGATTCCTGTCCAAATATTAGATAGGAAGGAGCAGATGTTAAGAAATAAGGTCATCCATTCAGCCAAAGTACTTTGGAGGAACCACACGGCTGAAGAAGCTACGTGGGAACTGGAGGAGAAGATGAGGAAGAATTATCCGCATCTTTTCGAGTGAACCCCAGGTTAAGTTTTCCGTACCTAGATTGTAATTCTGGGGACAGAATTCTTATAAGGAGGGGAGGAGGTAACGACCGTGAATCCTGGATAACCTTGTAATTTGAATTTTTTAATATTATTTAATATAATATATTTTATTAATATTATTCTATGTTACGTGTTTAAAGGTTGTGTGACAACCTAAATTATGTGAATGCATGAAGTTTATGTGTTATAGTTTTGTATGCGTGAATAAATTAATTTCGCAGAATATCGCTAAATTACTATTCACGGACACTATTCACGCCATAATATTTGTTTTATGTATTTTCAATTTCTATTATTTTCGTTAAGGCGTGTATGTGATGAGAAAATTTTTCCAAGCGTTGGAATATTTGTTTGAGCTCGTTAGTAATTTAATTTGTATCTGAAAGGTTATTATGGGTTATCCGAATAAATGGATAAACTCCGTAATTATTATTTTTACCCATTCTAATATTTTATGGTAATACCCATTTTAACTTTTAAGTAGAATTATTAAGAAAATTGAGTACAAATAAGGAAGAATTCGGGTATGGGAGACCATATGTGTGTATTAGTTTGTGTGTGTTTCTAATATGGGGAACTAACTTAATGCATGGACCAATGAGGAGTGAGCAAGAAGGGAGTGGTCGGATGAGTGGCCTTGAGCCAAGTAATTGCCTTGAAATTTTCTATTTCTCAACATTCTTATTGGATGAGAAACCCACCACATTGTTTACTCCCTCCTACTCTCCCGAAACTCCATCCATTCTTCCATTCATTTCATTCGCTCCTCACTCAAACCATCAGCTCATTTTGGAAGCAAGTTGCTGCAGAATAGAGAGAAAGAGAAAGAGAAGAAACAAGGAAGAAGTAGAGAGAGAAAGAGAGTTTTTAGAGAGAGAAAGAAGTGGGTTTGTTCGGGGAGAAGCCAAGAAGAAGAAGGAGAGGAAGCTTCAAGCTCTAACCAAGTCTCTGAGCATCAAGGAGCAAGAATCAAGAGGTAAACCTTATCCATAACCATTCTCTCTCAATATTTCAAGCTTTCATGGTTTTGAAACTTATATGCTCGGTGGGTTTGATTTTTGTCGGTTATAATTGTTGTTAGTTGCATGTAAGTTGTTATGGAAGTTCTTAAGACTCTAAAAACCTTCCTAATAACAGTAAAGTGGAACAATATAACGAGAAAATCCGAACCCATGCGTAAAGGATGAAGAACAATGAAGAACATGGACATTTTGGACAATCACGGACATTCGGACTGTTTTAGAGAACTTGTAGCTTTGATTCTGTGTTTGTTTGCTTTATTTGTTACTGTGATATTGTAGTTCCATGGGTTATCCTCATAACCCAGTTGGAACGGAGTAAAAAGCTTTTAAAACGAATTTGTGGCAAAGATTTTAGTAAACCATGTCAAGAAAACGATTAGTTTGTGTGAACAGTGACCTTGCGACCAAATCTGGTACACTGAATTAGGGAGCCATGGGCTTTGGAATCAACGCATTTCGACCTCGGATGAGGGAGATATAGCGATTTTAAGAAAATGTGTTAAGGCTGTCAAGAACACGAAAAATTAGTGCGACGGGGCTCTTTGGAGCCACGGTTTCAACTAGTTAGAGAACCTGGAAGGTTTTATTTTTGGATATGTTGTAGTTCAGGTTACAAGATTTCCATAGCCTTAAGAACGGACTAATTCCGACTTAAAATAAAGAAGTTATGATGTTTGGTAGAAGGTGCTACAAACCTGTCATGTAGGAGGTCGTAGGGTGCAAGTCATGGGGTAGTCTCTGACCATCATTGAGTGCCAATGGTGGGATGGGCTCTGAGGGTCGTAGAGTTGCCTACGAAGGTAGTAGAGTGTCTCTCGGAATCGTAGAGACTCTAAATTTGACTAAGTATGGGTCGTAGAGTATAAGGTTCGTAGAGACTCAAAATTTGGCTAAGTATGGGTCGTAGAGTATAAGGTTCGTAGAGACTCAAAATTTGACTAAGTGTAAAATCGTAGAGACACTTTCAGCCTGAACATCACTTAGTAATTCAACCATAACTTTCTCATACGAACTCGGATTGAGATGATCCAGGATGTTTCGGAAAGAGAAAGAGTAGACCTACAACTTTCCCTTACTGAACCTTGAGAGTTAAGGTCAGGAGTAATCTCAAAATTGAGCATCTTTATCACTGTTGGCGATCGTAGGGAGTAAGGGTCGTAGACTCAAAATTTGGCTAAGTGTAAAATCGTAGAGACACTTTCAGCCTGAACATCACTTAGTAATTCGACCATAACTTTCTCATACGAACTCGGATTGAGATGATCCAGGATGATTCGGAAAGAGAAAGAGTAGACCTACAACTTTCCCTTACTGAACCTTTAGCGTTAAGGTCAGAAAAAATCTCAAAATTGAGCATCTTTATCACTGTTGGCGATCGTAGGTTGTAAGGGTCGTAGACTCAAAATTTGGCTAAGTGTAAAATCATAAAGACACTTTCAGCCTGAACATCTCTTAGTAATTCGACCATAACTTTCTCATACAAACTCGGATTGAGATGATCCAGGATGATTCGGAAAGAGAAAGAGTAGACCTACAACTTTCCATTACTGAACCTTGAGAGTTAAGGTCAGGAGAAATCTCAAAATTAAGTATCTTTATCACTGTTGGCGATCGTAGGGAGTAAGGGTCGTAGACTCAAAATTTGGCTAAGTATGAAATCGTAGGGAGTAAGGGTCGCAGAGCTGAAATTTGGCTAAGTGTAAAATCGTAGAGACACTTTCAGCCTGAACCCCATTTAGTAAAATGGGCATAACTTTCTCATACAAACTCTGATTTGGATGATTCAAGATGATCTGGAAAGCTAAGGAGTAGACCTATAACTTCCACTATTAAGAATTAAGATTTCATGCCTGGTTCAAATTTGAATTTGGGCAGTTGGTGACGTTGTGCATGTCATTTAAATGTTTGAGTATGAAAGTTTGGCGTATAGACGTGCAAACGTCGTAATGTTGTAACAAATGTGTTTAGCCTTGCTTGGTATTATGTTTCTAATATGTTTATAATGTTAAAGGTAGTGTAAACCAATATTTGGTATTCATTATGTGACTAATTTATTGTATGTTTATGTGCACATATGTGTGTAGGATAATTGAAGAGCGTGTGTTGTATTATTGTAGCAGACGCATCAGACAAGTTTTTCCTTTAACCCTACTCAATTTACATTCGAGCAGGATGCAGTGTATTATGCAAGTTCTTCTTACTCAATTTACATTTGAGCAAGTTCCTTTACCTTACTCAAGATTATACTTGAGCAAGTATTATATATTATTGCAAGTTTCCTGACTCGTACTAGAGTTATTACTCTCAAGTTATACTAGTGGATTAATTATTGCCAATTACTCCACCTCAAAGAAAATTATTGACATTCGCACCTTGTGCCTTTGAATTCATGAATTGTTGTCGGATTGTGAACTGTTTAAGTTCTTCATTCATGAACTGTTTAATAAATAGTCTACGCCACTTGTTTCGGCTAGACATATGCAGGTTAATATCTTTTTAAAAGCTATCCAAACCAGTAGTTGGTACGGATTCTTGGACTGAGAGAGCAACCCTTGTTAGGGGATTATAATGTGTCGGTTATTCGATGTAGTCAGAGTTAAAGGTTATGCATATACATGGTGTACAAGAGGCTGATCCCCTCGAGTACAACTGACGGGGCCAGGTTTTAAAAGAGTTAGTTGAATGATTGACTCTTTGGCCAAAAGTTCATGGTCGGTTGGACCACTCAGCAGTAAATAATCATTATTCATTGTTTCATTTGAACTTTGATTATGTCATTTCAGCTATTTCATCAATGTTCACAAATTGTTGATCTATGCGGCTATTATTCTCATTCATTCATGATATATCTTCTTTATTCATTTTAAATCTGCTGAGCAAAGTAGTTGCTCACCCTTGCTATATCATGAAACTATTGCAGTTAAGCCGGGGAGTTCCAAAGCGGACAAAGGCAAAGGAAAGCTTAAGAAATAGTTATATGTACTATCCCGTTATGAAATCGTGGAATAGTTTTGTATTATTAATGTATTATGCGATGTATTTATTTAAGGTTATAGACCTTGGGACCGTAGTAAACCTTCTGTAATGAACAACATATGTTTATTTTATTCCGCATTAGTTGATTTATATTGTTTAGAGGTGTATGGATGTATTTTATCGTGAGCACCAAATTCGAGGTATTGGTACCTGAATTTGGGGGTGTCACATCTTTCCTCTCTACAAAACTCTACTCTTTGTTTTTCTTTCTTTTCTAAGCTTAACAAATAAACTGATACCATGTATTTAAATTTAACGTAAAACCCACTTAAGGCCTTGACAGTTACCAAAATCATTAGTTAACAAATTCAAAAGGTCATAAGGCCTTGTTTGGCAAAACTAGATTAATCCTCTTTTATTTATTTTAATAATCCTTTTATAATAAGGTTCAATTGTCACGCATACTTTTAATTAAACTTACAAATAAATAAATTCAATTAAATCTTACTAATTAAATCTATAATTTCTATTTGACCAATAACAACACTACCAAATAAATTATCTTATTCAAATAAATCATTTAATCATCTAATTTAATTATTAAATTAAATTAAAATAATCACCTCAAATCCCATTCAAATAACATTTACATAATTACACTTATCATGAATTATTCCACAATAACTTTATAAATTATTTATTTTACTCAATAAATAAATTAACAAAATATTTATATAACTCAATAAATATTTTGTTTATTCACAAAATTCACATTCGTTACATCCTTCCCTCCTTAAAAGGATTCTGTCCCCAGAATCACAACGCAATTAATTCGACCGTTACATTCACCCCTCCTTACAAGGATTCTGTCTCTAGAATCGCGATACATGGATTAAACAAACAATTGGGGATAGTTTTGCATCATTTTCTCTTCGAGTTCTCACGTAGCTTCTTCAGCGTTATGGTTCCTCCAGATTACCTTAACAGAAGGTTTTACTTTATTTCTGAGAATCTGCTCTTTCTTGTCCACTATCTGCATAGGTACCTCTTCATAGGATAAATCTTTCTCAAATTGTATTGGTTCATATTCTATTACATGTCTATAATCTGGCTTATACGGTCGTAACACCGATATATGGAAGACATTATGAATGTGGTCTAACTCGGGAGGTAAAGCTACCTCGTAGGCTACCTCACCTACTCGTTTCAGCACCTCGAAGGGTCCAATAAATCGCGGACTCAGCTTACCCTTTTTACCAAATCTGATCTTTCCCTTCTAGGGAGATACTTTGAGAAACACAAAACTCCCGACGTCGAATTCTCTATTCTGTCGGTGCTTATCTGCATATTTCTTTTGTCTGTCTTGAGTAGCTAACAATCTGGCTCTTATCACCTTGACGACCTCAGCAGTTTGTTGTACCATTTTAGGTCCTAATAGTTGACGTTCACCAACTTCATCCCAACATAACAGAGTTCTGCACTTTCTTCCGTACAACGCTTCATAAGGCGGCATTCTAATGCTTGTGTGATAGCTATTATTATAGGCAAACTCGACCAGTGGTAAATGATCATCCCAGTTTCCTTTAAAGTCCATTACAAAAGCTCGCAACATTCTTCCAAGGTCTGAATTGTTCTCTCACGTTGGCCATCGGTTTGAGGATGGTACGCTGTACTCATTTTCAACTGCATCCCCATACAAGCTTGCAGACTCCTCCAAAATTTTGATGTGAAACGTGGATCTCTGTTCGATACAATTGAAACTGGAACATCGTGCCTTGAAATAATCTCCTTGACGTATAATTTGGCCAGCTGATCTAAGGTGAATCTGATTTTGATCGGCAAGAAATGCGCTGATTTTGTCAATCGGTCCACTATAACCCATAATGCGTCATAACCCTTCTGAGTAGTTGGAAGCCCTACCACAAAGTCCATTGTGATATGTTCCTACTTCCATTCTGGTATCTCCAAGGGTTGTAGCAAACCACTTGGTCTTTGATGTTCTGCTTTAACTTTCTGACAAGTTAAGCACTTCGCAACACACTCAGCAACTTCCCTTTTCATGTTTGGGCACCAGAAATGTTGCCGAAGATCCTGGTACATTTTTGTACTTCCCGAGTGAATCGAAAATCTTGAACTATGAGCTTCGTTCAAAATCTCCTCTCTGATCTTAAGCATTAACGGAACCCAGATTCTACCTTCAAATCTCAGAAACCCTTCGGTATCAATTTTATATTTAAGTTCCTCACCCTCAAGCACTCTTTTTCGTATCTGAACACACTCTTCATCCTGGAGTTGCGCTTCCTTCACTTTGTCCACCAGAGTTGGGTGGGTTTCCATCTGAAGCAATTTTTCATTCGGCTTCGCCAGACACTTCACCTCTAACTCCAACTTTGCCATTTCCGTTATGAGTTTCTCTTGAGGAGTTAACAAAAATAACTTCTCCCGACCCTTCCTACTCAAAGCGTCGACAACCACGTTAGCTTTTCCTGGATGGTACAGAATTTCACAATCATAATCTTTGATCAATTCTATCCATCGCCTCTGACGCATATTTAAATCCTTTCGTGTAAAAATATATTTTAGACTTTTATGGTCTGTATATATTTCGCACTTCTCTCCGTAAAGATAGTGCCTCCAAATTTTCAAAGCAAACACCACGGCTGCCAACTCCAAATCATGGGTCGGATACCCTTTTCATAGTCTTTTAATTGGCGTGATGCATACGCGATAACCTTACCGTTCTACATAAGTACATAACCAAGTCCTTTATGTGATGCATCCCTATACACCACAAAATTTCCTGTATCATCTGGCAAAGATAACACAGGTGCCGTACTTAGTCTCTTCTTTAGTTCTTGGAAACTCTCTTCGCACTTCTCCGTCCAAACGAACTTCACTGACTTTCTTATCAAATTTGTTAACGGAGTGGCGATTCTAGAAAAGTCCTGAATAAAACGCCTATAATAACCTGCCAATCCCAAGAAACCCCTCACTTCTAACGGTGTCTTTGGCTGATCCTAGTTCACCACAGCTTCAACCTTTGATGGATCCACTGATATCTCATCCTTATCAATCACATGCCCAAGAAATTGCACACGCTCTAACCAAAATTCGCACTTTGAAAATTTTGCATACAATTTCTCTTTCCTTAACGTCTCCAATGTCACCCTCAAATGCTCCACGTGTTCTTCCTGAGTTTTGAAACATACCAGAATGTCATCTATGAACACCACTACAAATTTATCCAAAAATGATTTGAACACTCTATTCATTAGATCCATGAATGCTGCAGGCGCATTCATTAAACCAAATGACATTACAAGAAACTCGTAATGACCATACCGAGTTCTAAATGCCGTCTTCGGTACATCTTCCTTTCTCACTTTTAACTGATGGTACCCACTTCGCAGATTTATCTTTGAAAAATATCTCGTTCCCTTCAATTGGTCAAACAGGTCATCGATCCTTGGCAACAGATACTTGTTTTTAATCGTGACCTTGTTCAACACCCTATAATCAATGCAAAGACGCATTGATCCATCCTTCTTCTTGACGAATAACACCAGCGCTCCCCACGACGAAACGCTCGGTTGGATATACTTCTTATCCAGCAACTTTTGCAATTGCACCATCAACTCCTTCATTTCTACCGGAGCCATTCGGTACGGGGCTTTTGATATAGGGGTTGTACTCGGTGCTAAATCAATCACAAAATCAATCACAAATTCAATTTCCCTATCTGGCGGTAATCCCGGTAAATCATCAGGGAACACGTCCGTAAAATCCCTGACTACCGGTATCTCCTCCAGCTTTGCACCCACCTTTTGAGTATCAACTATGTAGGCTAGATATCCTACACATCCTTGTCTCAACATTTTCCTGGCCTGCATCATCGTCAGACAACTTATTTGCCTAGGCGACTTGCTGCCATAAAACACTACCTTCGACGGAGTCATAAGGTTCGCACACTTCTTTTGACAGTCAATAACTGCCCCATGGTTGAACAACCAATCCATTCCCAAAATAATGTCAAACTCCCCAAGATGAATTGGGATTAAGTTTACCGTCATCACATGACCCTTAATATCTATCTGACAGTTCTTGTGGACAAACTTAACAGGAATCACCTCCCTATTCACAATTTCTATATTCATAAGGTAATCTAACTCTAATTTCTTAGCAAAATCATCGGATATAAATGAACAAGTAGCACCCGAGTCAAACAATACATAAGCATTTACACTATTGACTGGAATGATACCTGACACCACATCCTTTGACTGCACAGCATCTTGCACTGTCATGTTGAATGTTCGGGCGGTAGGTCGGTTGGACGGCGTCGGTCCAGTGATAGTCAGGTTGCCACCACTGCTGTTTCCCTTTCCTCCACTTGCCCCTCCTGAAGCTTTCTTAGGGCAGTCTCGAGCAAAGTGATCTTTTGATCTGCAAGTAAAACATGCACCCTTCTTCGGACTAGGACAATTCGGTGCGATGTGGTCCTCTTGTCCACAATTATAGCATACCCACTTCCCCTTCATACACACACCCGCATGACTCTTTCTGCAGTTACCACACACTTCAAACTTCTTCTTCTGATTCCCTTGCTGACTCCCAGCAGAAACACCATCACTCCACTTCCTCTTTTGATTGTTGCCACCATGGCTACCACTTGCTTTATTCTCATGTTCATTCTTCTTCTTCTTTTGCTCCTGATTATACTTGGTCAAAGCATCACTTCCACCTTCAGCAATAATTATCTTTTCTAATACAGCTGCGAACGAATTCAGTTGGAACATCGAAACTCGGCTATAAAGCCAGGGCTTCAGTCCCTGCTCGAACCTTCTAGCTTTTCTCTCATCGGTATTAACTTGATACGACGCAAACCTCGCCAACTCGTTAAATCTTGCAGCATACTCAGGCACCGTCATGGTACCTTGCTTCAACTCCAGAAATTGCACTTCCATCTGATTTTGTGCGCTTGCCGGAAAATAAGTCTCGAAAAATATCTCCTTAAATCGTTCCCATGAAATTATCCCTTGACCACCTAGAGTTTTGTTTGCTTGCCACCAGTAACTTGCTTCCGATTTGAGCATAAATGTTGCAAATGCAGTCTTCTAATTCTCGTTGACCCTAGCGACATCAAATACCTTCTCCATCTCCATGACCCAAGTTTGCGCTTCAATCGGATTCATAGACCCTTGAAATTCTAGGGGTCCAACAGCTTTGAAATCTTTGAAAGTCGTGGCCTGAGCTTGGGGTTGGTTCGCAAATGCTCCCGTTAACAAGTTTACCAGCTGCTGCATTGGATTAGCGTTGATTTCATCGTTGTTGTTTGTGGATCCCTCAGGGGTCTGTTGACGTGTTTGTCTCCTTCTTGGCGGCATCTTACTGTTAAGAATTCGCGTTATTAGATTATTGCTCCATTATTTAAACATTTAAGTCTTAACTTAAACATTTATAAACAACACTTAGCACATAACACATCTGATAAACTTTTGGATTTATTCACTTAATGCTTCAAAACATAACATAGATAACATCATAGTTATTTACATCATCTATCCTGAAATCATAAAATTCTAGAATTACATCATCATTCTATCCCATTATACAAAACTGGGATTAACAATCTATTAACTCCATAGATTACAATGCTAGCACTCATAATCATAATCTATGATGTCATTCCACGGCACACAGCTTCCTCACATTCTTGCTCCATAATACGAGTCACCATCCTTCGATCCATCATAAACTGGGGTTGATCATCGAACTATACTGGATGACGATGAACTCGATCCTGAGCTCTATCGATTGTTGTGTGAAAAATATACTCCATCTCATCAATCTTGGCCTTCTTTGACCGCACCTCACATTCAACACGATCCGCGTGATTAGCCTCCCTCAACCAGGCGTCTTCAGCTCTCGCCCGATTAGCTGTCTCTTCTTTCAATTCATCTCGTGCAATTTCGTTCCTAGCCAATAACTGACCTCGTCTGTACTCAGATTGAGCTATTCTCTACTCAGACTTCTGCAAGACGTGATGAAAGATCTTGAATCGCGACATCCTTCTACTCTAGAGCGGCTTGACATTCCACAACCTGATCTTCTAACTCCTTCTTTTGGCTCTCTACATGAACCAGTTTCCACTCCACGTCCCCAAGACGTATATCAAGCTCCGTTATCTCACCATTTTTCTACTCCAGAATAGTTTGTCGCTCAGCCAGCGGCCCCTCTAACTCCTCCACTCTATCCTGCAACTCTATGTTGCGATCATACACCTGCTCATACATCTGAACACCTAAAGAAGATAGTGGTATCTCCTCAGGGTCTTCCTCCTCCTCAACCTCTTCAGGATCCTCCTCAGGCTCGTACTCAGGGCCTACAACTGGGAGCAATGGGGATGGCTCCCTCTGCACTAGCTGCTCCCGGACTACGTGAATATCTCGGGGCTCCTCCTCCCTAGCCTGGCTGGATCCTCCTATATCAGTCATCCTGCCACCAAAATTTTAAGTTTTGATTACTACTCAATATTACTCGCGAGCACATAAGTTTGTTATCAAGTAAGCACATAACACATAATCATTTTATTGTCTTTTATGAATTTCTGTAATTTCCGTAATCCATTCCTTAGAACTCGATAAGAGTTTTAACACCACTATGTTCTCTATCTTCTAAAAGGCTACTACCCTAACGTTTTCCCCACCTAAAGGTTCATAACCTACAGGTCTGATACCAACCTGTAACAGCCCCAAATTCGGGTACTTCAATCCCACAGATTGGTGTTCACTAATCCATACATTCATGACCAACTACCCATGATAAAAGATAATATAATTAAACTGAATAAAACATCTCCCCATAACAGAGGTTACAACTTAAAACTCTTAAATAAGTAATTCCCAGGTTATCTAACCTTTATTACATCATCACGGAATTAAAACATAAAATTAAATAAGTCTTATTACAAAAACTCCATAACATATAGCAGTTCGCGAGCTATTTCTGCATTTTGCCTTTGCCTTTACTCGTGGACGGCTCATTTGACTTCTCAGTCTTAGCTGTAATATTTATGCAAGAGTGAGCAAACAATTGCCCACAAGTATAATAACAATAACAGTTAAACGACTAACGGAGTAGAATTTAACTGAGGACAAATAGTTTTTCTGAAATCAATCAACAATAATCAAAGGTCTGAAAACTCAACAAATAGCTTGGCTAAAGAGTTGAATATAGATTTCAAAATCAAAAGTATATCTGAGGGTCATAAGACCTCGAACTATGTCCTAGGTTACCAAGTATCTCTACTGTAACCTTTAACAGTCTTATAGACCATGGACCATCCATCTCATACTCCGGGGGATCAGCCCTTTGTACAATGTATTGTGCACAAACATTTTAACGTTATTGCGTAATATAATCCCCTATATTAGGGTTGTTCATCTCAGTTTTACCATCAGAGTCTGTACCAAATGAAGTTTGGTTTGGAATAGCTTCAACAGAAATTCTGGATTTTAGAAAGATCATCAACTATGGACTAGCTGAATTTAAAAGGATTCACTAGCCATATAACAGTCTGTTTACAATAATAATACAATCTTTGTAAAAATGGAACTACAGTAACAGTAGAATTCAAAGATTATAAACGAATATATTGGAGTAACGCATTTGAAGGTCTAGAGTACTCAATCAACTTATGATCGTTGAGTAATATGAGAAACCTTGCTTGAAAAATAATAATAACCAAGGTTAGAGAACTTGCTCAATGAAATGTAGGGTTTAGAAACTTGCTTAATGAAGGTAAAGTTTTAAGGAACTTGCCTCGAGCGTAATCTACACAATCTCAATTTATGTTCACCAAACGTCCTACATTCCATTAGGATCACAATGTAAGTTAGTTCATTACAACAATGACTACAATTCTACTTTCCACTTTAGTACAAGATACCAACTTAAATTCATGATCCGAACTCTCTAACTAACCACATAACATAAATCAGAAATCTATGCCATCACATAATATAAGACATAGCATATAATTAACATCTCCAATTCTTACGGATATCGAGTTACAAATCTTTATAACTTATTGATTCATAGCTTATAGTCATCAAATGAATAACTTCATTATGTTATTAAGTTTTACGATTCTCCACATACATTAAAATAAGCTAACTTATCACCATCCAAGCTATGCATGTAAAAACTCATCACTGGGTCTGTTCTGATACCAGCACGGTCGTGCCACTTTTAATCTTGGAACCAGCGCGGTGATGAGTGGGTTTTATACCTACGAATTGGATGTTTTCTAGGCTCAATTCTCGGCTATCTTTAAGCATTTATAGCACTATTTCACTAGTTATTTCATTATTGTGCAAGAAGCGACTCTAAGTAGGAAATTGTGGAATTGTGGAACTTTTGGAGCAAAAATGCAAAATTCCAGCAGTAGGGTCCACCGCCGGGGCGGCAACCCCCAGGCTTGTTTTAGCTCCGGGGCGAAGCCATCACCGGGGCGGCGTCCCCAAGCCTTATTCTATCGCCGGGGCGACGCCACCGCCGGGGCGAGCCTCCAAGGCTTATTTTTACCGCCGGGGCGACAGAGTCGGGACAGAAATGAGGCTGGCTTTTGTCGCGTTTGCTGATAGTGGGGATTCATTGGAGTAATTTCGGGAGCACGATTGAAATGGGAAGAGAGAGAGTAACCAGATTATCAGGCATCCAGGGAGGAAATTGGGACTGATTCAAGCTTTGCTACACAATTTGGAGGCTAGGGTTTGAGAGAAAAAGGAGAAGAACAAAGGAACAAAGGGAGTAATTATCTGAATTTCATCAACTCAAGGAAGCTAGGAGCACGAAATAGGAAGGCAAAAGCTAGAGAAGAAGAACTACACCACACCAATTCGGGAATCTCATCACAAAAGGGGTGTTTCTTCATATGTTTTAGTTCTTCATTCTTATTTTGTAATTCCAAACCATGTACTATAATCAGATTAAGATGTTATTGAGATTGAATATGAGCTAAACTTTTCATTTTAAGATTGCAATGGAACCCAACTTGTAGTTTAAATTGAATGCTCTCTCTTTGAATGGTAGTTAGTCGTTACATGAATTGAAATTCATAACCTTTGCTTAAGAATTAATTGCTTGGCCCGTAATTACCTTGGTAACTTATATGGAATTGAGAGAGGAAGTATAAGTTGAGACCTAGTTATGAATTCATGTGAAAGTTGGATATTCTTTATGGATAATGTATGAGATTATGTGACGTGAGTCTTATGTATTATTCTTGAGGGTTGATAATTTGATTGTATTTAGGATAGACATATACCTAAATACCACATGTATCCAATTGAGAATCCTTACTTAATGATTTCTATTGTGAAAGTTGGTAATTGATAGAACGGTTAATGGGATTTTACGTGACATGTATCTTATTGATTGTTCTTGATATGAGATTCTTGTTAGTGTGTAGAATAGAAATATATCTATACACCACAATAGGAAATACGTATTTGACCATCGAGAGAGGCATATATATGTACTTGTGATTTCTCGGATAGCAATTCTTATGTTCTAATTTACTAAACAAGAGAGAGTATGATGTTTAAATGAAGAGTTGTAGGAAATTGTAATCTTAGATCTTTCTATCTTGAACTTTATCCGTGTGTAGTTAAACGTTGCTTTCTAAATTGTCTTTATTTAGTTTTAATCAACAACAAATCCAAACCATATTGTCATTGTTTAAATTAGATTAATTTTTCATGCGATTGATATTTGGTAATTATTTAACATAATTCATCGTGGGTTCGACACTTTACTTATCTTATATTACTTGTAGACCGCGTATATTTGTGCGTGTTTTATTGATTGCGAAATCAAGCAACACGCGGCCGCGCTGCACACATACAGGGACTGATCTGCTACTGGCGCGACCGCGCTACTTTTGCACTGGAAACCAGCGCGGTCGCGCTGCGTCGCAGACTCAGTTGCTGCAGCGCGAACAGGCTCTGTTTCATCCCAAATTCCATACTAACTCATCTAAAGTCTAATTTGATCGATTTTTGACTCAACAAATTCGTTAAACGCGGCAGCAAACATCCACAGAATGATTTTAACACTTTCAAAAAAATTTCACAAACCCATTTAAAGATTTAAAACCAATGTTCATGCTTTAAATTTCATATTTCAACATATTTAGTGAAATCGAATATCACGAATTCGTTTCTAAATCATTTTGATTCATTCTTTTTGCAACGTTTTCGTTTCTCAGAATACTATAACTATCACCCATAAATTTCGAATTTTAAGCATGCAAGGACCATCAATTTCAACTCTTAAATAAACCATATAAACACAGTGAACCAAAAAGTCATATTCTTCCTATTTCATGCAATAACACGGATTTTTAATTACCGAAAACCACACAGAGATACTACAAAACAAAGTATATGCACTTTTCAACACACATAATCAACATACCAATAACTCTTAACAATTTAGTTCCTCAAATTTTGTCACAGTGAAACAATTCTAAAGAAAACATGAACTAAGAACTTAGGAATTTGTTTATTACCTTCAATTCTCTTTCGAACTTAGAGCAAGGTGGTTTGATTTTCTTCTTCTTCCTTTTGATTCTCTCAAGCTTACTCTCACTTTCACAGAATTTCTCTCAATTCTTTCCTCTCTACAGAACTCTACTCTTTGTTTTTCTTTCTTTTCTAAGCTTAACAAATAAACTGATACCATGTATTTAAATTTAACGTAAAACCCACTTAACGCCTTGACAGTTACCAAAATCATCAGTTAACAAATTCAAAAGGTCATAAGGCCTTGTTTGGCAAAACTAGATTAATCCTCTTTTTATTTATTTTAATAATCCTTTTATAATAAGGTTCAATTGTCACACATACTTTTAATTAAACTTACTAATAAATAAATTCTATTAAATCTTACTAATTAAATCTATAATTTCTATTTGACCAATAACAACACTACCAAATAAATTATCTTATTCAATTAAATCATTTAATCATCTAATTTAATTATTAAATTAAATTAAAATAATCACCTCAAATCCCATTCAAATAACATTTACATAATTACACTTATCATGAATTATTCCACAATAACTTTATAAATTATTTATTTTACTCAATAAATAAATTAACAAAATATTTATATAACTCAATAAATATTTTGTTTATTCACAAAAATCACATTCGTTACAGAGACAATGGCAGCAAATAATTATCAATGGCCAACTGCGAGGAACAATCATCACAAGGTAGACGGGGTATTAGAAGTTGACGCAGTCACAGCATTAGCAGCTCAGATGGCAGCTATGTCTGAGAAGATCAATGTTATAGCAGAGTCAAAAACTCAACAAGTTACATATGTTTGTGAGCTATGAGCGGGATCACATCATACAGATTATTGTCCCATTAATCATAAAGCAGTGCAGTTTGTGGGTAGCTACCAACGACCTCCAAACCCTTACCAAAACACTTACAATCCGGGGTGGAGAAATCATCCGAGTTTCTCTTGGAGCAACAATATACAGGCTCAAAATCAAGCTCCAAGACCACAAAATCCCCCAGGTTTTCAAAATCAAATTCCACAACAGGCAGAGAGGAAATCAAGTTTGGAGGACTGCTTAACAAAATTTATTACAGCTTCTGAGAGGAGAATGAATGATCAGGATAAGTTGTTAAACCAAGTAGATATGAATGTGAAAAGTCAGACAATGTCGATTAGAAATCTAGAGAATCAGTTGGGACAGTTAGCTCATGTTTTGAATAGTCGACCCCAAAGAGCATTCCCAAGTGATACTGAAGTTAATCCGAAAAGAGATGGGAAGGAATAATGCCAGGCTGTCACTTTGGGAAGCGGAAAACAAATACTACCAACAGGCGCGGCCGCGCCTGAATTATATGGGGACTCAGCGAGGGCACACAGCCCACCAGAAATTGAAACTGCAGAACATTCAAAGGACGAAGGAAAGAAGTCTGAAATTGAGCAAAAAGAAAAAGAAAAGGAACAAATAACACCACCAATGATATATCCCCCAGTTCCATACCCACAGAGACTTCAGAAATAGAAGACAGATAAGCAATTCTCTAAGTTCCTCAAAATTTTCAAAAAGTTACAAATTAACATACCATTTGCAGAAGCTCTAGAGCAGATGCCGAGTTACGCTAAGTTTATGAAGGGAATCTTGTCAAGGAAGAAAAAGCTTGAGGACAATGAAACAATAGCTTTGACTGAAAAATGTAGTACTGTGCTCCAAAAGAAATTGCCACCAAAGTTGAAAGATCCTGGCAGCTTTACTATTCCTTGTACTATTGGTAACTTGTCATTTAACAAATGTTTGTGTGATTTGGGAGCTAGTATTAACCTTATGCCTTTATCGATATACTCTCAGTTGGGTTTACCTGCACCAAAACCTACAAACATCTCTCTTTAGTTAGCAGATAGGTCTGTTACATACCTGAGAGGAGTTGTGAAGGACATACTTGTTAAAGGTGATAAGTTCATATTTCCAGCTGATTTCATCATATTGGATTACGAAGAAGACAAGGACATTCCAATCATACTTGGGAGACCATTCTTAGCAACTGGTAGAACACTCATTGACGTGCCGAAAGGAGACTTAACTATCAGGGTTCAAGACCAAGAAGTGAAGTTCAATGTGTTTAAGGCTATGAAGTTCCCTACGGACGAAGAGGAGTGTTTCATAATGGATATGGTGAAAAAAGTCGTGGATGATGAATTTTTGAAGTTGATGATTGGGGATCCATTGGAGACTACCTTGTCAGGGGATGATGATTTAGATGATGCTGAGATTATTGATTATCTTCAGAGGTTGGATGTATTGCCTAGGGTACACCGATTCAAAATCCCGTTCGAACCATTGAAAAGCACAGAGCAACCCTTTGAGTGATTGAAGTCATCTCTAGAAATACCCCCAACACTAGAGCTTAAACCACTACCTAATCATCTCAGGTATGCTTATTTGGGTGAATCATCTACTTTGCATGTTATCATTGCATCTGTACTTAACGAATTGCAGGAAAGTAAGTTGATACGAGTTCTCAGGGAATACAAATCGGCAATTGGTTGGACCATCACGGACATTAAAGGAATAAGCCCATCATTTTGTATGCATAAGATCCTTTTGGAAGATGATGCCAAACCAATAATTGAGCAACAAAGGAGGCTGAACCCAATCATGAAAGACGTGGTGAAAAAGGAAATTTTGAAGTGGCTTGATGCATGTATCATTTACCCCATCTCTGATAGCAGTTGGGTGAGTCCAGTACAGTGCGTGCCTAAAAAGGGTGGTATGACGGTTGTAGAGAACGAAAATAATGAATTGATACCGACAAGGACAGTGACCGGATGGAGGGTTTGTATGGACTATAGAAAACTAAACAAGGCAACCCGCAAGGATCATTTTCCTCTACCCTTCATTGATCAGATGTTAGATAGACTGGCTGGACACGAGTATTATTGCTTGTTGGATGGTTATTCAGGATATAATCATATAGTGATTGCCCCCGAAGATCAGGAAAAGACTATCTTCACTTGTCCTTATGGTACTTTTGCTTTTAGGAGGATGTCTTTTGGATTATGTAATGCACCAGCGACGTTCCAAAGATGTATGATGACTATTTTCTCAGATATGGTAGAACGCAATATGGAGGTATTCATGGACGATTTTTCAGTTTTTGGTGATTCTTTTGATAGTTGTTTGGAAAATCTGGTCCTGGTTTTGAAAAGATGCATGGAAACCAATTTAGTGCTAAATTGAAAAAAATGCCACTTTATGGTGCAAGAGGGGATCATTCTTGGGCACAAGGTGTCGTCAAAAGGGTTAGAGGTAGTTCGAGCTAAACTGGAGACAACTGAAAATCTACCTCCACCAACTACAATTAAAGAGATACGAAGTTTCTTAGGACATGTTGGGTTTTATAGGAGACTAGGGATAACCCGTGCCTGAAGGCGTGCAATTCAAAAAATATCGAACACTGAATTTGAGTAAATCTCAATTCTGCATTAACAAAATCATACATTTAATTAACATCCATATCAGCTCCCGTATAAAAATTGATACAACAATAAGTTCAAAATCTGAACAAAAATAAAACAAATCAAAATGATTGGATCAATTGATCTTGTGTTTGTGCCTAAAGACGCAGAGTAACCAAAAACAAAACCAACAATTAGCAATTAATTCATTGGACAAAAAGTTAAATCCTCCATATATTTTTAAATAATTTGGCCAAAATTTTCCCTAAAAATGGGACATCAGAAAATTTTCAACCTGTATACACAATATGTTCTCATACCCAAAAAGGTTACGAAATAGACGTCACAATTTTGCCATACACAATATGTTCTCAGGATTTAATGTGTTAGAAATTAATAGTGATTAACAATACCAGTAACACCTTACATTGTAGCCTTTATTACAGATCAAGCAGCTACTTAATAGACTTCCTGAGTACTTTTACCGGGTCCGAAGGCTGGCTGTCATAATGCGAGCAACGATAAAAAAATCAAATTTTAAATTCTAAAGAGAGTTGAAAATAATATTTTTTTTTCCTTGTTGTGTTGTACCTGTAACTGCCTCTTGACATGAGCCAATTTGAGATTTTTTGTATTCATGAGCTCAATAACTTACTTTGGAGTAGGACCTACAGAACAACCAAAACAAATATGAAAATTTGGGATTACACAAACACAATCAAGACTAAAGAACAGAAAATAGACTGGATATATGAAAAATGAAATTGAAAAATATGGATAGAAAAATAAAAATTAAAGAGTTGGGCAATTAGTAAAAAGTCAAACATATAGACAAATCCACCTCATTGAAACAATACTACAAACGCCTGGAGTTCGAATCAACTCAAATTCGCAATTCGGATAACAATCCAAATCAAAATACCATTGAACCCAAAGCAAGCTAAATTAAAATCCACGCACAAATATTATACTCAATTTCAAGCAAAATCAAGAAAAATTCTACTTTTAATTGCTAATTGCTCAATTAAATATTCCAAAATCCCAGTTGCATTACCCACAAAGTAATCTATCCAATACAAAATTGAACTTCTCAAGTAGTAATAAACATCAATATAAAATTGACTTAAATAACACTAAACATCAATATAAATACAACCAAGCAAGTAGATAAAAGAATGCTCATCACCACCACCCAATTGAAAGACCAAGTCCAATGCCTCACCTGAAACCCCACCCTATGATAAACTGCAAGGAAAATTCATAGGTTAAACTAAAAGTAAGGAGAATTATGTACTTCACACTAAAGATCAAATTTGGTACTAAGCATCATTATGCTCATGTACGGGAATAACATTTATCAACTCTTAATGTACACACGTAGAATATAGTGCCCCTGCCAAACCATCAGTATTCTCTTGCTTGAAATTAAAAAGTATCTCTTGATCATTTGTTCTAATTTAAACCACAAACTAAACAAAAAGAATGCAATTGTTCCACTATTATATTTTTTGATCAAAGTTCCACTAATATATTGAATAGACCAATTAACCATGAACAATGTATATAATGGGGAAAAAATTAATGAACAATTTACATACCAGGAAAAAAAAAACAACGAACAATATATTATTCTCTAAAGTACTCTCTTTATCACTTTCTACAACATAAAATACTATAAAAAAAAAAAACTAAGTGAAACAAAATGGAGTATACAATATTTCTTTTAGGCATTCCAACAAATACTTGATGTCCAATATGGTTGACAACAAATCAACACCTAACTAAAAACTTTTGCGTGTGCGCGCGAAGTGGGTGGGTGGGTGTGTACAGTTTCTGTAATTTATGAAAACAGGGGTATATGAGAGAATATTGTGTGTGTGTCTCGTGTTTGTGTTGGGTGATGAAGACAGTTAAAGGGATACGATAGAGCTAAATTAGTTTCAGTTCAACAAACATTTTTAAAGATGGTTTGAAAAGATTCAATAGAGCTAAGGTGATTGGGTGAATGTATCAGGCAACAAAAACACTCCAGCCACATTGAAGCAAGTGCCTCCTTGGTTGACCTGACATTTGCAATTCCATGCAATAAAATGCATTTCTAGTTTAAAATCAACTAACTTCTTCTCATAAACACCCAAAACAAAGTAATGCGAGTATAGTGCGGCCACAAAAAGGATTCAACTTTAAGACTCAAGTATATTATTAGATACATCCCATTAGTGAAGAACAAAATCTTATGCCTAACAGTATCAATTGAAAGTATATTATGATGAAAGGAATTCTGTCAAAAAATACTTGGCAAAAAAAAGAAATAAAAAGGAATTCTGGAAAAAAAAAAAAAAACACAAAACAACGTAACAGTTTTCAGTGTGTTTACGGAACACATGAAAAATAATCATTTATAATTATAGGATATTCCATTTCAAAAAAGCAGGAAGAAAATCATGGGGATAACCATCCCCTTGTTCAAGTATCACTAAGGATATCTATACACCCTATTCAAGTTTCCAAAATGCAAGTAAAGATGATCGAGTATATAGCACATACCACAAAATATATGTCTAAAACGCCATTCATTTCCATGCAAATCCTTGGGGGTTGCCGTGTCATGTCCTGTTAAGTATATACCAAGTACCCAAAACGACTGAGAACCCAAATTCAAGGTACTAAAGAAAAAGAACATGTAAAAGCAAATCAAAGTAAATGATTTTGGGGGGAAACGAAAGAAAGAATTAGTGGTCGTTGGATGGATGAAATGATTTGAGACTGTTGGATGTTGAAGCATCTATGTTTTATATTATAGAACTCTAAACTTATTGAAATTTGTATTATGCTCTCTCAGTGCATGACAAATTCAGTAAACATTATTTAAATGTTCAAAAAGATGAGTCTAACATCATTCAAATTTAATGTGCAAGAAAGTAAACCTTTATGTTTCTCCAATAAAAGTACATGTTATATTCCAGTAAACAATTATACACATGTATACTAAACTTTTAATCACTATAATGTCATAATTCTTTCCACCCTTATACATAAGCCCGTACAATTTTCATATAGCCCGTGAGAGTGAGGGGTGATGAACTCAAAAATATCACCGACAATGTATTGTATATCGCTCTAACCGAAATACCAACACGTTAGATAGCTATTAGATATGTTGGGTTAAATAATTTTTACCAATACTTAAAGAACGATCAGTACACCATACCGACTGGGTAAACCAATTTTCTTTTCCAGTAGAGCTGCCAAATTTTTCTTTCCCCTTCGTCGAAGATGGAGCGATACTTGGGTTGTTCAACTGATTCACATTTGAATTTGCCTAAGAAGTACAAAATAAGGCATTATGTTAGCATGTCCAAAAAGTAACTTTTTAAAATCAAAATCATAATAAATATCACTTTCATAATAATACCACAACACAACATTTCTCCTAGATGATGGTATGGAGTCGTGTGTGCGTGAGAGAGAAGTGTAAGAGTGAGACTGAGACTGAGGGCTGAGGAACTCAAAAATATCATCGACAATTTAGTGTATATTGTTCTAACTGAAATACCAACACGTTTGATACGTTAGATAAAACATACCGGTTGATTAAACCAATTTTCATTTCCAATAGAACCAATTTTTTCTTTTCCCTTAGTCGAAGATGGAATAACACTTAGGTTGTTCAAGTGAATCACATGTGAAATATCCTAGGAAGTACAAAATAAGACATTAGTAAAAAAATGCAAACTAATATCAAAATGAATTTTTTTAACAATACCAGTAGCGTTACCTTATCCATATGTAATTGATTAAGCGCACATTCTGACAAAACATTGACAGTTATGTTGTTAATATCACTTAGATCAACCTGTAAGAGCAGAGTTAATAAAGTGAACATGAGTTAAACATGACTTAATAAATTAAACATGAGTTAAACATGACTTAATAAATTAAACATTACTGTGTTGATTGTTAAAACAATAATTAATTTTGATTGTTGTAATTGTAAATAGACAATAAGAGGCACACATTCTATGAAATTGGATTTGCATGTTCAGTTTCATTGGATCAAGAAGGCGTTATTAATGGATCTTAGCAGGTGAAATATTTTGAAACATGGCTTGTAATTTCACTTAATTTAAACTCATAATAATGTTGAGCTAAGTTTTTGGTCATTATTGTCAATTTGTCCATCATATTTTGTTATATAAAGAGTATTTTAGCAATACATTTTTTATACAACAAAATATACATTATTGAATTAAAGTAAAAGACTAAAAGGAACAAAAAATTATTAAATCGCGATAGTTTTATATTGGAAAAAACATGAATTAAGGTAGTTGTAAATGGTCAATATGCGCTTGCTGTAACATAATAGATTTCAAATAATATGAGGTCTTTTATAAGGTAGTTGTAAATGGTCAATATGTTTTCAAAGTTTGCAAATAGATTTCATGAAAATAAAAGAATTATATCTACCACATGGAATCATTGCGGATAAATAATCACTCTTATCATGCAAAGGGCAAAAATCATTCTAAAGTGGCAACAAACTGGCAATAAATAGTCAGAGTGCTACTATGATTACAAAACAACAGGAAATTTTATGTGTAAAGGTTAAAAGGCTAACAACAAACACTACTATAAATTCAAGAAGGATCCTCTAATGTATATTTTATGCTTACTGCCTTTAAAAATTCCTATTGATACAACACCACTACATAACTACATAACTTTCACCATCAACATCACTGCTGTATCCACAAATTGATTTTACATAGAAGTACACCTAACTATCTTTTTCCATTGTGCTACTTAGTTTGGCAAGCAAGCATATTGATTTATTGAGCCTTAACCATGTTGCAAAAACAGCATATGGCAGTAAAACCAAACTATTCTAAAGATCAGATGACCAAAAATGATTGTGGAAAAAAATAATTGGAAAATGTGCATTTTGCATTTTACCAGGAGTTTCTTCGCGTAGTATATTGCTTTTTTCTCTTCGCACTGTACAATTCAAACCAAGAGAGCATGTCAATAGAGAATTTTAACACTGCATCAATCAAAGTAATTTAAAAGTATTCTTATACTTTCCTAATATATCCATTAATCCGTCGATGTGAAATCATATCAGGCTTCTTGCAGATGTAGTCTATCACTACTTTTTTTCTTTTGATAGGTAATCTATCACTAATTTTTTAGCTTTTGAAATTACAATTTGCCAATAGTAAAGGAAGAATCAATCAAGCAAGTAACAAACATTAATCGAGCAAACAAAAACAATGTACTTTATGCATCGTTCAAGGTTTGACCTTTTATTTGGAGATCTTTTATTTTTTACTTTTCTTTGATTTCCTTGTTTGTGTTATTTGAAAAAAAGATGTTGACCAAAATAAAAAATAATACAGTTTAGTATCAAGATAACCCAGATTATATAAATTCCAAAAAAACTCAATACAGAGATGCAGCCAAAAAAATTCCAAGCAGAGAGGATGAATTGAGTTTGTTTTACGCACAGATAAAATCCTAGAAATCATTTAAGAAGATTCCCAAGAAGAACTCAGTGCGACATTAAGCATGTTGCATTCACACCACATAGAAAGGCCATCAAAGAAACAAAAAAAAATACACAACATTCCCAGAGAGGTAAGAGCAGAATTATGAATGCATAGAACTGAAGCTTATAATCCATTGCTATCAAACAGGCACACACAAAAAAAAAATTGTACAAATAAAATAAAAATCGTCCCATATTTCATACAAGCATATAAACAAACACAAAGCCTACTGCCATAAACAAAATTGAGCGTGATAGTTTTTCATCAACAGGATACAAAAAGCATAAACCTAATACATTAATTCCAGCGTTGTTTATACTAAACAAACTCATGATTCAAATTAAGACCCCAAAAAAATTAACTTGAATTAAGTGAGAAGATGAAGAAATTCAGGGGCTTACTTCTGCAAGACATATTTTGGAAAGCCAGAGGCTCAGAACGAATTGTTGTATTCAAGTACTCAGCAAAATTTTAGTAATTTGCTTGAGCTGTGAAGAGTGAGAACCAGAGAGAGAGTTCTTTTGCTTGTTGCCCTAATTTTAACCTCCGAATTCTGTATCTGCTAGCCGCTAGGAGACCCGTGACAACCCGGTTCCCCGATTCTTTGGATCCGGGTCTGGTTTTAATTTGTTTTTGATTTCTACTTTCATGAAAAATATGTCGAATTATGCACAAAAAGAAAAAAAAAACGTTTTTATACTCTCTTATTCCTTCGGAAAGTTGGCTGTTTTTGTTAAAAGACGTAATTTACTAATAACAAAGTTATGTATTTATTTATAGTTCATTAATATAAAAAATTATTAAGAAAATATTATATATTCCCTCTATATATAGATAGATATATATCTTAGTACTTAAGAAAACAGAAATATTAATTAAAAAAATAATACTTTACAAGTTACTGTAAAAAATAATTACAGGAATATAAGACATCAACTTAGTTTTTTAAAATCTAAATTAGGACCTCACTGATGTACACTTGTTCAAAGTTTGAGTTTGTTTGGTAATTGTTTTTATTTTTGAAGAATTGAAGGAAAATGAAAAAAAAATTACTTCTTCATTTTTAGTAGTACAAAGAGCAATTCTTAATTCTTAATTTAATAAGAGTAAACGTATCCAAGCTTATCAGTCAAAAAATTTCATACATCACCACTTCATAAAATAAAGAAAAAAAAATAATGTTTAAACATAATTATTAAACAATATTGTGTAAACATAGTTTATTGTGTAATTATCAAGCATTTATAGTTATGTGAAATAAAAGAAGAGAAAACTGTGCAGTTTTTTTCTTTTTTTTAAAAGAGATTATTAATATTAAAAAGGAATACAGTAGTTAAAAAAAAAACCTTTTTGTTGCCGGATGAAGTATTAAGGAAAACAAACATGCCAAAAAATAGTCAGGTCAAAGTCAACCTACCTACCATCCATCCATGAAGATTTTCCCGCAACTAAATTTTCCAAAATGACGTGGAAATCTCCTATTGGTTAACAAACGTGGCCTGGACCTGCGAACAATGGTTAGAGGAACAATATGAGAAACATGATAGTTGAGGCAGTAATGTGAAACCAATAACAAAAATTAGAAGTGTGAAAAATATGATGGGTGTCCTAAGACACAGTCAGGGAGGTCAAAGTAATTTTTTTTAAACGAACCTCGACGGTGCGAGGAGATTTATTGATGTGAAAAAAATTAAATTACACCTAGATAAGGGGGGCGTATGTCTTACCCCTCGATGCAATCTAATTACAACACAAAAGGAATTAAAAAATTCTAATGCATGATGTTACATGGAGATACTAAAAAATATTATAGAAAGCATAATTTCCTAAAATGCTTCTATCCAAAACAGCCTGCTTGGAATTCCAGCTGAAAGACTCAGACATGTCAGCTGAAACAATAGTCCAGCTGCGCTGAATTGAGGGCAGCAGCTGAACAATGACCTGAACAGCTGCTGCATCCAGCTGAGGGATACAATAGCTGCTGCCAATAGTTGTACAGTGCCTTATCCGATAAAGTGACAGCTGAAAGCATGAGCTGAGAGTGTCGACAGTTAATAGCAAGTGTGAGCTGAGGGCTGTGGTAAGCTGAAACCGAGAAGATAAGTTACAATTAATGGCAAACTGAGCTGAGCATTTTGAATCAGGCATAGCTGATCTGATAAAGGCTAGTTGAGAAGGCACTATGAAGCTGATAAGGTAGCTAATGAAGCTCCTGATACGGAGGTTGAATAGTCGCCTGATAGGGAGGCTGAAAGGGTGCCTGTCACTCACCAAACTCGGGGGCAATTTTGAAACTCCCATTACTAAGCAGGTAGACAGACACAGAACGAAGTATGGAGAGGATCTCTTATAATTTGCCTTTTCTATTGTTTATTGTTTACCAAAAAATAGCTATTTTGTTTTAAGCATCTAATTGCAGGATGTTATGATTATGGTTGTTTCAGGTTATTCTTTCAGTTTAACATGGATAAAGAACTCATTTGGAGAAACAGACAACCGCATAAAGGAAAATATTATATTTGAATAATCAGTATGAAAAATATTCATCACCATAATATTTGACCAACCAAGAACAAACAACACCCAAACATTTGTAAAGGCACAGACAGTAGATACACAATAGACAATAGTTGTGAAGGTAACTTTGCAATTCCAATGAAAGAATGCACTTTTGGACAAAATAAGATAATTTAGAATGCAGGAAGAACACTACCAAGGAAAACTTTCAAATTCCAAATTCAATTATTCTACCATAAAAATATGCTAGCATCCCTTCATCAACTCCAAGCAAATAAACATTACTCAATTTCAAAACCAAAACAATCGAATAGACTACTAAAAAACTATAAGCACATTCAATTACACTTAAAGACCAAATGAACAATTATAAAGCAAAATCCATTTTTAAAATTGGACTTCGGTAGTTAACCTTTGCTTTGGAGCAGGAAGCAAATATGTCAATACCAATGGCCTCCTTGTTATTTTTTGTAGACGAAAAAATAACAAAAAGAATAAATTATTGCTCAAGAAGCTGTCATTTTCTTTGTAGGTCTTAAAAAATCTAAAACAAAACGGAAGCAAGCTAAGAAAGTGGAATGAAAGCTTACCATCTAAATCTCTTTTGGCTGTAGCATTAGACTTTCTTAAGAGTACATTGGGAGATGGTGAGTTATTGTGTTTGAGAATTATTTTCGAACACATGGTGGTTGGTGGTTTGGGCAGTGGTTGGAATGTTGGTGAAGAGTACAATGAGTTATGTTTTTTCGAACATCATAACTGATTGTTCTTAAATTTAAAAAATAAGGAAATGGACGACAGAAAGGAATGCTTTGTTTTTAAATTGAACAAAAAAGCTACAACCCATCAAGTTCTACAACACAACATGAACACCACCATAGAGACATATGGAAATAAACACAAAGCTATTTAAATTGACTGGTTATACAGCACCCACCATGAACAACACCGTAGAGACATACAGAATTACCCTCAAACATTTGGCAAGTGAATCAAGGATCAAAATAAAATCCATGTGTGTATGTGTCCTTGCGTGGTGGATAACAAAATAAACTCAAGAAATGTGAATATCCAAAAGTAAGATATGATTCCCAACTGTCAAAATTTAGGTGACAGACATCCAAAAGTAAGATATGAATGAATGATAAATTAAGGTGACAGACATCCAAAAGTAAGATAACGAAGGACATCAAGTGCATTAGGACATAAGGTGACAGATATATCAAGTTTGGGTATTGTTATTTCAACATCTAAAAGTACCATTAGAATTTTTACATAACTACAACCAAACTCAGTTCGTCCCAAAAAGAAAGCTCCATTACAATATTTTTTAAGCATTTTAATATTTGCCTAAGAGAGATTTGCACCAAAAAGAATCCCATGAATTTGTTAAAATTTAACATTAAATTTTGTGATTGGAAAAATTATCCACAAACATTAACTACTGATTGCAGCCAATTCACTTAAAATCACACATACACGTAAAGTCAAACCAAAAACAAAAAACAAGTAAAGAACAAATCGATTTGGAGACCCAATGAACGGAAGTAAATCGATTTGTAAATGAATACACACACATACTCACCTGATTTTGCTTGAGGTAAATGAATACACACATACACGTAAAATCAAACCAAAAACAAGTAAAGAACAAATCGATTTGGAGACCCAATGAACGGATGTAAATCGATTAGTAAATGAATACACACACATACTCACCTAATTTTGCTTGAGGGAGCTTTCGAAGAGGCGAAAGAAAAGGGATCGGTGGATTTGGAGACCCAATGAACGGATGGCCGGCCGGAACGAATAGACGTCGTCGTCGTCGGCCGGATCTTTACCGTGCGTTGGCCGGAGCTGCCCCTTCCGGTTGCTATGGTTCGTAGTGATAGAGAGGGAGGAAGAGGTAGAGAGAGAAATCGGGTGTTTGAAAATGGAGGATAGAGAGAGAAATCTGATGGTGATGGATTAAAAGTGGACCCAAATTCCGAAAGATTTTTCCACCGTCTGATGTTGAAGCCACAATTGATTTTGGACCGTATGATGAAATTTTTTTTTCTCTCTCTGCTCTGTTTTATTATATAGATTCATAAATGACTTTTCTAAAATCTCTAAGCCTTTATGCAGTCTATTGGAGAAAGATGTTCCATTCAAGTTTGACGATGAATGTTTGTCGGATTTTGAGGTGTTAAAAAAGAAATTGACCACAACGCCTATAATAGTAGCACCAGATTGGTCAATGTCGTTCGAGTTAATGTGTGATGCTAGTGACTATGCAATTGGGGCTGTTCTGGGTCAACAAAAGGAAAAGGTTTTTCACGCCATTTATTATGTTAGCAAAACATTGTCCGATGCCCAACTCAACTATACGACTACCGAGAAGGAGTTGCTAGCGGTAGTGTATGCTTTTGATAAATTTCGCTCATACTTAATTGGAATGAAAGTGGTGGTGTTCACGGATCACTCAGCTATACGATATCTGATTTCGAAGAAAGATGCGAAGTCGAGGCTAATTAGATGGATTCTTCTACTCCAAGAATTCGACTTGGAAATTCGGGATAGGAAAGGGACGGAAAATCAAGTGGCGGATCATCTATCGAGGTTGGAGAACGAGGAACATGCAAAGAACGATAAAACAGTGATCAATGAATACTTCCCGGATGAACTATTGTTGGTGATAAACTCAGAGATTCCATGGTATGCAGATTTTGTCAATTATTTAGTGAGCAACGTCTATCCCCCAGATTTGACAAATCAGCAGAAGAAGAAGTTTTTACATGATGTTAAGAGGCACATATGGGATGAGCCATTTTTATTCAAACAGTGTGCAGATCAAATTATACGACAGTGTATTCCTCAATGCGAAACAGATAGCATCTTACATCATTGTCATTACTCGTTATATGGAGGACACTATGGAGATGAGAAAATAGCGGCCAAGGTTTTACAAGCAGGATTTTACTGGCCAACATTGTTTAAGGATGCACATCAATTCGTACAGAGATGTGATAGATACCAAAGGATGGGTAACATATCAAAACGTAATGAGATGCCCTTAAACATGATCTTAGAGGTTGAAATTTTAGATGGTTGGGGTATTGATTTCATGGGTCCTTTTCCAAAATCCTTTAACAATGAATACATTCTACTGGCAGTGGATTACGTGTCAAAATGGGTAGAAGCAGTTGCCTTACCAACGAATGATGCCAAGGTGGTATTGAAATTTCTCCAGAAGAACATATTTACAAGATTTGGCACACCGAGGGCAATTATTAGTGACTAAGGGAACCATTTTTGCAACAAATTTTTCACAGCTCTCTTGGCCAAATATGGTGTTAAGCATAGAATTGCAACCGCTTACCATCCCCAAACAAGTGGCCAGGCAGAAGTTTCAAATAGAGAGGTGAAACGGATTCTTAAGAAGGTGGTGAATCCAAATCAGAAGGATTGGTCATTAAAGTTAGATGACGCACTTTGGGCTTACCGGACTGCGTTTAAAACTCTGATTGGGATGTCACCATACCAGCTTGTGTACGGTAAAGCATGTCATCTCCCAGTTGAACTTGAGCATAAAGCATATTGGGCTATCAGGAAATTGAATTTTGATCTACAAGCTACAGGCGAAAAAAGACTGTTACAAATCAATGAACTGGATGAATTCCGCTTGCAAGCCTATGAGAATGCCAGAATCTTCAAAGAGAAAACTAAAAAATGGCACGATCAAAAGATCATACAAAGAAAGTTTGAACCGAGGTAAGCTGTGTTGCTATACATTTCTAGACTGAGATTCTTTCTTGGGAAGCTAAAATCAAGATGGTCGGGCCCATACATTATAGAACAAGTCTTCCTGCATGGTGCAATTGAGATAGCTAGAACTAAGTCGAATGAGCCATTCAAAGTCAACAGATAGTGCTTAAAGCATTATTGGGGTAGTGATTACGATCGCCAGAAATCCTCAGTTATTCTCTTCAATCCAGAATGAAACAAGGAGTAGTCAGGCTGAAAGATTTAAAATCAAACACTCAATGGGAGGCAACCCATTTGTTTGTATATTTTATGTTTTTAAAATGAGTAGAGTAGTTAAATTAATGTTTTAGGAGTATAATATATGAACGTTGCCTTTGCAGGTTGTATCTTGTCAAATTAGTAGTCATGAAGCCAGTAGGAAAAAGAATAACAAAAGCAAGATGCAGGGCAGCGCGGCCGAGCAGGGATTACAAGAAAGGATGGCGCGGGCGCAGTATGCTAGAGGAAAATTTGTGCTCTCTGCCACACCAGCGCGGGCGCGCCGTTTTTGTACTAACAAGCTACGCGGGCGCGACCCGAAAACTAAATTTTTTAACCCGACCCGATTGTGCCCTACTTATACTCCTTACCAGACATTCGAACTTACACTCCCATTCTAATCCAATTTCGAATTCCTTCCCCCACTCTCCTATTTCTAATCCAAATTAAACTTCATTCATTCAACTCCAATCAAACCCTAACCTTCTCTTCCTAATCCTACTCCCATTCAACTATTGCTTCTTCATCCATAACCCTTTTCTATCATCTTTCACATCACTTATAACATCTACCCATATTCAAATTCAAACCCTATCTATTCCCCCATAATTTCTGTTAGTTATCTCCATAACCTCAACCTCTCCACCACTATTCGCACGTTCAGACGCTACAGTTGCTACATATCAGGAGAATTGGTGCACGATTGGGATTTCATTGACCACGTTCCAAGTTTGGTATTTTTTTCTCAACTGCTTTCTGCTGAATTGGGTTATGTTAGGAATCATAGTTTAAATTTGATGTTGTGCTGTTAATGAATATGTGTATCAGTAGCTAAGATTGTGAAGTCCTTAATAAAAGACATATGTACAAGGACTTAGGAAAGAGAAGAACAAGTATGTTGGGATGATCTAAGCTGTAGTGAATATCTGTCATTTGTAAAGTCCTTTATTGAAGGTGATGTACAAAGGACTTAGAATAGAAAAGATCAAAGTTGTTAGGTTGATCTTGTGTGTTGATCGTAGAGTACTGCCATACTCCAAGTAAAAGGACGTAGAGCTTCCTCGGTAGGACGCAGAGTTTCCTCGGCAGGACGTAGAGCTTGCTCGTCAGAACGTAGAGCTTCCTCAGCAGGACGTAGAACTTCTTCGGCAGGATGTAGAGCTTGCTCGTCAGAACGTAGAACTTCTTCAGCAGGACGTAGAACTTCCTCAGCAGGACGTAGAGCTTCCTCGGTAAGACATAGAGCTTTCTCGTTAGGACATAGAGCTTTGTCGGCAGGACATAGAGCTTCCTCCACAAGACGTAGAGCTTCTTCAGCAGGACGTAGGGCCTTCTCAACAAAACGTAGAGTTGTCCCTGCATCTCAAGAAAAACTCTCATAAATCGTAGAGTAGTCTATGCCAGTACTCACAGACTTAATCTGCACCTCTTATGAAGGACTTAAAGGCAAGGGATTGATGCTATTTCAGAATGTTCAAATGGAATATGAAGATCACAATGAATATCTGCAAGTATCAAACGACTGTAAACACACTGACGACACTACGGCTAAGCAAGAACGTGGAGTCAGACGTCAGACGAGCAACTCAGATCAGAAAATGAATATTCTAAGTTGCCCATAACAAATAGACAGTAGAATGACCTGCTTAAGATAGTTGCTGAATATTAAACAAATAAGTGGGGAGCAAACAGCTACAGTCTGCAGACTGTCAGAGCACTATCCATACCATTGTCTTAATATCAAACTAATGGAAGCTGACTCACCCCACTAATGCAGTCAACAAGGAATAAACTATTCCTAAGCTCAGCAACACATCTCAACAGAAGAATCAGATACAACGACCACATTTCAACGGAAAGATTCTCAAGAGCATCTACATAAGGCAAAAGGATTGAAGTTTCAAAACAGGCAAGAACAACGAAAAGAAGATTATATCTGAAACACCTTCATTTTACAATCCAAAAGGGAATATCTTGCTTCGCTACTGAGTTTATCAAACCTATGCTTCAAGCAACTCAGTAGCAACAAAACAAATCACTCTCTATCAAGTGAAAGGGTCAACAAGTGACCAACCTAAGTCAAGTCTGTCGGACTTGCTAAGTACCAAAGGGTACCAAAGATTCTAAGGCCGCAGGTCTTAGCTTACAGAGTTCCAAGGCTACTGGCTTTGAAGAGTACGTTGAGTACTGGTATTCCAAGACTGCGTGTCTTGAAGAAATCTTTGTGATTTAGTTGTAACGATATCCTTAGTGGATTTGCTACTCGAGGAGTAGGACAGTGGAGTAGGAGTCTTGTGTGCTCCGAACCACTTAAAGCTTTGTCTCTATCTCTTTGCTCTTCATAACTGCTTTAACTGTTTTATAAACTACTGTATTGTATTCTCTACTACTGGTCTGTTTCTTCAAGGGGTTACTATAAGTCATTTTCCGCTGTGCTTAGTTACTCTACATATTAACTAAACCTTTCAGTTATCTTTTGTATAAAAGAAGAAAGAAATTTCAAAGTTATAAAAGAATCTATTCAACCCCCCCTTCTAGATATCTTTTGTGCCTCTGGAAACTAACAATTGGTATCAAAGCAGGTTCTCTTATTTAAAGCTTAACGCGCTTGAGTAGATCAATGGCACAAACTAGAAATGGATCTGAGCAAGGCGGAGGAAACAAACCTCCCATGTGCAACAAGGACAAATTTGCCAACTGGAAAGTTCGTATACAGGCATATATGGATGCCATTGACGAGGATCTATTTGATACTGTCATCAATGGGCCTTATGTACCAACCAAGCTGACGCCAACTACTGAAGATCCAAATAAGGTCTCAATCAAACTAAAGAAAGATTGGACTGATGCAGAAAAGAAAATAGTTCAGTTAGACAAAAGAGCCAAAAACATTTTGTTCATGGCTCTAGAAGATGAACTATTTGAAAACGTGGTCAACTGTACAACAACTAAGGAAGTATGGGATGCACTGCTGATCATGAATGAAGAAACGGAAGAAGTCAGAGAAAACAAGCAGTCCTTGCTCACTCAGCAGTATGAGATGTTCACCCACATCTCAGGGGTAAACATCACTTCCACATATGAAAGATTCAACGTACTACTCAACTCTCTTCGAGCGTATGGTAAGACCTATCCAAATAAAGATCTCATCATCAAATTCATGAGAGCACTGCCAAGCAAATGGGATGCCAAAACCACTGCCATCAGAGAATCAAAAAATCTTCATGAAATGACTGTTCAAATGCTATACGACAATCTTCTCACTTATGAACTGGAGCTGACCCAACGAGCAGAAACTCTGTCAAAGGGAAAGAAGAAAGAAAGAGGAATTGCTCTAAAGGCATCCACCTTAAAAATATCTGACTCAGATGATGATGAAGATGATGAACTTAATGATGAAAGAGTTGTTATGTTGGTCAGACACTTCAAAAGGTTTATAAGCAGAAATAACAGACAAAGGAATTTCAGCAGCAACTCTAAAGAACAAGACTTATGCTACAACTGTAAACAACCAGGTCATTTCATTGCAAATTGTCCCAAGCCTCTAAGAAATGATCCGAAGAAGGACAAGAAGAAATTAGAATTCAAAAGCCACTACAAAGCCAAGAAAAAGGAAAGAGGGTTCGTCGCTGAAAGGTCATGGAGTGATTCAAACAACGACTCAAGTCCTGAATCAAGAGAAGATGAAGAAACTCAAAAAGCCAACCTTTGCTTAATGGCCAAAGAAGGAAAAAGCAAGAAAGAATTCAATGTGGATGAGGTATTTGACTTTTATTCTCCTGATTTAACTATTGATGACCTTAGAGAGGGCATGCATGACTCTATGATAAAACTGCATAAATATATGAAACTGTTTAGAATCCTATCAAAGGATCATTCTCTCCTTCAAGAGGAAAAAGAGCAAGCAGTCGTAGAGTTGGAAACTGCTTTACGAACGGCTAACTTATGTACTAATCTTAGGTTGAGAATGCTAACTTGAGACTTGTAAATGAGCTTAATACTCAGAGAGAGTTAATTCTAGTCTCCAAAATTCAGGAACTAGAAAAAACTATCTCATCATGGAACAATTCCTCTCTGTCTATGGATACCATTATCTCTAGTCATAGATCAGTGGCTGACCGATCAAGATTGGGTTTATGTAATTCTCCTTCAGAAATCTCAGTGGCTGAGCCTATGGAAGCTAATGATAATAGCTCTCCTAACTTTAATAAGAAAATTGTATTTGTAAAATCCCTACAGGATATCAATACTTTTCATTCAAATTCTGCAAATCAAAGTATTGTCTCCCACACCACTCTAGGATTCAAGAAATCAAAGAGTAAGTCAAATTCTGCATTCAAGTCACGAAGGGTCGTAGAACATGTCAAGACTCTCTCTACGAACCAACCTGACAAGAATCGTAGAGATAACTTCAACTCTACGAAAACCATGAATCATAGAAGAGAAAGAAAGCAGAAGGGAGTCAAGCCAAAAGGTGTGAAGTACTATCATCCACATATTTCTAAGACAAAAAGGAATCCATACTCACACACAAATATGCATTATATTCAATGTTACACTTGCCAGAAACATGGTCATAAAGGTGCTGAATGTTATTTCAACTAGTTTTATCCTGTGCTGCACAGACCCAAAATCAAACAGATTTGGGTTCCCAAGGTTACTAATGAGTATGAACCCAAGCAATATTGGGTACCAAAATGAAAGGTGATCCTTCCTGCAGGTACAAAGCTCCACTGAATCAACCTGGTACCTTGATAGTGGATGCTCTAGGCATATGACAGGCAACAAGGCTATTATGTCAAATTTTGAAGAAAAAGATGGTCCTGCAGTCATCTTTGGTGATAACAATTCAGGAAAGACAAGAGGATATGGTTCTGCTGGAAATTGTGTTGTGTCTTTCAGCAAAGTGGCATACGTTGAAGGACTAAAACACAATCTCCTCAGCATCAGCCAACTGTGTGATAAAAATCATCAAGTCACCTTTCTCAACAATCAGTGTCAAGTCAGGAATATGAAGACCAGCTCATTAAAGCTGATAGGAACCAGAGAAGGAAATGCCTATGCTGTCAACCTTGCTGAGTTAAGACCTGATGAAGCTGTATGTTTTCTTGCCAAAGCTTCTGAAGATCAGTGTTGGCTATGGCATAGGAGGCTGTCTCACTTAAATTTCAAAAGCATGTCGAGACTTGCCTCAAATGACTTAGTTGCAGGACTGCCAAAGCTCAACTTCATCAAAGAAAAACCCTGCAAAGCATGTCAATTTGGAAAGCAAACAAATAGCTCATTCAAAAGCAAAGCAATCAACTCAAATGATAAGCTCCTTATGTTACTCCATATGGATCTCTTCGAGCCTATTCTAACAACAAGCCTTGGTGGAAAGAAATACTCTTTGGTGATAGTAAATGATTACACTAGATTCACATGGGTATTCTTTCTGAGCTCTAAGGATGAAACCAACTCTCACTTGATCAAGTTGTTCAAACTTGCCATGAATGAGAAAGAGGAGAAGATCAAAGCTATCAGGAGTGATCATGGAAGAGAATTCGATTTCACTGAGGTTGAATTTTACTGTGAAGAAAATGGCATCAATCATAACTTCTCAGCCCCAAGAACTCCACAACAAAATGGAGTAGCTGAAAGGAAGAATAGGACATTGATCGAAGCTGGGGGAACATTATTGGCAGCTGCTCAACTCCCTGAGTACTTTTGGGCAGAAGCTGTTAGCACTGCTTGCTACACTCAAAACAGGTCTCTCATCCACTACCTACTCAAGAAGACTCCCTACGAATTATGGAAAGGAAGGAAGCTAAACATCAGTTACTTCTGTGCCTTTGGTTGTCTGTGCTACATCCTCAACAACGGCAAAAAGTACCTAACCAAATTTCAACCCAAGTCAGATGAATGAATCTTCCTCGGTTATGCTATGGACAGTAAGGCCTACAGAGTATTCAACAAGGAATCATTAAGTGTTGAAGTATCTATTTATATCACATTTGATGAGTCAGAATCAAAGAAGAAAATCTCCTAACTCAATGATCCAGCAGAGGAGGACTCTGCGATCAATGAGTCCAAAATCGTAGAGTCAGGCTCTACAATCATCGAACTAGAAGCAGAAAGCACAGAGCAAGAAGAAGCAAACATAGAACTCACTATGCCTGACAATGAGTCTCTATAACCTGAACCAGAAATCAACCTGGAAGAACTCAAACAAGAAGGCACCAGGACTGATGTTCTAAGAAGAAGAAGATGGACAAAGGATCATACTGAAGATCTGATAATTGGAGATCCTAATGCAAGGGTCAGGACAAGATCAACAACTCAAAATGAGTGCATATACCTAAGCTTTCTTTCTCAAACAGAGCCCGAAAAGGTAGAAGAAGCCTTAGAAGATTCAAGCTGGATAGAGGCCATGCAAGAAGAACTCAAACAGTTTGAAAGAAGCAAAGTCTGGAGATTAGTTGAAAGGCCAACACAACATCCAGTCATAGGCACCAAATGGGTTTTCAGGAACAAAATGGATGAAGATGGTATTATCACAAGAAACAAAGCAAGACTGGTAGCTAAAGGTTACTCACAAGAAGAAGGGATTGACTATGATGAAACCTTTGCTCCAGTTACAAGATTGGAAGCAATCAGAATCTTTCTTGCCCATGCAGCCCACATGAGATTTAAAGTCTTCCAAATGGATGTCAAGAGTGCTTTCCTCAATGGAGAACTTCAAGAAGAGGTCTATGTTGAACAACCTCCAGGTTTTATCAATCCAACTCTTTCTAATTATGTTTATAGATTAGACAAAGTATTGTATGGATTAAAACAAGCACCTAGAGCATGGTATGAAACACTCACCAACTTTCTCACAGAAAAAAGATTCACTAGAGGTAGAGTAGATACCACTTTATTCCTAAGAAAACACAAGGATAAATCACTTCTAGTTCAAATCTATGTGGATGATATTATTTTTGGTTCAACTAATGAAAAACTGTGTGAAAGGTTTTCCAAGCTAATACAGAGTAAGTTCGAAATGAGCATGGTGGGAGAACTGAATTTCTTCCTTGGACTTCAAGTGAAGCAAACTGATGAAGGTATATTCATCAACCAAGCCAAATACATTAAAGTCCTATTAAAGAAATATGGCATGGAGTCAGCTTCCATCATGAAAACCCCCATGGCACCTGCAACCAAGCTTGACAAAGATGAGGAAGGCAAAAGTATTGACATTACTCAATACAGAGGTATGATTGGATCTCTCTTATACCTAACTGTCAGTAGACCAGATATCATGTTTGCCACTTGTATTTGTGCTAGATTTCAAGCTAATCCTAAGGAATATCATTTATTAGCAGTAAAGAGGATCTTCAAGTATCTTAAAGAAACACCAAATTTGGGACTCTGGTATCCCAAGGAGTCACCCTTTGAGTTAATGGGATATTCAGATGCTGACTATGCAGGATGCAAGATAAACAGAAAAAGTACAAGTGGTACATGTCAATTTCTTGGAAATAGACTGGTCTCCTGGTTTAGCAAAAAGCAGAACTCAGTTTCAACCTCTACTGCAAAAGCTGAGTATATTGTTGCAGGCAGTTGCTGTGCACAAATCCTATGGATGAAAAATCAATTAGTTGATTATGATTTTGTGTTTAAATCTATCCCAGTTCATTGTGACAATACTAGTGCAATTGCTATAACTCATAATCCTGTCATGCATTCAAGAACCAAGCACATAGATATAAGATATCACTTCATTAGAGATCATGTGCAAAATGGAAATATATCATTACAGTATATTCCTACTGAAAATCAGCTTGTTGATGTTTTTACAAAACCCCTAGACGAATCTAAATTCAACATGCTGATAAGTGAACTTGGAATGCTAAATTTACATCCATAATATTATGCTCTGAAATCCACTAACTCTGCAAAAAGAAAGTTCGTAGAGTAACGAAAACTGGAAAAATATACAGCTCAAAGGAAATCAAGTTGCCGAGACGTACTCTACGATTGTCAAGAAAGATGGAGGTCGTAGATTAGAAAGGGCTCTACGATCGTCGAGATGTACTCTACGATCATCGAGTAAGATGAAGGTCGTAGAGTAGAAAGGGCTCAGGCATGAAACGTGGAGCTCAGAAGAAGCTAAGGACAAAACAGTCTTTTCCCTTCGGCTTAAAACGAGCACGCACTCAACACGTGACTCTTAGTCCACTCAGCAGAAAAAGAGAGAAGTTTTCACTAACTTATTTCAAATTATTTCTTCTGAAAAACTCTTCCTCTCCATCTTCGCTGAAACCCTAGCTCTCCGCTTTAATCAAACTCTGAGCAAAGTTCGTTCTTATGCAGTAAAATCAAAGAAATTCTCAAATGGCACTCTCACCAGTAATCTCAGGAAACTCCCTCGACTTTGAAGATTTTGCCTCAGCTGAAACGAAGTACAAGAGAATCATCTCTCTGCTACGACGATCAGGACTCTACGAAGCCCTTGACACCAACACTCTAATATATCCAACGTTGGTGAGGGAATTCTATTCAAATGGAATTATTGGAGATGGAATCTTGTCCACGAAGGTAAAAGGGATCCCACTTCAACTATGCGCCTCAGAAATCAATGTAGCCCTAGGTTTTAAAAAGGACGGGCTTACAACTCTCCAGTTCATCAACACCAAAGAAGGGCTGAAGCGAATGCATCATGAGAACAACCCAAGGCTGAGGGGATTAAAGAAAAAGGAATTCCCTCGAAAGTATGAATTCCTTGCTGATATTATTGGTAAATGTATTCTATGCAAAGATTCAGCTCATGACTCTGTCAATGACACTCAACTCAGAATCATGACTGCTATTGTGAAGAAGATCCAACTGAACTATGGTGCTCTTCTCTTACAATGGATTGAAAACTGGGTATCAAATGATGGAAAGACCCAAGGGGCAAGGAAAATGTTTTATGGCAGATTCATCAGTATTATCATTCAAAAAGCACTAGGAAACCGCATTAGGAATGATGAAGGAGAGGCTATAAATTTCCACAAAAGGATAACTCAGAAGTTATTTGTAAACTGGAAAAAGAATCCAGCTGGGAAGTTGAAATCAGCTCAGACAGAAGACAGTGAGAAGACTTAGAGTGAAGTAAGTAAGTCTTCTATGAAAAATGTGTTTGTTGTTGTAGAAACTAATGAGGTAGATTAGGAGGTGCCAGCACTAACTAGGAAAAGCAAAGGGAAAAAGAAGGAAATATCCCAAACTGAAGAAGAACCTCAAGGGTCATCAAATGAAGGACCTGCATCGTCTGCTGTTCAACCTAGGCCTTCCCTATCCTCTGAAGCAGAAAAGAAAAGGAGAAAGCAAATGGAAGAAGCTTCTGGAGAAACACAACCTTCTTTAAGGGTGTATCATAAGAAGGGAAAACGCAGCTCTAAGCAAAGCCTCCTAACGATCACTGAGAATCCTCACTCTACGTTCGTAGAGTCAAGAACAGAAGCAGCTACTGAAGAAGTTGGTCAGTCTGACCCTATATCCACCAATGCTGAATCCAATCCAAAGAAAGCAAAGAAGAGACTGATGACCTTAGCTAAAAAAGAGCTCAATGAAGTAATGCTAAGAATCAAAGAAGAAGAACTCAGAATGGCTAATCAAACCAATGCTCCAACTGAGGGGGAGCAACAAGAAGCTCAGGAACAAAGAGGTGCTCATGTTGAGGGGGAGACACCTGATGTTCCTGCACCTGTCACTGCTCAGATTGAGGGGGAGAAATCTGAAGGGTATTATGAAGGTTCGTCCATCCCTGAAAAGCCTAATACTCGTGATGAGAGAAATCAAGAGCATGTGGAGTTCAGCGATGAAAGGGAAGAAGAAGAGAAAGAGACAATACCTGAACATGTTGAGGCTATGGAGATTAGTGATGAATCTAATGATGAAGAGGAGGATGAAAGCCTAGAAATCATTGCTGAAGGCAGAGGAGGAGAGAGGCATTTTATCTACAATTGCCTATTTAATTACTTACCAAGAATGCCATTTCATCAAGCATTAATGGTCAATTCTTGGGATCACATGTTCTGGGCCTTCAAGACCTATCCAGCCATTACAGTGCTTGCCCAAGAATTCCCCCACACTGGCTCTTTTGCTCAGAAGCGGTTGATAAACCATCCATTTCAGGTTAACGAGCAAAATGTATACTTCATTCCCCCATCATTTAAGTTAAAACACTCTCCATTGCCATATTACTATTGTTTTGATGAGATTCCAAAATGGAATGAGGTCATCTTTGACCCAATGAGTCTACTTCCAGTTACAGGGTCTCAAAACTCTGTCTCTGATGAACCAGCTGCTCAACCATCTCCAGTCGTAGAGTCTCAAAACCCTATGACAAATACTGAGCTCACTCTCCATACACAAAACGTAGAGTCCACCCACTCTACGATCAACTCTACGATTGTTGTAATGTCCGAGAATTTTTAAACATTGTATTGATTTATTTTGATATATGAAATTCATTTTATGTAATTTTATGAATTTAATTGGACCCATGTAGGTATTATTAATTAATTATCTAAATATATGGTCCAATAATTTTCTTGGCATTAAAGGGGCTCATTAATAGTTTGATTAAATTAGTGAGTTAACCCTAAGATTTGATTTGCAAGAAATTTGGGAAAAATTAATAAATAAATTCATTTTATTAAATAATTCGAGTCAAGAATTATTGGTAAAATAAATATTTAACTAATTAATTGAATTAATTATTTAATTAAAATGATAAGAGCATAATGTTATTTTGATTGGACTGGCCCATTTCGTTCCTTTTATTTTATTTCATTTCCGGATTGGGCCAAATCCCTTTCCTGATTAAGTCAAATGAGTGGGCTGGTCAAGGTAATTAAATTGGGCTTTTTCCTATTTAATTTATCCGGCCCAACCCTGTTGGGTTGAGCCCAAAAGCAATTGCTAGCCGGGTCAGTCCATTTCCTTTTCTTTTAGCCGGCTTGGATCCGTATGTAGCATACCAATTACCAAATTGGGGAAAAGGAGTTCGATCGGTGGGTTTAGTTGGGGAAAGAAAACCGAACGAAAGAAATCAAAATCCCTCAAACCTTCAATCAAACGGAATCCAAACCCTAACACCTCAATCAATCCATCAATCGAGCAAGAGACGGGAAGAAGAAGGCGCCGGCAATGGCTTGAAGAACCATCGGACGGAGCGGGGGAGGTATCGAGTGACCGAACGCTCCATCGGCGGACCAAAGGTTCCAAAAAATAAGGGAGTCGACCGGCGATTAGACCGGTGGAAGCGCGCATGGCTCGAGGGCTGCCGGCGATGTCAGTGGATTTGATAGGTACGATCGGACAGCCACCCCTCCCTACCGACAGTCCTTGGAAAGTCGATTGGGTAATACCCAATTGATTTGGGTAATTTTTTCTCTATAAATTGAACCCCTCAAACCCCTAAACCAAGCTGCCGAATCCTTGTTTGTGAGTTCCAAATTAGAAAAAATTAGGGTTTGAAATCTCAGATAGGGAAATTTATTAGTGAATGACCGACTGGGTTGTGTACTGTGGAAGAAGGAGGAGGACAGCGGCACGATCAAACCCAAGGTATAGAAATGGGTTATTAAGCTACTGTAATGGTTTTGTTTGATTTAGGTTACACTGTATAGTATTGTAACTGCTTGGGTTTGAAACTCAGAACATTGTATTATAATTTTTGGGTTTAAAATCTGGTAATGAATTGTTAATATCTTTGTTTGGTTTTGATTTGGAAAATCTGGTAATGTGATATTGGGTATTATATTTTCTATTGTTGGTTGTATACTTGGATTGTATTGCTTGTACTGTTGTTGGGAATCTGTTGTGATGAACCCTAAGGTTCGACAGTCTAACCTTGTGATTTGGTTTAACCAACACAGTGTTGTAGGATTCACCAAATGTTTGATGAAAGGTTTAAACTAGGTAGTGTGAGTATCCCTGTCAGTAGCTTTACTGGGAATCAAATGTTGGCTTAGTGATTAATTAATTAATTTGGGTTAATAATATACTTGTAAATTAATTAGTTACTATAACTAATAAATAAAATCAATAAAGTAATTATTTATTATCAATGAATAATAAATAAAGATAATAAACATTTAATTATTACTGATAATAATAATTAAATATGAATAAAGTTAATAAATTAATTATTTATTATTTAATAATAAATAAAGATAATAAATATTTAACTATTATTTGATTGATAATTAAATAATAATTAAAAATGAATAAATTAGTAAGATAATAAATATTTAATTATTATTTAACTAATATTAAATAATAATTAAGTATTGAATAGATTTATAAATAAAGATAATAAATATTTAATTGTTATTTAATTAATATTAAATTAATAATTAAGTATGAATAAAGTAATTATTTATTATTTATCAATAAATAAATGAATAAAGATAATAAACTATTTAGTTATTGTTTTAAATTAATATTAAATAATAACTAAGTATGAATAAAGTTAATAAAAGTAATTATTTATCATTTATCAATAAATAATAAATAGAGATAATAAATATTTAATTATTGCTATTCAATAATAATTAAGTATGAACCGAATTAATAAAGTACGTATTTATTATTTACTTAAGTATGAATAAAGGTAATGAAATAATTATTTGTTATTATTTATTAACAATAAATGAAGATAATAAATATCTAATTATTATAATTAGGTATGAATAAGCTAATAAGGATAACAATTACTTAATCATTAATGAAATAATGATTAAGTAAGATCAATAAGTTAATTATTTTGGCCTTAATAAATAATGGTAATAAACACTTAATGATAATATTAAGTGTGTGTGGTATTAATACATTGAGTATTTAATTAATGTTGAATAAAGAACGAGTATAATAATTACTAAATTACCCTTAAGGTGAATAGTGATTAAGCAAATAAAAGATTAAGTAAGAGATCAACCATTATTTAGTTGTTATTAAATCATGCTAGATTTATTATTCTAATAATAAATAAAGGTTGTTAACCCATAGTTAGAGACAAGGGTAATAATCGGAGTATTCAATGAATAAGTGTGCATGATTAGTTATCAATTATTTTAATAGCTAAAGGTCATTAAGTTAAATTCTGTTTAGCTAATGATTAGACAGAAATTAAATGTATATGGTGAATTGTTTATCTTTTAAATAAATAGCATAAGTGAATGTATACAGTTATGCAATGCTAATGGATAAACCGACTTTATCAACTGATAGGTTATCCAAGATCAATTAATTAAAGCTAAAATTTATCTGTAGCTGAGCAAAAAGGCAAGTTCCCTAACTTCATTCTTTCAGTATATTGAATGCAAGTTCTATCCTTACTCAACTTTTACATTGAGCAAGTTTCTAAACCTTATGCATTATTTTTAATTTGTGCAAAAGGTATATATTGCAAGTTATTCTTTAAGCTTGAATCTTATCTCCAAGCATGCTTTAAGTGGTCTAATTACTTTTGAAATTATTCCACATCTATGTATTTATTGACATTCGCACTCGTGCATTTGAATTCGTATATTTATTTAAGTTCAAAAATTTGTGAACTATTCATGGTTAAGTCTGAACCCTTGTTCGGTCAGGCAAGTATGTGAGAATTTATAAAAGCTATACGAACCAATCGATGGTAAGGATTCTTAGACTAAATGGACACCCCTTTTATTATAAGGGAGTACCCTAGGTACCGTATATAAGGTACAAACAGCAGAGTTAAATGTTATGCACACACATAGCATACGCGAGGCTGATCCCCTCAAGTACTTATTCTGTAGCCAGTAACCAGAGTTACTGGCTACATAACTCTATATCCCTTTCTATATCCCTTTCATCATGATATATTCCTTATTGTTGTACTTTAAAACTTGTTGAGCAAACTCGTTGCTCATCCTTGCTATATCATGACTCCATTGCAGCCAAACCCGAGACGTCAGGGAAGAACAAAGGGAAGGAGAAGATGAAGTGAAAGACTTCTTGTAGCAGATTTTAATTTTATGAATAGTTAATTTCTGTTAATATAATTTAAACCCTGATAGTTATTTAGGGTATGGATTTATGTAAGTGTTTAAGGTTATTGTGTTCTAGGACTAGTAACACCTACTTAATGAACAACATATGTTTATTATATTCCGCATTTTTAGTTAATATATGTTGTTGAAGGTGAATGATGTGTTGGATCGTGATGACCGGATCCGGGTATTTGGAGACCCGAATTTGGGGGCGTCACAGGTTGGTATCAGAGCCATAGGTTATAAACTTTAGGATCGCGAAACCTAGGTTATAACCTTCATAGTAAACTCGTATTGAGTGTTAGGAGATAAATCGAGGAGATTTATTATATGTGGTTTTGATGAATTGGGGAATTCATCGAGTCGAGTAGTACCCAATGAAATATAATTTCATTTCTTCAATGAATATATTTTATTGCTGTACTAATGTTGATTTTCGGTGATTGTAGGATGACTGACATAGGAGGGACCAGTGGAGCCCAGGAGGAGGAGACATTCCTAGATATACCTGTAGTTGCTGAGCAGTTGGTGGGGTATGCTCCTATTGCCCCAGGGGTACCACTGGAGGAGTCCGAGCCAGAGGAGGACTATCAGAGGGAGCTACCAGAGCCGGTTATAGGTGGAGTCATGAGGTCCGGTAGTCAGGACCCGGATGCTGAGGAGGAGGACCCCGAGACCGAGGGAGAGGAGCCACCTGCTTATGTTGATGACATGGGGTCCACTGCCGACGATATCATTGAGGGACTGACCAGCAGGAGCGAGGACCTGGAGGCTCGGATAGCTCATCTGGAGGAGCAGAATCAGACCCACCAGATCAGAGAGGACCAATATAGAGACCTAGCCTACCAGCTCGAGCATGACTTGGGAGTGGCGAAGGTACAGCTGCAGGGTTACGAGTCCTCAGCGCAGCAGATCGGACCACTACTACATCAGTTGGTGGCCCGAAACGCTGAGTTGAGAGAGAGGCTGGAGCAGAGGGATCTACAGATCGCCCACCTGAAGGCGAAGCAGGAGGCCATGAGGTTTGAGATTGGGCTGGAGGTGTCTGAGAGGAGGCATGTCAGAGAGGCCTGGGTCAGGGAGGCCAGAAGGGTTGATCAGTTAGAGGACCAGTTGGAGGCCAGAGCGGTGAGGATAGAGACCCTAGGATATGCCTTAGACGCAGCCTACAGGAGGCCCCGGACTGAGGTAAGGGAGTCTAGCCGCTCTGTTCGTCGCAGGGTAGAGGATGGAGCATTCTCTTCTGGTCAGCAGGCACGGATTCGTCACGACGTGCAGTGACTTGATATGATGGTTACTTTCTCTTTAGTACAGTCAGTCCCACTTTTTGTTATATTAGGGACGTATTCATGTTTGTCTTGTGAAACTTTATATTTGTATTTATGCTTGGGGTAGCAGTTACACCCCAACTTTTGTGGTCTTTAGGGATGAAAGGTTAGGATTCCCCACTTTTGTCTCAGGGGGAATGATTGATAGGGCACATAGTGGCGCATTTATAGAAGTATGCCACAGGTTTAGTCTTGTAACAAAACAGTGGTATATGAATATAAATGCAGATGTTTCACTTAAATCAAATGTGTTGATAGATATTTTACCCTTGATTGCTAATTTTAATGACATATGGTGTAAAATATAAAACTATAGGTAAAAGTCGGCCAGAATTCAAATCATGCCGCCAAGAGGACGACCACGTAACCGACAGGTTGAAGAGTCAGAAAGTGAGGTTGGAAATCATTCCAATCCAATGAGAATGTTCGCAGAAATGCTGGTAGAAGCCATGCAATCAAGACCGCCACCTGGAGGGACCCAAGCAGCAGCCGAGCCAGCGCATCATCTGGCAAATTTTAAAGACTTCAAATTGGTTGGACCACCCGAGTTCAAGGGAACTCTTAACCCGATAGAAGCACAGACCTAGATCGAGGAGATAAAGAAGGTCTTCGAGGTCGCACGGGTGGCCGAGGAACAAAAGACAGGATTTGCCATGTTCATGCTGAAGGGCGAGGCGAACTACTGGTGGAAGGCCAATAAGGGTCGAGCAGGTGAATGAGTCATTCCATGGGAAAGATTTAAAGAGTTATTCTTCGAAAACTACTTTCCGGAGAATACACAGCAGGACATGGAAGTTAAGTTCCTCGAACTTAAACAAGGGAATATGACAGTCACCGAGTACGCGGCAAAATTCAATGAGTTGGCCCGATTTACCCCACATCAGGTGGACACCGAGGCCAGGAAGGCGAGAAGGTTTGAATTGGGACTAAAACCCTGGGTGCAGAAGTCAGTTGCAATATTAAAAATTAAGAACTTCGCTGAACTGTTGGAAAAGGCTATCATTGCGGAAGGGGGCAATGAAGCAGTAGCCCGATTTAATCAAGGAAGAAAGAAGAACCAGGAGGCTGCCAGGGCAGGGAGCAGCGGGGGCAGCAACCCCAATAAGTGCAAATGGAATGAAAGCCAATCGTTCGAGAGCAATAAATCCGGAGGAAACCAATCTGGAGGGGAGGTGAAGAAAACTGGCAGGTGTAGCAATTGTGGGAAAAACCACACTGGGGAATGCATGAAGGGAAAGAGTATTTGTTATCGGTGTGGACAACCGGGGCACATGGCTCCTCAATGTCCGAACAAACAGAAAGTAGGATGTTTCTCTTGTGGATCACCCGACCACCAGATTAAGGACTGCCCGAAGAGGAAGGGCGACGTCGGAAGTGGCAACAGGAGCAACAACAGCGGGAATAGCAACCGGCTGAGCTATGGGGCACCAGCCAGTCAAGCCAACAGACCAACAGCCCGCACGTTCAACATGACTGTTCAGGATGCCATGGAATCCAAAGACGTGGTGTCAGGTATCATCCCAATCAATGATATAAATGCATATGTGTTATTTGATTCGGGTGCTACTTGCTCTTTTGTTTCAGAAGAATTTGCTAGTCAGTTAAACTCACCTCGTGAAAAGTTAGAACACCCTATAAATGTAGAAGTAGCAAACAAGGAAATTATCCCCGTAGAATGCATTCATAGGAATTGTTGTGCTGAATTGCGAGGATTTAAGCTTAATGTGGATTTGATACCAATTCGGCTGGGAGAGTTTGATGTAATCCTGGGAATGGATTGGCTATCAATTCACGGAGCAGTTATTGATTGTAAGAAGAAATGTGTACACCTAAAGACTCCTAATAAGTCGAAGGCGGTATTCTATGGCAGTAAGTCACCAAGACAATCTTGTTGTCTTACTATGATGCAAACAAGGAGATTACTCAAGAAAGGTTGCATGTGTTATTTGGCCCATGTGGTCGATACTCGTCAGGTCGGGGATGAGATGAGTCAAATACCCATCGTGAGGGATTTCGCTGATGTCTTCCCCGATGAACTTCCGGGACTGCCGCCGGACAGGGAAACCGAGTTCGTTATCGATTTGGCACCGGGAACCGCACCAATATCGAAGCCGCCGTATCGAATGACACCTGTAGAAATGAAAGAGTTGATGGTGCAACTGCAGGAACTGCTAGACAAGGGTTATATCAGACCGAGCGTGTCCCCGTGGGGAGCGCCAGTTCTGTTTGTAAAGAAGAAAGATGGTTCGATGAGACGTTGTATCGACTATCGGGAATTGAACAAAGTTACGATTAAGAATAGGTATCCACTTCTTAGGATTGACGATCTATTTGATCAACTTAAGGGAGCGAAATACTTTTCGAAAATCGACCTAAGGACGGGCTATCATCAGCTGAAGGTGAGGCAGGAAGATATCCCGAAGACGGCATTCAGGACTCGTTATGGGCACTTCGAGTTTCTGGTAATGTCTTTTGGATTGACGAATGCACCAGCAACATTCATGGATATGATGAACAGAGTGTTCAAGCAGTACTTGGACAAGTTCGTAGTCGTATTCATCGATGACATCTTGGTGTATTCAGCGACAGAGGAGGAACATGCTGAACATTTGAAGATTGTATTGGAAGCTCTCAGAAAGGAGAAGTTGTACGCAAAGTTTTCGAAGTGTGAGTTTTGGTTGCAGAGGGTACAATTTTTGGGTCATGTCATCGACAAGAATGGTGTTTCGGTGGACCCAGCAAAAGTGGAAGCAGTTATCAATTGGGAACAACCGAAGACACCCACAGAGATCCGGAGTTTCTTGGGATTAGCGGGATACTATCGAAGGTTCATACAGGATTTTTCGAAGATAGCATCGCCATTGACCAACCTCACCAGGAAAACGGTTAAGTTCGTTTGGTCGGAGAAATGTGAGGAAAGTTTTATGGAGCTGAAGAAGAGACTTAGTCAAGCACCAGTGTTGACCTTACCCGACAACACTGGGGGTTTTGTAGTGTATAGCGACGTGTCACACAAAGGTCTTGGCTGTGTACTAATGCAACACGGCAAGGTCGTGGCGTACGCATCACGTCAACTGAAAGACTATGAGAAGGGTTACCCGACTCATGACCTAGAGTTAGCCGCGGTAGTTTTCGCCTTAAAGATTTGGAGGCACTACCTGTACGGGGAGAAGTGCGAGATATATACAGATCACAAAAGTCTAAAATATATCTTCACTCAAAAGGAGCTGAACATGAGGCAGCGCCGATGGTGATCAAGGATTACGACTGTGAAATTCTGTACCATCCGGGCAAAGCAAATGTAGTGGCTGATGCCTTAAGCAGAAAAGGCAAAGTGAAATTGATGCAACTGACAATTCAAGAGGAGTTGATAAAGGACTTCGAACGTCTGGAACTGGAGGTTAAGTATCCAATAGAGGCGGACGAAAAAGTGTTCACCGTGACAGTAGGTCCGACTCTACTGGATAAGATACAGGAGGCTCAAGAATTTGACGAGGAATGCATTGACATTAAGAAGCAACTATCGGAGGGAAAAACGTTGAAGTACAAGATTGACAGCACAGGATTGCTGAGATTCGAGGGAAGGATCTGGATACCCTACGTACCAGACTTAAGGGAAGAAATTTTGCAGGAGGCCCATAATACGAGGTTTTCGGTACATCCAGGTAGCACCAAGATGTATCAAGATCTTCGTCAGCATTATTGGTGGCCGCATTTGAAGGGGGAAGTTGCAGAATTCGTTAGCCGGTGTTTAACTTGTCAGAGAATCAAGGCAGAGCACCAGCGGCCGAGCGGATTGTTACAACCCTTAGAGATTCCCGAGTGGAAGTGGGAGCACATCACAATGGATTTTGTGGTAGGACTTCCAGCAACACAGAAGGGTCTAGACGCCATCTGGGTGATCGTAGATCGTTTGACCAAGTCTGCCCATTTCCTACCGATCAAGATCAGGTACAAATTGGAGCAGTTGGCGAAACTCTACGTGAAGGAGATAGTATCGCGACATGGAGTGCCGGTATCTATTGTGTCTGACAGAGATCCGCGCTTCACGTCGAATTTTTGGAGAAGTCTACAGGAAAGAATGGGAACACAATTAAGAATGAGTACGGCATATCATCCTCAAACTGATGGTCAGAGTGAGCGAACAATTCAGACCCTAGAGGATATGCTCCGGGCAGTTGTGATGGATTTAGGTGGCAACTGGGACGATCACTTGCCATTGGTAGAGTTCGCTTACAACAACAGTTATCACACAAGTATTGGTATGCCACCGTACGAAGCGTTATATGGAAGGAAGTATCGAACGCCGTTGTGTTGGGATGAAGTTGGTGAACGAAGATTGTTGGGACCAGAATTGGTACAACAAACCGTGGAGATCATTAAAGTAATAAGACAGCGGTTAGTAGCAGCCCAGGATCGCCAGAAGAAGTATGCCGATTTACACCGTCAGAAACGAGACTTTGAAGTTGGTAGCTTTGTGTTTCTGAAGGTATCTCCCTGGAAAGGGAAGATCCATTTTGGGAAGAAGGGCAAGCTGAGCCCTAGGTTCATAGGACCTTTTGAAATATTAAGGAGAATAGGTGAAGTGGCGTACGAGGTAGCATTACCTCCTGAACTTGAGCACATTCACAACGTGTTTCATGTATCAGTGTTGCGTCCGTATAAGCCAGATTACAAGCATGTTATTTCCTATGAGCCAATTCAAGTCGAAAAGGACTTATCGTACGACGAGATTCCTGTTCAAATACTGGATAGGAAGGAACAGACGCTGAGGAATAAAACCATTCATTCTGTTAAAGTTCTCTGGAGAAATCACGCGGTGGAAGAAGCCACGTGGGAACTCGAAGAGAAAATGAGAGCGAATTACCCCCAGTTATTCGAGCAACCTTAGATTGAAATTCCGAGGACATAATTTTTATAAGGGGGAGAGAATGTAATGTCCGAGAATTTTTAAACATTGTATTGATTTATTTTGATATATGAAATTCATTTTATGTAATTTTATGAATTTAATTGGACCCATGTAGGTATTATTAATTAATTATCTAAATATATGGTCCAATAATTTTCTTGGCATTAAAGGGGCTCATTAATAGTTTGATTAAATTAGTGAGTTAACCCTAAGATTTGATTTGCAAGAAATTTGGGAAAAATTAATAAATAAATTCATTTTATTAAATAATTCGAGTCAAGAATTATTGGTAAAACAAATATTTAACTAATTAATTGAATTAATTATTCAATTAAAATGATAAGAGCATAATGTTATTTTGATTGGACTGGCCCATTTCGTTCCTTTTATTTTATTTTATTTCCGGATTGGGCCAAATCCCTTTCCCGATTAAGTCAAATGAGTGGGCTGGTCAAGGTAATTAAATTGGGCTTTTTCCTATTTAATTTATCCGGCCCAACCCTGTTGGGTTGAGCCCAAAAGCAATTGCCAGCCGGGTCAGTCCATTTCCTTTTCTTTTAGCCGGCTTGGATCCGTATGTAGCATACCAATTACCAAATTGGGGAAAAGGAGTTCGATCGGTGGGTTTAGTTGGGGAAAGAAAACCGAACGAAAGAAATCAAAATCCCTCAAACCTTCAATCAAACGGAATCGAAACCCTAACACCTCAATCAATCCATCAATCGAGCAAGAGACGGGAAGAAGAAGGCGCCGACAATGGCTTGAAGAACCATCGGACGGAGCGGGGGAGGTATCGAGCGACCGAGCGCTCCATCGGCGGACCAAAGGTTCCAGAAAATAAGGGAGTCGACCGACGATTAGACCGGTGGAAGCGCGCATGGCTCGAGGGCTGCCGGCGACGTCAGTGGACTTGATAGGTACGATCGGACGGCCACCCCTCCCTATCGATGGTCCTTGGAAAATCGATTGGGTAATACCCAATTGATTTGAGTAATTTTTTCTCTATAAATTGAACCCCTCAAACCCCTAAACCAAGCTGTCGAATCCTTGTTTGTGAGTTCCAGATTAGAAAAAATTAGGGTTTGAAATCTCAAAGAGGGAAATTTATTAGTGAATGACCGACTGGGTTGTGTACTGTGGAAGAAGGAAGAGGACAGCGGCGCGATCAAACCCAAGGTATAGAAATGGGTTATTAAGCTACTGTAATGGTTTTGTTTGATTTAGGTTACACTGTATAGTATTGTAACTGCTTGGGTTTGAAACTCAGAACATTGTATTATAATTTTTGGGTTTAAAATCTGGTAATGAATTGTTAATATCTTTGTTTGGTTTTGATTTGGAAAATCTGGTAATGTGATATTGGGTATTATATTTTCTATTGTTGGTTGTATACTTGGATTGTATTGCTTGTACTGTTGTTGGGAATCTGTTGTGATGAACCCTAAGGTTCGACAGTCTAACCTTGTGATTTGGTTTAACCAACACAGTGTTGTAGGATTCACCAAATGTTTGATGAAAGGCTTAAACTAGGTAGTGTGAGTATCCCTGTCAGTAGCTTTACTGGGAATCAAATGTTGGCTTAGTGATTAATTAATTGATTTGGGTTAATAATATACTTGTAAATTAATTAGTTACTATAACTAATAAAATAAAATCAATAAAGTAATTATTTATTATCAATGAATAATAAATAAAGATAATAAACATTTAATTATTACTGATAATAATAATTAAATATGAATAAAGTTAATAAATTAATTATTTATTATTTAATAATAAATAAAGATAATAAATATTTAACTATTATTTGATTGATAATTAAATAATAATTAAAAAATGAATAAATTAGTAAGATAATAAATATTTAATTATTATTTAACTAATATTAAATAATAATTAAGTATGAATAGATTTATAAATAAAGATAATAAATAATTTAATTGTTATTTAATTAATATTAAATAATAATTAAGTATGAATAAAGTAATTATTTATTATTTATCAATAAATAATAAATAAAGATAATAAATATTTAGTTATTGTTTAAATTAATATTAAATAATAACTAAGTATGAATAAAGTTAATAAAAGTAATTATTTATCATTTATCAATAAATAATAAATAGAGATAATAAATATTTAATTATTGCTATTCAATAATAATTAAGTATGAACCGAATTAATAAAGTACGTATTTATTATTTACTTAAGTATGAATAAAGGTAATGAAATAATTATTTGTTATTATTTATTAACAATAAATGAAGATAATAAATATCTAATTATTATAATTAGGTATGAATAAGCTAATAAGGATAACAATTACTTAATCATTAATGGAATAATGATTAAGTAAGATCAATAAGTTAATTATTTTGGCCTTAATAAATAATGGTAATAAACACTTAATGATAATATTAAGTGTGTGTGATATTAATACATTAAGTATTTAATCAATGTTGAATAAAGAACGAGTATAATAATTACTAAATTACCCTTAAGGTGAATAGTGATTAAGCAAATAAAAGATTAAGTAAGAGATCAACCATTATTTAGTTGTTATTAAATCATGCTAGATTTATTATTCTAATAATAAATAAAGGTTGTTAACCCATAGTTAGAGACAAGTAAGGGTAATAATCGGAGTATTCAATGAATAAGTGTGCATGATTAGTTATCAATTATTTTAATAGCTAAAGGTCATTAAGTTAAATTCTGTTTAGCTAATGATTAGACAGAAATTAAATGTATATGGTGAATTGTTTATCTTTTAAATAAATAGCATAAGTGAGTGTATACAGTTATGCAATGCTAATGGATAAACCGACTTTATCAACTGATAGGTTATCCAAGATCAATTAATTAAAGCTAAAATTTATCTGTAGCTGAGCAAACAGGCAAGTTCCCTAACTTCATTCTTTCAGTATATTGAATGCAAGTTCTATCCTTACTCAACTTTTACATTGAGCAAGTTTCTAAACCTTATGCATTATTTTTAATTTGTGCAAAAGGTATATATTGCAAGTTATTCTTTAAGCTTGAATCTTATCTCCAAGCATGCTTTAAGTGGTCTAATTACTTTTGAAATTATTCCACATCTATGTATTTATTGACATTCGCACTCGTGCATTTGAATTCGTATATTTATTTAAGTTCAGAAATTTGTGAACTATTCATGGTTCAGTCTGAACCCTTGTTCGGTCAGGCAAGTATGTGAGAATTTATAAAAGCTATCCGAACCAATCGATGGTAAGGATTCTTAGACTAAATGGACACCCCTTTTATTATAAGGGAGTACCCCAGGTACCGTATATAAGGTACAAATAGCAGAGTTAAATGTTATGCATACACATAGCGTACGCGAGGCTGATCCCCTCAAGTACTTATTCTGTAGCCAGTAACTAGAGGGTCAACTAGCTATTGACTCCTTTGGAAGTTAATGTTCAAAGTCTATTTGACTATCTCTTGTTCTAAAAGCAATTAAAGTTCTTGCTTCTAATAATTATTGAATTCCCTTTCTATATCCCTTTCATAATGATATATTCCTTATTGTTGTACTTTAAAACTTGCTGAACAAACTCGTTGCTCATCCTTGCTATATCATGACTCCATTGCAGCCAAACCCGAGACGTCAGGGAAGAACAAAGGGAAGGAGAAGATGAAGTGATAGACTTCTTGTAGCATATTTTCATTTTATGAATAGTTAATTTCTGTTAATGTAATTTAAACCCTGATAGTTATTTAGGGTATGGATTTATGTAAGTGTTTAAGGTTATTGTGTTCTGAGACTAGTAACACCTACTTAATGAACAACATATGTTTATTATATTCCGCATTTTTAGTTAATATATGTTGTTGAAGGTGAATGATGTGTTGGATCGTGATGACCGGATCCGGGTATTTGGAGACCCGAATTTGGGGGCGTCACAATTGTAGCGCGTGCTGACCCTATAAACCTCAATCAATCTACTTCCTCTCCCACACTTCAAACAACTGCCCAAAATATTCCCACTGACATACCATCCTCCTCCCATCATGAATACTTTGACCTGGCCATTGCCTTGGCACATCTCCAAGATAGCAACAAGGGAGAATCTCCAAATGAGATCAAGCAAATACTTGAGCGTGTCAAACTCATTCCTACAACGGGAGAATTAACTGATCTCACTATCGGAATGGCTAAAGATATGGAAGAAAATCTTGAAGCTAATTCTCTCGCCCTCCATAAAAGGTTCAATGACCTTATTGATGCTGCCAATGCTCACACCAACAATCTTGGTACTGAATTAACCAAAAGATTGAGGGAAATCATCCAAGAATTAATGAATGGCATTGATAAAAGGGATAAATTCTATCAAAAGGAAATTGCTGAACACAAATCAGCAGTTATTTCCCTTCAACAGACCCAGACAGCTCAAAACAGACTCGTAACTGAGAAACTCTTTGATTTGAGCACTTCCATCAACAACTTCCAGCGCATATCTCTCCAACAGATGGAAAGGACTGACAATGCTCTCGCCCTTATGCACCAGTAACGAGAAAGGACTGAAGCTCAATTCATAGAGCAAAGAGCTGACAACACTCAATCTCGGTCTCAAATGCAAGAACTGGTACGAGGAATTGAGAAACTCTCCCAAGAGGTTCGAAGGTTAGATGCTGACATAAAGGGGGAGAAATCAAAAAGCAAAGAAAGAGGGGAATCAAGCAGCAGCAGGGGAAGAGAGCAACCAAGGCCAAGACAGACCAGGTAGCCCGAATCATCAATACCAGGAGAGGAGGAGCCCATCAATGCAATTCCCATAAGGAGTGAAGTTCCTGGATCTTACAGAAGAATGCCTGATGTAACCCTAACAGGAGTTCGCATACCATCAGGAAATCCTGCAGTCTTAAATAGACACTTGCATGGAACTCACCCATATGGTGAAGAAGGAAGTCATGTGCCCTCTTCTGGTCTTAGTCGAGAGCAGATTGAAGAATTCCAGCAGATGACCGAAGAAGGTAGGAAAATCTACAGAAGAAGAATTGCATATGAAAGAGCCAATCCCCCAAGGGCCAAGAAAGGAGCACGAGGAAGGAGAAGCTAAGGTTTGAAATCTTTTGTAAATCTTCTCTTTCCCTGTATTGATGAAACTGCCCTACAATGTAATATTCATTTTATCATCAATTAAATTTATGATTTCATCTAGAAATATAGTTTCTCACTGTACTATAAGGCATGTTTATTTCTTTAAGCATCTGCATTAGAACTGATGATGTGATTCAACTACTGGTTATGTCAACATCAAATAGGGGGAGATTGTTAGGAATCATGGTTTAAATTTGATGTTGTGCTGTTAATGAAACGGATTCTTGAGAAGGTGGTGAATGCAAATTAGAAGGATTGGTCATTAAAGTTAGATGACGCTCTTTGGGCTTACCGGACTGCGTTTAAAACTCTGATTGGGATGTCACCATACCAGCTTGTGTACGGTAAAGCATGTCATCTCCCAGTTGAACTTGAGCATAAAGCATATTGGGCTATCAGGAATTTGAATTTTGATCTACAAGCTACAGGCGAAAAAAGACTGTTACAGGTCAATGAACTGGATGAATTCCGCTTGCAAGCCTATGAGAATGCCAGAATCTTCAAAGAGAAAAATAAAAAATGGCACGATCAAAAGATCATACAAAGAAAGTTTGAACCGAGGTAAGCTGTGTTGCTATACAATTCTAGACTGAGATTGTTTCTTAGGAAGCTAAAATCAAGATGGTCGGGCCCATACATTAGAGAACAAGTCTTCCTGCATGGTGCAGTTGAGATAGCTAGAACTAAGTCGAATGAGCCATTCAAAGTCAACAGACAGCGCTTAAAGCATTATTGGGGTAGTGATTACGATCGCCAGAAATCCTCAGTTATTCTCTTCAATCCGGAATGAAACAGGGAGTAGTCAGCTGAAAGACTTAAAATCAAGCACTCAATGGGAGGCGACCCATTTGTTTGTATATTTTGTGTTTTTAATATGAGTAGAGTAGTTAAATTAATGTTTTAGGAGTATAATATGTGAACGTTGCCTTTGCAGGTTGCATCTTATCAAATTAGTAGTCATGAAGCTAGTAGGAAAAAGAATAACAAAAGCAAGATGCAGGGCAGCGCGGCCGCGTAGGGATTACAAGGCAGGATGGCGCGGGCGCGCAGTATTCCAGAGGAAAATTTGTGCTCTCTGCCACACCAGCACGGGCGTGCCGTTTTTGTACTAACAAGCTGCGCGGGCGCGCCGCGATCTGGACCCGGAAACTAAAATTTTTAACCTGACCCGATTGTGCCCTACTTATACTCCTTATTAGACATTCGAACTTACACTCCCATTCTGATCCAATTTCGAATTCCTCCCCCCACTCTCCTATTTCTAATCCAAATCAAACTTCATTCATTCAACTCCAATCAAACCCTAACCTTCTCTTCCTAATCCTACTCCTATTCAACTATTGCTTCTTTATCCATAACCCTTTTCTATCATCTTTCACATCACTTATAACATCTACCCATATTCAAATTCAAACCCTAACTATTCCCCCATAATTTCTGTTAGTTATCTCCATAACCTCAACCTCTCCACCACTATTCGCACGTTTAGACGCTACAGTTGCTACATATCAGGAGAATTGGTGCACGATTGGGATTTTATTGACCACGTTCCAAGTTTGGTATTTTTTTTCTCAACTGCTTTCTGCTGAATTGGGTTATGTTAGGAATCATGGTTTAAATTTGATGTTATGCTGTTAATGAATATGTGTATCAGTAGCTAAGATTGTGAAGTCCTAAATAAAAGATATATGTACAAGGACTTAGGAAAGAGAAGAACAAGTATGTTGGGATGATCTAAGCTGTAGTGAATATCTGTCATTTGTAAAGTCCTTTATTGAAGGTGATGTACAAAGGACTTAGAATAGAAAAGATCAAAGTTGTTAGGTTGATCTTCTGTGCCGATCGTAGAGTACTGCCATACTCCAAGTAAAAGGACGTAGAGCTTCCTCGGCAGGACGCAGAGTTTCCTCGGCAGGACGTAGAGCTTGCTCATCAGAACGTAGAGCTTCCTCAGCAGGACGTAGAACTTCCTCGGCAGGACGTATAGCTTCTTCAGCAGGACGTAGAACTTCCTCGGCAGGACGTAGAGCTTCCTCGGCAGGACGTTGAGCTTTCTCGTTAGGACGTAGAGCTTTGTCGGCAGGACATAGAGCTTCCTCCACAAGACGTAGAGCTTCCTCCGCAGGACGTAGGGCCTTCTCAACAAAACGTAGAGTTGTCCCTGCATCTCAAGAAAAACTCTCATAAATCGTAGAGTAGTCTATGCCAGTACTCACAGACTTAATCAGCACCTCTTATGAAGGACTTAAAGGCAAGGGATTGATGCTATTTCAGAATGTTCAAATGGAATATAAAGATCACAATGAATATCTGCAAGTATCAAACGACTGTAAACACACTGACGACACTACGGCTAAGCAAGAACGTGGAGTCAGACGTCAGACGAGCAACTCAGATCAGAAAATGAATATTCTAAGTTGCCCATAACAAATAGACAGTAGAATGACCCGCTCAAGATAGTTGCTGAATATTAAACAAATAAGTGGGAAGCAAACAGCTACAGTCTGCAGACTGTCAGAGCACAATCCCTACCATTGTCTTAATATCAGACTAATGGAAGCTGACTCACCCCACTAATGCAGTCAACAAGGAATAAACTATTCCTAAGCTCAGCAACACATCTCAACGGAAGAATCAGATACAACGGCCACATTTCAACGCAAAGATTCTCAACAGCATCTACATAAGGCAGAAGGATTAAAGTTTCAAAACAGGCAAGAACAACGAAAAGAAGATTATATCTGAAACACCTTCATTTTACAATCCAAAGGGGAACATCTTGCTTCGCTACTGAGTTTATCAAACCCTATGCTTTAAGCAACTCAGTAGCAACAAAACAAATCACTCTCTATCAAGTGAAAGGGTCAACAGGTGACCAACCTAAGTCAAGTCTGCTGGACTTGCTAAGTACCAAAAGGTACCAAAGATTCTAAGGCCGCAGGTTTTAGCTTACAGAGTTCCAAGGCTGCTGGCTTTGAAGAGTACGTTGAGTACTAGTATTCCAAGACTGCGGGTGTTGAAGGAATCTTTGTGATTCAGTTGTAACGATATCCTTAGTGGATTTACTACTCGAGGAGTAGGACAGTGGAGTAGGAGTCTTGTGTGCTCCGAACCACTTAAAGCTTTGTCTCTATCTCTTTGCTCTTCATAACTGCTATAACTGTTTTATAAATTGCTGTATTGTATCCTCTACTACTGGTCTGTTTCTTCAAGGGGTTATTATAAGTCATTTTTTGCTGTGCTTAGTTACTCTAATTATTAACTAAACCTTTCAGTTATATTTTGTATAAAAGAAGAAAGAAATTTCAAAGTTATAAAAGAATCTATTCAACCCCCCTTCTACATATCTTTTGTGCCTCTGGAAACTAACAGGTTGTTTATATAATTGTAGTATAGTGAAGATTGCTAGCATTTGGGAATACTGCATTGGGTTACATTGTTAGATTTATGTGGTAATTGCTAAGTTTTTACATTGTGAAACATACTTGAATGGCATCAAAAAGAGCTCGTGTGGTGTCCTCATCGAGTAGTAGTGATGAGGAAATAGATGCTAGGGATGTTTTGGACACTCATCGGTTCATAAATCTTTCGGCGCAACACAATTATTTGGATGCCTGGCTTGGTAAAAATTTTGTTGTGGAAAGAGGGTTGAAGCCTAATGATGAAGATGGGATGATTAAGAGACAGATTATCGAGTATGGTTGGGCATTATTTGTTCGTGAATTTTAGGCCAACACACGTGAAACACAGAACGACATATCTTATGTGTGGGGCAAGGAAGTGAGTTATGATAAGACCGCCACCAATAATTTGTATAGACTGCAAACATTCCCTGAAGATGGTTCCGACTGGTTGGCCTACAAGAGTTCTGATATTGATTTGGATATGCTCGTTTCAGTGATGTGCAAGTCGGGTACACAGTGGACTACCAAAGTCGAAACTACCCAGAAACTCCACTTCCCACACACTGCTCTCGACTGTTGTGACGACCCGAGAATTTATAAGATTTATTAATAAAATCTTGGATGATGATTAAAGGTTAAAGCATAAAACCTCGATACGAATTTGGGAATTTATTGAAAATTCCTAAGAAAAACCTACATGGTTTATTATTTGAAAGAGAATTGAGAGAATAAGGGTTACAAAATTCAAAACCCCGAATGGAACTATACTTGAATGGATATTAAGAACAAGGTATTATGTTACCTTTAACCTTACGTGAATTAAGGAAAGAGATTATGTAAAGATACATATGGAAAAAAAGAATACAGTTTGCTGAATTAATGTATTCAGTTTGCTGTATAGTTTGAATTCAGTTTGCTGAATTAATGTATTCAGTTTGCTGAATTAGTGTATTCAGTTTGTTGAATTAGTGTATTCGGTTTGCTGAATTAGTGTATTCGGTTTGCTGAATTAGTGTATTCAGTTTGCTGAATTAGTGAATTCAGTTTGCTGAATTAGAAAAGCAGTTTGCTATATTAGCGATGTTAGCTCGTTATAATAAGGAACAAGAGAATGAGTATATGTATAATTATATATATACCTATACTTAGAAAGGTTAATTAAATTAATCATGCAGATTAATGGAAACTGAGCCTGAATGGTAGTTTCAGAGAACCCAAAGATATTAAATTGGGAAGAGATAAACTAAGTGTGGTGGTATTAATTAAATGAGCCTAACCTAGTAGTCAAGTATTGAAAATTTAATAAAAGTCCAAGAATGGATTAAGATCATGGTACGTCAATTTGTATATGGCAAGCCATGTAATAAAGGCTTGTGGAGCTTAGCAAATAGTAAAAAGAGATTTTTGATAAGACATGAGATTAAATGTCAAGCCTATTATATAGGAAATATTAATTATTTGATGATAAAGTGAATATATATATTATGAATATGTATATTTATCGACGGTAGAGAGTGTAATAAAAGAACTATATAACCTAATATATTATATATTAGGAATGAAAAATTTAATAACCGAAGGGTTATAACTATTCTAAAAGTATAGTGTTTGATCTATGTGATTTATATGGCATGTCTCAACATATTAAATTATGTTGAGGTATATATAGAATGAATATGAGAGATAAATGAATAGCAATCTTATGAGATTGCATATATAATTGTTTATTATATAATAAACAAATAACATGAAGTATTGTAAATTAATCTTTATATGATAAGTATGAGGATTAATGATGGCGATTGAAGTGTACTAGTAAAAGTAATGTGAGAGAGACTTATTTTAATATAGCTCAGTTATTATTTATTTTAACTTAATTAAGTAAGAATTTAATTGAGTTATATAAATAAATGTAAGTGAATAGTTAATTTAAATTCCAAATTTTGTGGAAAAGAAATCCTAATTAAATATTAGGATAAAGTAATTATGTGGATTGAATTATTTTATTTCATGACCCAAAGGATTTAATTAATTAAGTAATAAATAAAATTGGGGAAAGATAATGTATATGTATATATATATATATATAATAAGAAAGGAAGAAAAGAAAAAGGGTAAGGAAATAATTTTTCCTCACTCACTCTCATTCCCATTCTCGGCTAAAAAAAAAGGAAAGAAGAGAGAGAGGACCGACCGAAGGGAGGGAGAGAGAGAGAGAGAAGGCTTGGTCATGGATGAAGGAAGAAGAAAGCTCTGGAAGAAGCCATGGAAGAAGATCCATGGAAGGAAAGAGAAAGAAAGGAAAATGCAGAACACAAAGGTAAAACCCAAAACTCTAGCTATTTTAATGTATTTTAACTTAGATCTAGTGTTGGGTTATTGTGATTGAACTAGATAATGATAGATTTACATGATTTATGATGATTCATGGTTGGATCTAGAGGTTTGATGGGTTATTAAGCTAGGATCTAAGAAATACTCTTTTAAAACTCTAAAACCCCCATTTTCTTTTTATCCTTAGATCCGCATACTGGATATGGATGAAAAATTGTATAGATTTAATATGTTATAATATTATGAGTTAGGAGTTCATAGAACTTGAAATCATTTGATTTGGTTGTGTAAAATTCAAAATATGAAAATCAAACGGAGAGAAGAGAATATCTAGTGAGCTGCTGCCCAAAATTAGAAAATTCGGGGCTAGCTATATTGCTCTAAAAATTCTGGCCTTTTGGTATGTTATTGTACACTGAATAAGCTTTTTCATAGACTTCGGAATGGATCAATTCCGACTTCGGAGCAAAACGTTATGACCAATCTAAGTTATAGTGCAAACTGTCCAGCGAATTTTGGAGACAGCCCACTTACATGCGATTCCTGTATTGATGTGTTGGGAACAGGAAAATTTTTAGTAGGACAAAATTGTAGCTACGGAAGTTAGCTTCGTGTGGCCGCTAGAATCACCCAAACATTATAAATAACGAAGAAGTTATGACTGTTTAAGCGAGGTTGGGTCTGAAATTCGCGAGCTAGGCAATGTGATTTTGACATCCAAAACTAAAATAAGCATAACTTTTGCGTACGAAGGCCAAATTTGATAATTCAAGATGTTTTAAAAAGCTTAAAGATAGTACTATAATTTTAGATAATAAAAACTAAAATTTGAGATTTTAGAAAAAGGTCAAAATGGGCATTTTGAAGATGTTGCTCAACCGGATGCAAACGAAAGGTGTCGGGCTTGCGTTCCATGAACCGTAAAGCATTCCGAACCTACTAATTACCGTTCTAAGTATTATAAAGTGTAAATCTTGAACAGTAAGGTAAGGATTCATCATAATGGGTTATATTTTAAAAGTTTAAATACTTAACTACATGTTAAGTATAAATGGGAGAAGTTAAGCGAAAGGATGATTAAAGACTTTCTTTTATTAATCTAATATACATCCAAAACGATGTGGAGACATTTGATAAGGACTTAACTACATGTTAAGTGTTAATTGAAAGAAATACTTTGAGGGTATAATATGAAGTTAAATGATGACTTGAATGTCGATGTAATTATTCTATTAACCTAATAAACATGTAAAGGATGTTAATACAAAAGTGTAAGAACTTAGCTAAAGTGTTAAGTAAACATTAAAAAGAAGTTGCCTAAAGGCAAGATGGGAGAGTTATTTAATTAACTTTAATGAAGATAATACATTGATATAATGTAACTTCAGACTAAGACTACTTAACCGGATATTAAGTGTCAATGAAAAGGAAAACATAAAGAAATATGACACGATGGTTTACTAAATATTTTTAACAAATGTAATACCTCTAAAATATGATGTAACGACGACTACGATAACTTAACCAAACGTTAAGTGTCGATCAAAAGAGAACTCTAAAGAAGGATGAGGCGAACGTTAACCTTATCAATGTTAACAATAATTATACATCGAGCGTGATGTAAAGATACAATTTAAGACTTAACTAAATGTTAAGTATCAATCGAAGACAAATATAAAGGGACTTGATATAAAAGGTTACATAATTAACCTTAATCAATTATATGGAATGAGAGGCTCTCAATACAAAGTCAAGTCAAGCTTTAAACATTTAATCGACTGTTAAGTGTCAACTAAAATAGGAATTTACACTTGAATCCAGCTTGCTGGATTGTAGTATGCGGCTTGCTGAATTGATTGAATCTGTCTTGCAGAATTGGTGAATATGGTTTACTGAATTAATGAATATGGTTTACTGAATTAGTGAATCCAGGTTGCTGGATTGTAGGATAGTTCGAATCCAGGTTGCTGGATTAGATGTTAGTTTAAATCCAGGTTGCTGGATTGGTATGTTTAGATAATCCAACTTGCTGAATTAGGTATTCAGGCTTAATGGATTATAAAGAAGAACTTATAAAATGAAAGACCTAGTGTTAAGTCATAAAGTTTACGATAAAGTAGTAGTACAATTGTGTTCTTTAATAGTTAATGTATAGTAGCTGGGCTAAACAATTCCTTCAGGGAGCAGAGGTATATACGAACTAGCAACCGATCTAACTCACTGTGAAAACAGTGTAGACGAGATGGAAACTAGTTTGTTGGTTGTTTGTGGAAAACCACTCGGCATACTATATTGAACACTGTTAAAGACTCGATGTGTGCTAGTTTTAGAATTATGAATGTGTATGGTGCTAAGGTGCTATCTAATATTTGGTTATGTGCTTAAATATTAGTAGTGTTATGAGGTATAATATGCGATGCTAATTGAAAGATCAATCTTATAACTGATAGGTCTTTCATAAGAGATTAAGTTAGATTGTGTAGCAGTAATCGACGGTACAGACAAGTTTCCCTAACTCACACTCGAGTTATTATCTTTCAAGCATGTTAGTGGATAATTATTGTTGATTATTCCACAACTATGATTATTGATTCGCACTTAGTGCATATTGCATATGTTCATCAGGTATGAAAGGCTGATCACCTTCATTACAATAAGGTTTAGTTAAATTGTTCATGGTCATTATTGACACCCTATATTATTGAAATTCTGATTCATGCTCTTTCACAATTATTATATTATTGAAAAGTTCTAAAGCTTATTCATTCTTTCAATCATGATATATCTTTATTGTATTTAAACTTGCTGAGCAAAGTAGTTGCTCACCCTTGCTATATCATGATAACAAATTTCAGATTTAAGACGAACGTTCGAGGGAAGACTGTACCGAAGCAAAGGACAAGATTAGATGGTTATGCACGTTAACTATTTAATTATCTGATGTAAATGATATGGTGTAGACCTTTTGTGAATCTAAAGGTAAATATGTATTAAAATAAAGGTTATAGACATTGGGATATGTAGCAAAGATAATTGTATAAACAATTTATGTTTATATCTTCCGCAATAATTGTAAATATGATGTATCGTGACGCACCAGGTCCGAGGTTCAAGGGACTCGGGTTTGGGGGCACCACATGTTGGTATCAGAGCTGTAGGTTATAAACCTTAGATAGGGGTACCTTAGGCTATAACCGCAGAGATAAGGATAAGGAATAAACTCAAATAGAGTTTAAGTGCTAAAAGATGAATTTTTGGAAATTCATTATTAAGTAAAGAAAAAGATAAATAAGATTCAAAGAAGAATCTTGAAAAGTTATAAAGATAAGAATCTGGAGTTACCTGACTCCAGTAGCAATGATGAAAAGCTTAAATAAAATCATAATATATGATTAAAGTGAAAGTTAAAAAGATCGTAAAATAAAACGATCATGAGATAGAAAAGAATCGTAATATAACACGATTATAAGGAAGATCACGACGTCATCTGATTAAGACATGGAATGATAGATGATCAATCGAATGATTGAAAACTTTATAGCAGAATTGTTGTACGAAAGTTGTACTATGAAATTGTACTATGTAAACTCATTAAAGAGTGATTAATGGTGATATATGTTGTCCGATTTATATAACGACAATTTACGCGCAAGTATACGCGGTCAACAAGTAATAAAGAGTAAGTAGAGTATCGATCCCACGAGGAATTGTTACTAGTCTTTTCCAAGTATTAACCTTTTATCATTTCAATCTTATTTAAACAAATGACAATTGTTTTTGTTGTTTTGCATTAATAACGATAACAAATAATCCAAGAACTATAGAAAGCTTTAAGATAATGAAATCTAATATTAACAAGTCTAAGATTGCAATTTCCCCCAACACTTCACTTGAATATCCTAACTCTCTCTTTTCAACTAGTTAAATCACAAGAATTATTATCCGAGAATTACAAGTATGTACAAGCCTCTCTCGATGGTCAAATACGTATTTCCCAATGCAGTGTATAGATATATCTCTATTCTACATACTAACAAGAATCCAATATCAAGAATAATTAACAAGACACGTGTCACCAAATCTCATTAATCACTCTATCAATTACCAACTTTCGCAATAGAAATCATTAAGCATGATTCTCAAATGGATACATGTGGTATTTAGGTATATGTCTATCCTAAATAAAATCAAATTATCCATTCACGAGGGTAATAAATAAAACACACGTCACTTAATTTCATAAATTACCCATAAGAATATCTAATTTTCACATGATATCATAACAAGGTCTCAACCTATACTTCCTCTCTCAATTCCATATAAGTTCCCAAGGTAATTACTAGCTAGGTAATTAATATATAAAGCACAAATTATGATATCCAATCACAAATAATTAACCAACATCAAAGAGAGAGCATTCAATTCAAACTATGTATTGGGTTCCATTGAAATCTTAGAAAATTAGTTCTACTTCATAGTAACTACATAAAACATCAGATTTGATCTATTCATCATGATAGAATTACAAATTAGGAAGGAAATACAAGATATAGAATGATAAAACCCCTTTGTGGAGATATTCAATTGTTGCTTAATGGTTTGATGCTTCTTCTCTAGCTTTCCCTCAAGAATTGATATTCCTTGCCTTACTTGCTCCTTGGAAATTGCTAGAAAATCCTTGTATTGCAGCCCATTTCCTTCTTGATGATGTATTTTGTAGCTTCCTCCTCACTAGATTTGATGTTAGAATGAGTTAGAATGAAATTAAAATGTGTTAGAATGCCCCTATGAGCCGCCCCCTTGGTGTTATATAAGATGGGTATGTGAAACCCTAGACAATACATCAAAAATTGGCCAAAAATCGCGAAATCCGACTGCATCCAGGGAGTTAGCGCCCCGGCGGCGCAAAATGGCCTAAAATCCGCCGCCCCGGCGGTGGGCTCGCCCCGGCGGCGAAATTGTACTAGAAACTGCCGCCCCGGCGGTAGAACTCTGTACCGCGAGACAGTTTCGACGTCTGTTGGTAAAATAACCATAACCTCTTCGTCTGAACTCGGATTGAGGCGATTAAGGAGGGTATGGAAAGCTAAGAAGCAACTTTACAACTTCCATAACTGGAGCTCGATGAGATAATGGCCGAAGAAAGGATAAAATTGGCCTGGAAGCAGCTGCTATGTAAAATTCATGCAAAATCCGATGGTAAAATGACCATAACTCTCTCATAAGAACTTCAAATTGGATGATTCCGGAAGTTCTGGAAAGCTAAGACAAAGATCTACAACTTTCGTTCTTTGAGTGTTGAGAGAGTCGGATTGCATCATGGGTCAAATTGAGAAACAAGTAGCGGGAATGCTAGATTCGGGCCAAAAACGCAACGACTCGAGGGGCCTTTATTTCAATTCCTACAAAACAAGGTAAAAACACATAAAAGCATACAAAAACATATAAAAGTAATACAAAACTATATTACACAACAATAAGATGAAAACACATAAAACCAAACGAAATAGCTAAAGACTTACAAATTATCAAGGCTAAAAGTACTCAATTTGTGTGTATAAAACACACTCATCAAATACCCCCAAACTTAAACCTTTGCTTGTCCTCAAGCAAACACACAAACTATAAAAATTAAACATTTCTAATAAACTAACTTATCTTGAGCAATGAGTTAATAAGCTTGAACAATGGTCTCAAAACATAAACATATGAAACTCAAGGAAACTTTCAAAGCGTTGCAAGTTTAGATTTACAATTAGCTAGTCATAGCTCGCTTTAGGTCCCCTCCGTGTGTGTGTGTGTACCTAATAGCACTAAACCAATTAAGCTCGGATAAAACTATGCAACCACATTACCTTATGAAATAATCAAAATAAACCACCAAAAACTACATGCTTAACACATCACTCAATACAAAGGTATACAAATCACAATTTCCAAAAATATGAAATCAAAGGACTCTAGGTAAGTGCATTTTATGCTCCATCTTATCCTAAGTCCACTCTTGTGGGTGAGTGCGTTTTACGCTCCATCTCAACCCATCGCAAGATTTGATAAACATAAATATCTTACTTTTATCAAAATTATAAGAGAGTGTGTTTTACGCTCTATCTCTCCTACGCATGTGTCCATGAGTGAGTGCGTTTTACGCTCCATCTCAACTCACCACATGACCATCAATTCAAACACAACAAATTTGGACACCTTGCTTCGAGTGATGTTTAAACGAGTTCTAGAGTTTATAGATATATCCCACAAGCATTCGGTTATAAAAGCCTTCTCTAAGCATGCAACTAGCTCAATACTTATGGGTAAGTGCAAAAGAGTGAAAGGACGCATAAGCAAAACAATAACCAACAATAACGATTAAGCACAAGGACTAAGCAACATTTATCCATTTTCCACGAGTTAGAAACTATTCAAATAAGTTCTTATCATAGACCATGGATTGTAGTTCGAATCAAATTAAAACAATGCTCAAGAGACACATCCTAAAAATAAATATTTTTTTTTTCAAAATAGCAAACAAACATTAAAATGCACAAATAACTAAGACATGCTATGTAACTATGGTCTTAATGCTATATGATCCACCCCCAAACTCAAAGTGAACAATGTCCTCATTGTTTATAAGATAAAGAAATGAAAACTGAGAACTTCCCTGATTGGCCAAGTGTCATGCTCGACCATAGCTTTCTAAACATTTGAGTCTGATGGTGGATAAACTGGTAACGGTTATGGCTCAAGAACATGCATTGGGGCAACATTTGGATAATAGCCAAGCAATTCCTTACCAAACAATGCTCAATGAGGCTGACATTCTTTTAGACAATTCGTTGACTGCGTGATGTGCACTGACTAAAATTCTTCATTAAAAACCTCCCCCAAACTCAATTTCAACAAAAATTGCTAAGTTATTGTGTATTCAATCAAATCATAGCAATGAATAACCCAAAATCCTCCAATTGAGCCAACACAAACTCAATTGGGTAACCAATTTATATTTATGCAATTTTGAACAATACATGATTACCCAATACAAATCCAAGTATAACAGTTTAACTAACCAAGAATACCCATCACAATTGATAAATTTATTTTACTTGTATGCAAAAATTGGAGTGAGTACCTTGCTTTGTGTTGGCAAAAGAAGTTGTTTGATGTTACCTTCAATTTGGAGATGAATACATTTGAATGCTCAGTGGGTTGTGCTCAATCCGACTAGAAGGAGATGAAATTGGTTGTGGGTGCTTGCTTGATAGGGCTAGGAACGGGACCGAACTGCCTGGAAGGATTTTTAAGAACTGGATTCCGCGTTCACCACCAGGGCGGTACAATAAGCCTAACTTTTGCCGCCGGGGCGAGCTCATCGCCGGGGCGGTGGAAATGTACTTGGTTTACCGTCGGGGCGAGCTCATCGCTGGGGCGGTGGAAATGTACTTGGTTTACCGCCGGGGCGAGCTCGTCGCCGGGGCGAGGAAAATTGAACTAAAACCTGTCGCCGAGGCGGTAACCCCCTGTATCCCAAAACTTTATTTATTTTTTCTTAGCATTTCAGTGCAGCAATAATTCACAATGCCCCTCACCTGTATAAATGCAACATATCAAAGATTAAATAGATAACCTTGAGAATATGATGAGACATAGCAAGCAAATCCAATCCTAAAACTTAACCAACTAAATACACACATAACTTGAAAACTTTGAAAATGTGGTAAATGAAAAACAATGAATACAAATGAATGGAAATGAATGGGTTGCCTCCCATCGAGCGCTTGGTTTATAGTCCTCGGCCTGACTAACTCCCTATTTTTATCTAATTCCCCTTCGATAATTGAGCAACCCACCATCCATTGATAACCATGTAATATTTGAGGGTTTCTCCTCAGTAAGGGTCATTGAATCATGTTCACCTAGCTTGGTACTTTTAGGTACAACCTCACTTAAGAACTTCACAAAACTAGGTGATTGTTCCATTGTGTCTGTGAAAAGAATGTTGAATTGAAGCTCCTCAAACACAATAAAATTTTCAGCTTTCTTCTCTTGGACCCCTAATTCGTCACACCATAGGTTCAAATTTATAGCTCCATTGTCACATAGAGCCTTGCCTAAGACATGACTACCAATTGCGCACGGTTTTACAAAACTGACTGGATTCTTGAACTTGGTGGAGAAGGCACTTGGGGCACTAACATAATTGACTCATCTTCGTTTGAACTCATACAAATCTCTTCACCGATTGTGTTAACCTTATCCCTATTTGTCTCCTCTATTTCTATCTCTCGTGGCTCATCAAGTTGCAGATTTGGCTCGGGCTCACCATAAGTCTCGGAATCCATGTCATAACACCAATTATTTTGAGGACAGTTGTTCAAAGGTTTGAACATTTGATCAATCTGATTCTGAAGATTTTGAATTGATATTTCTTGACTTTCCAATATCTCCTCATTCGAAACCATGATCTTGGACACAAGTTCCTCAAAGTTTGACATCTTCTCTTCTTGTGGCAATGGAGGTGGACATGAGAATTCCGGTGCAACAACTGGACTTGGAGCATAGTATTGATCATCATAATTGTATCTCCATATAGAATCCGGGTGATACCCCCAATCTTGGTGATAATCGGGATAATCATAGTTGTTGAAGTACTCACCACCGTATTGTACCGGTCCAAAACTTACGGTGCATTGATGACTCGGATGATTGTCAGCACAATAATCACAAGTAACTGTTATACCTTGAGTGCTCTTTGCTACTAAGGCATCTAACTTCCTCGATAGTGTTTCAAATTGTGCTGACAATGCAGAGAGTGCATTGAGTGCATCAATCCCAGTTTCCATTGGTTGAGTCATACTCGTGTACGGTCATTGATCAACAAAGTCATCCATAGTGTACCTTGTAAAGAAGAAAGCATTAAAACAGAAAAATAAATGATAAAATAAACTAAAAGCAAATTTATATACAAGTTTAAATTAAGACTAATTTGATTATGACTAATATTCGAAAACACTAGAAAAATAATTTCCCGGCAACGGTGCCAAAAACTTGTTGTCTGATTTATATAACGATAATTTACGCGCAAGTATACGCGGTCAACAAGTAATAAAGAGTAAGTAGAGTATCGATCCCACGAGGAATTGTTACTAGTCTTTTCCAAGTATTAACCTTTTATCATTTCAATCTTATTTAAACAAATGACAATTGTTTTTGTTGTTTTGCATTAATAACAATAAAAAAAATACAAGAACTATAGAAAGCTTTAAGATAATGAAATATAATATTAACAAGTCTAAGATTGCAATTTCCCCCAACACTTCACTTGAATATCCTAACTCTCTCTTTTCAACTAGTTAAATCACAAGAATTGTTATCCGAGAATTACAAGTATGTACAACCCTCTCTCGATGGTCAAATACGTATTTCCCAATGCGGTGTATAGATATATCTCTATTCTACACACTAACAAGAATCCAATATCAAGAATAATCAACAAGACACGTGTCACCAAATCTCATTAATCACCCTATCAATTACCAACTTTCGCAATAGAAATCATTAAGCATGATTCTCAAATGGATACATGTGGTATTTAGGTATATATCTATCCTAAATAAAATCAAATTATCCATTCATGAGGGTAATAAATAAAACACACGTCACTTAATTTCATAAATTACCCATAAGAATATCTAATTTTCACATGATATCATAACAAGGTCTCAACCTATACTTCCTCTCTCAATTCCATATAAGTTCCCAAGGTAATTACTAGCTAGGTAATTAATATATAAAGCACAAATTATGATATCCAATCACAAATAATTAACCAACATCAAAGAGAGAGCATTCAATTCAAACTATGTATTGGGTTCCATTGAAATCTTAGAAAATTAGTTCTAGTTCATAGTAACTACATAAAACATCATATTTGATCTATTCATCATGATGGAATTACAAATTAGGAAGGAAATACAAGAGATAGAATGATAAAACCCCTTTGTGGAGATATTCAATTGTTGCTTAATGGTTTGATGCTTCTTCTCTAGCTTTCCCTCAAGAATTAATATTCCTTGCCTTACTTGCTCCTTGGAAATTGCTAGAAAATCCTTGTATTGCAGCCCATTTCCTTCTTGATGATGTATTTTTTAGCTTCCTCCTCACTAGATTTGATGTTAGAATGAGTTAGAATGAAATTAGAATGTGTTAGAATGCCCCTATGAGCCGCCCCCTTGGTGTTATATAAGATGGGTATGTGAAACCCTAGACAATACATCAAAAATTGGCCAAAAATCGCGAAATCAGACTGCATCCAGGGAGTTACCGCCCCGGCGGCGCAAAATGGCCTAAAATCCGCCGCCCCGGCGGCGAAATTGTACTAGAAACTGCCGCCCCGGCGATGGAACTCTGTACCGCGAGACAGTTTTGATGTCTGTTGGTAAGATAGCCATAACTTCTTCATCTGAACTCGGATTGAGGCAATTAAGGAGGCTATGGAAAGCTAAGAAGCAGGTCTACAACTTCCATAACTGGAGCTCGATGAGATAATGGCCGGAGTAAGGATCTAATTGGCCTGGAAGCAGTTGCTATGTAAAATTCATGTAAAATCCGATGGTAAAATGACCATAACTCTCTCATACGAACTTCAAATTAGATGATTCCGGACGTTCTGGAAATCTAAGACAAAGATCTACAACTTTCTTTCTTTGAGTTTTGAGAGATTCGGATTGCATCATTGGTCAAATTGAGAAACAAGCAGCGGGAATGTTAGATTCGGGCCAAAAACGCAACGACTCGAGGGGCCTTTATTTCAATTCCTACAAAACAAAGTAAAAGCACATAAAAACATACAAAAAGATATAAAAGTAATACAAAACTATATTACACAATAATAAGATGAAAACACATAAAACCAAACGAAATAGCTAAAGACTTACAAATTATCAAGGCTAAAAGTACTCAATTTGTGTGTATAAAACACACTCATCAATATACGAATTAAATGAAATTCGTATTGAGCAAAGGGAAAGTTAGGATTATGTGGGTTTTCAATTGAGGACTCATGTTAGTGGCTGAGTTGTACGATTCTTGGTATGGGACGAGAATTTGTGCTTAGTGTCGACGCCGGGTTTTTCTTTATGTCCTTTTAGTCTTTTCCAATTTTAGCCTCTTGATTAAATGATTTTTTTTGGAAAAGGTCGGCATTAATGTCGACGGGGTTTTGAAAGATCGCTTTTATGATGAGCCAATTAACCAGAGTCGCCAGTTGGTATATTTGAAATGGATGTACCAACTCATCCGAGTTTTCGTTTTTTATAAATCGCTGGCTCATATGTGACTCCGAATTAATTGGTTTGCGAACCGAGATTAATAGAGTTCGGGGGCTTGCTTAAGCGAGGGGAAGGTGTTAGGCACCCCCCGACTTCCGTGAAACACGGTTACCGCAATCTTGATACTTTCCTATCCTTTGATTCATGAAATGTGTATACGTGCGGGTGTGTGTGTGTGTGCTTATGTGAATATTGTGGTGAGGTGAAACATTTGGCTTTTATGAAAAATCGTGTTTTATTTTGGGAATGTTTTAGAACGTCGTTTCCGTTAATACGAGAGAGCTCCTTTATTCGTGCGAAAGGTTGGATTTTACTTGTCAAAAGCTATGAGATTTTTATTAGGCGTTGTTTTGGCAAAACAAGAATCTTTTAAACCTTTGTCAAAATAGGAATCGAAATCTATACATTGCTTTCATAAAATGATGGGCAATTTCTAGGATCTCTTTAACCCTATGCACAAAGGTCTAATAAAACATTTCGTTCATTCATAAAAGCCATTTTTGGTGATGGTTGAAAATGATTTCCTTTGGCCTTCTCGTTTAGTAGGAATCGACATTTATTAACACTTCCGATTTTTTAACCTCGTGATTCTAATAACCTAGCTTGTTTGATTTTAAAAAAAAACCTTCATTGTTTAATCCTTGAAATCATTTTTGTGTCACAAAAAAATAAACATGCGTCGGGGCTATTCATGGGCATGTAAGCCATCAAAACATCCCCGAACGCCAACAATCACATGTTCCACTACTACGGGGCCTTAAACCCGATTCACGCCTTAGCGTCGTTTTAAGGCTCGACGATTACATATTACAAAAACGAGCATCTTGAATCTATTACATACATCAAAACGTCCATCATCGGATTTGGACCACGGGGTCGCATTCCTAGGCTCACACGAGATTACTACATGCCCACAAAATGAATACTACATAACTAACCAACCCGGATTTATCTAATACACCATGATATCCGAAAATGATAACCTAAATAAATTACACCCAATGAATCACCATAAACAAGCTAGAAATTTCACCAATTGGATATCCTCGGGTTATTAGGACGAAGTTTGTTCCGTTGGACCCCTCACTAATAATCCCTAATCCATTATCCCACCATAAATTTCATGAAAACTACATTTAATTTGACCAAACACTATGATATAAATTGCTATAACAAAAGGAATTTTCACCTTGCAAATGATCTCAAATGGATGAAAACTTGTGTATTTGAAGAGGATGAGGAGTATATTTGATACAATCAAAATCAAAAGAATATAAATCCTCTCTTTTTTCTCTCTTTTCTCCCTATTTGATTGCAAATTTTTTCTCTTTTTCCTCTCTATTTCCGTGCTTCTTGCTGCTGAGTTCTCCTTCTTTCTTCCAATTCTCTCAACCTTCAACTCCCTGTATGCTGCAACGAAACTGAGCTGAAATAGGCTGGCCAAAGCCAGCCGCCTGCCTTCCACTCACCTGATTTCGAGCTCCGTGTTTTCAAAAGGCGCACTATTTGGCCGCAGATCAATCCGCGGCTGGACGGTTTGACTTTCTCAATTTTCGTGCCACGCCTCAATTTCCGTGCCTTAACGTTGGTTTTCGCTGACAGGCTCGTATTCTGCAGTCCGGGAATTTCTGGAAGACGTGCCACCTCATTCGGGGATGCCCGTTTCGGATGGCCTTATTGTCACGTCAGCTTTGGTCGCCAAACATTGCGGTGGTGTTGGGCGTTCGCACTTGTGCCCATTCCTTTGCTCCCGCAAGCCGGTTCAATTGACGATTTTGCCCTCCTGTCATGGTTAGTATAGGGAACGCAAAATTTGGGTGTCTACACTTAGTTTGAAAATCACTTAGCTTCCTATATTAATATAGTGGTTGAGTTGAACAAGTCCTGGTATGGGACGGGATTTGTCCATGGTTTAACAACCGCTCAGCTTCCTATATTGATTAGTGGTCGAGTTGGTTCGACAACCACTTAGCTTCCTATATTGATAATCATTGGAACCTAGTGTCGCGCTATTCGCTATATGTATGTTGAGAAGGTGATTCTTTTCTCATGTGTATAACGGATAATTAGAAAATGTTAAGATTAAGTGCGAGTTCTTTAAACTCATACGTATGGTAAGTTCGTGACTCATAATCGTATGGTGGAACCCCTCAACGAATGGACGATTTTGGTCTGACTAGGATAAGTTCCTAAACCCATATGATTGTGGTAAGTTCCTGAACTCCTAACGTGTGGTATGTTTGATGAACTGTACTGGAGTATAGAAAGGTTGTGGATGAAGAATTAAGGATTCTAGTATAGTAAGTTTTAAGGATGATAGAAATAGATAGACTTTTTAAGCAATTGATCATTAGAAGAATTGAAGTGGATGGTGGAAGCATATGTATTCCAAATCTTCTAGCTCTGCTAGACTTCGAAATTTTTGACATCAAGCTAAATTCGCACTAATGTGCCTTTAAAAATAAAAATAAAATTTTTGTTATCCTCAAAACAGAGTGGCGAGTGTGTAGAAGTGGGCTTCGAACCACTAACGCATCGTTACCTGTTATGGCATGATGACACCAAAAGAATGATTTTTGGTTTTGAACTGTTTAAAGAAGAGTCTAAGCTATTTGTTTCGGCTAGACAAAAATGATTTAAAATATCAAAATGTATTTTAAATAGTCATCAATGCATCATATAACCTGGTGTAGAGTGACAGATGATGGAGTCATCAATGCAGATTAACCTAGTGTTGGATGTGATCTAAGGATCGTCAGCCCACTATGGTATGATGTAGTATGACAAAGTCACAAAATGATGGAATCCTCAACGGACTGTAAATACAGTGCGGTATCATGACGTCACAAAATGATTTTCAGAATTTTGAACCAGTTAAAGAAAAGTCAATGCCAATTTAAGTGGCTAGACAAATGTTTCGATTGATGTTCGAGTTATTGGTATATGTCTAAGCTAATTAATTCAGCTAGACAAATATTTATGAAAATTCAAGTAATCTCCTTGAGAATTTATCCCGAACCAAATTATTTTGGTGCGGAGTCTTATGCTAAGTCTGAGGTGAACAATCCCGAAAAATGGGGGTATACCAGTTGGATAATATATTCCATTTTAAGAACGCATATAGTTGTTCCGAAAACTAAGGTGCAATAGGTTGAACACCTAACGTACCCGACTAGGTAGTTTACCTTCTTCGTGATTGTAAACATACCTGGTAAATTACCGTTTTGCGGTGTGACTACCATTAAAACTATGTGTTCATGGTCTATATGACCCCTCAACATGATATGAAAAGTTATTTTAACTCCTTAAAGAAAGGTTATGGTAACTAGTGATGATGGAAAAGATCCTCATAGAAGGAAATAATATGTACTCATTAAATTGAGAATGCAATCAGATGTGATCAGATAAAGGTTAAATTGAAAACCTAGTTGTGATGAATATACTTTTAATATAATAGTGATTCCGGGGACGAAATCCTTATAAAGGGGGAAGAATATGACGACCCGAGAATTTATAAGATTTATTAATAAAATCTTGGATGATGATTAAAGGTTAAAGCATAAAACCTCGATAGGAATTTGTGGATTTATTGAAAATTCCTAAGAAAAACCTACATGGTTTATTATTTGAAAGAGAATTGAGAGAATAAGGGTTACAAAATTCAAAACCCCGAATGGAACTATGCTTGAATGGATGTTAAGAACAAGGTATTATGTTACCTTTAACCTTACGTGAATTAAGGAAAGAGATTATGTAAAGATACATATAGAAAAAAAAGAATACGGTTTGCTGAATTAATGTATTCGGTTTACTGTATAGTTTGAATTCAGTTTGCTGAATTAATATATTCAGTTTGCTGAATTAGTGTATTCAGTTTGCTGAATTAGTGTATTCGGTTTGCTGAATTAGTGTATTCGGTTTGCTGAATTAGTGAATTCAGTTTGCTGAATTAGAAAAGCAGTTTGCTATATTAGCGATGTTAGCTCGTTATAATAAGGAACAAGAGAATGAGTATATGTATAATTATATATATACCTATATTTAGAAAGGTTAATTAAATTGATCATGCAGATTAATGGAAACTGAGTCTGAATAGTAGTTTCAGAGAACCCAAAGATATTAAATTGGGGAGAGATAAACTAAGTGTGGTGGTATTAATTAAATGAACCTAACCTAGTAGTCAAGTATTGAAAATTTAATAAAAGTCCAAGAAGGGATTAAGATCATGGTACGTCAATTGTATATGGCAAGCCATGTAATAAAGGCTTGTGGAGCTTAGCAAATAGTAAAAAGAGATTTTTGATAAGACATGAGATTAAATGTCAAGCCTATTATATAGGAAATATTAATTATTTGATGATAAAGTGAATATATATTATGAATATATATATTTATCGACGGTAGAGAGTGTAATAAAAGAACTATATAACCTAATATATTATGTATTAGGAATGAAAAATTTAATAACCGAAGGGTTATAGCTATTGGAAAAGCATAGTGTTTGATCTATGTGGTTTATATGGCATGTCTCAACATATTAAATTATGTTGAGGTATATATAGAATGAATATGAGAGATAAATGAATAGCAATCTTATGAGATTGCATATATAATTGTTTATTATATAATAAACAAATAACATGAAGTATTGTAAATTAATCTTTATATGATAAGTATGAGGATTAATGATGGCGATTGAAGTGTACTGGTAAAAGTAATGTGAGAGAGACTTATTTTAATATATCTCAGTTATTATTTATTTTAACTTAATTAAGTAAGAATTTAATTGAGTTATATAAATAAATGTAAGTGAATAGTTAATTTAAATTCCAAATTTTGTGGAAAAGAAATCCTAATTAAATATTAGGATAAAATAATTATGTGGGTTGAATTATTTTATTTCATGACCCAAAGGATTTAATTAATTAAGTAATAAATATAATTGGGGAAAGATAATGTATATGTATATATATATATAATAAGAAAGGAAGAAAAGAAAAAGGGTAAGGAAATAATTTTTCCTCATTCACTCTCATTCCCATTCTCGGCTAAAAAAAAAATGAAAGAAGAGAGAGAGGACCGACCAAAGGGAGGGAGAGAGAGAGAGAGAAGGCTTGGCCATAGATGAAGGAAGAAGAAAGCTTAGGAAGAAGCCATGGAAGAAAATCCATGGAAGGATAGAGAAAGAAAGAAAAATGAAGAACACAAAGGTAAAACCCAAAACTCTAGCTATTTTAATGTATTTTAACTTAGATCTAGGAAATACTCTTTTAAAACTCTAAAACCCCAATTTTTTTTATCCTTAGATTCGCATAGTGGGTATGGATGAAAAATTGTATAGATTTAATATGTGGTAATATTATGAGTTAGGAGTTCATAGAACTTGAAATCAATTGATTTGGTTGTGTAAAACTCAAAATATGAAAATCAAACGGAGAGGAGAGAAGATCTAGTGAGTTGCTGCCCAAAATTAGAAAATTCGGGGCTAGATAGATTGCTCTAAAAATTCTGAGCTTTTGGTATGTTATTTTTCACTGAATAAGCTTTCCATAGACTCTAGAACGGACCAATTCTGACTTCGGAGCAAAAAGTTATGACCAATCTAAGTTATAGTGCAAACTGTCCAGCGAATTTTGGAGACAACCCACTTACATGCAATTCCTGTATTGATGTGTTGGGAACTGGAACATTTCATTAGGACAAAATTGTTGCTACGGAAGTTAGCTTCGCATGTCCGCTAGAATCACCCAAAAATTGTAAATAACGAAGAAGTTATGACTGTTTAAGCGTGGTTGGGTCTGAAATTCGCAAGCTAGGCAATGTGATTTTGACATCCAAAACTAAAATAAGCATAACTTTTGCGTACGAAGGCCAAATTTGATAATTCAAGATGTTTTAAAAAGCTTAAAGATAGTACTACAATTTTAGATAATAAAAACTAAATTTTGAGATTTTGGGAAAAGGTCAAAATGGGCATTTTGAAGATGTTGCTCAACCGGATGCGAACGAAAGGTGTCGGGCTTGCGTTCCATGAACCGTAAAGCGTTCCGAACCTACTAATTGCCGTTCTAAGTATTATAAAGTGTAAATCTTGAATAGTAAGGTAAGGATTAACCATAATGAGTTATATTTTAAAAGTTTAAATACTTAACTACATGTTAAGTATAAATGGGAGAAGTTAAGCGAAAGCATGATTAAAGACTTTCTTTTATTAATCTAATATACATCCAAAACGATGTGGAGACATTTGATAAGGACTTAACTACATGTTAAGTATTAATTGAAAGAAATACTTTGAGGGTATAATATGAAGTTAAATGATGACTTGAATGTCGATGTAATTATTCTATTAGCCGAATAAACATCTAAATGATGTTAATACAAAAGTGTAAGAACTTAGCTAAAGTGTTAAGTAAACATTAAAAAGAAGTTGCCTAAAGGCAAGATGGGAGAGTTATTTAATTAACTTTAATGAAGATAATACATTGATATAATGTAACTTCAGACTAAGACTACTTAACCGGACGTTAAGTGTCAATGAAAAGGAAAACATAAAGAAATATGACACGATGGTTTACTAAACATTGTTAAGAAGTGTAATACCTCTAAAATATGATGTAACGACGACTATGATAACTTAACCAAACGTTAAGTGTCGATCAAAAGAGAACCCTAAAGAAGGATGAGGCGAACGTTAACCTTATTAAAGTTAACAATAATTATACATCGAGCGTGATGTAAAGATACGATTTAAGACATAACTAAATGTTAAGTATCAATCGAAGATAAATATAAAGGGACTTGATATAAAAGGTTACATAATTAACCTTAATCAATTATATGGAATGAGAGGCTATCAATACAAAGTCAAGTCAAGCTTTAAACATTTAACCGACTGTTAAGTGTCAACTAAAATAGGAATTTATAGTTGAATCTAGCTTGCTGGATTGTAGTATGCGGCTTGCTGAATTAATTGAATCTGGCTTGCTGAATTAGTGAATATGGTTTACTGAATTAATGAATATGGTTTACTGAATTAGTGAATCCACGTTGCTGGATTGTAGGATAGTTCGAATCCAGGTTGCTGGATTAGATGTTAGTTTAAATTCAGGTTGTTGGATTGGTATGTTTAGATAATCCAACTTGCTGAATTGGGTATTCAGGCTTAATGGATTATAAAGAAGAACTTATAAAATGAAAGACCTAGTGTTAAGTCATAAGGTTTACGATAAAGTAGTAGTACAGTCGTACTCTTTAATAGTTGATGTATATTAGCTGGGCTAAACAATTCCTTCAGGGAGCAGAGGTATATATGAACTAGCAACCGATCTAACTCACAGTGAAAACAGTGTAGACGAGACGGAAACTAGTTTGTTGGTTGTTTGTGGGAAACCACTCGGCATACTATATTGAACATTGTTAAAGACTTGATGTGTGCTAGTTTCAGAATTATGAATGTGTATGTTGCTAAGGTGCTATCTAATATTTGGTTATGTGCTTAAATATTAGTACTGTTATGAGGTATAATATGCGATGCTAATTGAAAGAATAATCTTATAACTGATAGGTCTTTCATAAGAGATTAAGTTAGATTGCGTAGCAGTAATCGACGGTACAGGAAAGTTTCCCTAACTCACACTCGAGTTATTATCTTTCAAGCATGTTAGTGGATAATTATTGTTGATTATTCCACAACTATGATTATTGATTCGCACTTAGTGCATATTGCATATGTTCATCAGGTATGAAAGGCTGATCACCTTCATTACCATAAGGTTCAGTTAAATTGTTCATGGTCATTATTGACACCCTATATTATTGAAATTCTGATTCATGCTCTTTCACAATTATTATATTGTTGAAAAGTTCTAAAGCTTATTCATTCTTTCAATCATGATATATCTTTATTGTATTTAAACTTGCTGAGCAAAGTAGTTGCTCACCCTTGCTATATCATGAAAACAAATTTTAGATTTAAGGCGAACGTTCGAGGGAAGACTGTACCGAAGCAAAGGACAAGATTAGATGGCTATGCACGTTAACTATTTAATTATCTGATGTAAATGATATGGTGTAGACCTTTTGTGAATCTAAAGGTAAATATGTATTAAAATAAAGGTTATAGACCTTGGGATATGTAGCAAAGATAATTGTATAAACAATTTATGTTTATATCTTCCGCAATAATTGTAAATATGATGTATCGTGATGCACTAGGTCCAAGGTTCAAGGGACTCGGGTTTGGGGGCGCCACAACTGTTATGCCAAGGCGTGGTATAACTTCATATGTGCAAGTATGCTTCCTACGAGGCATCTGAATGATGTTACAAGAGAGAGAGTTGTACTGCTATTTAGGATTCTTAAGAGCAAATCGTTTGATGTGGGAGCCCTCATTTACTCATCCATGCTACGATCTATGCGAGGGAGTACCTCTGGAGGAATCCTACATGCTTCGATTGTTAGTCGTCTTTGTCTGGCAGCTGGGGTTACGTGGGCGAACGAGACTTTGTTTCTACCAATGAAGGATATTGATCATAATCACATCAAGAAGTACGTAGTATGGGATGGTGCCCAGTCTCATCCTAGAGGACTTGGATTTATTCTGGGAAATGATGAAGAAGAGGAGGAAGAAGAAGCAGAAGCAGAGGCTTCAGTACCAGTGATGACTACTATGTATGCCCACCAGGAGAGGGATATGCGTCATCTTCAGAGGAGGATAGATTCTTTACATGCCGATTTCCGGACTTATTCTACTGCCTTTTCTAGAGCATTGACTCACGTTTTAAGTTAGTTGGGTGTGCATGTTCAGTTTCCAACCTTTGGTTGCATAAGTTCATACCCACCACCTGATACTCCTCCCAAGCCTATTGCGGGAGATGATGATGCTACTACTTAGGGGAGTTTCTTTCTTTCCCCTGTGCTTTAATTTTTACAATGAGGGCATTGTCTATCATGAGTTGGGGGGGGGGTTTAGTTTTATGTGTTAGTTTTGTGTTTTTGTCTAAGTTGAGTTAACATGTTAGTTTAAAGCTATGTTTAGTTGTGCATAATATCTGTTAGTTTCTGCTTTATTTAGTATTTGTGTGCATGTAAGTTAGTATGTGTTTGCATTTAGTTAGTATTGCATGAATCCAACTGATGAGTAGTATGATATTGACTAGGCTAATGATGAAGTTGTGTTTATTTATTAACTTAAACAGCATTGATAGTTAATATGTGAGTCATAGTGTTGATCATGAGGATAATTATGCCTGTCTGAAACTTAAGTTACCGGTTAGCACCTAAATTGATTGTTTTGCTCAGCTATAGTTCAAGGGTTATATAATTATTTTTCTAATTTGGGATATTCTTAAAATAAAAAAGAGAAAATAGTGACTTGACAATGAAGGTGAGAATTAGGTAAAAGCTAAAGTTTGGGGGTATTTATGAGGTAGCATGGAGCTATGAAAAAAAAATAACAAAAAATAAAAAAAATGCTTTAAATAAATGCTTTGAATAGTTGGACTATGTGGCCTTTGTCATTCGGGTAATTAGATCCTTAGGGGTGTCTCAACACTAGTCCCCTAAAACCATGGGGTTTGGGAGTCATTGATTGAAAACTCGCTACATGGGTGACTTTGAAAAGCCTAATAGAGTCTGGCATTACACTGTAAAGTATAAACACGAGATGGAGTGTAAAACGCACTCGTGGAAGAATTAGAGTAGAAATAAATCTCAGCTTACCTTTATACTTTGTATTTGCTCTATTTTAGCTGGATTTGTCATTGTTACTGAAATTGAATGAGAATTAACATATTCCTGTTAGAAATTTGCTTATGTAACTAAACTTGAATTGTAGTTGGGTCCAATGGTTAAGGACCACACACACGCAACTTGGGTGATGACAGGTTTGATTTATCTGACTGGTTAGGATTAGTATTTCATATTGATTTGATCTGCTGCTGAGTTTTTTTGATGATATCTTTGAGGCTGGGAATGATTTGTTAACCACCTGTTGGTTGGATTCATAGGATTGATAGTTTTTAGTTTGCATTCATTGTGTTTTGTTATTTTGTATTGTGTTGCATTGCTTGGGGACAACCAATAGTTTAAGTTTGGGGGTATTTGATGAGTAGGTTTCAAACCTACGAATTGGATACCAATTGACTGCATTATTGTTTAAATCCTTGAGTTTTAGTTACTTTTCATGTGCTTCCTGTGCTTGTGTAGGTAATATGCATTTGGAACCAAAGTTGATGGGAATTAAGCATAGAGTAGCAAAAAGTCAAAAGTTGCTAGGACAGAGCTGCGCGGCCGCGCTGATTTTGTGAAGAGTAGTAGCGCGCACGCGCTAGGCGCCAGAAGTGGACTCTGTTGAAGAACTGTGTGGGCGCACTGTTAGGTTTGTATATAACGCGAGCATGCAATCAAATTACATAAATAGAGCGGAAGCGCGATAAAACGAATTTTAAAATTTTATACAAACCATCACCACGATCGATCAATGTGCTCAATTAACGATATAAACGAAAGAGAAAGAGAATAAGAATTATACCCTCGTAGAACAAAGCTTCTTCGGGTACAAGTTTAACCCCTAGTCCTTCGTGTTCTCCTCGAATGCTACGGTGTGATTCCTTCCTTTGATCAACGTTAGCCACCCAAGTGTTTGGCCTCTAGAGGTGATCCACCAAGGAAGAACAAGTATTCAAGAAGTTGGGTATTTGGCAAAACCCTAGTCGCTATCTCTATAGAAATTGTAAGTACTTTCTACAAATGTAACCCTAATCTATGATAAGACTCCTCTTATTTATAGATCTATGAATAACCCTTCCCTAAACTATTTAGAATTAGGGTTTCTATTATAATTAAACTCCTTTAATTAATTATGCTCCTAATCCAATTAGGAATTCATGGGAGAGTACTTCTATTAATTAATTCCTAATCCCTATTAGGAATTAAATAATAGTAACAGTAATAATAATAATAAGACTCCTCTTATTAATTTATATTTAATATTTCCAAAATATTAAATAATAAATATTAAGCTATTTAATTTATTCTATCTCCATAGATTAAATTAAATACAATTAACTTATTATTACAATTATGCCATTTACTTCTTAAATAAATATTTTTTCTTTTGCGGTGTGACCCTTTAGGTTCTCCATATTAAACCAGTTGTGAATAAATCAATTAGAACAATTCTAATCTTATTTAAATAAATAAATTAAACTATTTAATTCATTTAAATAAATAACATTTATTCTACAATAAGGGTAAGCCCCCTTAGCGATCAACGACTTTCCAGATAATATAGATTTCAACATCAATCACAAAAGAACCTTTGAGTAAATAGTTACCGTACAATTCAATCCTTCTACCAGACAATGTCCCAATTAAATATAAGACATGGATTTACTGTCAAGTCTTATTTTATTTAATTATATGTATTTCGATTCCCAAATGCACAAATCTAAATAATGCAAATTAGAAACTCCTTTCTAATTTCATTCTGCCTTGACCAAGGACTACTGAGTTGTCATTTATCGAATCATATAGGACATTCACATCTTTTACTAGACGTGGTAGATTCTTTGTTGATCATTCACCTATCTCCATGTATAACTTATTATACCTAATCATACCCTTTGATATACCCTAAAGGTTTTAAGGGAAATGTCAAAGTATAACTCATCATACATAAGATACTATGATGATCTCAAGTCCAAGGATCACTTGTACTACTATCACTATAGGAATTCCTATTGACAGGCGAGTAAAACTCCATTAGATATTCCTTAACGAGCCACGTTCAGTGAACTTATTCTCCAATAAGCACCTACATACTTGCTTTAGTGTCTCCACACAAATGATTATAAGATCAATCATCCTCTTCCTAAGAGCAAGCAACGTATGTACTAATCTATCCGGATTTACTAATCCCCAATTTAGTAATCCAACAATTAGGAACAATTTTAGTTTATGAGCTATCTAGAATTTAGATCTCATTAGCATGATCACCATCATGATTCTAAAAGCATTGCTCAAAACTATGGGTTTATCACATCTAATATAACAACACTATTTCGATAATATAAAATGCCTTTTAGGAAAATCAATTCTTTTATTAATAAATGAATAAGAATACAAAGTATATGCTACATCATATCATATATGATTAGCTTGTGTGCATACGACTTTCAATCTCCCACTTGCACTAAAGCTAGTCGCCATGGTATCTAATACCCATCTTCTCTAAGTGACTATCAAACTGTTGTTGTGTTAAAGCTTTAGTAAATGGATCTGCAATGTTGTCTTGAGAGTCTACACGCTCCAGGGTGACATCTCCTCTTTCAATGATCTCTCTAATCAAATGAAACCGCCGCAATACGTGTTTGGATTTCTGATGAGACCTGGGTTCCTTAGCCTGCGCAACAGTTTCCTTGTTGTCACAGAATAAAGGTACGGCTCCTCTAATGCTAGGAACCACTCCAAGTTCAGTTATGAACTTTTTCATCCAAACACCTTCCTTTGCAGCTTCACTTACAGCTATGTACTCTGCCTCTGTCACTGAATCAACAACTGTTTGTTACTTGGAACTCTTCCAACTCACCGCGCCACCGTTTAAGGTAAACACATACCCTAAAACGGATTTACTGTCATCTTGGACCGTTTGAAAACTTGAGTCTGTATAGCCCTCTAGTTTCAATTCAGACCCACCGTAGACAAGAAATACATCCTTAGTTCTTCTCAAATACTTTAGGATATTTTTCACTGCCTTCCAGTGCTCTTCTCCTGGATTCGACTGATATCTGCTTGTTACACTAAGTGCATGAGCGACATCTGGTCTAGTACATATCATACCGTACATGATAGATCCTATTGCGGAAGCATAAGGAATCTTACTTATACGGTCTCTCTCCTCAGGTGTCTTTGGGGCCTGTTTCTTGGAGAGATGTATTCCATGGCTCATTGGCATGAGACCTCTCTTGGAATCTTCCATGCTAAACTTCTTTAGCATCGTGTCAATGTACTTTCCTTGGGTCAAGCCCAACATCCTTTTAGATCTATCTCTATAGATCTTTATCCCCAAAATATAGGATGTCTCATCCAAGTCCTTCATGGAGAAGTGTTTAGATAACCAAATTTTGATCGACTGTAGCATAGGAACATCATTCCCTATCAGTAATATGTCATCAACATATAATATAAGGAATGAAACAACGCTCCCACTAACCTTCTTGTACACACAAGGTTCATCCTCATTTTTGATAAAATCAAACCTTTTGATTATCTCATCAAAACGGATGTTCCATCTTCGAGAAGCTTGCTTCAATCCATAAATGGATCGTTGTAGCTTACAGACTTGGTTTGTTCCAACCGTTGAAACAAAACCCTCTGGCTGTATCATATATACATTCTCCTCAAGCTCTCCATTGAGGAAGGCCGTTTTCACGTCCATTTGCCAGATTTCGTAGTCATAATAAGCTGTAATTGCAAGCAAAATCCGAATGGACTTGAGCATAGCTACTAGTGAGAAGGTTTCATCATAGTCAACTCCTTGTCTTTGTTTGAAACCTTTTGCAACCAGTCGGGCCTTATGGGTCTCTACTGTGACGCCCCCAAATTCGGGTCTTCAAATACCCGGATCCGGTCATCACGATCCAACATAAACATCCACCTATAACAACATATGGTATCTAAAATGCGAAATAAAATAAACATACGTTGTTCATTACAAGGTGTTACTAGTCCCAGAATACAAATAACCTTTAACACATACACAATCCATACCCTAATAGCTATCAGGGATTAAATTATATTACAGAAGTCAACTACACATAATTTTATTTTCTACTACATGAAGTATATCACTTCATCTTTTCCTTTCCTTTGTTCTTCCTTGACGTCTCGGGTTTAGCTGCAATGAAGTCATGATATAGCAAGAATGAGCAACGAGTTTGCCCAACAAGTTTAAAGTGCAACAATAAAGATATATCATGATGAAGGGATATTAAAAGAATTTCAACAATATAATAATCAGAAGCAAGAACATTAAATGCTTTTAGAACAATCGATAGTCAAATAGACTTTGAACGATAACTTCCAAAGGAGTCAATAGCTGGTTGACCCTCTGGTTACTGGCTACAGAATAACGTACTTGAGGGGATCAGCCTCGCGTACCCTATGTATATGCATAACATTTAATTCTGCTATTTGTACCTTATATACGGTACGTGGGGTACTCCCCTATAAATAAAGGGGTGTTCATACAGTCTAAGAATCCTTACCATTGATTGGTTCGGATAGCTTTTATAATTTTTCACATAATTGTCTGACCGAACAAGGGTTCAGACTTAACCATGAATGGATTTCTGAATTTAAATATACGAATTCAAATGCACGAATGTCAATAAATATACAGATGTGGAATAATTTTGAAAGTAATTAGACCACTTAAAGCATGCTTGGAGGAAAATTCAAGCTTAAAGAATAACTTGCAATAATGTATACCTTTTTGCATGAATTAAAATACTGCATAAGGTTTTAGAAGTATTGCTCAATGTAAAAGTTGGGTAAGGAAGAACTTGCAATAATGTAAGAAGTTTAGGGTTAGGAACTTGCCTGCTTGCTCAGCTACAAATAAATTCTAGCTTTAATTAATTGATCTCGAGTGACCTATCATTGAATAAAGTCGGCTTATCAATTAACATGATTGTATCTTGGCACGCTTTACTATACCATTTACTTAGCAAATAAATAATTCATTACCATTTAACATTAGTTAAACGGAATTTATTAATGACCTTTAGCTATTATTTAAACAGATAATAATTAATCATGGTCACTATCATTTGAATACTCAATTTGTTACCTTTAATTGTATCTCGGCATGGTTTAACAATCCTTATAAAATAAATTTATTTTGGTTTAAAGATAACGGAAAACCATTGATCAATTATTTAGTTGGTTTACTCTTAATTACCATATACATTAGGGGTAATTGAGTAACTATTAATCTTGTCCCTTACTTAACATTAATTAAATACTCAATGTATTAATCCTACACACACTTAATTATTATTAAATATTTATTGAATACTTATTGAGTGCTTATTATATTCACTTACTAAGGGCCACAGATAATCTTATTAATCTCACTCATACTCAATCATTATTTCATTAATGATTAAGTAATTATTATACTTATTAGCTCTATTCATACCTAATTATTATTAATTAGATATTTATTACTTATTGAATAAGTATTTAATTAACTTTATTATTTAATAATATCTATTATCTTTATTTATTAATAAATAATAAATAATTATTTTATTAATTTTACTCGTATTTAATTATTAAACAATAATTAAATATTTATTATCCTTATTTATTATTTATTAATAATTAATAAATAATTACTTGTTCATATTTAATTATTATTATTATTAGATAATAATTAAATATTTACTATTATTTATTGATAAATAGTAATTATTTAATAAATTTTATTTATTAGTTTCAATAGCTAGATAATTACAAGAGCATTGTAACTTAAACTTGTTATCCAATAACTTAGCCATTACTAGCATAGTTAATTAACAATTAGACCGCAATTAGACTCCCGGGAATTTCACAACCAAGTTAATTTCGTTTTACTAACAAGGATCATTACCCAACACTGATATTGACAGAAAATTTAGCGAAACCTGCATTTAGTCTTATTGAGTTCCACTCAATAACCATCCTGTCATCATTGTATCGAAAAGGGAAACCAGAACCTGATTTGAGCATAAATTTGGACACCAAATGAGCATTTCAAAATTTGACAGTAGTTTATACCCAACACACATCCGAAGGCCAGAACTATTAATGTTCAACAGGTCCCTTAATCAACATAGACTCATACACAGTACGAATCCCAAATTTCAAACCCAAATCAATAAGATGCATTTCCAAAATCAAGGTATATTTTAACCATCACAGGAACTGATACAACCAGCAAAGCCTAAATGCAGAATTGTAAACTCAAACAAAAACCTAATACCATATATATATATCACAACCACACAGTCGGCAATACCAACCTAGTCACAGAAAAAAAATTCTTAAAGAAACCAACCCATAAAGTGGGCAGCACCAGTTCAAGCTACCAGAACCCTTATGGTTCTTCAATACACAATTTCTTAACCCAAAACAGTACAAACCAATACAGGGAAATAATACAGTTTTCAATTACAGAGGAAAGGAAGGGAATCAACAGCTCATGATTATACCTTGAGCTTGCACGGATTGCCGGTCTTCTCCTTCTCCCAAAATAAGTCACGAAGCCGAACATCCACAAGCCACCTACGGCTGACTCTCCCTTCTCTCCCAAAATAATACACAATTTCTTAACCCAAAGCAGTACAAACTCAGTAGCGTTGCTAGTGATTTGGGGACTTCAATTTATAGTCGATTGTTTACCCAACTAGCTGGGCATTACCTACATCGTTCAATCAAGGTCCAACGGTAGGAGGGAGTAACGACCGATCGTTCACATCAGCCCCATCAACACCCAGCTAGCTTCGATGGCACCCTCGAGCCGTGCGTTCCCATCAGTCATTCGCCGCGCCTCAATCCGTTGGTCCGATCAATATACGCTCGGTCGTCGATACCTTTTCCCACCTCGACTGCTGGTTTCTTCGTGCTGCCGCCGGCGCACGCTGGGCGTCCCTCTTCCCCGTCACTCGCTCGCCTGACAGTTTGATTGAGAGTTTGGGGTTGCTAGGCTCGATTTTGATTTGAGATGTCTAGGGCTTAGGATTTCTTGGTTACAACTGGTCTGAGAGTTTGGCTCGGCTGAAACCCCCAATTAATCCTACCGATCAAACTTTTGTTTCCCCAATTACTTGGATCCAACCCAATTTTAAATGGATACGACCCGACTGGTAAGAGGAACAAGGAACGACTCAGATTGGGGGCTGGAAGGGTTTTGGGCTCAACCCAATAGGGTTGGGTCGGCTGAAAATAAAAGTGGCCCAAATATTATTTTCTACTACTTAAATAACTAATTCAATTAATTAATTATTTAAAAATATTTGTTTCAACAATAATTCCTCGTTTGAATTATTTAATCCGATATTGATAAAATTATTGATTAATTTTCTTCCCAATTTCCTTGCAATTAATTCCTTAGGGTTAACCCACTAATTTACTCAAACTATTAGTGAGCCCCCTTAAGGCAAAGAAAATTTATTGGATCATATTTTAGATATCATTAAATAATAATACCCACATGGATCTGATTAAATTCGAAAAATTAAGAATAATGAATTTATTTATTAAAATAAATTTGATAAAGTGTTTAAAATTCCTGGACATTACATCCTCTCCCCCTTATAAAAATTCCGTCCTCGGAATTTCAATCTAAGGTTACTCAAACAACTGGGGGTAGTTAGCTCTCATCTTCTCTTCGAGTTCCCACGTAGCCTCTTCCACCGCGTGGTTTCTCCAGAGAACTTTAACAGAGTGAATAATTTTATTCCTCAGCTTCTGCTCTTTTCTATCCAGTATTTGGACAGGAATCTCCTCGTACGATAAGTCCCTTTCGACCTGAATTGGTTCATAGGAAATAACGTGTTTGTAATCTGGCTTATACGGACGCAACACTGACACATGAAACACGTTCTGAATGTGCTCAAGTTCAGGAGGTAAGGCTACCTCGTACGCCACTTCGCCGATCCGCCTCAAAATTTCGAACGGTCCTATGAACCTAGGGCTCAATTTACCCTTCTTCCCAAAACGGATCTTCCCTTTCCAGGGTGATACCTTCAGAAACACAAAGCTACCAACTTCAAAATCTCGTTTCTGACGATGTAAGTCGGCATACTTCTTCTGGCGATCCTGGGCTGCTACTAATCGCTGTCTTATTACTTTAATAATTTCCACGGTTTGTTGTACCAATTCCGGTCCCAACAATCTCCGTTCACCAACTTCATCCCAACACAACGGCGTTCGACACTTCCTTCCATATAGCGCTTCGTACGGTGGCATACCAATGCTAGCGTGATAACTGTTGTTGTAAGCGAATTCTACCAGTGGCAAATGATCGTCCCAGTTGCCACTTAAATCCATCACAACTGCCCGGAGCATATCCTCTAGGGTTTGAATTGTTCGCTCACTCTGACCATCAGTCTGGGGATGATATGCCGTACTCATTCTTAACTGTGTTCCCAGTCTTTCCTGTAGGCTTCTCCAAAAATTTGACGTGAAGCGCGGATCTCTATCAGACACAATAGATACCGACACTCCATGTCGTGATACTATTTCCTTCACGTATAGTTTCGCCAACTGTTCCAATTTGTACCTGATCTTGATCGGTAGAAAGTGGGCAGATTTGGTCAATCGGTCTACGATCACCCAGATGGCGTCTAGACCCTTTTGCGTTGTTGGAAGTCCCACCACAAAATCCATTGTGATGTGCTCCCACTTCCATTCGGGAATCTCTAAGGGTTGCAACAACCCGCTCGGCCTTTGGTGCTCCGCCTTGATCCTCTGACAGGTTAAACACCGGCTGACGAATTCTGCAACTTCCCCCTTTAAATGCGGCCACCAATAATGTTGACGAAGATCTTGATACATTTTGGTGCTACCCGGATGTACCGAAAACCTTGTATTATGGGCCTCTTGCAAAATCTCTTCCCTTAAGTCTGGTACGTAGGGTATCCAGACCCTCCCCTCGAATCTCAGCAATCCTGTGCTGTCAACCTTATACTTCGAGGCTTTTCCCTCCGATAACTGTTTCTTAATGTCAATGCATTCCTCGTCAAATTCTTGAGCCTCCTGTATCTTATCCAGTAGAGTTGGACCTACCGTCACGGCGAACACCTTTTCGTCCACCTCCATTGGATACCTAACTTCCAGCTCCAGACGTTCAAAGTCCCGTATCAACTCCTCCTGGACTGTCAGCTGCATCAATTTCACCTTGCCTTTCCTACTTAAGGCATCAGCCACTACATTTGCTTTGCCCGGATGGTACAGAATTTCACAGTCGTAGTCCTTGATCAATTCTAACCATCGGCGTTGCCTCATGTTCAGCTCCTTTTGAGTGAAGATATATTTCAGACTTTTGTGATCTGTATATATCTCACACTTCTCCCCGTATAGGTAGTGCCTCCAAATCTTCAGGGCGAAAACTACCGCTGCTAACTCCAAGTCATGAGTCGGATAACCCTTCTCATAATCCTTCAGCTGACGCGATGCGTACGCCACGACCTTGCCGTGTTGCATCAGTACACAGCCAAGACCCTTGTGTGATGCATCGCTATACACTACAAAGCCTCCAGTGTTGTCTGGTAAGGTCAACACCGGTGCTTGGCTAAGTCTCTTCTTCAATTCCATGAAACTCTCCTCACACTTCTCCGACCAAACAAACTTGACTGTTTTCCTGGTGAGATTGGTCAATGGCGATGCTATCTTGGAAAAATCCTGAATGAATCTCCGATAGTATCCCGCTAATCCCAAGAAACTCCGGATCTCCGTCGGCGTCTTCGGCTGTTCCCAGTTGATAACGGCTTCTACCTTTGCTGGATCCACCGAAACACCATTCTTGTCTATGACATGACCCAGAAATTGTACCCTCTGCAACCAAAACTCACACTTCGAAAATTTTGCGTACAACTTCTCCTTCCTGAGAGCTCCTAATACAATCCTTAAGTGTTCAGCATGCTCCTCCTCTGTTTCTGAATACACCAAGATGTCATCGATGAATACAACTACGAACTTGTCCAAGTACTGCTTGAACACTCTGTTCATCATATCCATGAATGCTACTGGTGCATTCGTCAATCCAAAAGACATTACCAGAAACTCGAAGTGCCCGTAACGAGTTCTGAATGCAGTCTTCGAGATATCTTCTTGCCTCACCTTCAGCTGATGATAGCCTGTTCTTAAGTCGATTTTTGAAAAGTATTTCGCTCCCTTAAGTTGATCAAATAGATCGTCAATCTTAAGAAGCGGATACCTATTCTTAATCGTAACTTTGTTCAACTCCCGATAGTCGATACACAGTCTCATCGACCCATCTTTCTTCTTTACAAACAGAACTGGCGCTCCCCATGGGGACACGCTTGGTCTGATGTAACCTTTATCTAACAGTTCCTGCAGTTGCACCATCAACTCTTTCATTTCTACCGGTGCCATTCGATACGGCGACTTCGATATTGGTGCGGTTCCCGGTGCCAAATCGATAACGAACTCGGTTTCCCTATCCGGCGGCAGTCCCGGAAGTTCCTCGGGAAAGACATCGGTGAAATCTCTCACGACTGGTATTTGACTCATCTCATCCCCGACCTGACGAGTATCGACCACATAGGCCAAATAACACACACAACCTTTCTTAAGTAATCTTCTCGTCTGCATCATAGTAAGACAACAAGATTGTCTTGGTGACTTACTGCTGTAAAATACTACCTTCGACTTATTAGGAGTCTTTAGGTGTACACATTTCTTCTTACAGTCAATAACTGCTCCGTGGGTTGATAGCCAATCCATTCCCAGGATTACATCAAACTCTCCCAGCCGAATTGGTATCAAATCCACATTGAGCTTAAATCCTCGCAATTCAACACAACAATTCCTATGAATGTGTTCTACAGGGACAATTTCTTTGTTTGCTACTTCTACGTTCATAGGGTGTTCTAATTCTTCACGAGATAAATTCAACTGACTAGCAAATTCTTCGGAAACAAAAGAGCAAGTAGCACCCGAATCAAATAGCACATATGCATTTATATCATTGATTGGGATGATACCTGACACCACGTCCTTGGATTCCATGGCATCCTGCACAGTCATGTTGAACGTGCGGGCTGTTGGCCTGTTGGCTTGACTGGATGGTGGCCCGTAGTTCAATCGGTTGCTGTTTCCACTGTTGTTGTTGTTTGGTTGCCACTACCGGCGTTGCTTTTCTTCTTCGGACAATCCCTCATTTGGTGGTCGGGTGCTCCACATGAAAAACATCCCCCCTTTGGCTTATTCTGACATTGGGGAGCCATGTGCCCCGGTTGCCCACACCGGTAACAAACACTCTTTCCCTTCATACATTCCCCGGTGTGGTTCTTGCCGCAATTATTGCACCTGCCTGGTTTCTTTGCCTCCCCTCCAGACTGGTTTCCTCCGGGTTTATTGCTCCCGAAAGATTGGCTCTCACTCCATTTGCGTTTATTGGGGTTGCTGCCCCCGCTGCTCCCTGCCTTCGGGCCCTCATGTCCTTTCTTCTTCTCTTGGTTGTATTTGGCCAAAGCCTCACTGCCACCCTCTGCAATGATTGCCCTCTCCATCAATTCTGTAAATGTTCTGATTTTCAATACCGCCACAGAACGGTATAACCATGGTTTCAACCCTTGCTCAAACCTACGAGCTTTCCTTTCCTCGGTGCTGACTTGGTGAGCTGCAAACCGTGCCAACTCATTAAACTTAGCTGCGTACTCAGCCACAGACATGTTCCCTTATTTTAGTTCCAGGAACTTGATCTCCATCTCCTACTTCATGCTCTCTGGAAAGTAATTTTCCAAGAACATTTCCTTAAAACGATCCCAAGCGACAGTGCCTTCTTCCACTCGGCCTCTGTTGGCCTTCCACCAGTAGTTTGCCTCGCCTTTTAACATGAAGGTAGCAAAGCTTATTTTCTGTTCCTCTGCCATCCTTGCCACCTCAAAGACCTTTTCTATCTCTTCTATCCAGGTCTGCGCTTCGACTGGGTTAAGAGTTCCCTTGAACTCAGGTGGTCCGACCAATTTGAAATCTTTAAAGTTTGCCAGATGATGCGCTGGCTCGGCTGCGGCTTGGGTTCTTCCAGGTGGCGGTCTTGATTGCATGGCCTCTGCCAGCATTTCCGCAAACATTCTCATGGGGTTGGTTTGGTCTCCAACCTCACTTTCTGACTCTTCGACCTGTCGGTTACGTGGCCTTCCCCTTGGCATGGTTTGGAATAAGGAAACTGATGACCTTTACCTATAGATTTACATTTTACATCATATGTTATTAAAATTAGCAATCAAGGGAAAAATATCTATCAAACACATTTGATTTAAGTGAAACATCTGCATTTATATTTATATACCACTGTTTGTTACAAGACGAAACCTGTGGCATACTGCTATAAATGCGCCACTGTGTGCCCTATCATCACTTCCCCTGAAACAAAAGGTGGGGAATGATACTGCCCATCCTCTAAGGCAACAAAAGTTGAGGTTTGACTACTACCCCAACAAGAAAATAAATATAATGTTTCACAATACAAATATGCATACGTCCCTAATACAACAAAAGGTGGGACTGACTGTACTAGCAACTAAACCACCATCCTATCCCATCACTATACATCATGACGGATCCGAGCCTGCTGGCTAGAGGAGAATGCTCCGTCCCCGATCCTACGGCGAACCGAGCGGCTGGATTCCCCCACCTCAGCCCGGGGCCTACGGTAGGCTGCATCCAAGGCATGCCCCAGGGTCTCTATCCTCACTGCCCTGGCCTCTAGCTGGTCCTCTAGCTGATCAGCCCTCCTAGCTTCCCTGACCCAGGCCTCTCTGACACGCCTCCTCTCAGACACCTCTAACCAACTCTCAAACCTCATGGCCTCCTGTTTGGCCTTCAGATGGGAAATCTGCAGATCCCTCTGCTCCAACCTCTCTCTCAACTCAGTATTTCGGGCCACTAGCTGATGTAGCAGTGGTCCGACCTGCTGTGCTGAGGACTCGTAGCCCTGCAGCTATACCTTAGCCACCCCTAAGTCATGCTCGAGCTGGTAGGCCAGGTCTCTGTACTGGTCCTCCATAAACTGATTAGTCTGATTTTGCTCCTCCAGGTGAGCTACCCGATCCTCCAGCTCCTCATTCCTACTAGTCAACCCCTCGATGATATCATCCGCAGTGGACCCCATGCCATCAACATCAGCAGGTGGCTCCTCCCCCTCGGTCTCGGGGTCCTCCTCAGCCTCTGGATCCTGACTGCCTGACCTCATGACTCTACCTACCACCGGCTCTGGTAGCTCCCTCTGGTAGTCCTCCTCCGACTCGGACTCCTCCTGTAACCATCCCGGGGCATATCCCACCAGCTGCTCTGAAACTACTGGTATGTCTGTAAATATCTCCTCCTCCTCACGGGCTCCACTGGTCTCCCCTACAACAGCCATCCTACAAACACATAAAAACTATCATTAGTACAACAATAAAATATATTCATTGAAGAAATGAAGTTATATTTCATTGGGTACTACTCGACTCGATGAATTCCCCAATTCATCAAAACCACATAAATAAATCTCCTCGATTTATCTTCTATCGCTTAATACGAGTTTACTATGAAGGTTATAACCTAGGTTTCGCGATCCTAAAGTTTATAACCTACAGCTCTGATACCAACCTGTGACGCCCCCAAATTCGGGTCTTCAAATACCCGGATCCGGTCATCACGATCCAACATAAACATCCACCTATAACAACATATGGTATCTAAAATGCGGAATAAAATAAACATACGTTGTTCATTACAAGGTGTTACTAGTCCCAGAATACAAATAACCTTTAACACATACACAATCCATACCCTAATAGCTATCAGGGATTAAATTATATTACAGAAGTCAACTACACATAATTTTATTTTCTACTACATGAAGTCTATCACTTCATCTTTTCCTTTCCTTTGTTCTTCCCTGACGTCTCGGGTTTAGCTGCAATGAAGTCATGATATAGCAAGAATGAGCAACGAGTTTGCCCAGCAAGTTTAAAGTGCAACAATAAAGATATATCATGATGAAGGGATATTAAAGGAATTTCAACAATAGAATAATCAGAAGCAAGAACATTAAATGCTTTTAGAACAATCGATAGTCATAGACTTTGAACGATAACTTCCAAAGGAGTCAATAGCTGGTTGACCCTCTGGTTACTGGCTACAGAATAACGTACTTGAGGGGATCAGCCTCGCGTACCCTATGTATATGCATAACATTTAATTCTGCTATTTGTACCTTATATACGGTACGTGGGGTACTCCCCTATAAATAAAGGGGTGTTCATACAGTCTAAGAATCCTTACCATTGATTGGTTCGGATAGCTTTTATAATTTCTCACATAATTGTCTGACCGAACAAGGGTTCAGACTTAACCATGAATGGATTTCTGAATTTAAATATACGAATTCAAATGCACGAATGTCAATAAATATACAGATGTGGAATAATTTTGAAAGTAATTAGACCACTTAAAGCATGCTTGGAGGAAAATTCAAGCTTAAAGAATAACTTGCAATAATGTATACCTTTTTGCATGAATTAAAATACTGCATAAGGTTTTAGAAGTATTGCTCAATGTAAAAGTTGGGTAAGGAAGAACTTGCAATAATGTAAGAAGTTTAGGGTTAGGAACTTGCCTGCTTGCTCAGCTACAAATAAATTCTAGCTTTAATTAATTGATCTCGAGTGACCTATCATTGAATAAAGTCGGCTTATCAATTAACATGATTGTATCTTGGCACGCTTTACTATACCATTTACTTAGCAAATAAATAATTCATTACCATTTAACATTAGTTAAACGGAATTTATTAATGACCTTTAGCTATTATTTAAACAGATAATAATTAATCATGGTCACTATCATTTGAATACTCAATTTGTTACCTTTAATTGTATCTCGGCATGGTTTAACAATCCTTATAAAATAAATTTATTTTGGTTTAAAGATAACGGAAAACCATTGATCAATTATTTAGTTGGTTTACTCTTAATTACCATATACATTAGGGGTAATTGAGTAACTATTAATCTTGTCCCTTACTTAACATTAATTAAATACTCAATGTATTAATCCTACACACACTTAATTATTATTAAATATTTATTGAATACTTATTGAGTGCTTATTATCTTCACTTACTAAGGGCCACAGATAATCTTATTAATCTCACTCATACTCAATCATTATTTCATTAATGATTAAGTAATTATTATACTTATTAGCTCTATTCATACCTAATTATTATTAATTAGATATTTATTACTTATTGAATAAGTATTTAATTAACTTTATTATTTAATAATATCTATTATCTTTATTTATTAATAAATAATAAATAATTATTTTATTAATTTTACTCGTATTTAATTATTAAACAATAATTAAATATTTATTATCCTTATTTATTATTTATTAATAATTAATAAATAATTACTTGTTCATATTTAATTATTATTATTATTAGATAATAATTAAATATTTACTATTATTTATTGATAAATAGTAATTATTTAATAAATTTTATTTATTAGTTTCAATAGCTAGATAATTACAAGAGCATTGTAACTTAAACTTGTTATCCAATAACTTAGCCATTATTAGCATAGTTAATTAACAATTAGACCGCAATTAGACTCCCGGGAATTTCACAACCAAGTTAATTTCGTTTTACTAACAAGGATCATTACCCAACACTGATATTGACAGAAAATTTAGCGAAACCTGCATTTAGTCTTATTGAGTTCCACTCAATAACCATCCTGTCATCATTGTATCGAAAAGGGAAACCAGAACCTGATTTGAGCATAAATTTGGACACCAAATGAGCATTTCAAAATTTGACAGTAGTTTATACCCAACACACATCCGAAGGCCAGAACTATTAATGTTCAACAGGTCCCTTAATCAACATAGACTCATACACAGTACGAATCCCAAATTTCAAACCCAAATCAATAAGATGCATTTCCAAAATCAAGGTATATTTTAACCATCACAGGAACTGATACAACCAGCAAAGCCTAAATGCAGAATTGTAACTCAAACAAAAACCTAATACCATATATATAGCACACCTAACACAGTCGGCAATACCAATCTAATTACAAAAAAAAATTCTTAAAGAAACCAACCCATAAAGTTGGCAGCACCAGTTCAAGCTACCAGAACCCTTATGGTTCTTCAATACACAATTTCTTAACCCAAAGCAGTACAAACCAATACAGGGAAATAATACAGTTTTCAATTACAGAGGAAAGGAAGGGAATCAACAACTCATGATTATACCTTGAGCTTGCACGGATTGCCGGTCTTCTCCTTCTCCCAAAATAAGTCACGAAGCCGGACATCCACAAGCCACCTACGGCTGACTCTCCCTTCTCTCCCTTCTCTGCAATTTGTTTTTTTTTTTTTTCTAACTTGGACTCACAGCAACTCAGTAGCGTTGCTAGTGATTTGGGGACTTCAATTTATAGTCGATTGTTTACCCAACTAGCTGGGCATTACCTACATCGTTCAATCAAGGTCCAACGGTAGGAGGGAGTAACGACCGATCGTTCACATCAGCCCCATCAACACCCAGCTAGCTTCGATGGCACCCTCGAGCCGTGCGTTCCCATCAGTCATTCGCCGCGCCTCAATCCGTTGGTCCGATCAATATACGCTCGGTCGTCGATACCTTTTCCCACCTCGACTGCTGGTTTCTTCGTGCTGCCGCCGGCGCACGCTGGGCGTCCCTCTTCCCCGTCACTCGCTCGCCTGACAGTTTGATTGAGAGTTTGGGGTTGCTAGGCTCGATTTTGATTTGAGATGTCTAGGGCTTAGGATTTCTTGGTTACAACTGGTCTGAGAGTTTGGCTCGGCTGAAACCCCCAATTAATCCTACCGATCAAACTTTTGTTTCCCCAATTACTTGGATCCAACCCAATTTTAAATGGATACGACCCGACTGGTAAGAGGAACAAAGAACGGCTCAGATTGGGGGCTGGAAGGGTTTTGGGCTCAACCCAATAGGGTTGGGTCGGCTGAAAATAAAAGTGGCCCAAATATTATTTTCTACTACTTAAATAACTAATTCAATTAATTAATTATTTAAAAATATTTGTTTCAACAATAATTCCTCGTTTGAATTATTTAATCCGATATTGATAAAATTATTGATTAATTTTCTTCCCAATTTCCTTGCAATTAATTCCTTAGGGTTAACCCACTAATTTACTCAAACTATTAGTGAGCCCCCTTAAGGCAAATAAAATTTATTGGATCATATTTTAGATATCATTAAATAATAATACCCACATGGATCTGATTAAATTCGAAAAATTAAGAATAATGAATTTATTTATTAAAATAAATTTGATACAGTGTTTAAAATTCCTGGACATTACATCTACATTGCTGTCCGCTCCAGTCTTTCTCTTAAAGACCCATTTACACCCAATAGGCTTAATGCCCTCAGGTGGTGAAACCAAAGTCCATACTTGGTTTTCATACATGGAGTCCATCTCGGATTTCATTACTTCTAGCCATTTCTCTGAGTCTTCATTACTCGTAGCCTCTTCGTAAGTCAATGGATCATCATCCTCTATGATGCGTACCTCATCATCATCCTCTATGATGAATCCATACCTATCAGGTATCTTCGGTACTCTTCCAGATTTACGAATAGGTAGTGGTACAGTAGGTTCTTCTACTTGGTCAAGTACCTGACTTTGATTCGTAGTATTTTGTGGTTCTTGAACTTCTTCAAGATATATCTTACTCCCACTGACCCCTTCAGGGATAAACTCCCTTTCCAAGAAGGCAGCGTGTTTCGCAACAAACACCTTTTGATCAGTAGGATGATAGAAATAATACCCTGATGTTTCTTTAGGGTATCTCACGAATCTACATTTGTCGGATCTAGTCTTTAGCTTATCATGCTCAAACCTTTTGACATAAGCTGGACAACCCCAAGTCTTAACATGCTTAAGATTTGGTTTCCTCCCTGTCCATATCTCATATGGGGTCTTTGGGACGGATTTGGTAGGTACCTTGTTAAGTAGGTATACAGCCGATTCTAGGGCATAACCCCAGAAGGATACTGGAAGGTCGGTAAAACTCATCATGGAACGAACCATGTCCAACAATGTTCGATTTCTCCTTTCAGATATACCATTTAACTGTGGCGTCCCTGGTGGAGTCCATTGTGAGATTATACCATTTTCTTTGAGAAAATTGAGAAACTCAATGGTTAAGTATTCCCCTCCTCGATCCGATCGAAGAATCTTAATACTCTTACCAGTTTGCTTCTCTACTTCACTTCTGAATTCTTTGAACTTTTCAAACGAGTCAGATTTGTATTTCATTAAATACACATATCCAAATCTAAAATGATCATCAGTGAAAGTAATAAAATAAGAATACCCTCCTCGTGCATTCGTTGTCATAGGTCCACATACGTCTGTGTGTACCAACGCTAACAACTCTGTAACTCTCTCCCTTTCCAGTAAAAGGAGATTTAGTCATTTTACCCATGAGACAAGATTCACAAGTTGGATATGATTCATAATCAGATAGCTCTAAAAGCCTATCTTTATGCAACTTGGATAATCTTGTTTCATTGATATGACCGAGTCTACAGTGCCACATAAAGGTATAATTAACATCATCTCTTTTTCTTTTCTTAGTTTGTTCAATTTGAAGTATATTTTCATGCAAGTCAAGTATGTAAAGTCCATTCAGTAAGTTCCCAACACCATATAAAACATTTTTATTATAAATAGAACAACTGTTGTTCTTTATTATAATATCAAAACCATCCATATCTAATACAAAAATTGAAATAATGTTTCTAATGAGTGTCGGAACATAATAACAATTATTTAAAATAATGAACTTGCCCGAAGACAGTGCTAAACAATAAGTCCCTACAGCTAATGCAGTAACTTTTGCTCCATTTTCCACTCGTAGGACGACTTCATCCTTGTTCAGCTTTCTACTTCTGCTTAGTCCCTGCATATTATTACACATGTGAGAACTATAGCCGGTATCCAATACCCAAGTAGAATTTTGACTTTCAGAAAAATTAATTTCAATAATGAACAAACCTAGATCGGAAGTCGAAGCTTTTCCAAGCTTCTTCTGGTCCGCAAGATACTCTATGCAGTTCCTCTTCCAATGTCCCGGCTTATTGCAATGGTAACAAATTCCTTTGCTATCTGGATCAGGTTTCTTTTTATCCTTTCTCTTCGCCTTGCCCTTAGCCTTCTTGTTTTTCTTCTTTTCAGAAGATACCTTGGGCCTCTTCCTTTTCTTGGAAGAATCATCCACTAGTAAGACTTGGTTCTTGTTGGATGAGAAGTGACCTTCAGCAGTTTTCAACATGTTAAGTAACTCAGGCAAGCTGACGTCCAACTTATTAATGTGAAAATTCACAACAAATTGTGAGAAGGTGTCCGGGAGTGACTGCAAGATCAAATCTTGACTTAACTCCCCATCCATCACAAACCCAAGCTGTCCAAGTTGTTCAATCAGATTGATCATCTTAAGGACATGAGTCTCAATAGCAGTGCCCTTGGTCATACGAGATCGGAAGAGCTCCTTAGATATCTGATATCTAGCAGTCCTACTTTGCTCACCATACAACTCTTTGAGGCGCATCAATATAGTAGGAGCATCCATAGTTTCATGCTGACGCTGAAGCTCGTTACTCATGGATGCGAGCATGATGCATTGAGCCAAGATTGCATCATCTTGCCACTTTCTGAAAGTAGCAATCTCTTCCTCAGAGGCTGTTTCTGCAACACTTGCAGGGACTGGCAAATTTAGGACATAAGAAATCTTTTCAGCAGTGAGAACAATTCTCAGATTCCTTAACCAGTCCGTGTAATTCGGTCCGGTCAGTTTGACATTTTTAAATTTTGCATGTGAAAATAGACAACGTTTTAGCATACATTCATTTAATTAATTACCAAAATAAATTAGGTTTTTATTTTAAATTGGTATCTCTCACTTTTTCATCAAACTATATTACCCTCATTATATAGTTCGGCAATTCTAATTAAAGATTTGCTAGTGAGATTAAGGATCCCATTTCAAATGTATATAGCCTTGTGGTGACACAACAAACGATATATAAATAAATAGGTAGACAACTATTGTCAATTACATCTCTATGTAACTCCTTGTATTTTGCCTCTTAGATTATTTTGATCAAGTGGTGACACATCCGAATCAAAATTATCCAAGTTAAGTCCATCCTAGCACTTCCATATATTCGAAAGAAAAACACTGTCCTTGTGGTGACACAACAAAACAACATCGTTCAGTCTATTTATAAGCATCAAATGTGATAAAGCAACATCTTAAATATTTAATACTTTCCTTGTGGTGACACAACAAACTCATATTAAACATTTAATACTCTATTGCTTTACCATACTAGAAGGCGACGTTCGATATTCCAAATATCTTTGAACGCTTAGGACTTAATATATTACTTTGAGGGGTTTGTTATTATTAGTCTCATCTTATTTAGCGCGCATGCGCATATATATATAAAATACGCGTCATATTATTTAACATGCGAAGTATGTTGTATAATATATAATATATATATAGTAAGCATGCACATATAGAATACTATATTCTACCCGGATTAATTATGGACTTTTATTCTAGTTTGGTTCACTAGAGCCACCAAGTAAACCAAAAGGTCAAACCTAGGGTGCAAGAATAAATTTAAATATAATTATTACATTTAAACCTGGGCTCCATTACAAACGGGTCTTCAAGCGCTCCTTGCTCATTTGTCTCCAATTCTTCAAAATAATTCTAACTAGTCCTATTACATAAACTATTTACAATAAATAGAAACCTTGATCAGCAGTCAAGGGGAAGTACATAGGAGAGAGATAGAATTTATATTAAGAAAAATTAGAGAAGACGAGGTACGCAAACCCCATATATAAAACCCATTCATTCAAGCATCTACTAAAATAAATCCAATCACACATTGGTCAATAGTCCATAATCAATCCTTATTTATTATCTTACATATCTCTATATGTATCAATAAATAACATTCATCTCATGAATAATAAATCCATTCCATATATGCATTGATATCAATTAATGGGCAAAAGTTTTGCAAAAGTCTAGCAATCTGAAATCAGATTTCAGATAAAATAAACATCTTTATTTTAAACTTTTATCAATTAAATAAACCATTTATGATAATTGAGAAAAATAAAAATTTTCAAATTCTGCATACCGGCGCGGCCGCGCTGCACCCTAGGAAACGTTTTTCTGGGTTCGGGCGCGGCCACGCTCCAAAATGAACTAGAAGCGGCGCGGCCGCGCAGCGACGCAGAATCAGAAAAATTTTCTTGCCCAAAAATTCGAACGTTTCGCATATCAATTCATACGTGGAATCATCAAGATCGATAATTAGCACATGATTAGGCTCTGATACCACTGTTAGGTTTGTATATAACGCGAGCATGCAATCAAATTACATAAATAGAGTGGAAGCGCGATAAAACGGATTTTAAAATTTTATACAAACCATCACCATGATCGATCAATGTTTTCAATTAACGATATAAACGAAAGAGAAAGAGAATAAGAATTATACCCTCGTAGAACAAAGCTTCCTCGGGTACAAGTTCAACTCCTAGTCCTTCGTGTTCTCCTCGAATGCTACGGTGTGATTCCTTCCTTTGATCAACGTTAGCCACCCAAGTGTTTGGCCTCTAGAGGTGATCCACCATGGAAGAACAAGTATTCAAGAAGTTGGGTATTTGGCAAAACCCTAGTTTCTATCTCTATAGAAATTATAAGTACTCTCCACAATCTAATGCAAGAGTGTGTAACCCTAATCTATAATAAGACTCCTCTTATTTATAGATGTAGGAATAACCCTTCCCTAAACTATTTAGGATTAGGGTTTCTATTATAATTAAATTCCTTTAATTAATTATGCTCCTAATCCAATTAGGAATTCATAGGAGAGTACTTCTATTAATTAATTCCCAATCCCTATTAGGAATTAAATAATAGTAATAGTAATAATAATAATAAGACTCCTCTTATTAATTTATATTTAATATTTCTAAAATATTAAATAATAAATATTAAGCTATTTAATTTATTCTATCTCCATAGATTAAATTAAATACACTTAACTTATTATTACAATTATGCCATTTACTTCTTAAATAAATATTTTTCTTTTGCGGTGTGACCCTTTAGGTTCTCCATATTAAACCGGTTGTGAATAAATCAATTAGAACAATTCTAATCTTATTTAAATAAATAAATTAAACTATTTAATTCATTTAAATAAATAACATTTATTCTACAATAAGGGTAAGCCCCCTTAGCGATCAACGACTTTCCAGATAATATAGATTTCAACATCAATCACAAAAGAACCTTTGAGTAAATAGTTACCGTACAATTCAATCCTTCTACCAGACAATGTCCCAATTAAATATAAGACATGGATTTGCTGTCAAGTCTTATTTTATTTAATTATATGTATTTCGATTCCCAAATGCACAACTCTAAATAATGCAAATTAGAAACTCCTTTCTAATTTCATTCTACCTTGGTCAAGGACTACTGAGTTGTCATTTATCGAATCACATAGGACATTCACATCTTTTACTAGATGTGGTAGATTCTTTGTTGATCATTCACATATCTCCATGTACAACTTATTATACCCAATCATACCCTTTGATATACCCTAAAGGTCTTAAGGGACATGTCAAAGTATAACTCATCATACACAAGATACTATGATGATCTCAAGTCCAAGGATCACTTGTACTACTATCACTATAGGAATTTCTATTGACAGGCGAGTAAAACTCCATTAGGTATTCCTAAGCGAGCCACGTTCAGTGAACTTATTCTCCAATAAGCACCTACATACTTGCTTTAGTGTCTCCACACAAATGATTATAAGATCAATCATCCTCTTCCTAAGAGCAAGCAACGTATGTACTAATCTATCCGGATTTACTAATCCCCAATTTAGTAATCCAACAATTAGGAACAATTTTAGTTTGTGAGCTATCTAGAATTTAGATCTCATTAGTATGATCACCATCATGATTCTAAAAGCATTGCTCAAAACTATGGGTTTATCACATTTAATATAACAGCACTATGTCGATAATATAAAATGCCTTTTAGGAAAATCAATTATTTTATTAATAAATGAATAAGAATACAAAGTATATGCTACATCATATCAAATATGATTAACTTGTGTGCATACTACTTTCACGCGCCAGATTTGTATTAGGACCTAGTGCGACCGCGTTAGGTTGGGAGTTGACCAAAGACAGAAGTTTGACTTTTCAGTTTTGGACCAGAATTTGATTTGTAATCAAACTTATTTCTTCTATTTGGTTTTGGATGTTTAGTATGCATTGTAAATAGTTAGTTTTCAGTAGTGTTTATCTATCTATGAATTAAGAGACACAATCTTAATTTGTAATCAATTGGAGACTTGAAGCAAATTGGATAGCACGTAGGAATCATTGTAAGAGCTAATGAGAGATTGGAGGCTACAATCAGAGTTTTATTTCTCTTATTTATCTCTTAGTTTGTAAATCTGAATGCTATTTAATTTGTGGATTATGGATTTTAATTTAGCTATGAACTAATTTTCTTTTAAGATTGCAATGATCTTATTGTGTAATTTTTATCTAATATGCTTTCTCGTTAATTATTGATATTTATTCTCAGATTGTCTAATATGATTTATGTTTAATTGCTTAATTACATGGCCAGTAATTACCGTGATAATCTATATGAAATTGAGAGATGGTTTATAGGTTTAGATCTGATCATATTAGCATGTGATTATATTTTCTACTTATGTTTGGGACTCATAATTTGTGTTTAGGATAGAGATATACCTACACACTGCATGTAATCTGATAAGGAACCTGAGCTTCAAATCCTTTTAATTGTAATTCACATAGAGATATAGTGAATTAGTCATTTAGGGTGTTCAACTTAATTCTAACCTTTGTAGATTTGAGTTGATTTGTCTATGATACACTGAGAAGTAGTTTTAGATATTGATGAGTTCCTGATTAACAATCTGAATTATCTATCATAATTTAACAGGAAGTATACTGATTTAAATGAAGCAATAAGTGAAATTATAATCTTAAGTTTCCAATAATATCTGTTTTCGAAATTTATTTACTTCGTTTTACTAAAATTCTCAAAAAAACACACAATTGATCTCTTGTTTAATTGAATTGAGTTAGTATGAAATTGATTTTTATTATTATAAATTGCATACTTTCCTCGTGGGAACGATACTCTACTTACTTTTTATTACTTGTGGACTGCGTATACTTGTGTATTTTTGCTAGTATAGATTTAGGCAAACAGACTCCATGTATGAAAATCAAGTATGGACTTTGGGTTCACCACCTAAGGGCATTAAGCTATTGGGTGTAAATAGGTCTTTAAGAGAAAGACTGGAGCGGACAGCAAAGTGGAGACCTATAAGGCCCGACTGGTTGTAAAAGGTTTCAAACAAAGACAAGGAGTTGACTATGATGAAACCTTCTCACGAGTAGCTATGCTCAAGTGAATTCGGATTTTGCTTGCAATTACAACTTATTATGACTACGAAATCTGGCAAATGGACGTGAAACGACCTTCCTCAATGGAGAGCTTGAGGAAAATGTATATATGATATAGCCAAAGGGTTTTGTTTCAAAGTTTGGAACAAACCAAGTCTGTAAGCTATAACAATCCATTTATGGATTGAAGCAAGCTTCTCGAAGGTGGAACATCTGCTTTGATGAGATAATCAAAAAGTTTGATTTTATCAAAAATGAGGATGAACTATGTGTGTACAAAAAGGTTAATGGGAGCGTTATTTCATTCCTAGTATTATATGTTGGCGATATATTACAAATAGGGAATGATGTTCCTATACTACAGTCGATCAAAATTTGGTTATCTAAATACTTCTCCATGAAGGACTTGGGTGAGGCATCCTATATTTTAGGAATAAAAATCTATAGAGATAGATCTAAAAGGATGTTGGGCTTGACCCAAGGAAAGTACATTGACTCGATGCTAAAGAAGTTTAGCATGGAAGATTCCAAGAGAGGTCTCATGCCAATGAGCCATGGAATACATCTCTCCAAGAAAGAGGCCCCAAAGACACCTGAGGAGAGAGACCGTATGAGTAAGATTTTTTATGCTTCAGCAATAGGATATATCATGTATGGGATGATATGTACTAGACCAGATGTCGCTCATGCACTTAGTGTAACAAGCAGATATCAGTCGAATCCAGGAAAAGAACACTGGAAGGCAGTGAAAAACATCTAAAGTACTTAAGAAGAACTAAGGATGTATTTCTTGTTTACGGTGGGTCTAAATTGAAACTAGAGGGATAAACAGACTCAAGTTTTCAAACGGACCAAAATGACAGTAAATCCGTTTTAGGGTATATGTTTACCTTAAACGGTTGCGCAATGAGTTGGAAAAGTTTCAAGCAGCAAACAGTTGCTGATTCAGTGACAGAGGCAGAGTACAGAGCTAGAAGTGAAGCTGCAAAGGAAATTGTTTAGATGAAGAAGTTCATAACTAAACTTGGAGTGGTTCCTAGCATTAGAGGAGTCGTACCTTTATTTCGTGACAATACTAGAGCTGTTGCGCATGCTAAGGAACCCAGGTCTCATCAGAAATCTAAACACGTGTTGCGGGCGTTTCATTTGATTAGAGAGATCATTAAAAGAGGAGACGTCACCCTAGAGCGTGTGGACTCTCAAGATAACATTGCAGATCCATTTACTAAAACTTTAACCTAATAGCAGTTTGATCATCACTTAAAGAAGATGGGTATTAAATACCATGGCGATTGGCTTTAGTGCAAGTGGGAGATTGAAAGTAGTATGCACACAAGCCAATCATATTTGATATGATATAGCATATACTTTGTAATCTTATTCATTTATTAATAAAAGTATTAAAGGCATTTTAATTTATCTACATTGTGTTGTTATTTAAAATGTGATAAACCCATAGTTTTGAGCAATATTTTTAGAATCATGATGGTGATCATGCTAATGAGATCTAAATTCTAAATAACTCACAAACTAAAATCGTTCCTAATCGTTGGATCACTAAAAAGGGGATTAGTGAATCTAGATAGATTAGTACATACGTTGCTTACTCTTATGAAGAGGATGATTGATCTCATAATCATTTGTGTCGAGACACTGAAGTAAGTATGTAGGTGCTTATTGGAGAATAAGTACACTGAACGTGTCTCGTTAAGAAATACCTAATGGAGTTTTACTCGTCTGTCAATAGAAATTCCTCAAGTGATAGTAGTACAAGTGATCCTTGGACTTGAGATCATCATAGTATCTTGTGTATGATGAGTTATACTTTGACATGTCCCTTAAGACCTTTAGGGTATATCAAAGGGTATGATTGGGTATAATAAGTTGTACATGAAGATAGGTGAATAATCAACAAAGAATCTACCACCTCTAGTAAAAGATATGAATGTCCTATGTGATTTGATAAATGACAACTCAGTAGTCCTTAGCCAAGGCAGAATGAAATTAGAAAGGAGTTTCTAATTTGCATTATTTAGAGTTGTGCATTTGAGAATCGAAATACATATAATTAAATAAAATAAGACTTGACAGTAATTCCATGTCTTATATTTAATTAGGACATTGTATGGTAAAAAGATTGAATTGTACGGTAACTATTTACTGAAAGGTTCTTTTGTGACTAATGTTGAAATCTATATTATCTGGAAACTCGTTGATCGCTAAGGGGGGCTTACCCTTATTGTAGAATAAATGTTATTTATTTAAATGAATTAAATAGTTTTATTTATTTATTTAAATAAGATTAGAATTGTTCTAATTGATTTATTCACAACCGGTTTACTATGAAGAACCTAAAGGGTCACACCGTAAAAAGAAAAATATTTGTTTAAGAAGTAAATGACATAATTATAATAATAAGTTAGGTGTATTTAATTTAATCTATGGAGATAGAATAAATTAAATAGCTTAATATTTATTATTTAATATTTTAGAAATATTAAATATAAATTAATAAGAGGAGTCTTATTATTATTATTGTAGACACCCAAATTTTGCACTTCGTATACTAACCTTGACAGGAGGGCAAATTCGTCAAATGGATCGGCCTGCGAGAGCAAAAGATAGGAAAAGTACGGACACTCGACGCCACCATGATAATTTGCAGCCGAAATCGACATGATAGCAGGGCTATCCGAATTTGGCATTCCCGGAAGGTGTGGCGCGCTTCTAAATGATTCTCGGACTGTAAAGCACGAGCCTGTCAGCGAAAACTGACGTCGCGGCACGAAAATCGAGGCGTGGCACGGAAATCGAGAAAGTCAAGCCCGCCAGCCGCGGATAGATCTGCGGCCAAGTGGGTGCGCCAGCACGGAAACCAGGAAATCAGCACTAACCAGCTGAGTGCGATGGGAGGCGTGCCAGCTGGCCAGCCGCAGATCCATCTGCGGCCAGCCGCAGATAGATCTGCGGCTGGCTCTGGCCAGCCTATTTAAGCCGCTTCGGGCACAGCATACAGGAGGTTCAGCAAGTTCAGCAAAATTTGAAAGAGGAAGAATTCCAGCGGAAAACAGCAGCAAAAGATCGGAAATTGAGAGGAAAAAGAGGGAAATTTTGCAATCAAATAGGAAGGAAAGAGAGAAAAAAGGAGAGAATTCAATTCTTTTGATTTTGATTGTATCAATACACTCCTTATTCAATTCAAATACATCAAGTTTACATCCATTTGGATATCAATTGCAAGGTGAAATCTCTTTTGTGATATCAATTTCTATCATATCATTTGATCAAATTAGATGTAATTTTTTTCATGTAATTTATTGATTGAACAATGAATTAGGGATTGTGAGTGAAGTTTCCATCGGAATGAAACTCTTCCTAATAACCCGATGATATTCGTTCATTAATTTCTTTGTTTGTTTTAAGGTGTTATATTTGGTATCAATTCCTTTAAATCGTTGTTTTAGGATGCCTTGGTATTGTTAGATTATCCGGGTTGGTTTATTTTCTTGTAATATCCGATTGTTTGTGGATACTTGATTGTGAGCATAGGAAAGCGACCCCGGTGTCCGAATCCGATGATGGACATATCTTGATGTAAGAAGTAGAAATGACGTAGTTTTCATTGTAAATATGTAATCGTTGGGCCTTAAAACGACGCTAAGGCGAGAATCGTGCTTAAGGCCCCGAAATAGTGAAATTTGTGATTGTTGGCGTTCGGGGACATTTTGATGGCTTACATGCCCATGAATAGCCCCGACGTGTGTTTATGCTTGATTTGATTTATGACACGAAATTGGTTTCAAAGCTAAATGATAAGATTTTCATAAAATCAATCAAAGTAGGATATTAGAATCACGAGGTTAAAATTTGAGAAATGTTAATGAATGTCGATTCCTATCTAACGAGAAAGCTAAAGAAGGATTGTTTTCCGAAACATCACACAAAATGATTTTATAAATAAAATGACGTTTTATTAAACCGTTGCATATAGGGTTAAAGAGGTTCTAGAAATTGCCCATCATTTTATGAAAGCAACGTATAGATCTCGATTCCTATTTAGACGAAGGTTTAAAATTCTTATTTTGCCAAAACGACACTTAATGAAAACCTCATAGTTTCGGACAATTAAAATCAAACCTTTCTCATAAAGAATAAAGCTTTCTCGTATAAATCGAAAGACATTCCGAAGCGTTCTCAAAATTAAAGCACGATTTTCCCTAAAATCCAAATGACTCTTTCATACAAATTCCCCACAACATTCACATAGGCACACACACACACCCACACACACATACACATTCATGAATTAAAGGATAGAAAAGCTTCAAGATTGCGGTAAACCGTGTTTCACGGAAGTCGAGGGGTGCCTAACACCTTCCCCTCACTTAAGCAAGCCCCCGAACTCTATATGAATCTCGATTCGCAGACCAATTAATTCGGAGTCACATATGAGCCAGCGATTTATAAAAAAAAAAAAAAACGAAAAACTCGGATGAGTAGGTACATCCATTTCAAATATACCAACTGGCGACTCTGGTTAATTGGCTCATCATAAAACACGATCTTTCAAAACCCCGTCGACATCAATGCCGACCTTTTCCAAAGCATCATTAAATCAAAGGGCTAAAATTGGAAAAGACTAAAAGACCAAAAGAGAAGAGAAAACCCGGCGTCGACAGCTGGCGACTCTGCTGGGGACATTAGAGGGCTTAAGCCGCGTTCAAATCTTGATGTTGTCCTATCCTTTAAAATTTATGAATGTGTATGTGCGTGCGACATTTTGACCTGTTTTACTTATTGTTGTGTGAATGTGTGTCTTTGTCCAATAAATGAATGATTTGAATGTGATTGTTTTTACTTTAAAGTAAATCATATGCATTCGGTGAGGACGATGAATGTGAATGTATGTTGAGATTGTACCTCCTCCTGAGGCGAACCCGTCGGTTTGCTTATTACTGGACTCGATGGGGCTGCTCCCCGGAGATGGCTCAGGAAACGCACCACTCAAATCCGCTCCAATCGAAAGGGCTCAAACGAGTAGATTGCGAAGATTTGGGAACCTTCATGCCGAAAAGCCCGTGAGAGTAACCCTAGGATAGGTCAGCCCCAGATTAACCCAACGCAGGATAAGTCTCTTCATGCCCTTTTACGTTTCTGCGTATAAATGCCATAATTCCATTGCAACATATTCACATATGCTTCCCCTTTATGTCAAAAGAAAAATACTAACCTCTGTGTTTTGCAGGGGACGACACGGGAAGCATAAATCATATCTAGCATATATTATTTCAATAAAGAACCGCTAACGAGTTGTTTTGCAGAAAAAGATTAAAAAACCCAAAAACACACAAAAGGTTACGGTTTTAGCATGCATCCATTCTTTCATTTCCCCAAGACTAAACTTCGAACCGTTGTTTCGCAGGATTGCTCCTCAAACCCGTTCGCAGTCTAAGAAAGCCCAAAATTCTACATCTGAAATGGCTGATATTCCTAATCATAGTTCCATATCTCGGGAAGAGTTTGATGATTTTAAAAGACAGATGATGGAAATGGCCACAATGTTAAAGGAACAGTTCTTAATCAGACAGGATACGGTAAACCAGGGATCGCATAATATTCCACCACCAGGGGGTGACCAGAATCCTCCAAAAAATGTTGTAAACTTGGGTAAGGATGACCAACCCCAACTCAAGGACGAGCCAGTCATTACAAGGGCCGTTCCCATACCTAGCAGGACAGTGATTACTATCCCAGAAGAAGGGGACAATGACGACCTTCGGAGAAAAATGAAACACATGGAGGAGACCATCCCAATCTCTAAGGGGCATAGGCTCCGTTGGGCAGGGTTAATTATTCGGATCTATGTGTTTTCCCCGGAGCCAGATATCCAGAAAAGTTCAAAGTTCCCGAGTTTGAAAAATACAATGGAAAAGGGAGACCCCTATACACACTTGAAAATATACATTGGAGAACTCGGGTCTTATGCCGAAGACGAGGGGTTGAGAATGCAACTATTCCAGAAAAGCTTAACAGGGGAGGCAAGAATCTGGTATGCCCGCCTCGACAACGCCCGAATCCACAACTGGGAGGAATTGGCCCATACCTTCTTAACCCAATACAGCTTTCAGACCCAGATGGCTCTTGACAGGTACCAAATGACAAAGGTTAAAAAACAGCCTAGGGAGTCCTTCAGGGAATATGCGCAACGATGGAGGGGCAATGGCCGCACAGGTAACCCCCCCGATGAGCGAATCAGAGATGGTAATGACCTTTGTAGACATTCAGGAGGCACCGTATTATGAGCGGGTCATCTCGGGGATTGGAAGACCCTTTGCTGAAATGATTAAACATGGAGAGATGGTTGACATGGGGTTGAAATCGGGTAAAATCCGGGATCTTACTGCTTTAGAAACTGCTGGCCGAGCAAATACAAAATGGAAACTATGGCAGCACTTCCCGGAGGGTCCAAAAGGAGAAGGAAGAGGATGTTTCCCTCATCTTACAGGGGTCATCCAGAAAAAACGGAAAGTCATCTTCCGGTTCAGGTACAGAGGGGAGGTCCATCCCGTCAGCCAAACTTCACAGATCAAAGGACAGAGGGGCGAAGAAGATATGAGGCCTCGCAAAATCGAGTATTCACCCCGCTCGGGGAGGCCGCTTGAACGGGTACTAGCGGTATTAGTAGCCCAAAAGAAAATAGTTGGTCTGGCACCACCGAGTGACCCAAAGGGTAGAAGATTTGACCCGAGCAAGCGATGTGCATACCACTCCAGTTCCCCTGGCCATGATACACAGGATTGCTGGACGTTAAAGCATCGAATCCAAAACCTGATTGACAGTGGAGAGATTGTGGTGGAACAGCCGGATTCCCCGAATGTTAAGGCAAATCCCCTGCCAAGACATGATGGAGGGGGAGTCAATGCAACGGAGGCAAGTGAGGCTGGGGGGCCGCCAAGGTTGAACTATGTGCAGAAAATGGAGGAATTGATCAACGTGATACATGAGCATGGGGATGCACGGGTAACACCCATCAGGTTGATAGGGATAAGTACAAATGGCATGGAAAGACCTGTCAGGTTGACAGCCCCGAGGCCCATCATCTTTGCAGCAAGGCCGCAGCTCCCCATCGGTAGTCTAAAAACTGTACCATGGAATTATGGGGGAATACCAGAGGAAGCGGCCAGTTGTGCTTCCGTGACGACCAAGGGGAACCCCTTATATCTTCCCGGGCGAGTAGTCCTTGAGAGCCCAAAAGAGAAAAAATGAAGAGGTTTCCGAGGAAAGGGCCATAGAGTTTTTGAAAAGGATGGATCACCCGGAAATGAGGGGGATCCAGATTTTTAAATGAGGAATCAACCCTAACATCAGTCATGTACTTGGTTTTGTCATCCAGTGAGCATTGCAAAACCCTGATGAAGGTTCTAGAGGAGGCATTTGTGTCCAAAGAAATTAGTGAGGAGGGTTTCGGCCAGCTGATAGGCCACTTATTGGAAATCGATGCAATATCCTTTCCGGAGGAGGACATTACCAAAGAGGGAAGGTGGCACCGAAAACCGCTAAACATCGCGGTAATCTCCTCAGGATATGTCATGAATGGGGTGCTGATCGACGGTGGGATCGGCATTGAATATATGTCCTCTCAGCACTCTGAAGAAAATGAACATCAGTCTCAAGCGCCTACGGGCCAGTCATGTGGTGGTTCGGGCTTTTGACGGATCCCGGAGGGATACCATCGGAGAGATAGAATTGCCAGTGGAGATAGGGCCCTGTACTTTTGATATATCCTTCCAAGTTCTAGATATTACGGCAAGCTACAACCTGCTGTTAGGGAGGCCGTGGATACACATGGCCGGGGCAGTTCCTTCCACGCTCCACCAACAAATCAAGTTGATCATCGATGGGAATCTGGTAAACAATCTCGGCCGAATGTGATGACCCTTCTCCTCCCAGGAGTGGCCTACCAGTAATCAATGTGGATGAGTCAGCGGCACCTGCCAGCTTTCAAGCACTAGAGATTAGCACTCCCCATTATAGATGCCTGGGAGCTCCAGCTGGTGAAACCAAGGGTATCTCCGGAACTCACCTTTGTGGCAAGGGAAATGATTAAAATGAACTTCCAACCTGGACAGGGACTAGGGAGAAGCAGTCAGGGAATCACCGAGCCCATCCACCTACCACAGCAGATAGGCAAAGCAGGATTGGGATACCATGTGGGCGCAGTACGGGGACACCGTCAGGGTGCGACTCCGATTCGACTAGTTGGCAGTCCAGTGACCAAAGTCGACAATAAGCAGGGGATCAGCGGACCTGTGATTGGGGAAGGGAATGAAGAGTTAACCCCCACATGTAATGAGTCGGCCCGGAGGGAAAGTTTCCTGCGGGAGGTCGCAAAAGAGTTCGAAACCAAATGCTATATCCCCGGACAATCAACAAGCAGTAAGGAGGGGACGAATGTTATCACACCACCGGGAGCCCAACAAGTTGTACCTGTCATCGATTGGGCAGGGCTGATTATTCCTGGAGAAGATATGGAGAAGGACTCGGGTGACGTATCCGTAATCATCGGGGAGGTGTCCGATGTGAGGCCTTCCTTTATCCAGCGCATTTCATCTGACCTGACTATCGATAATTGGACCCGGAAACCAGTGATATCCAAACAGGGTAAAGCTCGACGTCAGGGTGGTTAACCCTAGAGGATAGGGGAATGAAGAAGTTTTATTTTGTTGTTGTGTTATTTCTGCATAATTGTGTCGTTTCTTCGTGTTATTTGAAATTGCGATCGTCGTGAAAAATGATTTATATATGACAAGTACTTTGTTTTATGTCAGGTGTACCAATTTGAGTATTCCTTGCCTAACAAACGATCTTTCAAATTTGAATGGTGATTATGATTTTGACATTGAGCTGGATTTCGATTTGATGGGCATTGAGCAAGACGAGACAGATTACGACGACGCACCTGATGAGATCAAAGGATGGGTCGAAGATAAACCCAAACCCAATTTGGACCAAACCATCACTATAGATATCGGAACCCCTGACAATCCAAAAGAACTCAAGATAGGGACAGACCTTACCCCCAGCCAAAAAGCAGAAATAATTGAGTTACTAAGCCAATATGAGGATGTCTTTGCCTGGTCGCACGAGGATATGATCGGGTTGTCCACCGACATTGTGGTGCATCGGTTACCCATCAAGGAGGGTTTCAGGCCTGTCAAGCAGAAACTAAGAAAGTTGAAACCTGAGTGGAGCTTAAAAGTGAAGGAAGAGATCATCAAGCAGTTCAGGGCGGGGAATCATTATGGTATCCACTTATCCTGAATGGTTATCCAATGTGGTCCCGGTAGCTAAGCCTGGAGGAAAGGTGAGGGTATGTGTAGACTACAGAGATCTAAAACAAGGCCAGTCTCAAGGACAACTTCCCGGTGCCTTTCATACACATCCTGGTAGATAACACAGCCCAGTACGAAATGTATTCTTTTGTGGATTGCTTTGCGGGATATCATCAGATAATGGTGGCGGAAGAAGACCGGGAAAAGACCGCATTCATCACCCCCTGGGGCACTTTCTGCTATAGACGACTGGCTTTTGGCCTCACAAACGCGGTTTGGTCGCTTGGGGGCTACTTATCAGAGAGCCATGATGGCCTTGTTCCACGATATGATACACAAGGAGATAGAGGTCTACGTGGACGACATTATTGTAAAATCGAAGGTAGAGTCCGATCACATAACTCATCTCAAAAAGCTATTCGATCGGCTCCGGAAGTATAATTTGAAACTCAATCCAGCCAAGTGTGCTTTCGGAGTACAATCGGGCAAGCTCTTGGGTTTCCTGGTTAGTGATCGGGGCATTGAGTTGGACCCAGCAAAGATTAAGGCCATTGTGGATATGCCAGCACCTCGCACAGAGAAGGAGATAAGGGGATTCCTGGGGAGAAATAAACTTCATCAGCCGTTTTATATCTCACTTGACGACTACATGTGAGCCGATTTTTAAATTGTTAAGAAAGGGTGCTTCCCCAAGAATGGAATGAGCAGTGTCAGAGGGCTTTTCAGATCATTAAGAAACAACTGACGGAGGCACCAGTGCTGGTACCCCCGAAGGATGGGATCCCTTTGTTTATGTATATATCCGTCAACACCATCGCGATGGGATGTATGTTGGGACAGAAAAATGAGGCGGGTAAAGAGCAGGCCATCTATTACCTCAGCAAAAGATTTAGCCAATGTGAGCAGAATTACACTCCCATCGAGAAGACTTGTTGTGCTCTGGCCTGGGCCGCAGGGAGATTACAGCACTACCTCCATGGGCATACAACGTACCTGATATCAAGAATGGATCCCCTAAAATATATTTTTGAAAGGCCCATGCTGAATTGTCGATTATCCAGATGGCAGTTAATCTTACAACAGTTTGACATGGTGTACGTGACCCAGAAGGCCATGAAAGTGGCAGGGAATTGCAGATCAGTTGGCAGAAACCCCGTCAGGAGGGACGGAGCCTTTAGAAACTCCTCTTCCGGGCGAGGATATATTTTGGGTATCGCACGAAAAATGTGATGACGAGGGACAATTCTGGAAGCTGTATTTTGATGGTGCCGTGAATGCCGAGGGGGCAGGAGCCGGAGCGGTCCTAGTCTCTATCACCGGAGAACAATACCCCGTGGCCACTAAACTTCGTTTCAGCAATTCGAACAACACCGCTGAATACGAGGGGTGTATCTTGGGACTCCGATTGGCCCGTGACATGGGAGTAAAAAGACTAGCGGGGTTCGGGGATTCAGAATTGGTAATCAGACAAGCAATCGGGGTATACAACACTAAGGAGCTTCGGTTACTTCCATACCATCGTTGTGTCACCCAGCTTATGCAAGAGTTCGAAGATATCGCCTTCCGCCATATTCCTCGGGGACGAAATGATTTTGCCGATGCATTGGCGACTTTGGCTTCCTTAATCCACGTGATCAAGAGTAGGGACAGTCCACAGATTGAGATCACCGTACAGAATGCCCCGGCATATGAGGAAAATGTGGCAGTGTTATCAAACGAGGTGGTGTTGACGAGGCAGCCCTGGTATCACGACATAAGGGAATATCTGAGAGACAGATCCCTTCCCGATCAGGCAAATCGGACTGAAAGGATGAGAATTCAAAAGATGGCGATGAAGTTTTACCTGAGTGGCGATTCACTTTACAAAAGGGATGCCGGGTTGGGACTGTTGCAATGCGTAGACGAAACGCAATCCCAAAGGATTATGAATGAAATCCATGGCGGGGTGTGTGGGCCACATATGAGTGGACCGATGTTGGCCAAAAAGATCTTGAGGACAGGGCATTATTGGTTAACGCTGAAGGCCGATTGCGATGATCATGTCAAACGGTGTTATCAATGCCAGGCGCACGGTAATGTGATCCATACACCTCCCAATGAACTGCACTGTATGACCTCCCCATGGCCATTTTCAATGTGGGGAATGGATGTAATAGGACCAATAGAGCCCAAAGCAAGCAACGGGCACCGATTTATTTTCGTCATGATCGATTATTTCACCAAATGGGTAGAGGCAGCTTCTTTCCCTAAGGTAACTCAGGAGGTCATCGTCAACTTCATCAGGAATAATGTCATTTGCCGATATGGGCAACCTGAGGTTGTGGTCTCCGACAATGCCAAGAATTTAAACAACGCCCTCATGAAGGGACTGTGTGACCAGTTCAAGATTAAGCATCTCAATTCCGTCATTTACCGTCCTAAGATGAATGGGGCAGTGGAGGCTGCCAATAAGAACATCAAGAAGATCATGGCGAAAATGTCTGCTAATCATCGGGGATGGCCGGATCTGTTACCCCTCACCCTGCTGGCATACCGAACATCCACGCGTACTTTCTACGGGAGCAACCCCTTACGCCTTGGTATATGGAATGGAGGCTGTCCTGCCAGTTGAAGTTGAGATGGCGTCCCTCAGAATAGTGATCGATGCTCAGATAAGCGAGGAGGATTGGATGCAAAGTCGATGATACGACCAATTGGCCCTAATTGATGAAAGGAGGGTGGCTGCTGTTTGGCACGGCCAGCTATATCAACAGAGGATCTCCCGATCATACGACAAAAGGATCAGACCTCGAAAATTCAAGGAGAATGACCTGGTGCTAAAGAGAATCATGTCTTGTCAGGACGAAGCCAGGGGGAAGTTTGCCCCGAATTGGGAAGGACCATTCGTGATTAAGAAAGTGCTGTCCGGAGGAGCCCTCATATTGCAAGAAATGGATGGTGAGGTATTTCCACAACCCCTCAATGCTGACTCGGTGAAGCGGTTCTACGCTTAAATCATCCTTTCTGTTTTTCCTTCGAGAGCGAACTACGTAGGACCTGATCTCCCAACTTGTGGGGGTACGTAGGCAGCCATCATGGCGCGGTCCGATCCTTTTAAAAAATAATCCTTTCCCCAACCAAAACCAATTTTCGATAGCCAGATAAAACCTTCCTACACCCCCAAAACCTTCTCAAAACCAACTGCCTAATCAGTTTCATCCCAGAATACATACCCTGATCCAACCCAAACAGTTATCCAAAATCTGAGATTCAATCCGACGAAATCAAAAGGTGTGCGGCAATATCTGTCAAATCTCCATCAAGTCTTGAGAAAAGAAAGAAGGCGAAATGTCAAAATCATGGTCAATTGGATAAAATGATGATCCAATGGAGGGCAATGATACGACAAAAAGGGGAAGATGACTGAATTTAAATGCATGTCTATATATATAAGTCATTTTATTACAAGATTTCTCTTTCAATAACTGATGAAACCAACATAGTCTATGCAGGAAATAAAATAATCTACAAATCTGAAACTAGCCGAAGCAGGATGGACAGGGTGGTGGATAGATCTGAAGCATCAGCATCTCCTGCAATCTGCTGCCCCATCATATCAATACGATCCAGTAAAGCAGTAGCTCGGCTGACAGTCCCAAAATGAGCATCTACCACTGCCCTGGTCTGAAATACAATGGCCTCTCTATCAGCAATGGCAGCATCTCTAGCCCGAATGGCCTCATCTCTCTCGGCAAGGGCGGCATCCCTCTCGGCTTCAGTAGTAATCAGGGCCAGGAGAAGTCGGGAATCCTCAGCGACCCGAGTCGGGGCAGAATCGACTGAAATGGAGTGGTCTGTGGTATCTTCTGTGAAAATCACTCCAGAGTCATCAAAGGCCCCAGTAACTAGCCGAATCCAGGTCTCCACGCAACCACTGTACGTAGGCAAATGTCTGGATGTGACAGCTCGCACTATATTCGGCAAAGATCCTGCGATCCCAAAGCTCGTATACCTGCAATAGATCCCTCTCTGTACAGGATGATATAAGGAATCGGTATGCGGCTGCACCCGCGAAGGGGTGTAAATCCTGTGTCTGATCAAACTGCCCCATAACCGCCAGGGGATGATAGGTCGTCACGCCCCTTAACCCAGCAATGGGAATGAAGTCCATGCCAGGCACATGAGTCAAGAAGCTCATGAAGGAGCAATAGCCCGAGTAAACCAATAGATGAAAGGGGTCCTCAATGATAGACAAAAATGATGTCCAGGAGGCCACATCAGTACAACTCACGGGACGAAGCGAAAACTGCGCGGCTATGTTGTGACTGAAGCAAAACCCTTGGCGGCGGAAGTGGCCGATGGGACTAAGATGACTCATGAACCACATATACAATAAGGTCGAACTCCCTCTGAAGAATCTCCCTCGGAAGGACTGGCAATATGTGGCCGACATATAGGTATCCGCCAATATCATGGGAAGAATGGTGTGATCCTCCTGAAGGGCCCCAACGGCCGCAACAATCCGCATGTCCAAATGATCGGATCCTGCAGGCAAATACAAAACTGAGATGACACAGGCCATCAGAACGCCCACTCTCAAGGCATCCCAGCGCTCCTCGGACACGGAAGAATCACCGAGGAAAAGACGGAAACTGTCAGGTGAGCCAAATCGGTCAATCAAGAATTGAAGAGGAACCATATGGTCTGATGTGATTACCGGTAATAAGACAGCCCTCCGCAAACCGGTAAAAGTCAAGAATTGACGGCGCATGGAACCAACGGTAACCCTAGCACAGGGACCATCCAACGGCAAGCCGGTGAAGCGAGCATACTCCTCAAGGGTGGGGGTCAGCTCTACTGTCCCAAACCTAAACACCTGACGGGCAGGGGCCCAATAGCTCAGAATACCCTCCACAAAGCCCGCTGGCACCTGAAAGGATAATAAGGACCAAGAATGTCCTAAAAGGCCATCTGCGATAATCCTATCGGCCGGCGATAAACTGTCCAATCAGCGGAGGAGACTGCCAATCAACCCTGTGGGAGAAATGGGATCCAAACGTACCACGACATCTGAGGACGACATCTGTGGAAAAATAGTATCAAAAAGACTATACAGGGGTCATTTTCTATCCATAAATAAAAAGCATGCATCGTACAACAATTGAATTTCATAAAGATAAAAAAGAAAAAAAACTGTACATAAATAAATAAATGAGTTCAGTACATAGTGCATAAATGAAAAAGAAATCTAAGCAGGTGCCGATACAAAAGGCCCTATCCTATCCTGGTCTAAATAACCAACCGGCGACGATAACCGGGGGTTACGAGATGGGTGACCGGCGACGATACCCGGACCCGACTAGACGATCGATCGACCGGCGACGATAACCGGCGATCACGAGATGGATGTCCGGCGACGATAACCGGCTCCGACAGATAACCAACCGGCGACGATAACCGGGGGTTACAAGATGGGTGACCGGCGACGATACCCGGTCCCGACGAGACGATCGACCGGCGACGATAACCGGCGATCACGAGATGGATGTCCGGCGACGATAACCGGCTCCGACAGATAACCAACCGGCGACGATAACCGGGGGTTACGCGATGGGTGACCGGTGACGATACCCGGCCCCGACGAGACGATCGACCGGCGACGATAACCGGCGATCACGAGATGGATGTCCGGCGACGATAACCGGCTCCGACAAGATAACCAACCGGCGACGATAACCGGGGGTTATGCGATGGGTGACCGGCGACGATACCCGGCCCCGACGAGACGATCGACCGGCGACGATAACCGGCGATCACGAGATGGATGTCCGGCGACGATAACCGGCTCCGACAGATAACCAACCGGCGACGATAATCGGGGGGTTACGAGATGGGTGACCGGCGACGATACCCGGCCCCGACATGACGATCGACCGGCGATGATAACCGGCGATCACGAGATGGATGACCGGCGACGATAACCGGCTCCGACAAGATAACCAACCGGCGACGATAACCGGGGGTTACGTGATGGGTGACTGGCGACGATACCCGGCCCCGACATGACGATCGACCGGCGACGATAACCGGCGATCACGAGATGGATGTCCGGCGACGATATCCGGCTCCGACAAGATAACCAACCGGCGACGATAACCGGGGGTTACGAGATGGGTGACCGGCGACGATACCCGGCCCCGAACGAGACGATAGATTGAAAGAGTGAACCCAAAGACTAACAAACACGGTCAAGGGGTTGATACGTTGACACTCTTACGAATGCCTTGCCTGCATTACATCTTATGTTGCATCATAAGCTATATGTGTTGCATCATGTATGTATTGTCAATTCTTATGCACTGTCATTCATGCATCGAGTGTCTATTCTTTATCCTGTTCATTTCATTTAACATTTCATAAACATGATAAAGAGGGGCAGCTGTAGACACCCAAATTTTGCACTTCGTATACTAACCTTGACAGGAGGGCAAATTCGTCAAATGGATCGGCCTGCGAGAGCAAAAGATAGGAAAAGTACGGACACTCGACGCCACCATGATAATTTGCAGCCGAAATCGACATGATAGCAGGGCTATCCGAATTTGGCATTCCCGGAAGGTGTGGCGCGCTTCTAAATGATTCTCGGACTGTAAAGCACGAGCCTGTCAGCGAAAACTGACGTCGCGGCACGAAAATCGAGGCATGACACGGAAATCGAGAAAGTCAAGCCCGCCAGCCGCGGATAGATCTGCGGCCAAGTGGGTGCGCCAGCACGGAAACCAGGAAATCAGCACTAACCAGCTGAGTGCGATGGGAGGCGTGCCAGCTGGCCAGCCGCAGATCCATCTGCGGCCAGCCGCAGATAGATCTGCGGCTGGCTCTGGCCAGCCTATTTAAGCCGCTTCGGGCAGCATACAGGAGGTTCAGCAAGTTCAGCAAAATTTGAAAGAGGAAGAATTCCAGCGGAAAACAGCAGCAAAAGATCGAAAATTGAGAGGAAAAAGAGGGAAATTTTGCAATCAAATAGGAAGGAAAGAGAGAAAAAAGGAGAGAATTCAATTCTTTTGATTTTGATTGTATCAATACACTCCTTATTCAATTCAAATACATCAAGTTTACATCCATTTGGATATCAATTGCAAGGTGAAATCTCTTTTGTGATATCAATTTCTATCATATCATTTGATCAAATTAGATGTAATTTTTTTCATGTAATTTATTGATTGAACAATGAATTAGGGATTGTGAGTGAAGTTTCCATCGGAATGAAAACTCTTCCTAATAACCCGATGATATTCGTTCATTAATTTCTTTGTTTGTTTTAAGGTGTTATATTTGGTATCAATTCCTTTAAATCGTTGTTTTAGGATGCCTTGGTATTGTTAGATTATCCGGGTTGGTTTATTTTCTTGTAATATCCGATTGTTTGTGGATACTTGATTGTGAGCCTAGGAAAGCGACCCCGGGGTCCCAATCCGATGATGGACATATCTTGATGTAAGAAGTAGAAATGACGTAGTTTTCATTGTAAATATGTAATCGTTGGGCCTTAAAACGACGCTAAGGCGAGAATCGTGCTTAAGGCCCCGAAATAGTGAAATTTGTGATTGTTGGCGTTCGGGGACATTTTGATGGCTTACATGCCCATGAATAGCCCCGACGTGTGTTTATGCTTGATTTGATTTATGACACGAAATTGGTTTCAAAGCTAAATGATAAGATTTTCATAAAATCAATCAAAGTAGGATATTAGAATCACGAGGTTTAAAATTTGAGAAATGTTAATGAATGTCGATTCCTATCTAACGAGAAAGCTAAAGAAGGATTGTTTTCCGAAACATCACACAAAATGATTTTATAAATAAAATGACGTTTTATTAAACCGTTGCATATAGGGTTAAAGAGGTTCTAGAAATTGCCCATCATTTTATGAAAGCAACGTATAGATCTCGATTCCTATTTAGACGAAGGTTTAAAATTCTTATTTTGCCAAAAACGACACTTAATGAAAACCTCATAGTTTCGGACAATTAAAATCAAACCTTTCTCATAAAGAATAAAGCTTTCTCGTATAAATCGAAAGACATTCCGAAGCGTTCTCAAAATTAAAGCACGATTTTCCCTAAAATCCAAATGACTCTTTCATACAAATTCCCCACAACATTCACATAGGCACACACACACACCCACACACACATACACATTCATGAATTAAAGGATAGAAAAGCATCAAGATTGCGGTAACCGTGTTTCACGGAAGTCGAGGGGTGCCTAACACCTTCCCCTCACTTAAGCAAGCCCCCGAACTCTATATGAATCTCGATTCGCAGACCAATTAATTCGGAGTCACATATGAGCCAGCGATTTATAAAAAAAAACGAAAACTCGGATGAGTTGGTACATCCATTTCAAATATACCAACTGGCGACTCTGGTTAATTGGCTCATCATAAAACACGATCTTTCAAAACCCCGTCGACATCAATGCCGACCTTTTCCAAAGCATCATTAAATCAAAGGGCTAAAATTGGAAAAGACTAAAAGACCAAAAGAGAAGAGAAAACCCGGCGTCGACAATTATTATTATTATTATTATTACTATTACTATTATTTAATTCCTAATAGGGATTGGGAATTAATTAATAGAAGTACTCTCTCATGAATTCCTAATTAGATTAGGAGTTTAATTAGAATAGAAACCCTAATCCTAAATAGTTTAGGGGAGGGTTCTCCTACATCTATAAATAAGAGAAGTCTTATCATATATTAGGGTTACACATTCTTGCATTAGAATTGTGGAGAGTACTTACAAATTCTATAGAGATAGAAACTAGGGTTTTGCCAACACCCATCTTCTTGAATACCTATTCTTCCTTGGTGAATCACATCTAGAGGCCAAACACTTGGGTGGCTAACGTTGATCAAAGGAAGGAATCTCATCGGTGGAATTCGAGGAGAACGCGAAGGAATTGGAGGTGAACGCGAAGGAATTGGAGGTGAACTTGTACCCGAGGAAGTTTTGATTCACGATGGTATAACTTCTCTATCTCTTTCTCTTTCGTTTATATCGTTAATTGAGCACATAGATTGATCATGGAAATGGTTTGTATTAAAATTTTAAAAATTGTTTTTATTGCGCTTCCGCTCTATTTATGTAATTCGATTGCATGCTTGCGTATTATACAAACCTAACATCTGCGGCTGGCCGTAGTGGGTTATACCCCACATGGACCCTCTTCTTTCCTCACTTATTTTGCCTTCCTTGACACCTCTCTTTCATATTCTCTTGTATTCTCGTTTATATTCTTGCTCATTCGTTTTTGTAGAGTTGGATTTCGTTGATTTCGTCACCGTAGATTTGTTCATTGCATTATAGGTAATGTATTTATATATCATTTTCATGTTTTTGTTTTCGTTTCGTTATACTATGATTGTTAGTTAGTTCAAACATAATGTATGCAAAATGTATGCTTAAATGACTCGATAAAAATATTCTGACTTGATGCATACATGTATTTTATTATGCTAAATACGTGGATGTAAGAATTTTTCAGAATCTTAAATCGTTTTTTGTTGTACCTTTTTTTGATAAAAGTTACCTATTCTATTGGTGAAATTTATTTTATATGCAAGTTTCCAATTTTTTTGATATTTTTACCGCATTACATGCCTTTGTTTGATTTTTAGTATCTTGATCCTATCGTATGGTGAACTATATATCTTTCTTGGATTGTGCCTTGGGTGCCTATAAATGGCCACACATACATGCCATCGTGCACGAGGATAGTTCATATTATAGGGGAGACTCTAACAAAAATTTTCGTGGGTTGGATAACTGGACAGATGTGTACATCTTATAGTATATCTAGGTGTAGACAAATGATGTAAACTCATCATGATGCACATGTAAGCCATGTATGATGTGAGGACTTATATACTCATGCTCTAGGAATTCCCTATTGTCTATCGCCTTTTAGGTCAATGTACATGACATTTGAAATACATAAGATAAAATAGGAACATACCTTATTCGTATCGTTTGATTTTCATTTACACATGGATCCAGATATGCCGAGTAGCTCTACGTCCCATCGGGCTTCTTTCGGGGTTCGTCCTCGTAGGACGGATTCGACAACCCAATCTCCGCTTGTTACGCAACAGGCTCGACAGGTCATAGAGTCTTGCATTCGTCTAATTCGTGTGGACCCAGGTGATGCTGCTGACGTAGCTAATGACCTTCCTGATCCAGACGCCACCGTTCCATCTGTTTGAGGCATGGTATTTCCCTGTTGTCCGATTTATATAATGATAAATATGCGCAAGTATACGCGGTCAATAAGTAATAAAGAGTAAGTAGAGTATCGATCCCACGAGTAATTATTATTAATCTTTTTCAAGTACAAACCTTTTATCATCTTAATCTTATTTAAACTAATGATTTTTACCTTTTTGCTGATTGGGATTAACTAAGATAACAATAATCAAAGAAAAACGGAAAGCATTTAAGATAATGAAAATCTAATATTAACAAGTCTAAGATCACAATTTCCCCCAACACTTCATTTGAATATCCTAACCCTCTCATTTGAACTAACTAACAACATAGAATTGTCAACCGAGAAATCAAAGTTACTTATAAGCCTCTCTCGACGGTCAAATTCGAATCTTCCTAATGCGGCATGTAGGTATATGTCTATCCTATACACTATCAAGAGACCAATTTCAAGACCAATTAACAAGACACGTGTCACTAAATCTCATTAACCACCCTTTTAATTACCAACTTTCACATAGGAAGTCATTAAGATTAGATTCTCAATTGGTTGCACACAGTATCTAGGTATATGTCTATCCTAAATACTATCAAGTTACCTATCATTGAGGATAATCAACAAGACACATGTCACTAAATCTTTATTAATCACCCACAACAATCTTTAACTTTCACATGATATCATAACAAGGTCTCAACACTATAATCCGTTCATCAAGTTCATATAGGTTCCCGCGGTAATTACTAGCTAGGCAATTAAGATATGAAGCATAAATTATGATAACCAATTCACAAATGATTAACCAATATAAAAGAGAGAGCATTCAATTCAAACTAGGAGTTGGGTTCCATTGAAATATTAGAATATGAGTTCTAGTTCATGGTAGCCACAAATAACATCATAATCAATTTATACATCATGTTGGATTACAAAATAGAAGGGAAAACTAGAGATAAAACCACTTTTGTAGATTTTTATATGATGTTTGATGGGTAGGTGATGAACACTAGCTTCTCCTCCTTGATTTTGCAATCGTTAATGCTTTTGCTCCTTGGCCTTGCTTGATGTAGCTTAATTTTAGTACTTTGACTCTCTAATTTGATGTATTGTGTAGCCTTCCTCTCTCTAGAAGTTGCTTCTCTAACCCTAAAACTCCTTATTTTCATGCCCCAATGAGATGTATATGTCCCTGGATGCTAAACCTAGCTTAGCGCACCAAATTGGACCAAAAAATCGCAAAATCTGCTTAGTTCCTGATGAGCCTGCGCCGGGGCGCCAATTTGTTACTGAAATTTCCCACTGGGGCGTGAGTTCCCGCCGGGATGCCAAAAATGAACTAGAAATCCGCGCCCTGGCGCGGTCACTTCTGCTGCCTGAATCAGTTTCGAATGTCTGTTGGTAAAATGGCTATAACGTCTTCGTTCGAACTCCGCTTTAGGCGATTTAAGAGGCTACAGAAAGCTAAGAAGTACCTCTACAACTTTCATAACTGGAGGTCCGAGAAAAATCGGCCCGAGCTAGGCTCAAATTAGTCGGGAAGAAGCTATTGTGTAAAATACATGCAAAATCTGATGGTAAAATGACCATAACTCTCTCATACGAACTTCAAATGGGATGATTCAAGATGTTCCGGAAAGATGAGGAGAATATCTACAACTTTTGTTGTTTGAGTATTTAGAGATTCGGACTGGATTAGGTTGAAATTGGGAAACAAGCGGTTGTTGTGCCAAATTCAAGTCGAAAACGCGAAAGTGGCAACACCAAACATTGATCCAAGGAGCTTTTATTTCAATTCCTACAAAACAACGTAAAAACACATAAGAGCATACAAAAACATATAATAGCAATACAAAACCACACAATTCAACAATAAGGGAAAAATACATACAAACCAAACGAAATAGTTAAATACTTACAAATTATCAAGGCCAAAAGTACCTAATTTGTGTGTATAAAACACACTCATCAAATACCCCCAAACTTAAATTTTTGCTTGTCCTAAAGCAAAACAAACACAAACTATAAAAATTAAACACTTCTAATAAAACTTATCTTGAGAAATGAGTTAATAAGTTTAAACAATGGCCTCAAAGATGCTAAACATGAAACTCTAGAAAAACTTTCAAAAGATCGCAAGTCGAGAATTTCAAATAGTTAGTCATATCTTGCTTTAGATCCTTTCCGTGCGTGTGTGAGTACCCAATAACACTAAATCAATTAGCTCGGATGAGATTATGAAACCATATTACCTTATGAAAGAGATCAAAATAAACTCCAAAAATTACATGCTTAACACATCACTCACCTCAAATGTATACAAATCATAATTTCCAAAAATATGAAATCAAAGGACTCTAGGTAAGTGCATTTTATGCTCCATCTTATCCTAAGTCTACTCTTATGGGTGAGTGCGTTTTACGCTCCATCTCAGCTCAACGCAAGATTTGATATAAATTATTGTCTTACTTTTATCTAGATTTCATAGGAGAGTGCGTTTTACACTCTATCTCCCCTAATCATGTGTTTATGAGTGAGTACGTTTTACGCTCCATCTCAACTCACCACATGACCAACAAATCAAACTTGGATACATTGCTTCGAGTGATGTTTAAACGAGTTCTAGAGCTTAATGATAACTCCCACAAGCATTCGGTCATAAAAACCATCCAAATTAGACAATTAGCTCATTACACATGGGTAAGTGCATAAAAGATGGAAGGATTCATAAGCAAATCAATAACTAACAATTACGTTAAGCACGTAGACTAAGCAACCTTTGTCCATTTTCCATGAGTTAGAAACTATTCAATCAAGTTCTTATCATTGACCATAGATTATAGTTCAAATTAAATTAAATCAATGCTCAAGAGACACATGCTCGACCATATCATTGACGTAATATGCAGAAATAACTAACACATGCAATGTAACGATGATGCCAATTCTATATGATCCACCACCAAACTCAAAATGAACAATGTCCTTATTGTTTATAAGATAAAGAAATGAAAATTGAGAACTTCCCTAACTGGCCAAGCGTCATGCTCGACCATAACCTTCTAAACATCTGAGTTTGATGGTGGATAAACTGGTAACAGTTGTGGCTCAGGAACATGCACTGGGGCGGTACTTGGATAATAACTAAGTAATTCCTTACCAAACAATGCTCAATCAGGCCAACTTTCCTTTTAAACAATTCGTCGAATATGTGGTGTGCGCTGACTGAAATTCTTCTTTAAATACCTCCCCCAAACTCAGTTTCAACAGAAATTACCAAGTTATTATAATATTCAATCAAATCATGGCAATGAATAACCCAAAATCCTTCAACTAAGCCAACACAAACTCAATTAGGCAACCAATCTAAATTTATCCAAATTTGACAGTGTATGATTACCCAATACAAATCCATGTACAACAAGTAACTAACCAAGAATACCCATCACAACTGACAAATTTATTTTACTTGTATGCAATAATTGGAGTGAGTACCTTGCTTTGTGTGTAAAAGAAGTTGTTTGATAGTACCTTCAATTTGGAGATGAATCCTTTTGAATGCTCAGTGGGTTGAAGATGAATCCGTGTGGGAGACGGGAAGAATGAGTTTAGATGTTTAGGAATGACTATCCAATCTGGCTTGAGAAAGAATAGAAATAAAAAAAATAAAAAAAATTCAGCAAACCGTGCTGGGGCGCAGAAAACAAACCCAGAATTCGCGACGGGGCGAGCTCGACAAAGAGTTGGCGCCGGGGCACGAAAATGAAGCCTGAAATTGCCACCGGGGCGCGAGTCGGCGCCGAGGCGCGAAAATTCCTCTTTGCGAGCTCGCCGGGGCGAGCTCACCTGTTAAAAAAAATTGATTTTTTATAGCCTAAACCCCGCGTGCAATCTCAATACCTCTCATCTGCAATAGTACAATATATCACGCATTAGTTTGAGCAACATAAGATCAAGAGAGACAGAAAAGCAAAATAAATTCTAAAACTAAATACAGACATTAATTGAAAACTTTGAAAATACGATAAATGAAATACAATGAATGGAAATGAATGGGTTGCCTCTCATCGAGCGCTTGGTTTATAGTCCTCGGCCTAACTAACTCCCTGTTTTTATCCAATTCCCCTTCGATAATTGAGGAACCCTCCATTCCTTAGTATCAATGTATCATTTGAGGGCTTTACTGTTGTAAGGGTCATTGCATCAAGTTCACCTAGCTTGTTACTCTTAGATACATTCTCATTGATGAACTTCACATAGCTAGGCGTTTGCTCACTTGTGTCAGTGAATGGAATATTGGATTGAAGCTCTTCAAACACAATAGGATCCTTAACTTTCTTCTCTTGGACCCCTATTTCGTCCCACCATGGCTCCAAATTCATGTTAGCTCTAAAGTCACCTAGAGCTTCGCCTAAGACGTGACTACCAATTGGGCACGGGATTGCAAAACCACCCGAATCCTTGAACTTTGGTGGAGAAGGCATATGAGGCATTATCAAAATTGGCTTATCATCATTGGAACTCACCGCTGGATCTTCCTCGGCCTTTATTTCCTGATCCCCACTTATCTTTTCCCCCATAGATTCCACATATATTGGCAAGTCCGGTTGCAGCTTTGGCGTGGGTAGTCCATCAATCTCGGGAACCATATCATTGGGCCATTCACCTTGAGGGTGATTGCTAATGACGTTAATAAGTTCTCCAATTTGGTTCTCAAGAATTCGAATCGACGTCTCCTGACTTTTCATAATCTCATCATTTGAAGCCATGAACTTATACAAAAGTTCCTCAAATTTTGACATTTTTTCTTCTTGAGTATGAGCTTGATCCTGAGATTCAAGAGTGTATGATAGGCTTGGAGCAAGGGTTTGCACTTGAATGTTGTCGCTCCAAGAAAACTCTGGATGATACCCCACATCTTGATGATAATTGTTGGGTTAGGTGTAGTAGTTGGGGTAGTCGCTGAAATTGCCACCATACAGTGCCGCGTCGAAATTATGGAGCAAAGATGACTGGAATGGTTTTCAGCACAATAATCACACATTACCGCAATATTTTGAATATTCTGTGCTTCTAAAGCCTCAATGCTCCTCAAAATTGTCTCCATATATGGTGATGACTCTTTGAGTCCATACCTCCCTGTCGCACTTAGTTGAGTTATTGTGTAAGGCCACTGATCATTATAGCTATCCATCGTGTGCCTCGTAAAATATCAAAACAAAAAAATGTTAAAATAAAGTAAAAACAAATTTATATACAAGTTTAAATTAAGACCAATTTGATTATAATTAATATTGAAAAAACACTAGAAAAACAATTTCCCGGCAACGGCGCCAAAAACTTATTGTCCGATTTATATAATGACAAATACGTGCAAGTATACGCAGTCAATAAGTAATAAAGTGTAAATAGAGTATCGATCCCACGAGGAATTATTACTAATATTGTCTAAGTACTAATCTTTTATCATCTCAGTCTTATTTAAACTAATGATTTTTACCTTTTTGTTGATTGGGATTAACTAAGATAACAATAATCAAAGAAATACGGAAAGCATTTAAGATAATAAAAATCTAATATTAACAAGTCTAAGATCACAATTTCCCCCAACACTTCATTTGAATATCCTAACTCTCTCATTTGAACTAATTAACAACATAGAATTATTAACCGAGAAATCAAAGTTACTTATAAGCCTCTCTCGATGGTCAAATTCGAATCTTCCTAATGCGGCATGTAGGTATATGCCTATCCTACACACTATCAAGAGACCAATTTTAAGAACAATTAACAAGACACGTGTCACTAAATCTCATTAACCACCCTTTCAATTACAACCTTTCACATAGGAAGTCATTAAGATTAGATTCTCAATTGGTTGCACATGGTATTGAGGTATATGTCTATCCTAATTACTATCAAGTTACCTATTATTAAGGATAATCAACAAGACACACATCACTAAATCTTTACTAATCACCCACAACAATCTTTAACTTTCGCATGATATCATAACAAGGTCTCAACACTATAATCCGTTCGTCAAGTTCATATAGGTTCCCGCGGTAATTACTAGCTAGGCAATTAAGATATGAAGCATAAATTATGATAACCAATTCACAAATGATTAACCAATATCAAAGAGAGAGCATTAAATTCAAACTAGGAGTTGGGTTCCATTGAAATCTTAGAATATGAGTTCTAGTTCATGGTAGCCATAAATAACATCATAATCAATTTATACATCATGTTAGATTTCAAAATATAAGGGAAATTAGAGGTAAAACCACTTTTGTAGATTTTCATATGATGTTTGATGGGTAAGTGATGAACAGTAGCTTCTCCTCCTTGATTTTGCAATCCTTGATGCTTTTGCTCCTTGGCCTTGCTTGATGTAGCTTGATTTTAGCACTTTGACTCTCTAATTTGATGTATTGTGTAGCCTTCCTCTCCTTAGAAGTTGCTTCTCTAACCCTAGAACTCCTTATTTTCGTGCCCCATAGAGATGTATATGTCCATGGATGCCAAACCTAGCTTAGCATGTAATATCCCGAAGTTTCATAGATTATTTTAATTATAGTAAAATAAGAATTTAATAAATAAAATTCTTATTATGGGATGCGTTAGGTTTAAAGGTATAAATATATATGTGTTATATATATTTATCTGATTTATGTGGTGGAGTTAATATTTAATAGTTAATTTAACTATTAAGTTAATAGTTTAAATTAGCTATGAAATGTAGAAAGTCAAAAAGGTTAATTAATTTATATAATTAATTATGAATAAGATGAATTATATTATGGGTTAATATAATTTGAGTAATATGCCTTATGCCAACAACCAATTAAATTATGATGAATTAGTGTATGCGTTTTGTTTTAATGAAATAAGGGAGTTAATTAAACTCATTTTTTAAAATATATAAATATTACAATGGCTTAATATATATTGTATATTCATTTTAAAAATGAAAAGGAAAGCCAACATGGCTTAAATTGAATATAATCTTGAATTAAGGCTATGTATGTGATTAATGAAATTATTGTCTTATAATTTAAATGATTTCATTAAATGTTACTATTAAGTAACAAAATGAGGAAATAAGGTTTACTACAACAAGTTTATTTAAATATATAAAATCATCATTTTTTTATGTATGTGTAATGTATGTATACTAGCCTAGGTGAAGGTGATACATAAAAATTCATGTATACTTTGATAATAAATCATGTTAATAATGGACCCATGTTGGACTATGAATGCTTGCAAACCTTTTTTTATTATTTTTTAGAGTTATGGATTTGTGCTAACTTCAATGAGTACATTAAGCCCAAATCAAAGTTGTGTCCAACCTTATATTAGACCCAATTTGGCAGCCACATGTGAGGAAATAATTAGAGGCTATAATGCATAGAGGTGATGATGGAATTATAGGGGCCAAGTAGCTGAACTATGATTACGCTTGTCAGGAAGACTACAATAGTGGTCATAGTAGAGGCAAAGTAGGAGTCAAGTAGCCTAAGCTGGAAGAAGGGGATGAACTTCGTAGGGGTTAGGTAGCTGTAATAATGATGGAGCAGCAATAGGGCAAGTAGACTAATTAAGAGGGATGAAAAAACTCAGCTAAAAGTTCAGCCATAAATGGCAGCCCCTCACCCTTATCCTAGCTAGTCTCTCAAAAAATTTCAAAACCATTATGCTGTAGAGCTTCAGCTGGAAAGGAAGGGAAGATTGAGTAGCCCATAACCATTAATCTCTAAGCTAGCAAGGTAAGCAAGCCTAGACCATTCACATTCCTTTTCAATTTCGTTTGTTTAAGAAAAGTGGGTTGTTAGTAGCTAGATAACAGTTATGGTTGTTATGTCATTTTATTAGTATTGTGGCTGTATTGGTATGGTTATTGTAGTTGTATTATTGTTGCTTTAATGTACCAAAAGCCATAAGGTTGGAATCAAATGAGTAGGAATATATGTACCATGTGAATGTATATGGACTGCACACTACCTGTTTGCTAAAATGTTTGTTAGAGGGCTATTTTGTGCTAACAACTGAACATACCCATACAAGCATGCTAAGGTATATAATGTCAAGTTATAATGATGTTTTTAAAGTTTATTTGAATGCCTAAAGGTCCCTTGAGTCATAGCTTGAGACTGTTTGTGTTTAGTAGCTAAAATTATGCATAAATGGGGACTGCGGTAACAAATTTTTATAACTGAAGCTATTAGACAGTAAGGAGTCCCTATACTGTCCATAAAAGACATTTAAAATGTGATCATTAACTTAGTTGAGGTATATGTTGTGTGTTGTCCAAATTTTATGTTTCAAAGCCATGAAATGTGAATTTTTAGCGTCAACTAGAACCTAAATGAAGAACCACCATACCTGGACCATATAGGCAAGTTTCAATAGTTATAATATGGCATAAGTGAGCTATATAAGCTAAAAAAACCAAGTCTAAACTGTTTTGAGCATTAGACTTGTGAAAAATCATATTTTAGGCCAAAAGTGGACTGTTTTGAGCAATTTTGAGCAACTGACCTTCATGGACTGTAATGAGCTCATATAAAGTTACTAATGCATGCTAGTAATGATTCCCAATTGTTGCCAAGACCAAAGCTAACAAGAAAATCAAGTTATGGTCTATCTTATAAGCTTAAAGTGAACTTTAAGAGGTCAAATTTGGTAAGGTGATTAAATAAAGTGTGGTGATGGTAAAGGTAGCATTAAGTACTTAAAATACACATGCCTAGACTATCCAAGTAGCTAAAACTAAAAAAAATTAGAAAAATGTCAAAATCAATTTTTGTGAAAAAAGTGTTAAAACTGTCCAGTTTGAGCCCCTGTTTTGAGAGTTCTAATTGATGTGAATAAGAAACCTAAACCATGATTAAAATACCTTGATGTATGGTCTAGGTGTTGGGTTAAATGGTTAAGCCAAGAACGTAACCTAAACATTTAAACAAATCACCAAACTAGCTAGCTAATTCACTCAAACTGTAGTTTTTTTCGCAGTGTACTAAGTGTAAAATTTGAGATTTTGCCATTTTGCTTAAAGATCAGTTTTAACACCTTGGACAAGTGAGTTAGAGGTATACTAGGATATTCCAAGTGTTGGAATACTAATACATACAAGAACATGAGAAATTAGTATGTAAAAGCTTGAAAATGCTAGGTTTAAAGGGTCAAAACCATGTCTATGCATAACAAGGTTAGGTGAATGATAAAACTAGTCCTAACTAGTTATAACTCAAGTGTTGGAATGAGACCAAGTGACCAGAAATGAAATTGGCGAGAATTGACCAAAGTTAGTAACTAAAAACTGTGATGAACAGTCTAGTTTGGACACCAGTTTCAAGAAGCTTAAATGGCTTTTATTGCGAGCCTAAACCAGTAGAAAAATACTTTGATATATGGTCTACAACATGTCCAGAGTTCAGAGTTAAAAGGCTAACATAAATATTCTAAAAATTCACCAAAGTAGGATATAAAATCATTTCTGCTACAGAATTTCTGCAGAATTGCTTGCGGACAGCCTTATTGAGGCCTGTTTTTGTAATGCCTAAGTTGATAGTTTTAAAGACCTAACCTATGAATAAAATACCTTGCTATAAGGTCTGGAAGGATGCAAAAATTTGAAACTTAAAAGGCTACTACAGAAATTCATAAAAATCCTCAAAATGAGGTAGAAAATCAACTGAAACGACTGGAAATGTACAGCAGTAACAGTTGAAGTTCCCTATTTTGACGCTTAATTTGAATACCTTAAATGTAGGTTTTCTAATATCTAAATGAGGAATAAAATACTTTGTAATATGGTCTAAATCTCTGCCTAGATGGGATAGCTATTGAAGCATTGTAGAAAATCATAAAAATCTCCAAAGTACCCTAAAAAATCACATTTTCTGTTTTTGAGCTATGTTGCAAAAGTGAGATTTAAGCATTGAAAATGTCTTGACATAACTCAATATATTAATAAATGTGTATGGTGATTAAAAAGCTATATCATGACATATCTAGACATAATAAGCATACTCTGACACGTATGTAAGCTTTATATATGCGATGTGTGCCTATGTATAGTTAACAATGATTGTAAGTAAATGCTATCTATATAATTGCATAATGTTAGTAAGTGAAATACATGATAGTTAATGGTTATGACCTCAATAACTATAGTTCGATCTATGTGATGCTTGTTAACAGTAACTATTTAATAGACTGTGGTATTAGACTAGCATGTAACTAGATGTATCAAATAATATAGTCATTGTGCTACAAAGTAACTAAGTAAGTCGACACTGTATATATGTAGGCTACTCAGTGGCAAGATACTTTCTTAAAAGTTTAGGCGACGCGAGAGGCAAGTTTCCTAACCTCACTCAAATTATAATTGAATAGGTTTCTTAACTTACACAATGTTGTATATTGTGTAAACTCTAAATTTATCCAAATCTTTTGATATTTATACAAGTGTTCAAGCTATTCTAAACTGCAAAAATTATATGTTTTGCTGTGAAATTTCATTTGCCCTGAAATTTATCCTATTGTGTGAAATGATTTATAAAAAAATGAGTTAGTCGCCATTTGATTCGGCCTAACTCGAATTACGAGTTATTCTAGTTAGAATTGTATTGTTGAAAAGATAATTTGTAAATATTCTTTAATTTTGGTAAGATAATTGTGCCAAAGCAAATACATTGGCAAATATTCAAATATGTTGCACCCCGTGCAACAATGATCAAATGTAGTTATGGATTACACCCCGTGCAATGATGTGAATGTTAGCAGAGATAAAGATTGGAGTTTTGGGTACTAGTCAATATGTTTTTTCAAAAATGTTGAAACGCGAAAAGAACTTAACTTACTAAATCCAAAGAGCACTCACGTGCAGAGCTAAAGAAGATTAATGTTATAATCGAACTAATGAAGAGTTCAGAATTATGTTTATTCATAAAAGATGTTTAAAGTAAAAGAAAAAGTTTATTCTTATATTTGTTTGAGCTACTTCACAATTATTATACAATTGTTGAAGTTTTCTGATATATTATTCTATTCAGGATTAATGTTTATTCAACTATTTATACTTGTTGGGCAATTAAATACTCACCCTTGTAAATTCTAAATTTTTTGCAGCTACTGCAGAAAGATTAGAAAGATCGAAAATCGATAAGAGATAGTACATGTGAAGACAATAGAATTAAATTAGTTGATTGTTTATGTCGTGTTACAATATTATATTAATGTTGTAATGTTATTACTTGAGGTAGCTATGTAAAGGTCTTCGTACCTGGGAAAAGGTTAAATTATATTGAAATAATTTAGTATTTACTCTGATGTTCTAAGAATATGTTGAGTAAGTAATGTCTTGACGGCAACGGACTCCGGTTTAAAGATAGATCGGGTATTCGGGCTGTCACAGTTGGTATCAGAGCTGATAGGTTATAAACCTTAGGTAAAAGTACCTTAGGCTATAATCTTAGAGAAATGATGAGGATATTAAGGAGATAAACTCGAATAGAATTTAAGTGATAAGAGGTGAATTTAGAAATTAATATTTAAGTAAAGAATGAGTTAAACATATGTATGAGGTTAGAAGAAAATATAGAGAATTATCCCAAAGAGGATTTTGAAAAGATATCTTATGACAAGATTCTTGAGGAGCAAAAAGAATGTTATTAGATCGAGAAGTGATCTATAGTAGATGTTTAAAGATGAGCTCGTAAAGAGTTATGAATGATGAAGTATGGATTAGAAAATTCATGTTAAGCGAAGAGTAAGTTATAAGATTATTGTATTTCAATTGAGGACTCATGATAGTGGCTGAGTTGGACAGTCTCTTGTATGGACAGGGGATTTGTTCACGGTTTAACGACCAGTTAGCTTCCTATAATGATAATCAGTGAAATATAGTATCACGTTATCGCTATTGTAACGAATGCAATTTTTGTGATTGAATAAAAATATTTATTGAATTATATAAATATTTTAATTAATTTATTGAGCTAAATAAATAATTTATTAAATTTTTGTAAAATGGGTATATGTTAAGTTTAATAATGTTAAATGTTATTTGAATGTGATTTGTTATGTTTATTCTAATTTAATTTAATAATTAAATTAGATGATGAATAGGTTTATTTGAATAAATAATTTATTTGAATAATATAATTCATTTGGTGTTATTGTTATTGGTTAAATAAGTTATTAATTTAGTTAATAAGGTTTAATTGAATTTATTTAATAATAAGTTCAATTAAATTAGAAGTGTGACATTTTAAAACTATATGTTATGGTGATTTATTAAAATAAATGAGAAAGTGTTTAATTCAGTTTTACCAAACAAGGCCCTATGACTTTTATTTGGAAATAATGGATTATTTTATTTGTGTTTTACCAAACAAGGCCTTAAGACCTTTAGTTAGAATAATGGGTTATTTTATTTTGTAATTGCCAAACATAGCCTTATGGCTTTTGAAATTTTAAACTGATGGATTAAATTTAGATTATACGTTATTATATTAATTATCAGTTTTTATTTTTTTATCAGTTTTATTTTTCTAAACTACGTCAGTTAAGAAAGAAAAGAAAGAAGAGCAAAGAACAGAGTATTGAGAGAGTTAGAATTGAGAGAACTCTGTGAATTTGAGAGTTGAGAGAAAAGAGAGAAATTGTGAGAAAAGCTTGGAGATTGGAGTAAGAATTTAAGCAAGGAAGTTTAATCAAATTTTCTAAACAATTGGAGGTATAATCCTTTTTAAGTTCTTTCCTGTATTTCATTATTTTAGTTCTCTGTATAAAATTTACTTGCTTAAAACATGAATTACTTGGTGTATTGGATAGAAATCATGTGTTAGATGATTACATGATGAATAATAATTAATTTAGAAGTATTAATTCATGAAGACATGCTTTAGAATTGAGTTCTTAGTTTTACAGAGCTTTATTTCATGTATGGCATATTTGTATGAAAATTGATGATTCAATTTGGTTATTAATCGGTGAATTAATAATTGTTTATGATTGTATGATGAAAAACAAGAATAATGCAAGAAGAATGGTTTTAATTGGTTGAAAGATGAAGTTACAGTGTTTAATTTCATGAAAATGGCCAAAACTTGAATAAATTGTTTAACAGTGAATTTTTGGTTTTAAATTAGTTGATTATGTGTTTTATAATGGTTAAATTAGTTAGAAACATGTTGGTTATTTGTTTTCTAGTATATTTGATGTCTGGGTATATTTAGTTTGTTTACTGGATGATAAAATTCAGAAAATTTGGCCAAATTTGGCCTAAGTTTTCACTGTTCGCGAACTGTAGGAGACGACTGCCGGGTGTCTCGCCCCGGCGAGAAAAATGAGCTGGTAATCTTCGCCCCGGCGAAGTCTCGCCCCGGCGAGAATTTTGTTAATGAAAAAGCTCACCCCGGCGAGATATTTGTTCAGTAAATCCTCGCCTCGGCTAGGGAACAGTACTAGAATTTTTTTTAATTTTTATTTTCTTTGTGCTTTTATTATGATACTATAAACAAGTTTAAAACTTATATTAATGTATTAAGTGACCAAAGAGTTGCCAAGATGGTTGTTAAACTAGTACTTGTTGACTATGGTATACTAAATGAGATGTTATAATAAAATGAGATAAAGAGCAAGCCTAGAATGCTTTTAGACTTGTGACTAATTATGTTACCATCTTATAATTAAATGTATAGGTTATTTAAGGATCGTGAGATATTTAATTTGTAATCTACGCTTGAGGCAAGTTCCTTATCTCAACTTATTACTTTTATGTTGAGCAAGTTTTCCTTTCTTAAATTTGAAAATTATTTATAGCAAGTTGTTCTTCTCTTTTAACTTGTTAATTTATTCAAGACAAGTTTATTTATATTGACCAAGCTTATTGACCTTAGCTTATTGATATTCAAGCAAGGTTATTATCATGATTATATACTTAAGCTTTATTCCAATCATTGTTGTTATTCAAACTTCGAGTATAGTTTCTATTGAACAAACTCTATTGAATTAGACTAGCAAACCCTTATTGATTCAGCTAGTCCTTAGTTGATGAGCTTTTCAAAGACTTAGAATGTTTTCTATACTTGTTCCAAGCCCATTTCCTTTTTGGTATGGATTCAGACGATAAACTGAGATGAACAACCCTAATGTAGGGGATTACTTACGCCACAACGTTAAAATATTTGTGCACAATACATTGTACAAAGGGCTGATCCCCCTGAGTACGAGATGTTGGTCCATAGTCTATATGACTGTTAAAGGTTGTGGTAGTAATACCTGTTAACCTAGGACATAGTTCGAGGTCTTGTGACCCTCAGATATAATTTCTAAATCTTGAATTCTATTTTTTTGAAATCAAGCATTCTAACGAGCTTTTAAACTTTGATCATTTATTGATTGAGATTCAGAAAACTATTATTCCTCAGTTGAGATCCATTTCATTTAAATATTATTATTATCGTACTTGTGAGCAATTGTTAGCTCACTCTTGCACTAATCATTGCAGCTAAGGCTGAGAAGTCGGAGGAGCCGTCCACGAGCAAAGGCAAGGGCAAGATGCATAAATAGCTAAAGACCTGCTATTTACTTGATGTTTGATTGTAATAAGACTTATTTAAAAATTATGTTTTATTCCGCATTTGATGTATTAAGGTTAAGATAACTTGGGATTTGAATGTTTAATAGTTTGGTGATGTAACCCATTTTGGGAAGATATTTCTTTAAGTTTATTTTAATTGTTCTTGATTATGGGTAGTTAGATGTGAATGAATGAGATAGTGAACACCAAATCTGTGGGAATTAAGTACCTGGATTTGGGGGTGTCACAGGTTGGTATCAGAGCTGTAGGTTATGAACCTTTAGGTGGGGAAAACCTTAGGGTAGTAGCCTTTTAGAAGATAGAGAATATAGTGGTGATAAACTCTTATCGAGTTCTACGGAATGAATTACGGAAATTCATAAAAGATAATAAAATGATTATGTGATATGTGCTTATTTGATAACAAACTTATGTGCTCGCGAGTATTATCGATTAGTAATTAAAACTTAAAATTTTGTTGTCAGGATGACTGATAGAGGAGAGCCCAGCCAGGCTAGGGAGGAGGAGCCCCGAGATATTCACGTAGTTCATGAGCAGCTAGTGCAGAGGGAGCCATCCCCATTGATTACAGTTACAGGCCACGAGTATGAGCCTGAGACTGATCCTGAGAAGGACCCTGAGGAGGAGGAGGAGGACCCTGAAGAGATATCACTATCTACTTTGGGTGTTCAGATGTACGAGCAGGTGTATGATCGCAACATAGAGTTGCAGGACAGAGTGGAGGAGTTAGAAGGGCAGCTGGCTGAGCGACAGTCTGCTTTGGAGCAGAAGAGCAGTGAGATAGAGGAGCTAGATATACGTCTTGGAGACGTGGAATGGAAGCTGGTTCATGTAGAGAGTGAAAAGGAGGAGTTAGAGGAACAGGCTGCGGAACGTTAAGTCTCTCTAGAGCAGAAGGATGCTGAGATCCAAGACCTTTCATCACGTCTTGCAGAGGCTGAGCAGAGGCTAGCACAGTCTGAGTATCGACGAGGACAGTTGATAGCCAGGAATGAGATTGTACGAGATGAGTTGAAAGAGGAGTCGGCTAAGCGGGCGAGAGCTGAGACTGCTTGGTTGAGGGAGGCTAACCGCGCAGATCGTGTTGAGTGTGAGGTGCGGTCAAAGAAGGCCAAGATTGATGATATGGAGTATATTTTTCACTCTACAGTGGATAGAGCTCTAGATCGAGTTCATCGTCATCCAGATATGGTGGATCGAAGGATGGTGACTCGTATTATGGAGCAGGAACGCCAGGAAGCTGTGCGTCGTGGGATGTCATCATAGATTATGATTAGTTATGTTATTATGAAATTTATGAGTTAATACGTTGTTAATCCCAGTTTATATAATGGGATAGAATAAAGATGTAATCCTGGAACTTTGTGATTTCAGGATAGATGAGTTGATGTAAATAACCACGATGTTATCTTTATTATGTTTTAAAGCAGTAAATGAATAAAATGCGAAAGTTTATCAGATGTGTTATGTGTTTAAGTGTTGTTTATAAATGTTTAAGTTGAGACTTAAATGTTTAAGTAATTGAGCAATAGTCTAATAGCACGAATTCTTAACAGTAAGATGCCGCCAAGAAGACAACCAACCCGTCAACAAACTCGTGAGGGATCTACAAACAACGAAGAAGCCAACGCTAATCCGATGCAGCAGCTGGTGAATCTGCTAACGGGAGCATTCACGAATCAACCCCAAGCTCAGGCTACAACTTTTAAAGATTTCAAGGTTGTCGGACCTCCGGAATATCACGGCTCTATGAATCCGATCGAGGCACAAACCTGGGTCATGGAGATGGAGAAGGCGTTTGATGTCGCTAGGGTCAATGAGGACCAAAAGACGGCATTTGCAACCTTTATGCTGAAATCAGAAGCTAGCTACTGGTGGCAAGGAAATAAGACTCGAGGTGGCCAAGGGATTATTCCGTGGGAGCGGTTTAAGGAGATATTTTTCGAAACCTATTTCCCGGCAAGTTCTCAAAACCAAATGGAAGTACAGTTTCTAGAGTTGAAGCAAGGTACTATGTCGGTATCTGAATATGCTGCAAGATTCAACGAGTTGGCGAGGTTTGCACCTTATCAAGTTAACACAGATGAGAGGAAGGCTAGAAGGTTTGAGCAGGGATTGAAGCCCTGGTTGTATAGCCGAGTTTCAATGTTTCAACTGAATTCGTTTGCGGCGGTGCTGGAGAAGGCAATTATCGCTGAAGGAGGCAGTGATGCTCTGTCCAAGTACAATCAGGAGCAGAAGAAAAAGAAGAATGAGAATGAAAACAAGGCAAGTGGTAGCCATGGGGGTAGTAGCCAGAAAAGGAAATGGAATGATAGTAACTCTGCGGAAAGTCAGCAGGGTAATCAGAAGAAGAAGATAGAGGTGTGCAGCAACTGTGGAAAGAGCCATATGGGTGCTTGTTTGAAGGGTAAGAGGGTATGCTTCAACTGTGGACAAGAGGGTCATATTTCACCAAATTGCCCTAATCCGAAGAAAGGCTCGTGTTTTATTTGCGGGTCAAAGGATCATTTTGCACGGGATTGCCCTAAGAAAGCTGCAGGGAGTACGAGCGGAGGAAAAGGAAACAGCGGTGGTGGCAACTTTACTATCATCGGACCAACACAGCCCAATCGACCTACCGCTCGAACGTTCAATATGACGGTGCATGATGCTGTGCAATCAAAGGATGTAGTGTCAGGTATCATTCCAGTCAATAATGTTAATGCTTATGTATTGTTTGACTCGGGTGCTACTTGCTCATTTATATCCGATGATTTTGCTAAGAAATTAAAGTTACCTCAGGAAGAATTAGATTACCCTATGAATATAGAAATTGCGAATAGGGAGGTGATTCCTGTTAAGTTTGTCCACAAGAACTGTCAGGTAGATATTAAGGGTCATGTGATGACTGTCAACTTGATCCCAATTCGTCTTGGGGAGTTTGACGTCATTCTGGGAATGGATTGGTTTTCCAACCATGGGGCAGTTATTGATTGTCGAAAGAAGTATGTGAACCTTATGACTCCGTCAAAGGTAGTGTTTTATGGCAGCAAGTCGCCTAGACAAACGAGTTGTCTGACGATGATGCAGGCCAAAAAGATGTTGAGACAAGGATGTGTAGGATATCTAGCCTACATAGTCGATACCAGGAAGGTGAGTGTGAAGCTGGAGGAGATACCGGTAGTAAGGGATTTTGCGGACGTGTTTCCTGATGATTTGCCAGGATTATCGCCAGATAGGGAAATCGAGTTTGTAATTGATTTAGCACCGGGTACAACCCCTATATCAAAAGCCCCATATAGAATGGCTCCGGTAGAGATGAAGGAGTTGATGGTGCAATTGCAAGAGTTGCTAGATAAGAAGTATATTCAACCGAGCGTTTCGCCATGGGGAGCGCCGGTATTGTTTGTTAAGAAGAAGGATGGATCAATGCGTCTTTGCATTGATTATAGAGAATTGAACAAGGTCACGATAAAAAACAAGTACCCGTTGCCAAGAATCGATGACCTGTTTGACCAATTGAAGGGAGCAAGATATTTTCGAAGATAGATCTGCGAAGTGGATACCATCAGTTGAAGGTGAGAAAGGAAGACATACCAAAGACGGCATTTCGAACTAGATATGGTCACTATGAGTTTTTGGTTATGTCATTTGGTTTAACGAATGCGCCTGCAGCATTCATGGACTTAATGAATAGGGTGTTCAAACCATTTCTGGATAAGTTTGTGGTGGTATTCATAGACGACATTTTGGTTTACTCCAAAACCCAAGAAGAACACGTGGAATATTTAAGGGTGACGTTGGAGGCGTTAAGGAAGGAGAAATTGTATGCAAAATTTTCAAAGTGCGAATTTTGGTTGGAGCGTGTTCAATTTCTTGGACATGTTATTGATAAAGACGGGATTTCGGTGGATCCAGCAAAAGTCGAGGCTGTAATGAACTGGGATCAGCCGAAGACACCGTCAGAAGTGAGGAGTTTCCTTGGTTTGGCAGGATACTACAGGCGTTTTATTCAAGATTTTTCCAGGATCGCCACTCCGTTGATAAATTTAACAAGAAAGTCGGTGAAGTTTGTTTGGACGGAGAAGTGCGAAGAGAGTTTCCAAGAACTGAAGAAGAGACTAAGTTCGGCACCTGTGTTGTCTTTACCAGATGATACAGGAAATTTTGTGGTGTACAGTGACGCATCACATAAAGGACTTGGTTATGTGTTGATGCAGAATGGTAAGGTTATTGCATATGCATCGCGCCAACTAAAAGACTATGAAAAAGGGTATCCGACCCATGATTTGGAGTTAGCAGCCGTGGTGTTTGCTTTGAAAATCTGGAGGCACTATCTCTATGGGGAGAAGTGTGAAATATATACAGACCATAAAAGTCTGAAGTATATTTCCACGCAGAAGGATTTAAATATGCGACAGAGAAGATGGATAGAATTAATCAAAGACTATGACTGTGAAATTCTATACCATCCGGGAAAGGCTAATGTGGTTGCCGATGCTTTGAGTAGAAAAGGTCGGGAGAAACTGTTTATGTTAACTGCTCAGGAGAAGCTCGTGGCAGAAATGGCTAAATTGGAGTTAGAGGTAAAGGGTTTGGCAGAGCCTAATGAAAAATTGTTCCGGATGGAAACCCAACCAACTTTGGTAGAAAAAGTCAAGGAAGCGCAACTTCACGATGAGGAATGTGTTAAGATACGGAAAAGAGTGCTTGAAGGAGAAGAGCTTAAATACAAAATCGATACCGAAGGGTTGCTGAGATTTGAAGGCAGAATCTGGGTACCGTCGGTATTGGCAATCAGAGAGGAGATTTTGAATGAAGCTCACAGTTCAAGATTTTCGGTTCACCCGGGAAGTACAAAGATGTACCAGGATCTTCGTCAACATTTTTGGTGGCCAAACATGAAAAGAGAGGTTGCTGAATGTGTTGCGAAATGTCTCACTTGTCAGAGAATTAAAGCAGAGCATCAACGACCAAGTGGTTTGTTACAACCCTTGGAGATACCAGAATGGAAGTGGGAGCATATCACAATGGACTTTGTAGTAGGGCTTCCAACTACTCAGAAGGGACATGACGCAATATGGGTCATAGTTGACAGATTGACGAAATCAGCGCATTTCTTGCCGATTAAAATCAGATTTACTTTGGATCAGCTGGCGAAATTATATGTCAAAGAGATTATCTCAAGGTACGGAGTTCCAGTATCAATAGTATCAGATCGAGATCCACGATTCACATCAAAATTTTGGAGGAGTCTGCAAGCTTGCTTGGGAACGCAGTTGAGAATGAGTACAACCTATCATCCTCAAACCGATGGCCAGAGCGAAAGAACAATTCAAACGTTGGAGGATATGCTTCGAGCATGCGTTATGGATTTTAAAGGCAACTGGGATGACCATTTACCTCTGGTCGAGTTTGCTTACAATAATAGTCATCATGCTAGTATCGGCATGCCGCCCTACGAAGCATTGTACGGAAGGAAATGCAGAACTCCATTATGCTGGGATGAGGTTGGTGAACGACGACTATTGGGACCCGAGCTGGTACAACAAATCGCTGAAATTGTCAAGGTGATAAGAACCAGACTGATAGCCGCTCAAGACAGACAGAAGAAGTATGCTGATCAACACCGACAAAATCGCGAATTTGAAGTCGGGAGCTTTGTGTTCCTCAAAGTATCCCCTTGGAAGGGAAAGATCAGATTTGGTAAAAAGGGTAAACTCAGTCCGCGATTTATTGGACCTTTCGAAGTGCTGAAACGGATGGGTGAGGTAGCTTATGAGGTAGCTTTACCTCCTGAGTTAGGCCATATTCACAATGTCTTCCATATATCGGTGCTGCGACAGTATAAGCCCGATTATAAACATGTAATAGAATATGAGCCAATACAATTTGAGAAAGATTTGTCTTATGAAGAGGTTCCTGTACAAATAGTTGACCGGAAGGAGCAAGTTCTTAGAAATAAAGTGATACCTTCTGTTAAGGTAATCTGGAGGAACCACAGTGCTGAGGAAGCAACGTGGGAACTCGAAGAGCAAATGATGCAAAATTTTCCTCAATTATTTGTTTAATCTTTATATTACGATTCTGGGGACAGAATCTTTGTAAGGAGGGGAGAATGTAACGGACGATTTAATTGCGTTGTGATTCTGGGGACAGAATCCGTTTAATGAGGGAAAGATGTAACGAATGCAATTTTTGTGATTGAATAAAAATATTTATTGAATTATATAAATATTTTTATTAATTTATTGAGCTAAATAAATAATTTATTAAATTTTTGTAAAATGGGTATATGTTAAGTTTAATAATGTTAAATGTTACTTGAATGTGATTTGTTATGTTTATTCTAATTTAATTTAATAATTAAATTAGATGATGAATAGGTTTATTTGAATAAATAATTTATTTGAATAATATAATTCATTTGGTGTTATTGTTATTGGTTAAATAAGTTATTAATTTAGTTAATAAGGTTTAATTGAATTTATTTAATAATAAGTTCAATTAAATTAGAAGTGTGACATTTTAAAACTATATATTATGGTGATTTATTAAAATAAATGAGAAAGTGTTTAATTCAGTTTTACCAAACAAGGCTCTATGACTTTTGTTTGGAAATAATGGATTATTTTATTTGTGTTTTACCAAACAAGGCCTTAAGACCTTTAGTTAGAATAATGGGTTATTTTATTTTGTAATTGTCAAACATAGCCTTATGGCTTTTGAAATTTTAAACTGATGGATTAAATTTAGATTATACGTTATTATATTAATTATCAATTTTTATTTTTTTATCAGTTTTATTTTTCTAAACTACGTCAGTTAAGAAAGAAAGGAAAGAAGAGCAAAGAACAGAGTATTGAGAGAGTTAGAATTGAGAGAACTCTGTGAATTTGAGAGTTGAGAGAAAAGAGAGAAATTGTGAGAAAAGCTTGGAGATTGGAGTAAGAATTTAAGCAAGGAAGTTTAATCAAATTTTCTAAACAATTGAAGGTATAATCCTTTTTAAGTTCTTTCCTGTATTTCATTGTTTTAGTTCTCTGTATAAAATTTACTTGCTTAAAACATGAATTACTTGGTGTATTAGATAGAAATCATGTGTTAGATGATTACATGATGAATAATAATTAATTTAGAAGTATTAATTCATGAAGACATGCTTTAGAATTGAGTTCTTAGTTTTACAGAGCTTTATTTCATGTATGGCATATTTGTATGAAAATTGATGATTCAATTTGGTTATTAATCGGTGAATTAATAATTGTTTATGATTGTATGATGAAAAACAAGAATAATGCAAGAAGAATGGTTTTAATTGGTTGAAAGATGAAGTTACAGTGTTTAATTTCATGAAAATGGCCAAAACTTGAATAAATTGTTTAACAGTGAATTTTTGGTTTTAAATTGGTTGATTATGTGTTTTATAATGGTTAAATTAGTTAGAAACATGTTGGTTATTTGTTTTCTAGCATATTTGATGTTTGGGTATATTTAGTTTGTGTACTGGATGATAAAATTCGGAAAATTTGGCCTAAGTTTTCACTGTTCGCGAACTGTAGGAGACGACTGCCGGGTGTCTCGCCCCGACGAGAAAAATGAGCTGGTAATCTTCGCCCCGGCGAAGTCTCGCCCCGGCGAGAATTTTGTTAATGAAAAAGCTCGCCCCGGCGAGATATTTGTTCAGTAAATCCTCGCCTCGGCGAGGGAACAATACTGGAATTTTTTTTAATTTTTATTTTCTTTGTGATTTTATTATGATACTATAAACAAGTTTAAAACTTATATTAATGTATTAAGTGACTAAAGAGTTGCCAAGATGGTTGTTAAACTAGTACTTGTTGACTATGGTATACTAAATGAGATGTTATAATAAAATGAGATAGAGAGCAAGCCTAGAATGCTTTTAGACTTGTGACTAATTATGTTACCATCTTATAATTAAATGTATAGGTTATTTAAGGATCGTGAGATATTTAATTTGTAATCTACGCTTGAGGCAAGTTCCTTATCTCAACTTATTACTTTTATGTTGAGCAAGTTTTCCTTTCTTAAATTTGAAAATTATTTATAGCAGGTTGTTCTTCTCTTTTAACTTGTTAATTTATTCAAGACAAGTTTATTTATATTGAGCAAGCTTATTGACCTTAGCTTATTGATATTCAAGCAAGGTTATTATCATGATTATATACTTAAGCTTTATTCCAATCATTGTTGTTATTCAAACTTCGAGTATAGTTTCTATTGAACAAACTCTATTGAATTAGACTAGCAAACCCTTATTGATTCAACTAGTCCTTAGTTATTGAGCTTTTCAAAGACTTAGAATGTTTTCTATACTTGTTCCAAGCCAATTTCCTTTTTGGTATGGATTCAGACGATAAACTGAGATGAACAACCCTAATGTAGGGGATTACTTACGCGACAGCGTTAAAATGTTTGTGCACAATACATTGTACAAAGGGCTGATCCCCCTGAGTACGAGATGTTGGTCCATAGTTTATATGACTGTTAAAGGTTGTGGTAGTAATACCTGTTAACCTAGGACATAGTTCGAGGTCTTGTGACCCTCAGATATAATTTCTAAATCTTGAATTCTATTTTTTTAAAATCAAGCATTCTAACGAGCTTTTAAACTTTGATCATTTATTGATTGAGATTCAGAAAACTATTATTCCTCAGTTGAGATCCATTTCATTTAAATATTATTGTTATCGTACTTGTGAGCAATTGTTTGCTCACTCTTGCACTAATCATTGCAGCTAAGGCTGAAAAGTCGGACGAGCTGTCCAAGAGCAAAGGCAAGGGCAAGATGCATAAATAGCTAAAGACCTGCTATTTACTTGATGTTTGATTGTAATAAGACTTATTTAAAAATTATGTTTTATTCCGCATTTGATGTATTAAGGTTAAGATAACCTGGGATTTGAATGTTTAATAGTTTGGTGATGTAACCCATTTTGGGAAGATATTTCTTTAAGTTTATTTTAATTGTTCTTGATTATGGGTAGTTAGATGTGAATGAATGAGATAGTGAACACCAAATCTGTGGGAATTAAGTACCTGGATTTGGGGGTGTCACAACTATACGTATGACGAGAAGGTGATTTTTTTCTCATATTTATATTTAATAGTTAGAGAATATTAAGATTAGGTGCGAGTTCTTTAAACTCATACCTATGGTAAGTTCGTGACTCATAATCGTATAGTGGAACCCTCAGCGAATGGACGATTTTTGTCTGACTAGGATAAGTTCCTAAACCCATATGATTGTGGCAAGTTCCTGAACTCATATTGTGTGGTAAGTTTGATGAACAGTGTGGGGGTAGAGGCAAGAAGAAGGTCCTAGACAGAGATTTAAGAGTTCCCAATGATTGGCGAACGTTGGTAGGATTAGAACTAATTACAGTTACTAAGAAATGATCATGATATGGAAAATTGGAGATGTTTAGGTTTTAAGATATTCTGAATCTTCTAGCTATGCTATATTCTAAAATCGTGCTTGTGTTCGCACTTATGTGATTTTGAAAAGAATTGTTTAATTATTGAACTTTTAAAGTCCTATTATTTGTATGTCTATGCTAGTTGTCTCAGCTAGACAAAATTAATTTTACATCAAAATGTATTTTTAAAAATCGTCAACTCACCTTGAAAACATGGTGTAGATATGACAAATGATGAACCATATTATGAAGTATGTTTATGCTTATTGTTTCAGCTAGACAAGATTTGTTTTGAAAACTTCAAAATGTATTTATGAAATCATCACTTGTCATTAAAGCCATGGTGTAGGGATGATAAATGACGGAATCCTAACACACTGTTGCAACAGTGAAGTATCATGACGTCCTCAAAATGAATTTCAGTTATATTAAATATTTAAAAGGATTTTCAGTTCGTAATATACGAACAGTTTAGTAATGTTGGTCTAGGCCAATTGTTTCGGCTAGACAAATATTGAAATGTTTTATCAAAATGGCTGAGATGAACAACCTTGATAAATGGGTAATTTATGTCGGGAAAATCCGACTTTGCGCGCATAAGATGATGGGTACAATAGGTTGATCCCCTAAAGTACTATCAGATGTTTCATAGAGGTGTACAGTTGAATAACTGTTAAGCCTCGTAAAGAGTTCACAGTCTTTATTACCTCACAGCATGATGTGAAAAGTTTTTAAAGAAATTTCTACCTCTTAGTTATTCATACTACTTCACAATTATTGAACAATTGTTGAAGACTCTTGAAATATACTTTTTATGTAAGAAATGGAATGTTTAGAAGGTATGAATTCTTTAAGAAACTGTGATCATAGAATGTAATGATTGATGAGAAATCCTAAATGGAGGAAAAAGTTGTGGCTATTAATGTAAGAATGTTAAGGTTAAATTGAAAGCCTAGTTTTGATGAGTAAAATGAGTTGAGATAAGTATATTTTAATTTCGAGGACGAAATTATTAGAAGAAGGGGTAAATGTAATATCCCAGATTAAAGATTCGTATGCTTTAATTTCGAGGGCAAAATTCTTTGAAGAAGGGGTGAATGTAATATCCTGAAGTTTCATAGATTATTTTAATTATAGTAAAATAAGAGTTTAATAAATAAAATTCTTATTATGGGATGTGTTAGGTTTAAAGGTATATATATATGTGTGTTATATATATTTATGTGATTTATGTGGTGGAGTTAATATTTAATAGTTAATTTAACTATTAAGTTAATAGTTTAAATTAGCTATGAAATGTAGAAAGTCAAGAAGGTTAATTAATTTATATAATTAATTATGAATAAGATGAATTATATTATGGGTTAATATAATTTGAGTAATATGCCTTATGCCAACAACCAATTAAATTATGATGAATTAGTGTATGCGTTTTGGTTTAATGAAATAAGGGAGTTAATTAAACTCATTTTTAAAATATATAAACATTACAATGGCTTAATATATATTGTATATTCATTTTAAAAATTAAAAGGAAAGCCAACATGGCTTAAATTGAATATAATCTTGAATTAAGGCTATGTATGTGATTAATGAAATTATTGTCTTATAATTTAAATGATTTCATTAAATGTTACTATTAAGTAACAAAATGAGGAAATAAGGTTTACTACAACAAGTTTATTTAAATACATAAAATCATCATTTTTTCTATGTATGTGTAATGTATGTATACTAGCCTAAGTGAAGGTGATGCATAAAAATTCATGTATACTTTGATAATAGATCATGTTAATAATGGACCCATGTTGGACAATGTATGCTTGCAAACCTTTTTTATTATTTTCTAGAGTTATGGATTTGTGCTAACTTAAATGAGTACATTAAGCCCAAATCAAAGTTGTGTCCAGCCTTATATTAGACCCAATTTGGCAGCCATATGTGAGGAAATAATTAGAGGCTAAAATGCATAGAGGTGATGATGGAATTATGGGGGCCAAGTAGCTGAACTATGATTACGCTTGTCAGGAAGACTACAATAGGGGTCATAGTAGAGGTAAAGTAGGAGTCAAGTAGCCTAAGATAGAAGAAGGGGATGAACTTCGTAGGGGTTAGGTAGCTGTAATGTTGATGGAGCAGCAATAGGGCAAGTAGACTAATTGAGAGAGATGGAAAAAACTCAGCTAAAAGTTCAGCCATAAATGGCAGCCCCTCACCCTCATCCTAGCTAGTCTCTTAAAAAATTTCAAACCCATTCTGCTGTAGAGCTTCAGCTGGAAAGTAAGGGAAGATTGAGTAGCCCATAACCATTAATCTCTAAGCTAGCAAGGTAAGCAAGCCTAGACCATTCACATTCCTTTTCAATTTCGTTTGTTTAAGAAAAGTGGGTTGTTAGTAGCTAGATAACTGTTATGGTTGTTATGTCATTTTATTAGTATTGTCGTTGTATTGGTATGGTTATTGTAGTTGTATTATTGTTGCTTTAATGTACCAAAAGCCATAAGGTTGGAATCAAATAAGTAGGAATATATGTACCATGTGAATGTATATGGACTGCACACTACCTGTTTGATAAAATGTTTATTAGAGGGCTATTTTGTGCTAACAACTGAACATACCCATACAAGCATGCTAAGGTATATAATGTCAAGTTATAATGATGTTTTTAAAGTTTATTTGAATGCCTAGAAGTCCCTTGAGTCATAGCTTAAGACTGTTTGTGTTTAGTAGCTAAAATTATGCTTAAATGGGGACTGCGATAACAAACTTTTGTAACTGAAGCTATTAGACAATAAGGAGTCCCTATACTGTCCATAAAAGACATTTAAAATGTGATCATTAACTTAGTTGAGGTATATGTTGTGTGTTGTCCAAATTTCATGTTTCAAAGCCATGAAAAGTGAATTTTTAACATTAACTAGAACCTAAATGAAGAACCACTATACCTGGACCATATAGGCAAGTTTCAATAGTTATAATATGGCATAAGTGAGCTATACAAGCTAAAGAAACCAAGTCTAAACTATTTTGAGCATTAGACTTGTGAAAAATCATATTTTAGGCCAAAAGTGGACTGTTTTGAGCAATTTTGAGCAACTGACCTTCATGGACTGTAATGAGCTCATATAAAGTTGCTAATGCATGCTAGTAATGATTCCCAATTGTTTCCAAGACCAAAGCTAACAAGAAAATCAAGTTATGGTATATCTTATAAGCTTAAAGTGAGCTTTAAGAGGTCAAATTTGGCAAGGTGATTAAATAAAGTGTGGTGATAGTAAAAGTAGTATTAAGTACTTAAAATACACATGCCTAGACTATCCAAGTAGCCAAAACTGGAAAAAATTTAAAAAATGTCAAAATCATTTTTTGTGAAAAAAGTGTTAAACTGTCCAGTTTGAGCCCCTGTTTTGAGAGTTCTAACTGATGTGAATAAGAAACCTAAACTATGATTAAAATACCTTGATATATGGTATAGGTTTTGGGTTAAATGGTTAAGCCAAGAACGTATCCCAAAAATTTAAACAAATCACCAAACTAGCTAGCTAATTCACTCAAACTGTAGTTTTTTTCGCAGTGTACGAAGTGTAAAATTTGAGATTTTGTCATTTTGCTTAAAGATCAGTTTTAACACCTTGGACAAGTGAGTTAGAGGTATACTAGGATATTCCAAGTGTTGGAATACTAGTACATACAAGAACATGAGAAATTAGGATGTAAAAGCTTGAAAATGCTAGGTTTAAAGGGTCAAAACCATGTCTATGCATAACAAGGTTAGGTGAATGATAAAACTAGTCCTAACTAGTTATAACTCAAGTGTTGGAATGAGACCAAGTGACCAGAAATGAAATTGGCGAGAATTGACCAAAGTTAGTAACTAAAAACTGTGATGAACAGTCTAGTTTGGACACCAGTTTCAAGAAGCTTAAATGGCTTTTATTGCAAGCCTAAACCAGTAGAAAAATACTTTGTTATATGGTCTACAACATGTACAGAGTTCAGAGTTAAAAGACTAACATAAATATTCTAAAAATTCACCAAAGTAGGCTATAAAATCATTTCTGCTGTAGAATTTCTGCAGAATTGCTTGCGGACAGCCTTATTGAGGCCTGTTTTTGTAATGCCTAAGTTGATAGTCTTAAAGACCTAATCTATGAATAAAATACCTTGCTATAAGGTTTGGAAGGCAGCAAAAATTTGAAACTTAAAAGGATACTACAGAAATTCATAAAAATCCTCAAAGTGAGGTAGAAAATCAACTGAAACGGCTGGAAATGTACAGCAATAACAGTTGAAGTTCCTTATTTTGACGCTTAATTTGTATACCTTAAATGTAGGTTTTCTAATATCTAAATGAGGAATAAAATACTTTCTAATATGGTCCAAATCTCTACCTAGATGGGATAGCTAGTGAAGCATTGTAGAAAATCATAAAAATCTCCAAAGCACCCTCAAAAATCACATTTTCTGTTTTTGAGCTATGTTGCAAAAGTGAGATTTAAGCCTTGAAAATGTCTTGACATAACTCAATATATTAATAAATGTGTATAAGCTATATCATGACATATCTAGACATAAGAAACATACTCTGACATGTATGTAAGCTTTATATATGTGATGTGTGCCTATGTATAGTTAACAGTGATTGTAAGTAAATGCTATCTATATAATTGCATAATGTTAGTAAGTGAAATACATGATAGTTAATGGTTATGACCTCAATAACTATAGTTCAATCTATGTGATACTTGTTAACAGTAACTATTTAATAGACTATGGTATTAGACTAGCATGTAACTAGATGTATCACATAATATAGTCATTGTGCTACAAAGTAACTAAGTAAGCCGACACTGTATATATGTAGGCTACTCAGTGGCAAGATACTTTCTTAAAAGTTTAGACGACGCGAGAGGTAAGTTTCCTAACCTCACTCAAATTATAATTGAACAGGTTTCTTAAATTACACAATGTTGTATATTGTGTAAACTCTAAATTTATGCATATCTTTTGATATTTATACAAGTGTTCAAGCTATTCTAAACTGCAAAAATTATATGTTTGACTGTGAAATTTCATTTACCCTGAAATTTATCCCATTGTGTGAAATGATTTATTAAAAAATGAGTTAGTCGCCATTTGATTCGGCCTAACTTGAATTACGAGTTATTCTAGTTAGAATTATATTGTTGAAAAGACAATTTGTAAATATTCTTTAATTTTGGTAAGATAATTGTGCCAAAGCAAATACATTGGCAAATATTCAAATATGTTGCACCCCGTGCAACAATGATCAAATGTAGTTATGGATTACACCCCGTGCAATGATGTGAATGTTAGCAGAGATAAAGATTGGAGTTTTGGGTACTAGTCAATATGTTGTTTCAAAAATGTTGAAACGCGAAAAGAACTTAACTTACTAAATCCAAAGTAGCACTCACGTGCAGAGCTAAAGAAGATTAATGTTATAATCGAACTAATGAAGAGTTCAGAATTATGTTTATTCATAAAAGATGTTTAAAGTAAAAGAAAAAGTTTATTCTTATATTTGTTTGAGCTGCTTCATAATTATTATACAATTGTTGAAGTTTTCAGATATATTATTCTATTCAAGATTAATGTTTATTCAACTATTTATACTTGTTGGGCAATTAAATGCTCACCCTTGTAAATTCTAAATTTTTTGCAGCTACTGCAGAAAGATTAGAAAGATCGAAAATCGATAAGAGATAGTACATGTGAAGACAATAGAATTAAATTAGTTGATTGTTTATGTCGTGTTACAATATTATATTAATGTTGTAATGTTATTATTTGAGGTAGCTATGTAAAGGTCTTTGTACCTGGGAGAAGGTTAAATTATATTGAAATAATTTAGTGTTTACTCTGATGTTCTAAGAAAATATATTGAGTAAGTAATGTCTTGACGGCACCGGACTCCGGTTTGAAGATAGAACGGGTATTCGGGCTGTCACATAACACACCAAATTGGACCAAACAATCGTAAAATCTACTTAGTTCCCGATGAGCCCGCGTCGGGGTGCCAATTTTGTACTGAAATTTTCAGTTGGGGCGCGAGTTCCGTAGGGACGCCAAAAATGAACTAGAAATCCGTGCCCCGGCACGGTAACTTCTGCTGCCAAAATCAGTTTCGAATGTCTATTGGTAAAATGCCCATAACCTCTTTGTCCGAACTCCACTTTAGGCGATTCAAAAGACTACGGAAAGCTAAGAAGTAGCTCTACAACTTTCATAACTGGAGGTCCGAGAAAAATCGGCCAGAGCTAGGCTCAAATTGGTTGGGAAGCAGCTGTTGTGTAAAATGCATGTAACATCCGATGGTAAAATGACCATAACTCTCTCATACGAACTTCAAATGGGATGATTCAAGATGTTCCGGAAAGCTGAGGAGAATATCTACAACTTTTGTTCTTTGAGTTTTGTGAGATTCAGATTGGATCAAGGTTGAAATTGGGAAACAAGCGGCTGATGTGCCAAATTCAAGTCGAAAACGCGAAAGTGGCAACACCAAACATTGATCCAAGGAGCTTTTATTTCAATTCCTACAAAACAACATAAAAACACATAAGAGCATACAAAAACATATAATAGCAATACAAAACCACACAATTCAACAATAAGAGAAAAATACATACAAACCAAATGAAATAGCTAAAGACTTACAAATTATCAAGGCCAAAAGTACCTAATTTGTTTGTATAAAACACACTCATCATTCTCAGAGCTCGAGTGGCTATACCTGACCTCCTAGATTTCGATCTGGGTCGTTATCCATCAGCTTATCTGTAAGCTAACGAGGTATAAGAGAACTTAGATTGCTTTCTTAGTTTCCCCTTTTGAGTGGAAGTCTACTTACCCTTTATGTATTACAGGTCCCAGAGTTTACACAGCCTTGGTACAATTTTAAGTATTCTAATTAGACTAGGACATATTTCAGAAGACTATATATTGACTTTTAAGGTCAGTATTATTATTATTCAACTTAGTAGACAAAAATCCCAGTTTTGGAGATTTAGATTGGAAGACTTGAAGCAATTGAAGGAGTACAACGAAGTCAGTGGAGAAGCTACAAGAGAGATTCAAAGATTTTAATCACAATTTTCTTCTCTTCTTTATCTTTTAAGTTGTATTTCAGAATGCTTTATCAATTGTAACTTGTGGATATTAATTCAATGATCATGAACTAATTTCTTTTTAAGATTGCAATGGATCTTATTGCATAGCTTTTATTGATATGTTTCCTTGTTAAATATTGTTAATTCTTATCAGATTGTCTATTGTGATTTGCGCATAATTGTTTAATTACCTGGCCAGTAATTATCGTGATAATCTATATGAACTCGAGAGATGGATTATAGATTTAAATCTGATCATAATAGCATGTGATTGTGTTTTCTGCATGGTGATGGAATTCATGATTTGTGTCTAGGATAGAGATATACCGATACGTCGCATATAATCTGATAGGGAACCTGTGCTTTAAATCCTTCTTAATTGTAATTCACATAGAGATATAGTGAATTAGTTGACTAGGGTGTTCACCTTAATTTTATCATCTGTGGATTTAAATTGATTCGTTTATGATACATCGAGAGATGGTCATAAATATTAATGAGTTCTCGATTAACAATCTGAAATAGTTAGCATAATTTAACAGGAAGTGTATTGATCTAAGTAAAGCAATAAGTGAAATTGTCATCTTGAGTCTTCTTAATCTATTTTCAAATTTGTGGTCATTAGAATTAGTTTAATTAATTTCTTAGTTTTATAATTCACAAATCTTTAATCGATTGTTTAATAAAATTGAGTTAATACAAAATTGGTAGTTGTTAGTATAAATCACAGTTTTTCTTCATGGGGACGATACTCTCTTATCATCATATTACTTGTGGACTACATATACTTGCATATTTTGCTAGTATAGATTTAGGCAAACAAGTTTTTTACGCCGTTGCCAGGGAAATAATTTGTGTTTATAACTTTTAATATCAGTTTAATTAATTCGGTTTTAGTTAAACCTTTTTGTTTTTCTTTTTAATTCCCTGTTTCAGGAAATTTTGATTCGTGTATGCAAACGCGATCAAAACAGCTGGAACTTGTGTTGTGCGAGGACGACATTGAGAAAAAGTTACGTCAATTGAGAAAGTTTTGCTGAGAGACACTAGAGAAACAAGGTAACATGGCAAAAAAAGAGCAAAAGGCACCTGGGATTATGCAACACCGCGGGTTACTGAAATCCAGTCTAGTATCAGGAGGTTTGCCATTGCTGCTACTAATTTTGAGATAAAACCTGGGACGATACAGATGATTCAGAATTCCGTTCAGTTTGGGGGATTACCGAATGATGATCTGAATGATCACTTGGTCAGTTTCATAGAAATATGCGAGACATTCAAATACAATGGAGTGTCAAAGGATGTTATACGACTCAGGTTGTTTCCATTCACCCTCAGAGATAAGGCTAAGAGTTGGCTCCATTCACTACCACCAGGCTCGATTACTACATGGAATGATCTAGCCCAGAAGTTTCTTGCTAAGTTTTTCTCGCTTGCAAAAACAGCAAAAATGCGGAATGATATCACCTCTTTCGTTCAACACGACTCAGAATCATTGTATGAAGCCTAGGAAAGATTTAAGGACTTGTTGAGAAGATGCCCACACCATGGGATTCCTAAATGGCTTCAGGTGCAGACTTTTTATAACGGACTGTTTAGTACAGTGAGGACAAGTATAGATGTTGTAGTGGGCAAGACTATTGAAAGTAGTATGCACACAAGCCAATCATATTTGATATGATGTAGCATATACTTTGTAATCTTATTCATTTTTTAATAAAAGAATTGATTTTCTTAAAAGACATTTTACATTATCTACATGGTGCTGTTATATTAAATGTGATAAACCCATATTTTTGAGCAATGCTTTTAGAATCATAATGGTGATCATGCTAATGAGATCTAAATTCTAGATAGCTCACAAACTAAAATCGTTCCTCATCATTGGATTACTAAAATGGGGATTAGTGAATCTGGATAGATTAGTACATACGTTTCTTGTTCTTAGGAAGAGGATGATTGATCTCATAATCATTTGTGTGGTGACACTAAAGCAAGTATATAGGTGCTTATTAGAGAATAAGTTCACTAAACGTGGCTCGCTAAGGAATACCTAATGGAGTTTTACTCGCCTGTCAATAGGAATTCCTCTAGTGATAGTAGTACAAGTGATCCTTGGACTTGAGATCATCATAGTATCTTGTGTATGATGAGTTATACTTTGACATGTCCCTTAAGACCTTTAGGGTATATCAAAGAGTATGATTGGGTATAATAAGTTGTACATGAAGATAGTTGAATGATCAACAAAGAATCTACCACGTCTAGTAAAAGATGTGAATGTCCTATGTGATTCGATAAATGACAACTCAGTAGTCCTTGGCCAGGGCATAATGAAATTAGAAAGGAGTTTCTAATTGGCATTATTTAGAGTTGTGCATTTGGGAATCGAAATACATATAATTAAATAAAATAAGACTTGACAATAAATCCATGTCTTATATTTAATTGGGACATTGTATGATAGAAGGATTGAATTGTACGGTAACTATGCACTGAAAGGTTCTTTTGTGATTAATGTTGAAATTTATATTATCTGGAAAGTCGTTGATCGCTAAGGGGGCTTACCCTTATTGTAGAATAAATATTATTTATTTAAATGAATTAAATAGTTTAATTTATTTATTTAAATATAATTAGAATTGTTCTAATTTATTTATTCACAACCGGTTTAATATGGAGAACCTAAAGGGTCACACCGCAAAAGGAAAATATTTATTTAAGAAGTAAATGTCATAATTGTAATAATAGGTTAAGTGTATTTAATTTAATCTATGGAGATAGAATAAATTAAATAGCTTAATATTTATTATTTAATAATTTGGAAATATTAAATATAAATTAATAAGAAGAGTCTTACTATTATAATTACTATTACTTAATTCCTAATAGAGATTGAGAATTAATTAATAGAAGTACTCTCTCATAAATTCCTAATTGGATTAGGAGCATAATTAATTAAAAGAGTTTAATTATAATAGAAACCCTAATCCTAAATAGTTTAGGGAAGGGTTTTCCTACATCTGTAAATAAGAGAAGTCTTATCATATATTAGGGTTACACAATCTTGCATTAGATTGTGGAGAGTACTTGCAATTTCTATAGAGATAGAAACTAGGGTTTTGCCAACACCCAACTACTTGAATACCTATTCTTCCTTGGTGGATCACCTCTAGAGGCCAAACACTTGGGTGGCTAACATTGATCAAAGGAAGGAATCTCATCGGTGGAATTCAAGAAGAACACGAAGGACTAGGAGTTGAACTTGTACCCGAGGAAGCTTTGATCTACGAGGGTATAATTCTTATTCTCCTTCTCTTTCGTTTAATTGATAATTGAACACAAGGATAGATCATGGTGATGGTTTGTATTAAAATTTTAAAATCCGTTTTATCGCGCTTCCGCCCTGTTTATGTAAGTTGATTGCATGTTTGCGTTATATACAAACCTAACAGTGGTATCAGAGCCTAATCTTTGTGTTAATTATTGATTTTGATGATTTCATGTATGAATTGATATGCGATACGATCGGATTTTTGGGCAGAAAATGTTTCCTCAATCTGCATCGCGACGCGGCCGCGCCGCTTCCAGTTCATTCTGGAGCGCGGCCGCACTTGAACCCAGAAAACGTTTTTGGGGGTGCAGCGCGGCTGCGCCGCTCCTAGTTCAATTTGGAGAGCGGCCGCGCCGGTCTGCAGGTTTTGAAAAATTATTTTTTCCTTCAATTAAAATAAATGGTTTATTTAATTGATAAAAGTTTAAAATAAATATGTTTATTTTATCTGGAATAGGATTTCAGATTGCTAAAATTAAAGGAGTTGAATTTGAATTTGGTTTTTGATTAAAATAAAAGAGTTTATTTTGTTTCAAAACTAAATTTTAGCAATTTTTTTGCCCATTAATTGATATCAATGCATATATGGAATGGTTTTATTATTCATGAGATTAATGTTATTTATTGATACATATAGAGATATGTATGATAATAAATAGGGATTGATTATGGACTATTGACCAATGTGTGATTCGAATTATTTTAGAGGATGCTTGAATGTATGGGTTTTTATAAATGGGGTCTGCGTACCTCGTCTTCTCTAGTTTTTCTTGATGTAAATTCTATCTTCCTCCTATGTACTTCCCCTTGACTGCTAATCAAGGTTTCTATTTATTTTAAATAGTTTTTGTAATAGGACTAGTTAGAATTAATTTTGAAAAATTGGAGACAAATGAGCAAGGAGCGCTTGAAGACCCATTTGTAATAGAGCCCAGGTTTAAATGTAATAGTTATATTTAAATTTAATTCTTGTACCCTAGGTTTGACCTTTTGGTTCACTTGGTGGCTCTAGTGAACCAAACTAGAATAAAAGTCCATAATCAATTCGGGTAGAATATAGTATTCTATATGTGCATGCTTACTATATATATATATATATTATATATTATCCAACATGCTTCGCATGTTAAATAATATGACGCGTATTTTATATATATATATATATATATATATATATATATATGTGTGCATGCGCGCTAAACAAAATGAGACTAATAAATAATAAACCCCTCAAAGTAATATATTAAGTCCTAAGCGTTCAAAGATATTTGGAATATCGAACGTCGCCTTCTAGCATGGTAAAGCAATAGAGTATTAAATATTTAATATAAGTTTGTTGTGCACACACAAGACGAGTATTAAATATTTAAGATGTTGTTTTATCACATTTAATGCTTATTAAGGAATTGAACATTACTGCTTTGTTGTGCACACACAAGGGCGGTCTTTTTCTCTTCACATATATGGAAGTGCTAGGTTGGACTTAACTTAGATTATTTTAGTTCGGATGTGCACACACTTAACCATTATAATCTAAGAGGTAAAATACAAGGAGTTACATAGTGATGTAATTGACAATAGTTGTCTACCTATTTATTTATATATAGTTTGTTGTGCACACACAAGGCTATATACATTTGAAATGGGATCCTTAATCTCACTAGCAAATCTTTAATTAGAATTACCGAACTATATATTGAGGGTAATATAGTTTGATAAAAAAATGAGAGATACCAATTTAAATAAAGACCTAATTTATTTTGATGATTAATAAAATGAATGCATGCTAAAATGTTGTCTATTTCACATGCAGAATTTAAAAATTTCAAACTCACTATCACTGCGTAGCATACTTGATGCTAACAAACTGATCGGACCGAATTACATGGACTGGTTAAGGAATCTGAGAATTGTTCTCACGGCTGAAAAGATTTCTTATGTCCTAAATTCGCCATTCCCTGCAAATGTTGCAGAAACAGCATCTGCGGAAGAGATTGTTACTTTTAGAAAGTGGCAAGATGATGCAATCCTGGCTCAATGCATCATGCTCGCATCCATGAGTAACGAGTTTCAGCGTCAGCATGAAACTATGGAAGTTCCTACTATATTGCTGCACCTCAAAGAGTTGTATGGTGAACAAAGTATGACTGCTAGATATTAGATATCTAAGGAGCTATTCCGATCTCGTATGACCGAGGGCACTGTCGTTGAGACTCATGTCCTTAAGATGATCAATCTGATTAAACAACTTGGACAGCTTGGGTTCGTGATGGATGGAGAGTTAAGTCAAGATTTGATCTTGCAGTCACTCCCGGACACCTTCTCACAATTTGTTGTGAATTTTCACATGAATAAGTTGGAGTTCAGCTTGCCTGAGTTACTTAACATGCTGAAAACTATTGAAGGTCACTTCTCATCCAACAATAACCAAGTCTTACTAGTGGATGATTCTTCCAAGAAAAGGAAGAGGCCCAAGGTATCTTCTAAAAAGAAGAAAAACAAGAAGGCTAATGACAAGGCGAAGAGAAAGGATAAAAAGAAACTTGATCCAGATAGCAAAGGAATTTGCTACCATTGAAATAAGTCGGGACACTAGAAGAGGAATTACAAAGAGTATCTTGCGGACCAAAAGAAGCTTGGAAAAGCTTCGACTTCCGATCTAGGTTTGTTCATGATTGAAATTAATTTTTCTGAAAGTAAAAATTCTACTTGGGTATTGGATACCGACTGTAGTTCTCACATATGTAATAATATGCAGGGACTAAGCAGAAGTAGAAAGCTGAACAAGGATGAAATCGTCCTACGAGTGGGAAATGGAGTAAAAGTTGTTGCATTAGCTGTAGGAACTTATTGTTTAACACTGCCTACGGGCAAGTCCATTAGTTTAAATAATTGTTATTATGTTCAAACACTAATTAGTAACATTATTTCAATTTCTGTATTGGATATGGATGGTTTTGCTATTATAATAAAGAACAACAGTTGTTCTATTTATAATAAAAATGTTTTATATGGTGTTAGCAATTTACTGAATGGACTTTACATACTTGACTTGCATAAAAATATACTTCAAATTGAACAAACTAAGAAAAGAAAAAGAGATGATGTTAATTATACCTTTATGTGGAACTGTAGACTTGGTCATATCAATGAAACAAGATTAACCAAGTTGCATAAAGATGGGCTTTTAGAGCTATCTGATTACGAATCATATCCAACTTGTGAATCTTGTCTCATGGGTAAAATGACTAAATCTCCTTTTAGTGGAAAAGGAGAAAGGGTTACAGAGTTGTTAGCGTTGATACACACAGACATATATAGACCTATGACAACGAATGCACGAGGAGGGTATTCTTATTTTATTACTTTTACTGATGATCATTCTAGATTTGGATATGTGTATTTAATGAAATACAAATTTGAATCGTTTGAAAAGTTCAAAGAATTCAGAAGTGAAGTAGAGAAGCAAACTGGTAAGAGTATTAAGATTCTTCGATCGGATCGAGGAGGGGAATACTTAACCAATGAGTTTCTCAATTGTCTCAAAAAAATGGTATAATCTCACAATGGACTCCACCAGGGACCCCACAGTTGAATGGTGTATCTGAAAAGGAGAAATCGAATATTATTGGACATGGTTCGTTCCATGATGAGTTATACCGGCCTTCCAGTATCCTTCTGAGGTTATGCCCTAGAAACAGCTGCATACCTACTTAACAAGGTACCTACCAAATCCATTCTAAAGACCCCATATGAGATATGGACAGGGAGGAAACCTAGTCTTAAGCATGTTAAGACTTGGGGTTGTCCAACTTATGTCAAAAGCTTTGAGCATGATAAGCTGAAGACTAGATCCGACAAGTGTAGATTTGTGGGATATCCTAAAGAAAGTTTAGGATATTATTTCTATCATCCTACTGATCAAAAGGTGTTTGTTGCGAAACACGATGCCTTCTTGGAAAAGGAGTTTATCCTTGAAGGGGTCAGTGGGAGTAAGATATACCTTGAAGAGATTCAAAAACCACAAAATACTATGGATCAAAGTCAGGTACCTGACCAAGTAGAAGAACCTACTGTACTACTACCTATTCGTAAATCTGGAAGAGTACCGAAGATACCTGATAGGTATGGATTCATCATAGAGGATGATGATGAGGTACGCATCATAGATGATGATGATCCATTGACTTACGAAGAGGCTATGAGTAGTAAAGACTTAGAGAAATGGCTAGAAGCCATGAAATCCGAGATGGACTCCATGTATGAAAACCAAGTATGGACTTTGCTTTCACCACCTGAGGGCATTAAGCCTATTGGGTGTAAATGGGTCTTTAAGAGAAAGACTGGAGCGTATGGCAAGGTAGAGACCTATAAGGCGCGACTGGTTACAAAAGGTTTCAAACAAAGACAAGGAGTTGACAATGATGAAACCTTCTCACCAATAGTTATGCTCAAGTCCATTCAGATTTTGCTTGCAATTGCAGCTTATTATGACTACGAGATCTGGCAAATGGACATGAAAACGACCTTCCTTAATGGAGAGCTTGAGGAGAATGTATATATGATATAGCCAGAGGGTGTTGTTTCAACGATTGGAACAAACTAAGTCTGTAAGCTACAATGATCTATTTATGGATTGAAGCAAGCTTCTCGAAGGTGGAACATCCGTTTTGATGAGATAATCAAAAGGTTTGATTTTATAAAAAATGAGGATGAACCATGTGTGTACAAGAAGGTTAGTGGGAGTGCTGTTTCATTCCTTGTATTATATGTTGATGATATATTACTGATAGGGAATAATGTTCCTATGCTACAGTCGATCAAAATTTGGTTATCTAAACACTTCTCCATGAAGGACTTGGGTGAGGCATCCTATATTTTGGGGATAAAGATCTATAGAGATAGATCTAAAAGGATGCTTGGCTTGACCCAAGGAAAGTACATTGACTCGATGCTAAAGAAGTTTAGCATGGAAGATTCCAAGAGAGGTCTCATGCCGATGAGCCATGGAATATATCTCTCCAAGAAACAGGCCCCAAAGACACCTAAGGAGAGAGACCGTATGAGTAAGATTCCTTATGGTTCAGCAATAGGATCTATCATGTACGGTATGATATGTACTAGACCAGATGTCGCTCATGCACTTAGTGTAACAAGCAGATATCAGTTGAATCTAGGAGAAGAGCACTGGAAGGCAGTGAAAAACATCCTAAAGTACTTAAGAAGAACTAAAGATGTATTTCTTGTCTACGGTGGGTATGAATTGAAACTAGAGGACTATACAGACTCAAGTTTTCAAACGGACCAAGATGACAGTAAATCCGTTTCAGGGTATGTGTTTACCTTAAACGGTGGCGAAGCTGTATAAATATAAAGCCAAAAGATGGCACGATCAAAAGCTCATCAAAAGAAAGTTCAAGTCGGGCCAAGGTATACTCCTACATAATTCCAGACTGAGATTGTTTCCTGGGAAACTAAAGTCCAGGTGGTCAGGACCTTTTATCATCAAATAAGCATTCCCACATGGCGCCGTTGAATTGGTTGGTCGAAATCTGGATGAATCATTCAAAGTTAATGGGCAGCGCTTAAAGCTTTATTGGGGAGGTGATTTCGATCGCCACAAGTCCTCAATTATTCTCGCCGATCAAGTTTGAAACAGGGAGTAGTTAGGCTGAAAGACTCTCAATCAAACGCTTGATGGGAGGCAACCCATACATTTATTTCTATTCATTTCAATTTTTAGTAATTTTCTAGAATTATGTAGTCATTCAAGTTATTTTTAGTCATTCTAATATGTTAGTTTATGTTTCTATGGGTTATACGTCGCTGCCGAAGTCCTAAGGGTCAAACGGAGGAATATAAAATTTTTGCGAGGATATAGGGATGAGCGATCGCGCCCAAATTTTATGGGAAAGCAGCGCGGGCGCGCCCGATGTCAGAATTTGAAACAGTTTCTCTGCCAGGGTAGCGCGATCGCACCCAATCAAGGCCATTTTCCAGCGCGGCCGCGCCGCAATCAAAACCTAGTTTTTTTTAAATCCTCAATGACCCGACCCAGCCCTATTTCTTATTTCCTTTCCCCTCCTGGCTCCATGATTTTTTCCTCTCACTCTCCTATTCCTATCAGACAAAGGCTTTCACCCCTTCAAACTCCTATTCCAAACTTTCCACTCCCTCTCACTACCAAAATCAATGATTTCTACTTAAACCCTATTACCCATATTTCCCCCTCCCCCACAACTTTCAGTCTCAAACCAGCCACTAACGTCTACACAGCCACGTTCAACACCAACTTTTCCACGCCGTAAGTTCATCATACACAGAGATTGGGGATTGCCAACTTTTAGCAGCTAAATTTATTGAAGAGCAGTGACCAAAGATTGGGGATAGAATAGCAGTCATATACATGCATACAAATGGATTTCTTTCTCATTTAAGGTAATTGATCTTCTTTGAGAAATTGAGTATTTTCTTAATTGCAATTGGAGTTACTACTGTTGTTAAATTTGCCAATGTTTGTGCTGTGATTGAATTGGGAGAGAGTGCTTGGTAATAGCTGTGCAAAAATACAAGCAGAGTATTGATTTTGGGGCAAAATAGAGTGCATACCGAGTGTGGAGTTTGTATAAGTTTAGGGGACAGATTTAAGGGCTACAACTTTTGATATTATCAAGGTCTGATATTGGAGTAAGTGATACTGGCGTCTAAGAGGCAATAAGGTGAGTCATCTATTTCCCATGAGTATAATGAACCCGGAGCATTTGATGAGACCAGATTCGTTAGTGCTGATGCTGCAAATTACTTCCAGCTTGTCCTGTTGGGTAAGACATTTGTGCTAAAAAGAGGACTCAAACCGGATCCTAAGTCTGACGGGTAAATGATGGCTATGATCAGGGGGATGGGATGGTTGCTATTCACGAAAACGCCTTTACAACCCTAATATCAATTATCCAAGAATTCTACGCGAATGCTAGGACAACAAAGGATGGAACCGCATTTGTAAGGGGTTATCAGGTGTCGTATTCCAAACAAAGCATCAATGCTTTGTTTCACTTGCCAAACGTCCAACCTAGTGATCCTAATTGGTTATACTCACAGAGATGGGAAACGAAGTTAGATGACATTATGAGGATTCTGTGCAAGTCGGGCACTGTGTGGACAACCAAATAGGGCACTAATCAGAAACTACATTTTCCACACATGGCCCTAAGTAGATATGGAAAGGCGTGGTACAGTTATATCTGTGCCAATCTGATGCCAACAAGGCATTAGAATAATGTAACTAAGGATAGGGCCATTCTACTTTATGGCATTGTATGGGGAAAGAAAGTTGATAGACTCCACGGCACGCTTGCGTGAGGTGGTCGTCGCCCGGATCGTTTCCAGCAAGTTATAAGGTGAAACGGTCACAACACCTCAACCCCTCGCCTATATGTAGACGGTAATCTTGGTACAATTGCTCTACGCTAGGAAGCTTACGTTGAATGGACACCAACGACACCTTGACCCCTCGCTTATATATAAGTGGTAATCTTGGTACAATCGACGATTGATGCGAAAGAAGACAACACACACAACTATGATCTGTTGTATGATAAGTCAATTGAACATACATAGGCAAACCATGAATAATTCGGGAGTTCTCAAAGAACCAAAAGGAGAATGATATCACAAAATAATTTTTATTGAACAATCTGAATTGTTTTTTAATTACATCAGTCAATCCCCTATTTATATTAAACAAAAGAAACCCTAAATTGAAAAGGAAATAGAAATCAATTTGGAAACAAATCCCTAACTAATAAGTATCCTAAATACATTAGAATTGGAAAAATATAGCTAAAATATCAAAATCCTGTGCAAATCTACTTCAAAAACGCGCCTGGAAAAATACTGAATGCGCTGGAGCGCCGCGACCCATAAAGGGGAGCACTGCGGCCCATAAAGGGGAGCACCGCGGCTCAGTGCGCCGCAACCCAACTGAGTTGTTGCCTTTAATTCCCAAATTTGATTCTTTACTCCTTTCTTGCTTCCGCCACCAAACATAAACCTTTGTATGTACCAAATAGTTAAGCTTAGAATCAAATCCCAAAACAAACGAACACGGATTTATAGACTTGGCTTGAATTGATTTTCCTCTTGTAGTCCTCTTGAATTGAGCCTCATTTCGAACATTCTTGAATATCTTTGAGCCCAATTAATTAAGATAATTTGTTGAACCCCTTGGACTTGAGTTGAGTCGTTGTCACTTGATGCGAGCCTGGCCAGGATTGTATTATTCCCCTCCTCTTGAAAAGGATTTGTCCTCAAATCTAGCATCCCCTCCTCTTGAAAAGGATTTATCCACAAACCTGACCCTACATAAAAATAAACTAAGTTAGATAAAACATAATCACAAGTCTCACCTAGCATATGAAATATATAAGCAATATCAACAATGTAAGTAAGAATATGATAAAAATCATCAAAAATTTCAAATCTTGCAAAGAACACAGCAACATCTGGCATTTCCCTCGTAATGACATGAATAACTCTTAAATGTTTCCTTGCAAGCGATGCTCGATATATCATAACACACTATAAACTCTTCATACCACCACCTGGAAACTTAAACTTTTAATCTCCTTTAATTAAGATCCTGTCCACACCAACACGATGTTCTTCCACGCATAGCTCAAATACTTCCAACGCACTAACTACATCAAAACAAACTAAATTAGCAACTAAAGCAGAAATGCAATCAAAATTACTACCTAACGACATAAACACATAAGTAATAAAATAAAAGCAAATAAAACTATGAAAAGCTCTATATCCTCCTAGATCAAACGTCAGCACGTAGAACTCTTCACATTGAATAAACTCCCATTTACGAATTCCCGGATTAAAAATGAATCTTGTGATCTCGATCATTCGCATTAACATCCATTCCATTGCACCTGGATCAAATAACAATCGTTGAAATCTTTCACACCGCAGTTGCAAACACTCTTGAATTTCTGGATTAAATACAAAACAAATGCAATCAACATGTATCTTTTGTGTACTTTCCAAAAATTCATAAAATTCAAAATCACACATAAAGTCTACAATAACAAAAATCAAGTCACTTCCCTTTAGACTTTCCCTGTATTGTTCGAATTGTTTTGCCCAATGAATCTTGCTTCCCTCATTGATGAGTATGATCTTATCTCGAATCTGCAAAGCACAATCAACCTTTCCTTTTCCATTGACATTAACAAATTCAGAATCAAGTAATGCCACCAATGGAATAAAAAGGTCACATCCAACAACTTCACAAGATGAAAACTCATTAGCAAATTTATAATTATCGTAAACAAACTCAACAAGTGCTAAAGAATTTCCCAAAGTGTTGACAAAAGCTGGAATATCATCAAAATAGATATCAACAAATTTTCCCATGAATGAATGCAAAATATGATTTAATATGAAAACATTTAATGCACTAGCTAATCCGAACGATTTAAATAGACCTATATGTAAACCATATCCTACTCCAATCCGATGATAAACACTTTTCAAATCAAGTTCAAATGATAGTAAATCATGTAAAGAAGATTGCTCTAACAGAAATTCATGATTACTACCACTATCAACTAACGACAACTCTTGTAAAGATTGACTAGCATGAAAACCCAACTCAATATATGGATAAGAAACCCTAGAATGAATTTCATGCAAATTAGAACATTGAAAACGAGAATATACCAAATGATAGTAAGAACACTAAAAACGATAATAGGCAACATGATAGACTCCACGGCACGCTTGCATGAGGTGGTCGTCGCCCGGATCGTTTCTAGTTAAGCAACTTTGATGGAACTCTCTCGATACCTTACCCCAACGTCTATTTTGAGACAAGAATCTTGATAATTTCGAATCAAGCAATTAAATTCTTGTAGGATGGGACACCAACAACATTTAGACCCTCGTTTGGATGAAAATGATAATCTTCGTACGATTGAATGATGCGGTAGAATAACGCCACACATAACTATGGTTTGTTGTATGATAAGTTAATTAGGAATCTCAAAGAAAAACAAAGAAAAATAACTTAGTGCCGAAGAAGGATGGGAAATGGCGGATGTGTATCGATTGTCGAGCAGTAAATAATATTACGGTAAAATATCGACATCCCATTACTCGTTTAGATGACATGTTAGATGAATTGTATGGATCATGTATATTTTCTAAAATTAATTTAAAAAGTGAGTATCATCAAATTAGAATGCAAGAGGGTGATGAATGGAAAACTACTTTCAAAATAAAATATGGGTTATATGAGTGGTTAGTGTTACCTTTTGATTTAACTAATGCTCCTAGTACTTTCATGAGATTAATGGACCATGTTTTGCGATAATTCATTGACAAATTTGTGGTAGTTTATTTTGATGATATCTTGATTTATAGCAAAAACTTGGGAGAACATGCATTGCATTTGAAATCTATTTTAGATGTTCTTAGGAAAGAAAAGTTGTTTGCTAATATGGATAAGTGCACGTTTTGTACGAATAGAGTTGTGTTCCTTAGCTTTGTTGTTAGTTCACAAGGAGTACAGGTTGATGAGGAAAAGATACATGCAATCCGTGAATGGCCGAGTTCGACAAATGTGAGTCAAGTTCGTAGTTTTCATGGACTCGCGAGTTTTTACCGACGTTTTGTCCGGAACTTTAGCGACATCACAACACCATTGACTGAAGTGATCAAGAAAAGTGTAGGTTTTAAGTGGGGTGATGAACAGGAAAAAGCATTTAATTTAATTAAAGATAAATTGACTAATGCGCGTTTGCTTGTTTTGCCTAACTGTGCTAAAACTTTCAAAATTGAGTGTGATGCTTCAGGGTTAGGGATTGGAGTGGTGTTGATGCAGAAAGGAAAACCAGTAGCATATTTCAGCTAGAAGCTGAATGGGGCAGCTTTGAATTATCCGACCTATGACAAAGAGCTGTATGCATTAGATAGGGCGTTGGACACGTGGCAACACTACCTTTGGCCTAAAGAGTTCGTGATTCGCACGGATCATGAATTGTTGAAATACTTGAAGGGACAACATAAGTTGAACAAAAGACACGCAAGGTGGATGGGGTTCATTGAGACATTCATGTACGTCATCCGATACAAACAAGGTAAGGAGAATGTTGTTGCTGATTCTCTTTCGAGAAGGTACGTGTTATTAGATACTCTTGATACAAAATTGCTTGGTTTTGAACAGATTAAAGAGTTATATGTTAATGACCTTGATTTTTGTGAAGAGTTTAAATCATGTGAAATGAATGTTGTAGGTAAATACTTTAAAGTTGATGGTTTTCTATTTGGAGAAAATAAGCTATGTATACATGCATGTTCTTTACGTGAGTTGTTGATTAAGGAGTCACATGGAGGAGGTCTAATGGGTCATTTTGGTGTTGAAAAAACTTTATATGTTTTAAAAGAACATTTTTATTGGCCTCATATGAAACGAGATGTGGAAAGAATTTGTGATAAATGCATTACGTGTAAACAGTCTAAGTCTCATGTTCAACCTCATGGATTGTATATGCCATTGCCTATACCTAATGAACCTTGGGTTGATATATCTATGGATTTTGTGTTGGGTTTACCTAGGTCTAAGCGTGGTCATGATTCGATATTTATGGTCGTGGATAGGTTTTTGAAAATGGCACATTTTATTCCATGTCATAAAACTGATGACGTTTCCCATGTAGCTGATTTGTTCTTTAGGAAAATTGTTAGATTGCATGGTATGCCTAGAACAATTGTTTCTGATAGAGATACTAAGTTCTTGAGTTATTTTTGGAAGACCTTGTAGTGTAAGTTAGGTACCTAATTATTATTTTCCACTACTTGTCACCCACAAACTGATGGTCAAACAGAAATAGTTAATAGAACTTTATCTGCATTGTTAAGGGCTATTATCAAAAAGAATATTAAAGTTGGGGAAGAGTGTCTACCGCATGTTGGAGTTTGCATATAATCGATCTGTTCATTCTGCTACACAATTTTCATTATTTGAAATTGTTTATGGTTTTAATCCTTTGAAGCCGTTGGATTTATTGTCATTACCTATTTCTGAGTTTACTAACATGGATGGGAAGAAAAAGGCTGAATTTGTTAAGTAGGTACATGAAAAAGCAAGGCTTAACATCAAGAGGAGGACAGAGTAATATGTTAAATAAGCCAACAAGGGTCGACATCAAGTGATCTTTGGACCAGGAGAGTGGGTTTTGCTTCATATGAGGAAGTAAAGGTTTTCGGCTCAAAGACGATCGAAATTGCTTCCAAGAGGAGATGGTCCATTTCAAGTTCTTGAACGGATCAACGACAATGCCTACAAATTGGATTTACCAGGTGAGTATAATGTTAGTGCCACATTTAACGTTACTGATCTCAGTCCGTTTGATGTAGGTGATAATTTGAGGACAAATCCTTTTAAAGAGGAGAGGAATGATGAGGACATGCCTAGCTTAGACAAGGATGAGAGCTATGGAGCGAATCCGGTGCAAGTTCTAGTTGGACCCGTGATGAGGACTAGAGCTAAACGCTTTAAGGAGGGACTTAACGGGCTTCTTCAAGAAGCTTGGAATGATAGATGAGCGAGTTTCAAGACATTAGCATTGGATTCCAAGTTTTTAAACATGATAGGAGTGGTTATGCCAAGCCAAGAAGGAAGAGTTAGTCCAAGAAGTTCACCCGGCGCGCCCTGCGCCAACATTCGCCTAGACACGGCGCGACCCGCGCCAAACCTGTAGAAGGGTTGTTCCTCTGGCGCGCCCCGCACCGTTTTTAGTGCGCCCCGCGCCGTGCCTCGATGAGTTTCTGGTGCCCCAGCGCGCCCCGCGCCAGCGCCTTTGTTTTCCTGGCGCGCCCCACGCCTGTCACGCGGCACGGAATCCGATGAACGCATTTTTGAAGATTTCATTAGATTTCTTTCCTTATTTTTAGAGATTTATCATATCTATCATAATTCTAAGTGGACTAGGATGTTTGTTAGATGAAAATTACTTTCTAATTAGTTATTTACTAGTATTTTAATTTCTTTAATAGTTAGGGTTTTATGCTACTAGTATAAATAGTTAGCTTACAACAAACGCTTCACGTATTTTTAATCAACACTTTTAATCCGTCAATAATTATTCACTATTGATATTATAGACTTACAATACTGACAACCAGATCATTCCCAGGAAAAAAGAGGCCTTCCATATAAACGGCACGCAATTAAATAACTCATTTCCTTGACAGAACTTCTAGACATTGTCAATAATGCTAACTAGTCTAATAATATCATATCATATAATATGAGTTACTGTGTCGTGACAAATAATATAAAACGTTATGCAGATGCTACTGTAATAATTATTGAATCAAAATACTGTGCAATCGCTACTATATCAATTATTGAATCAATAATATGAAATATTGTGCAATACCGTGTGCTACTATGGAATAACGCGTTCTACTGTGGAATAACGCGTGCTACTATTCTTTTGTTACCGAGTATTTCAACAGTTGCAGGTGATAGTACCGTTGACAATTTGTATAAAAATATTAACACTGTCGTTTTTTGTATCCGACAATTAATCATTGTGGGGCACACCAATATTTTGTTATTTCGGCGTCGTCGTACTTTACCGAATATAATATTCTCCGATAGAACGAATATTCCCCGACATACTGTTTATTAGATAATTTGCATATATCACCCTTAACTATAACATTATAACAATTAAACACTTTACTGTTTAAAATAATAATCATAAAGAAAAATAAGCTTTTATTTCATAAAATTCGGGGTCTTATAATAGTGGCCCCACATGTTGGGCCGAAGCCACATATCCTTCAACTGTCTTATCTCATCCTCCAATTGATACGCTAACTCCTTATACAAATTCTCCATATATTGGTGTGTTTGATTCTGTTCCTCTAAGTCTCTAACTCTATCCTCCAGCTCTAAGTTCATGTCTGCCAATTGGTCTACCAGATAATCTTCGGCTGGCAGATCCTCTAGCGAAGCATAATACTGTGCCTCCTCATTCTCATCAGTCCGATCCTTCTCGAGATCTACCTCGACCTCAGCCACCAACGGCTGCTCCACATGGATATCAACGAACTCCTCCTCCTCAATGGTCCAACTCGACTGACCGATCTCAAGCATCCTACGACCACAACAAAAGATAATACAAACAACTAATACAGTCAGTACCACAATAAAATATATTCATTGATGGAATGAAATGATATTTTATTATGCACAAACTCAGCTTGATGAATCCCCATAATATATCTCCTATATATTCAACTCGATGAATCTCCTCGATTCATCACCTAGCGTACTCTATACGAGTTTTCTTCTCAGGTCATAACCTAAGTTTCGCATTCCTAAAATTTATAACCTACAACTTTGATACCAACCTGTGACGCCGCCAAATTCAGGTACTCGTACCTCGAATTCAGTGTTCACGATCCAACACAAATCTACACCTCTAAACAACATATAATAACTAATGCGGAATTAATAAACATATGTTGTTCATTACAAAAGGGTAACTATGTCCCAAGGTCTACAACCTTAAACAAAATACAACACATAACTTAAAAATATCCTTTACGGTTCAAGTTACATTAACTGATAATAAAACAAAATAATAAAGCAGATAAAACAGCTAGCCGAAGTCTAAGGCTTCGTCTTTCCTTTGCCCTTGTCTTTGCTTGAGCACTCGGGCTTAACTGCAATAGGTTCATGATATAGCAAGAATGAGTAATTAGTTTGCCCAGCAAGTTTTAAAATGAACAGGGATAATATATATATATATATATCATGAATGAAAAAGGAATAGCTGTATTGGATTTAATCAATATGAATAACGTACTAAAGCAAGATAATCAATGCTTTAAGAATAATGAATAGTCAAATAGACCATGAACATACTTTAAGGAATCAACCGCTTGATTGACCCTTTTAGGTTACTAATTTAGAAGTTTGTACTTGAGGGGATCAGCCTCTTGTACGCCATGTGTATACATAACATTTATTTCTGTCATGTATATTATATTAGATAATTAGGAAGCTCCCCTATATATAGGATTGTTCATCTCAGTCCAAGAGTCCTCACTAACAACTGGATTGTATAGCTTTTAAATTTTAAACATGCATATGTCTAGCCGAACAAATGGCTTAAACTTCTCTTTGAATAGTTTATGAATAACAAAACTTTAAATAATAGTACAAGTCAATGATTGTACGAATTCAAGTGTACAATTCGCGAATGACAATAATGTTGATGTGGAATAATTTCAAAATAATTAACCCACTTAGCACATGCTTGAGAAATGAAACTCAAGCTTAAGATCACATAAACAACAATTCATAAGGAGTTTAGGGTTAAGGACTTGAAAGTAGTATGCACACAAGCCAATCATATTTGATATGATGTAGCATATACTTTGTAATCTTATTCGGTTATTAAAGGCATTTTATATTATCTACATGGTGCTGTTATATTAAATGTGATAAACCCATAGTTTTGAGCAATGCTTTTAGAATCATGATGGGGATCATGCTAATGAGATCTAAATTCTAGATAGCTCACAAACTTAAATTGTTCCTAATCGATGGATTACTAAAAAGGGGATTAGTGAATCCAGATAGATTAGTACATACGTTGCTTGCTCTTATGAAGAGAATGATTGATCTCATAATCATTTGTGTGGAGACACTAAAGCAAGTATGTAGGTGCTTATTAGAGAATAAGTTCACTGAACGTGGCTCGCTAAGGAATACCTAATGGAGTTTTACTCGCCTGTCAATAGGAATTCCTCTAGTGATAGTAGTACAAGTGATCCTTGGACTTGAGATCATCATCGTATCTTGTGTATGATGAGTTATACTTTGACATGTCCCTTAAGACCTTTAGGGTATATCAAAGGGTATGATTGGGTATAACAAGTTGTACATGGAGATAGGTGAATGATCAACAAAGAATCTACCACTTCTAGTAAAAGGAGAGAATGTCCTATGTGATTCGATAAATGACGACTCAGAAGTCTTTGGCCAAAGCAGAATGAAATTAGAAAAGAGTTTCTAATTTGCATTAATCAGAGTTGTGCATTTCAGAATCGAAATACATATAATTAAATAAAATAAGACTTGACAGTAATTCTATGTCTTATATTTAATTGGGACATTGTATGGTAGAAGGATTGAATTGTACGGTAACTATGCACTGAAAGGTTCTTTTATGATTAATGTTGAAATTTATATTATCTGGAAAGTCGTTGATCGCTAAGGGGGCTTACCCTTATTGTAGAATAAATATTATTTATTTAAATAAATTAAATAGTTTAATTTATTTATTTAAATAAGATTAGAATTGTTCTAATTGATTTATTCACAACCGGTTTAATATGGAGAACCTAAAGGGTCACACCGCAAAAGGAAAATATTTATTTAAGAAGTAAATGACATAATTGTAATAATAAGTTAAGTGTATTTAATTTAGTCTATGGAGATAGAATAAATTAAATAGCTTAATATTTATTATTTAATATTTTAGAAATATTAAATATAAATTAATAAGAGGAGTCTTATTATTATTATTACTATTACTATTATTTAATTTCTAATAGGGATTGGGAATTAATTAATAGAAGTACTCTCACATGAATTCCTAATTGGATTAGGAGTTTAATTTAATTAAAGGAGTTTAATTAGAATAGAAACCCTAATCCTAAATAGTTTAGGGAAGGGTTTTCCTACATCTATAAATAAGAGAAGTCTTATCATAGATTAGGGTTACACACTCTTACATAAGAATTATAGAGAGTACTTACAATTTCTATAGAGATATAAACTAGGGTTTTGCCAACACCCATCTTCTTGAACAAGTATTATTCCTTGGTGGATCACCTCTAGAGGCCAAACACTTGGGTGGCTAACGTTGATCAAAGGAAGGAATTTAATCGGTGGAATTCAAGGAGAACGCGAATGAATTGGAGGTGAACTTGTACCTGAGGAAGCTAGAATTCTACAAAGGTATAATTCTTATTCTCCATCTCTTTCGTTTAATTAATAATTGTGCATAAAGAAAGATCATGGTGATGGTTTGTATAAAATTTTAAAATCTGATTTTATCGCGCTTCCGCTTTATTAATGTAATTTGATTGCATGTTCGCGTTATACAAACCTAACAGTGGTATCAGAGCCAAACTTTATGCGAATTATTAATTGTTTTGATTCTGTATATACATTGATATGTGTTTAGAACAATTTAATTGGGCATAATTGTTTGTGTAAAATTATTTTATTTATTTTATTTATTTTTTTATTTATTTTGATTTTATTTATTTTCAATTAAGATAAAAGGTTTATTTTGAATTGGAATATAATTAAAATTAAAAGTTTTATTTGAACTTGAAATTGGATTCTACGTTAACTAGAATAAAGGAGTTTATTCATATATGGAATAGGATTCCATGTTTCCTAGAATAAAGGAGTTTATTCATATATGGAATAGGATTCCATGTTTCCTAGAATAAAGGAGTTTATTCACATATGGAATAGGATTTCATGTTTCCTTAAAAATAAAGATGTTTATTTTGATAAGGAATAGGATTCAACATATTTTATTTTCCAACAATTTTAAGTTAAAAATAAAGGTGTTTATTTTAAACTTGAAATTGGTTTCCATATTAATTAAAATAAAGGAGTTTATTTTGATTTGGAATTTGATTAAAATAAAGGAGTTTATTTTTATTCAAAAAAAAAAATTGGATAAATTAAAATAAAAGAGTTTATTTTGATTTGGAATATGATTAAAATAAAGAAGTTTATTTTAATTGAAATTGGATTTCATGATAACTAATTAGAGTTGGAATTGGATTCCATGATAACTAATTGAAGTTGAAATTGAATTTTATACTAACTAATATTGCCCATTAAATGATATCAATGCATATATAGAATGGTTTTATTATTCATGGGATGAATGTTATTTATTGATACATATAGAGATATGTATGATAATAAATAGGGATTGATTATGGACTATTGACCAATGTGTGATTGGATTTATTTTAGTGGATGATTGAATGTATGGGTTTTTATAAATGGGGTCTGCGTACCTCGTCTTCTCTAATTTTTTCTTAATGTAAATTCTATCTCCCTCCTATGTACTTCCCCTTGACTGCTGATCAAGGTTTCTATTTATTGTAAATAGTTTTTTGTAATAGGACTAGTTAGAATTAAGTTTGAAGAATTGAAGACAAAGAAGCAAGGAGCGCTTGAAGACCCATTTGTAATGGAGCCCGGGTTTAAATGTAATAGTTATATTTAAATTTAATTCTTGCACCCTAGGTTTGACCTTTTGGTTCACTTGGTGGCTCTAGTGAACCAAACTAGAATAAAAGTCCATAATCAATCCGGGTAGAATATAGTATTCTATATGTGCATGCTAACTATATATATATTATATATTATCCAACATGCTTCGCATGTAAAATAATATGACGCGTATTTTATATATATATGTGCATGCGCGCTAAACAAGATGAGACAAATAATAACAAACCCCTCAAAGAAATTATATTAAGTCCTAAGCGTTCAAAGATATTTGGAATATTGAACGTCGCCTTCTAGCATGGTAAAGCGATAGAGTATTAAATATTTAATATGAGTTTGTTGTGTCACACAAGGCAAGTATTAAATATTTAAGATGTTACTTTATCACATTTGATGCTTATACATAGACTGAACGATGCTGTTTTGTTGTGTCACACAAGGACAGTGTTTTTCTTTCGAATATATGGAAGTGCTAGGTTGGACTTAACTTGGATAATTTTGATTCGAATGTGTCACACTTGATCAAAATAATCTAAGAGGCAAATTGAAAGGAGTTACATAGTGATGTAATTGACAATAGTTGTCTACCTATTTATTTATATATCGTTTGTTGTGTCACACAAGGCTATATACATTTGAAATGGGATCCTTATTCTCACTAGCAAATCTTTAATTAGATTTGCCGAACTGTATATTGAGGGTAATATAGTTTGATGAAAATAGTGGGAGATACCAATTTAAAATAAAGGCCTAATTTATTTTGGTAATTAATTAAAATGAATGTATGCTGAAATGTTGTTAAATTACAAATTCATTTATAGAATTTTTACGATGTCTAATTCACTATCACTGCATAGCATATTAGATGCTAATTAACCGGACCGAATTACACGGATTGGTTAAGAAATTTGAGAATAGTTCTCAAGGCTGAAAAGCTATCTTATATCCTTAATATGCCTATCCCTGCAATGGTTGCAGACAATGCCTCTGAGGAAGAGATTGCTACTTTTAGAAAGTGGCAAGATGATGCACAGTTGGCTCAATGCATCATGCTCGCATCCATGAGTAACGAGCTTCAGCGTCAGCATGAAACTATGGATGCTCCTACTATACTCTTGCACCTTCAAGGAGTTGAAGGGTGAGGAAAGTAAGACTATTAGATATCAGATATCTAAGGAGCTCTTCTAATCTAGAATAACCGATGGCACTAAAGTATAGACAAATGTCCTCAAAATGATCAATTTGATTGAACAATTGGGACAACTGGTTTTAATGGATGGAGAGTTGGTCCAAGATTTGATCTTGCAATCACATCCGGACTCTTTCTCACAAATTGTTGTGAATTTCACATGAACAAGCTATATGTCAGCCTGCCTGAGTTGCTTAAACATGTTGAAAACTGTAAAGAGTCACTTTCCAACCAAGAAAGACCAAGTCTTACTGGTAGATGATTCTTCCAGGGAGCGGAAGAGGGCCAAAGGATCTTCTTAAAAGAAGAACAATTCAAAGAAGGTAAATGAAAAGGCAAAAACAAAGGACAATAAGAACAAGACTGATGCGGATAGCAAAGGAGTTTGCTTCCACTGTAATAAGCCTAGATACTAGAAAGGAAACTGTAAGGAGAATCTTACAGAGGCTAACCAGAAGAAGCTTAATGAAGCTTCGGTTACAAATATAGGTTTGTTCATAATTGAAATAAATTTTTCTATAAGTCAGGGTTCTACTTGGGTATTGGATACTAGCTGTAGTTCTCACGTATGCAATCCAATGCAGAGACTAAGCAGAAGTAGAAAGCTAAACAAAGTAAGTAATCTTACGTGTGAAAAATAGAGCAATGGTTGCTACATTAGCCGTAGGAACTTATACTTTAGCGATGCCTCACGGGCAAGTCTATTAAGTTAATAAATTGTTATTATGTTCCAGTTCTCTTTAGAAACATTATTTCTTTCCGTTGTTGGACAAGGAAGGTTCTGGTATTATATTTAAGAACAATTGTTGTTCTATTTATAATGATAATGTTTTGTTTGAAACTGGAAGATTACTTGATAGACTTTGTATACTTGACTTACATGAGAAATAATTTTGTAAATTGAACAAACTAATAAAAGAAAAGGAGATGGTCATTCAAAGAGTTAAATGTGTGTATTTGATGAAATACACTTCTGAATTATTTGAAATGTTCAAAGAATTCAGAAGTGAAACAAATTGACAAAGTATTAAGATTCTTTGATCAGATCAAGGAAGGAATACTTGTGCAATAAGTTTCTAGATCATCTCAAAATGGTATTTTCTCATAATGGACACCTCCTGATACGTAATAATTGATTGGTGTATCTAAAAGGAGAAATTGTACCTTGTTGGACATGGTGCAGTTCATAATGATTTTTACCGACATTCTATTATCCATCTGGGGTCAAACCCTAGAAACGGCTGCATATCTACAAAATAAGGTAACCTCAAAAATTCGAGCCCAAGACTTCATAAAGGTTATGGATAGGAAGGATTCCTACTCTTAAGTATGTTAAGATAAGGGGTTGTCCAGCTTATGTGAAAAGGTTTCAAAGATAAGTTTAGGATAAAATCTGACAAGTGCAGATTTGTGGGATATCCTAAAGAAGTTTAGGATACTATAATCCTACATGCTACCTTCTTAGATAAAGGTGTTTATCATTGAAGGAGCTAGTGGGAGGGTAATAGATCTTGAAGGAGTTTAAGAACCACAAAGCACTTTAAGTCGAACCGAGGAACCTGTAGATAGACCTATTGTACCACAACCGAATCGTAAATCTGGAAGAGTACCGAAGATACCTGGGAGGTATGGATTCATCATAGAGGATGATGATGAGGTACGCATCATAGAGGATGATGATCCAGTTATATACGATGAGGCTATGAGTAGAAGACACTCAGAGAAATGGCAGATGGCCATAAAATCCGAAATGGACTCTATGTATAAGAACCAAGTATAGACTGTGGTATATATGGGTCTTTAAGAGAAAGACTGGGGCAAATGGCAAGGTAGACACCTATAAGACCAGACCTGTTTAAAAGGTTTTTCAAGTCAAGGAGTTGACTGTGATAAAACCTTACTATCGGGTAATGCTCAAGTCCATTTAGATTTTGCTTGTGATTGCAGCTTATTAAGAAATCTGACAAAATGGATGTGGAGACGTCCTTCCTCAATGAAGGCTTGAGGAGAATGTATGTATGATACAGCTAGAGGAATTTGTTTCAAAGGTTGAAGCAAATCGTGTTTTAAGCTACAATGATTCATTTATAGATTGAAGCAAGCTTCTCAAAGATGGAACATTCATTTTGATGAGACAATCAAAAGAGTTTGATTTTATCAAAAATGGGAATGAACCTATTGTGTACAAAAGGGTCAGTGAGAGCGCTGTGACATTGTTGGTATTATATGTTGATATACTACTGACAAGGAATAACACACTAATGCTACAATCAATAAAGATAAAATTGTCTAAACATTCCTCCATGAATGCCTTGGGAGGAGCATCCTATAAATTGGGGATATAAATCTATATAGATAGATTTAAAAGGATGTTCGACTTGACCCAAGGAACGTATATTCATTTGATGCTAAAGGCGTTTAGCATGGCAAACTCCAAGAGAAGTCTCATGATGATGAGTCATGGAGTGTATCTCTCTAAAATTGTCTCCAATTAAAAGAGAGATCGCATGCGTTACTATCATGTATGCAATGAATATACAAGGCCTGATGTTGATCAGTCATATTCTGGAGATGATCACTATAAGACAGTGATAAACATCTTTAGGTACTTAACCGGTACTGAAGATGTAATTATGATTCATGGTAGGTCTGAATTAAAACTAGAGGGCTAAACAGACTCAAGTTTTTCAGACTGACCAAGACGATAACAAATCCACTTTAAGGTAAATCGTTACTTTAAAAGGTGGTGCAGTGAATTGGAAAGGTTCCAAACAGGAAAGAGTTACTGGTTTAGTGACAAAGACAAAGTATATAGCTATAAATGAAGCTGCAAGTTGATTGTTTGGATAAAAAGTTCATCACAGAACTAGGAATAGTTCCTAAGTCTAATCTTAGATTCAAACATGTGTTGCGGCACTTTCATTTGATTAGTGGAATCATTGAAAGAGGATAAGTCACTATAGAGATAGTGGACTCTCAATAACAACATTGCATATCCATTTATTGAAGCTTTATCCAAACAGCAGGATGATCGTCACTTAGAGAAGAAGGGTATTAGATATCATGACGATTGGCTTTAGTGCAAGTGGGAGATTGAAAGTAGTATGCACACAAGCCAATCATATTTGATATGATGTAGCATATACTTTGTAATCTTATTCGGTTATTAAAGGCATTTTATATTATCTACATGGTGCTGTTATATTAAATGTGATAAACCCATAGTTTTGAGCAATGCTTTTAGAATCATGATGGGGATCATGCTAATGAGATCTAAATTCTAGATAGCTCACAAACTTAAATTGTTCCTAATCGATGGATTACTAAAAAGGGGATTAGTGAATCCGGATAGATTAGTACATACGCTGCTTTCTCTTATGAAGAGAATGATTGATCTCATAATCATTTGTGTGGAGACACTAAAGCAAGTATGTAGGTGCTTATTAGAGAATAAGTTCACTGAACGTGGCTCGCTAAGGAATACCTAATGCAGTTTTACTCGCCTGTCAATAGGAATTCCTCTAGTGATAGTAGTACAAGTGATCCTTGGACTTGAGATCATCATCGTATCTTGTGTATGATGAGTTATACTTTGACATGTCCCTTAAGACCTTTAGGGTATATCAAAGGGTATGATTGGGTATAACAAGTTGTACATGGAGATAGGTGAATGATCAACAAAGAATCTACCACTTCTAGTAAAAGGAGAGAATGTCCTATGTGATTCGATAAATGACGACTCAGAAGTCTTTGGCCAAAGCAGAATGAAATTAGAAAAGAGTTTCTAATTTGCATTAATCAGAGTTGTGCATTTCAGAATCGAAATACATATAATTAAATAAAATAAGACTTGACAGTAATTCCATGTCTTATATTTAATTGGGACATTGTATGGTAGAAGGATTGAATTGTACGGTAACTATGCACTGAAAGGTTCTTTTATGATTAATGTTGAAATTTATATTATCTGGAAAGTCGTTGATCGCTAAGGGGGCTTTACCCTTATTGTAGAATAAATATTATTTATTTAAATAAATTAAATAGTTTAATTTATTTATTTAAATAAGATTAGAATTGTTCTAATTGATTTATTCACAACCGGTTTAATATGGAGAACCTAAAGGGTCACACCGCAAAAGGAAAATATTTATTTAAGAAGTAAATGGCATAATTGTAATAATAAGTTAAGTGTATTTAATTTAGTCTATGGAGATAGAATAAATTAAATAGCTTAATATTTATTATTTAATATTTTAGAAATATTAAATATAAATTAATAAGAGGAGTCTTATTATTATTATTACTATTACTATTATTTAATTTCTAATAGGGATTGGGAATTAATTAATAGAAGTACTCTCACATGAATTCCTAATTGGATTAGGAGTTTAATTTAATTAAAGGAGTTTAATTAGAATAGAAACCCTAATCCTAAATAGTTTAGGGAAGGGTTTTTTCCCTACATCTATAAATAAGAGAAGTCTTATCATAGATTAGGGTTACACACTCTTACATAAGAATTATAGAGAGTACTTACAATTTCTATAGAGATATAAACTAGGGTTTTGCCAACACCCATCTTCTTGAACAAGTATTATTCCTTGGTGGATCACCTCTAGAGGCCAAACACTTGGGTGGCTAACGTTGATCAAAGGAAGGAATTTAATCGGTGGAATTCAAGGAGAACGCGAATGAATTGGAGGTGAACTTGTACCTGAGGAAGCTAGAATTCTACAAAGGTATAATTCTTATTCTCCATCTCTTTCGTTTAATTAATAATTGTGCATAAAGAAAAGATCATGGTGATGGTTTGTATAAAATTTTAAAATCTGATTTTATCGCGCTTCCGCTTTATTAATGTAATTTGATTGCATGTTCGCGTTATACAAACCTAACAGTGGTATCAGAGCCAAACTTTATGCGAATTATTAATTGTTTTGATTCTGTATATACATTGATATGTGTTTAGAACAATTTAATTGGGCATAATTGTTTGTGTAAAATTATTTTATTTATTTTATTTATTTTTTTATTTATTTTGATTTTATTTATTTTCAATTAAGATAAAAGGTTTATTTTGAATTGGAATATAATTAAAATTAAAAGTTTTATTTGAACTTGAAATTGGATTCTACGTTAACTAGAATAAAGGAGTTTATTCATATATGGAATAGGATTCCATGTTTCCTAGAATAAAGGAGTTTATTCATATATGGAATAGGATTCCATGTTTCCTAGAATAAAGGAGTTTATTCACATATGGAATAGGATTTCATGTTTCCTTAAAAATAAAGATGTTTATTTTGATAAGGAATAGGATTCAACATATTTTATTTTCCAACAATTTTAAGTTAAAAATAAAGGTGTTTATTTTAAACTTGAAATTGGTTTCCATATTAATTAAAATAAAGGAGGGTTTTATTTTGATTTGGAATTTGATTAAAATAAAGGAGTTTATTTTTATTCAAAAAAAAAATTGGATAAATTAAAATAAAAGAGTTTATTTTGATTTGGAATATGATTAAAATAAAGAAGTTTATTTTAATTGAAATTGGATTTCATGATAACTAATTAGAGTTGGAATTGGATTCCATGATAACTAATTGGAGTTGAAATTGAATTTTATACTAACTAATATTGCCCATTAAATGATATCAATGCATATATAGAATGGTTTTATTATTCATGGGATGAATGTTATTTATTGATACATATAGAGATATGTATGATAATAAATAGGGATTGATTATGGACTATTGACCAATGTGTGATTGGATTTATTTTAGTGGATGATTGAATGTATGGGTTTTTATAAATGGGGTCTGCGTACCTCGTCTTCTCTAATTTTTTCTTAATGTAAATTCTATCTCCCTCCTATGTACTTCCCCTTGACTGCTGATCAAGGTTTCTATTTATTGTAAATAGTTTTTTGTAATAGGACTAGTTAGAATTAAGTTTGAAGAATTGAAGACAAAAGAAGCAAGGAGCGCTTGAAGACCCATTTGTAATGGAGCCCGGGTTTAAATGTAATAGTTATATTTAAATTTAATTCTTGCACCCTAGGTTTGACCTTTTGGTTCACTTGGTGGCTCTAGTGAACCAAACTAGAATAAAAGTCCATAATCAATCCGGGTAGAATATAGTATTCTATATGTGCATGCTAACTATATATATATATTATATATTATCCAACATGCTTCGCATGTAAAATAATATGACGCGTATTTTATATATATATGTGCATGCGCGCTAAACAAGATGAGACAAATAATAACAAACCCCTCAAAGAAATTATATTAAGTCCTAAGCGTTCAAAGATATTTGGAATATTGAACGTCGCCTTCTAGCATGGTAAAGCGATAGAGTATTAAATATTTAATATGAGTTTGTTGTGTCACACAAGGCAAGTATTAAATATTTAAGATGTTACTTTATCACATTTGATGCTTATACATAGACTGAACGATGCTGTTTTGTTGTGTCACACAAGGACAGTGTTTTTCTTTCGAATATATGGAAGTGCTAGGTTGGACTTAACTTGGATAATTTTGATTCGGATGTGTCACACTTGATCAAAATAATCTAAGAGGCAAATTGAAAGGAGTTACATAGTGATGTAATTGACAATAGTTGTCTACCTATTTATTTATATATCGTTTGTTGTGTCACACAAGGCTATATACATTTGAAATGGGATCCTTATTCTCACTAGCAAATCTTTAATTAGATTTGCCGAACTGTATATTGAGGGTAATATAGTTTGATGAAAATAGTGGGAGATACCAATTTAAAATAAAGGCCTAATTTATTTTGGTAATTAATTAAAATGAATGTATGCTGAAATGTTGTTAAATTACAAATTCATTTATAGAATTTTACGATGTCTAATTCACTATCACTGCATAGCATATTAGATGCTAATTAACCGGACCGAATTACACGGATTGGTTAAGAAATTTGAGAATAGTTCTCAAGGCTGAAAAGCTATCTTATATCCTTAATATGCCTATCCCTGCAATGGTTGCAGACAATGCCTCTGAGGAAGAGATTGCTACTTTTAGAAAGTGGCAAGATGATGCACAGTTGGCTCAATGCATCATGCTCGCATCCATGAGTAACGAGCTTCAGCGTCAGCATGAAACTATGGATGCTCCTACTATACTCTTGCACCTTCAAGGAGTTGAAGGGTGAGGAAAGTAAGACTATTAGATATCAGATATCTAAGGAGCTCTTCTAATCTAGAATAACCGATGGCACTAAAGTATAGACAAATGTCCTCAAAATGATCAATTTGATTGAACAATTGGGACAACTGGTTTTAATGGATGGAGAGTTGGTCCAAGATTTGATCTTGCAATCACATCCGGACTCTTTCTCACAAATTGTTGTGAATTTCACATGAACAAGCTATATGTCAGCCTGCCTGAGTTGCTTAAACATGTTGAAAACTGTAAAGAGTCACTTTCCAACCAAGAAAGACCAAGTCTTACTGGTAGATGATTCTTCCAGGGAGCGGAAGAGGGCCAAAGGATCTTCTTAAAAGAAGAACAATTCAAAGAAGGTAAATGAAAAGGCAAAAACAAAGGACAATAAGAACAAGACTGATGCGGATAGCAAAGGAGTTTGCTTCCACTGTAATAAGCCTAGATACTAGAAAGGAAACTGTAAGGAGAATCTTACAGAGGCTAACCAGAAGAAGCTTAATGAAGCTTCGGTTACAAATATAGGTTTGTTCATAATTGAAATAAATTTTTCTATAAGTCAGGGTTCTACTTGGGTATTGGATACTAGCTGTAGTTCTCACGTATGCAATCCAATGCAGAGACTAAGCAGAAGTAGAAAGCTAAACAAAGTAAGTAATCTTACGTGTGAAAAATAGAGCAATGGTTGCTACATTAGCCGTAGGAACTTATACTTTAGCGATGCCTACGGGCAAGTCTATTAAGTTAATAAATTGTTATTATGTTCCAGTTCTCTTTAGAAACATTATTTCTTTCCGTTGTTGGACAAGGAAGGTTCTGGTATTATATTTAAGAACAATTGTTGTTCTATTTATAATGATAATGTTTTGTTTGAAACTGGAAAATTACTTGATAGACTTTGTATACTTGACTTACATGAGAAATAATTTTGTAAATTGAACAAACTAATAAAAGAAAAGGAGATGGTCATTCAAAGAGTTAAATGTGTGTATTTGATGAAATACACTTCTGAATTATTTGAAATGTTCAAAGAATTCAGAAGTGAAACAAATTGACAAAGTATTAAGATTCTTTGATCAGATCAAGGAAGGAATACTTGTGCAATAAGTTTCTAGATCATCTCAAAATGGTATTTTCTCATAATGGACACCTCCTGATACGTAATAATTGATTGGTGTATCTAAAAGGAGAAATTGTACCTTGTTGGACATGGTGCAGTTCATAATGATTTTTACCGACATTCTATTATCCATCTGGGGTCAAACCCTAGAAACGGCTGCATATCTACAAAATAAGGTAACCTCAAAAATTCGAGCCCAAGACTTCATAAAGGTTATGGATAGGAAGGATTCCTACTCTTAAGTATGTTAAGATAAGGGTTGTCCAGCTTATGTGAAAAGGTTTCAAAGATAAGTTTAGGATAAAATCTGACAAGTGCAGATTTGTGGGATATCCTAAAGAAGTTTAGGATACTATAATCCTACATGCTACCTTCTTAGATAAAGGTGTTTATCATTGAAGGAGCTAGTGGGAGGGTAATAGATCTTGAAGGAGTTTAAGAACCACAAAGCACTTTAAGTCGAACCGAGGAACCTGTAGATAGACCTATTGTACCACAACCGAATCGTAAATCTGGAAGAGTACCGAAGATACCTGGGAGGTATGGATTCATCATAGAGGATGATGATGAGGTACGCATCATAGAGGATGATGATCCAGTTATATACGATGAGGCTATGAGTAGAAGACACTCAGAGAAATGGCAGATGGCCATAAAATCCGAAATGGACTCTATGTATAAGAACCAAGTATAGACTGTGGTATATATGGGTCTTTAAGAGAAAGACTGGGGCAAATGGCAAGGTAGACACCTATAAGACCAGACCTGTTTAAAAGGTTTTTCAAGTCAAGGAGTTGACTGTGATAAAACCTTACTATCGGGTAATGCTCAAGTCCATTTAGATTTTGCTTGTGATTGCAGCTTATTAAGAAATCTGACAAAATGGATGTGGAGACGTCCTTCCTCAATGAAGGCTTGAGGAGAATGTATGTATGATACAGCTAGAGGAATTTGTTTCAAAGGTTGAAGCAAATCGTGTTTTAAGCTACAATGATTCATTTATAGATTGAAGCAAGCTTCTCAAAGATGGAACATTCATTTTGATGAGACAATCAAAAGAGTTTGATTTTATCAAAAATGGGAATGAACCTATTGTGTACAAAAGGGTCAGTGAGAGCGCTGTGACATTGTTGGTATTATATGTTGATATACTACTGACAAGGAATAACACACTAATGCTACAATCAATAAAGATAAAATTGTCTAAAACATTCCTCCATGAATGCCTTGGGAGGAGCATCCTATAAATTGGGGATATAAATCTATATAGATAGATTTAAAAGGATGTTCGACTTGACCCAAGGAACGTATATTCATTTGATGCTAAAGGCGTTTAGCATGGCAAACTCCAAGAGAAGTATCATGATGATGAGTCATGGAGTGTATCTCTCTAAAATTGTCTCCAATTAAAAGAGAGATCGCATGAGTTACTATCATGTATGCAATGAATATACAAGGCCTGATGTTGATCAGTCATATTCTGGAGATGATCACTATAAGACAGTGATAAACATCTTTAGGTACTTAACCGGTACTGAAGATGTAATTATGATTCATGGTAGGTCTGAATTAAAACTAGAGGGCTAAACAGACTCAAGTTTTTCAGACTGACCAAGACGATAACAAATCCACTTTAAGGTAAATCGTTACTTTAAAAGGTGGTGCAGTGAATTGGAAAGGTTCCAAACAGGAAAGAGTTACTGGTTTAGTGACAAAGACAAAGTATATAGCTATAAATGAAGCTGCAAGTTGATTGTTTGGATAAAAAGTTCATCACAGAACTAGGAATAGTTCCTAAGTCTAATCTTAGATTCAAACATGTGTTGCGACACTTTCTTTTGATTAGTGGAATCATTGAAAGAGGATAAGTCACTATAGAGATAGTGGACTCTCAATAACAACATTGCATATCCATTTATTGAAGCTTTATCCAAACAGCAGGATGATCGTCACTTAGAGAAGAAGGGTATTAGATATCATGACGATTGGCTTTAGTGCAAGTGGGAGATTGAAAGTAGTATGCACACAAGCCAATCATATTTGATATGATGTAGCATATACTTTGTAATCTTATTCGGTTATTAAAGGCATTTTATATTATCTACATGGTGCTGTTATATTAAATGTGATAAACCCATAGTTTTGAGCAATGCTTTTAGAATCATGATGGGGATCATGCTAATGAGATCTAAATTCTAGATAGCTCACAAACTTAAATTGTTCCTAATCGATGGATTACTAAAAAGGGGATTAGTGAATCCAGATAGATTAGTACATACGCTGCTTTCTCTTATGAAGAGAATGATTGATCTCATAATCATTTGTGTGGAGACACTAAAGCAAGTATGTAGGTGCTTATTAGAGAATAAGTTCACTGAACGTGGCTCGCTAAGGAATACCTAATGGAGTTTTACTCGCCTGTCAATAGGAATTCCTCTAGTGATAGTAGTACAAGTGATCCTTGGACTTGAGATCATCATCGTATCTTGTGTATGATGAGTTATACTTTGACATGTCCCTTAAGACCTTTAGGGTATATCAAAGGGTATGATTGGGTATAACAAGTTGTACATGGAGATAGGTGAATGATCAACAAAGAATCTACCACTTCTAGTAAAAGGAGAGAATGTCCTATGTGATTCGATAAATGACGACTCAGAAGTCTTTGGCCAAAGCAGAATGAAATTAGAAAAGAGTTTCTAATTTGCATTAATCAGAGTTGTGCATTTCAGAATCGAAATACATATAATTAAATAAAATAAGACTTGACAGTAATTCCATGTCTTATATTTAATTGGGACATTGTATGGTAGAAGGATTGAATTGTACGGTAACTATGCACTGAAAGGTTCTTTTATGATTAATGTTGAAATTTATATTATCTGGAAAGTCGTTGATCGCTAAGGGGGCTTACCCTTATTGTAGAATAAATATTATTTATTTAAATAAATTAAATAGTTTAATTTATTTATTTAAATAAGATTAGAATTGTTCTAATTGATTTATTCACAACCGGTTTAATATGGAGAACCTAAAGGGTCACACCGCAAAAGGAAAATATTTATTTAAGAAGTAAATGGCATAATTGTAATAATAAGTTAAGTGTATTTAATTTAGTCTATGGAGATAGAATAAATTAAATAGCTTAATATTTATTATTTAATATTTTAGAAATATTAAATATAAATTAATAAGAGGAGTCTTATTATTATTATTACTATTACTATTATTTAATTTCTAATAGGGATTGGGAATTAATTAATAGAAGTACTCTCACATGATTCCTAATTGGATTAGGAGTTTAATTTAATTAAAGGAGTTTAATTACAATAGAAACCCTAATCCTAAATAGTTTAGGGAAGGGTTTTCCTACATCTATAAATAAGAGAAGTCTTATCATAGATTAGGGTTACACACTCTTACATAAGAATTATAGAGAGTACTTACAATTTCTATAGAGATATAAACTAGGGTTTTGCCAACACCCATCTTCTTGAACAAGTATTATTCCTTGGTGGATCACCTCTAGAGGCCAAACACTTGGGTGGCTAACGTTGATCAAAGGAAGGAATTTAATCGGTGGAATTCAAGGAGAACGCGAATGAATTGGAGGTGAACTTGTACCTGAGGAAGCTAGAATTCTACAAAGGTATAATTCTTATTCTCCATCTCTTTCGTTTAATTAATAATTGTGCATAAAGAAAGATCATGGTGATGGTTTGTATAAAATTTTAAAATCTGATTTTATCGCGCTTCCGCTTTATTAATGTAATTTGATTGCATGTTCGCGTTATACAAACCTAACAGGACTTGCCTGTTTGACGAGCTACATATCTATCTTTAAATAACTCTCTTCGAATGACCTAACATTAATAATGTTGGTCTATCAATTAGTACTTCGTATAATTGTATATCTATACGCTTACTTATGCTATTTATAAAGCAAATAAGTTATCGACGCCGGTTTTTCTCGTCTTTAGTCGCGATTGTTGCCCTTTTCCGATTTTAGCCTTTTCATTAGGTGATTTTGGGGAAAAGGGTCGGCATTGATGTCGACGGGGTTTTGAAAGATTATTTTTATGATGAGCCAATTGACCAGAGTCGCCAGTTGGTATATTTGAAATGGATGTACCAACTCATCCGAGTTTTCGTTGTTTTTTTTTTTATAAATCGATGGCTCATATGTGACTCCGAATTAATTGGTCTGCGAATCGAGATTCATAGAGTTCGGGGGCTTGCTTAAGTGAGGGGAAGGTGTTAGGCACCCCTCGACTTCCGTGAAACACGGTTACCATAATCTTGATGCTTTTCTATCATTTAATTCATGAACTGTGTGGGTATGCGCGCGTGTGTGTGTGTGTGCTTATGTGAATGTCGTGGTGAGTTTGAATGAAAGAATCATTTGGATTTTTAAGGAAAGTCGTGCTTTAATTTGAAAAACGCTTCGGAATGTCTTTTCAGCAAACACGAGAAAGCTTTATGTGAAAGGTTTGATTTTAATTGTCAAAAGTCATGGGATTTTCCTTTAGGTGTCATTTTGGCAAAACAAGAGTTTTAAACCTTCGTCAAAATAGGAATCGAGATCTATACGTTGCTTTCGTAACTCGAACGATGGGCAACTTCTAGAATCTCTTTCACCCTATGCACAAAAATTTAATAAAACATTACTTATTTTATAAAATCATTTTGGTGATGTTTGAAAGCGATTTTATCTTTAGCCTTCTCGTTTGAAATAGAAATCGACATTCATTAGCACTTTCCATTTATTAACCTCGTGATGCTAATAGCCTAGTTTGATTGATTTTATGAAAATCTCAATCTTTTAACTTTGAAATCAATTTCGTGTCATAAATCAAATCAAGCATAACACGCGTCGGAGCTATTCATGGGCATGTAAACCATCAAAATAACCCCAAACGCCTACAATCACAAGTTTCACTATTTCGGGGCCTTAAACACGATTCTCACCTTGGCGTCGTTTTAAGGCCCGACGATTACATATTTACAATGAAAGGTACATCGAATTTATTACATATATCAAAAGAATGTCCATCGTCGGATTTGGACCACGGGGTCGCGCTCCTAGGCTCACATCCAAAATCGCTACACACCCACAAGATCCTAAAAATAACAATCTAAATAAACTATGCATAATACATCATTACAACGAGCTAAAATTCACCAAATGGATATCATCGGGCCATTAGGAGGAATTTCGTTCCATTTGGGAACCCTCACTAATAGCCCTCAATCCATGGATTCACAACAATATACAAGAACAACTACATTTAATATAATTTGGATGACAAAAAGCTTAACAAAAATGGTAAAACAAAATGCTAAAACAAAGGATTTTTCACCTTGCAAATAATCGCCACAATATGTATGAATTTGTGTATTGAATAGAGTAGAAAATATGAGATGTAATCTCACAAAATGGGTACAATTGCTCACTATTTCTCCCTCTTTTCTCTCTTAATTTCTCTTATTTTCTGCTGTTTTCCTCCTCTCTTTTCCGATGCTGCCGCCTCCTTTTTTGTTGCTGAACCTCTCCTGGATGAAATGAAGAAACTGAACTGAAATAGGCTGGCTAGGGCAGCCGCAGATTGATCTGCGGCTGGCCGCAGATTGATCTGCGGCTGGCCGCAGATTGATCTGCGGCTGGCTGGCCACCCCCCATCGCACTCAGCTGGTTTCCTGGTTTCGAGTCCCGTGCGCACTTGAATTATTTTAATCATTGGCCGCAGATCAATCCGCGGCTGGGTGGGCTGATTTTCTCGATTTTCGGGCTATGCCTCGATTCTCGTGTCGTGACGTCGGTTTTCGCCGACAGGCTTGCATTTTGCAATCCGGGAACCGCTGGGAAAAGTGCCACATCATTCATGGGTGTTTGCTTCGCCCGTCGTCGTGTCAGCCTTGATCACAAGTCGTCGTGGTGGCCTTGAGTGTTCGCACTTATGTCCACCTTCCGTCTCGTAGGCTGGCCATTTGCCGAATTTGCCCTCCTGTCAGGGTTAGTATACAAAGTGCAAAATTTGGGTGTCTACAGCTGCCCCTCTTTATCATGTTTATGAAATGTTAAATGAAATGAACATGATAAAGAAATAGACACCCGATGCATGAATGACAGTGTCTAAGTATGACAGTACATACATGATGCAACACATGTAGCTTATGATGCAACGCAAGATGTAAAGCATGCAAAACATTCGCAAAGGTGTCAATGCATCAATCCCTGACCTGTCGCTCGTCTCGTAATCGCCGGGTCTCGTATCCGGTCGATTGTCCTGTGAGTGCCGGGTCTCGCATCCGGTCAACCCTCTCGTAATCACCTCATTCCATCCCATTGTCATCAAAGGAAGTTATTCTCCTGACTAGCTTTGAAGGGCATCCTTGGAGTTCGTCCTCGCACATCGTTCTTGGCAACCATTGCTTTTGACTTTGATAGGCTAGGACCTTGACACCTAACCTGCACGGATCACGTACAGAATTATCACTTATTCAATGCATGTGACACAACATTTAAAATGAAAAATGACCCCTGTACAGTCTTTTGATACGATTCTACAGGTGTCACCGTTTGTCGGAGCCGGTTTTCGTCGCCGGACATCCATCTCGTAATCGCCGGTTATCGTCGCCGGTCAATTGTCTCGTCGGGGCCAGGTATCGTCGCCGGTCACCCATCTCGTAACCCCCGGTTATCGTCACCGGTTGGTTATCTCGTCGGAGCCGGTTTTCGTCGCCGGACATCCATCTCGTAATCGCCGGTTATCGTCGCCGGTCGATTGTCTTGTCGGGGCCGGTTTTCGTCGCCGGACACCCATCTCGTGATCGCCGGTTATCGTCGCCGGTCGATCATCTTGTCGGAACCGGTTTTCGTCGCCGGACATCCATTTCGTAATCGCCAGTTATCGTCGCCGGTTGATTGTCTTGCCGGGGCCGGTTTTCGTCGCCGGACACCCATCTCGTGATCGCCGGTTATCGTCGCCGGTCGATCATCTTGTCGGAGCCGGTTTTCGTCGCCGGACATCCATTTCGTAATCGCCGGTTATCGTTGCCGGTCGATTGTCTTGTCGGGGCCGGTTTTCGTCGCCGGACACCCATCTCGTGATCGTCGGTTATCGTCGCCGGTCGATCATCTTGTCGGAGCCGGTTTTCATCGCCGGACATCCATTTCGTAATAGCCGGTTATCGTCGCCGGTCGATTGTCTTGTCGGGGCCGGGTTTCGTCGCCGGTCACCCATCTCGTGATCGCCGGTTATCGTCGCCGGTCGATCGTTTGGATCTCAGCCCTTCGCAGGGTGTTAGTGTTTGGATATCAGCCCTTCCCAAGGTGTTAGTTGTTTGGATATCAGCCCTTCCTAGGGTGTTAGTGTTTGGATATCAGCCCTTCCCAAGGTGTTAGTGTTTGGATATCAGCCCTTCCCAGGGTGTTAGTGTTTGGATATCAGCCCTCCCAAGGTGTTAGTGTTTGGATATCAGCCCTTCCCAGGGTGTTAGTTGTTTGGATATCAGCCCTTCCCAGGGTGTTAGTGTTTGGATATCAGCCCTTCCCAAGGTGTTAGTGTTTGGATATCAGCCCTTCCCAGGGTGTTAGTTGTTTTTTGTCTTTTTTCTTTTATGGATATCAGCCCTTCCCAGGGTTGCTCACCATCTTGTCGTGGTTCGCGTGGATCTCAGCCCTTCCCAGGGTTTGTTGTTTTTTGTCTTTTTTCTTTTGGTGGATATCAGCCCTTCCCAGGGGTGCTCACCATCTTTGTTGTGGTTCGCGTGGATCTCAGCCCTTCCCAGGGTTTGTTGTTTTTTGTCTTTTTTCTTTTTGTGGATATCAGCCCTTCCCAGGGGTGCTCACCATCTTTGTCGTGGTTCGCTTGGATCTCAGCCCTTCCCAGGGTTTGTTGTTTTTTGTCTTTTTTTCTTTTTATGGATATCAGCCCTTCCCAGGGGTGCTCACCATCTTTGTCGTGGTTCGCTTGGATCTCAGCCCTTCCCAGCGTTTGTTGTTTTTTGTCTTTTTTCTTTTTGTGGATATCAGCCCTTCCCAGGGGTGCTCACCATCTTTGTCGTGGTTCGCTTGGATCTCAGCCCTTCCCAGGGTTTGTTGTTTTTTGTCTTTTTTCTTTTTGTGGATATCAGCCCTTCCCAGGGGTGCTCACCATCTTGTTGTGGTTCGCGTGGATCTCAGCCCTTCCCAGGGTTTGTTGTTTTTTGTCTTTTTTCTTTTTGTGGATATCAGCCCTTCCCAGGGGTGCTCACCATCTTTGTCGTGGTTCGCTTGGATCTCAGCCCTTCCCAGGGTTTGTTGTTTTTTGTCTTTTTTTCTTTTTATGGATATCAGCCCTTCCCAGGGGTGCTCACCATCTTGTTGTGGTTCGCGTGGATCTCAGCCCTTCCCAGCGTTTGTTGTTTTTTGTCTTTTTTCTTTTTGTGGATATCAGCCCTTCCCAGGGGTGCTCACCATCTTTGTCGTGGTTCGCTTGGATCTCAGCCCTTCCCAGGGTTTGTTGTTTTTTGTCTTTTTTCTTTTTGTGGATATCAGCCCTTCCCAGGGGTGCTCACCATCTTGTTGTGGTTCGCGTGGATCTCAGCCCTTCCCAGGGTTTGTTGTTTTTTGTCTTTTTTCTTTTTGTGGATATCAGCCCTTCCCAGGGGTGCTCACCATCTTGTTGTGGTTCGCGTGGATCTCAGCCCTTCCCAGGGTTTGTTGTTTTTTGTCTTTTTTCTTTTTGTGGATATCAGCACTTCCGAGGAGTGCTCACCATCTTTGTCGTGGTTCGCTTGGATCTCAGCCCTTCCCAGGGTTTGTTGTTTTTTGTCTTTTTTCTTTTGTGGATATCAGCCCTTCCCAGGGGTGCTCACCATCTTTGTCGTGGTTCGCTTGGATCTCAGCCCTTCCCAGGGTTTGTTGTTTTTTGTCTTTTTTCTTTTTGTGGATATCAGCCCTTCCCAGGGGTGCTCACCATCTTGTTGCGATTCGCGTGGATCTCAGCCCTTCCCAGGGTTTGTTATTTTTTGTCTTTTTTCTTTTGTGGATATCAGCCCTTCCCAGGGGTGCTCACCATCTTTGTTGTGGTTCGCGTGGATCTCAGCCCTTCCCAGGGTTTGTTTTTTTTTGTCTTTTTTCTTTTTGTGGATATCAGCCCTTCCCAGGGGTGCTCACCATCTTGTTGCGGTTCGCGTGGATCTCAGCCCTTCCCAGGGTTTGTTATTTTTTGTCTTTTTTTTTTTTTTTTTTTTATGATTTCTTGAAGTCGGATGTGTGATCGGCTTCATGTCCTGGATCTCCCACCAACATCGTCCACGTACCATGCCGCAAAAGCCATTACTCTGTTCATTTGTGAGGTTGAAAGCGATGTGCTCGTACTTTCCTGAAGATTTTCATTTTGATCGTACCTGCATGCATGAAAAAGATGTTATGCATGATCTGGCAGATATGTTATGGACATATGCATGTGCACAACATATGTTTTAGATAGAAATGACCCCTGTTCAGTCAAATGATACGATTCGACAGTCGTCGCTGTTTGCCAACATTTGACTGGATCACGCCTAGTCGTGAAGTGCAGTTTCTAGACTTCAACATTGATTTGGTATTCTGCCTGTTCTTGGTCGTCTTCATTTCATCGAGTTGAGGCAGTCTGTTTCGCTCTCTGTGATGATCGACAGCTATGTTGGGCTCCTTGACCTTTTGATCATTTCTGATGGTCGATATGCTGTTGTCCCGCATTATATCCTCCTTGTATATGCTCATGCACGTGGATCAATTGGATGTCGAGGCAGTGATAGTCGGGATTGGGGAGAGGCCCAATGACGAGAAGTTCTGTGCAGCCTCGGCTTCCTTCCATTTCATGATTCTTAACTGCCCCTGCCTTGGTGCGTGTCGCTACAAAGAATTTCTATCGAAAACTCGCGATGTTGACCGTGCTGAGTTATCCACAGCTCTGCAAGATCCTGCATATCAGATAACTAACAAATGCCAAAACTTGAAAGCTCGGGCCGTTAGTGCTAGCTTAACACAAAGATATCATAAATCTCGACAAAAGAGTAAATGCAGTTAAAGCACAAGAAATTGAATATCTGTTGATCGCACAATCTAGCAAGTTGTGACCCGTGAATGTACTAGATTGGAAGTTATTTTCAATTCCTCGTGAGTTGGTGATTTTCTATTTAACGAGTTATGAAATCGTAAGAACACCCTCAAGCATTCATGGTCATTGTACGTGAGTACGGTCGAATTCAAAAGAACTACCTCCCCTCGTCAAAGGTATTCTGTCTCCATTCTCGACAACGTTCTTAGCAGGATTGACGTCATATGACAAATGCACTGTGCGATGCAGCATTCAGTAGGGGTTCTCCTTCATGACCTTTTGTTTAAGGTCGAGAGTTTTTTTTCGTATTATCTTTTCTCTTTATTAGCCCACTTCACTTGTCTCGTTTTCTTAGGCTATTCAAAGTTACCCATTTAACGAGTTTTGGACCAATGACTCCCAAACCAGACGGTTTTGGGGCGTTAGGTGTACAGACACCCCTTCGGGTTTATTTACTCGAGTAACAAAGGCCACGGTTCGAGACAAGCTGGTGGTCTGCACCATTCATTCTTTGCTTGACCTTGCGCAAGATTCGTTTTCTTAGGCTTGAGTTACCCATGTAGCGAGTGTTAGGCCGGTGACTCCCAAACCACACGGCTTTAGGGCACCAGATGCAGAGACACCCCTTAGGCTTAATTACTCGAGTAGCCCATGCCACGATTCAAATCTGCTCGGGCCTCCTCTACTGTAATGCTCGTTTTCTTAGGCTCTGAGTTACCCATGTAACGAGTGTTGGGCCAGCGACTCCCAAACCAGATGGCTTTAGGGCACCAGGTGTAGAGACACCCCTCGGGCTTAATTACTCGAATAACCCAGGCCACGATTCGAGACATTAGCTTGATAATCATTTATCGTCTGACTCCTTGATTTTAGCTTGATAATTACTGACTGTCTGACTACGTGTTAATTGCCATCAACGTCGTCATAGTTTTATACCCCACAACTGAAAGTTTGTGCAAGTGCAAAGTGAAGGCTGTCACATGAGGTCGATTCTGTCGCAAACGTTGCTTTGAATTAAGGCTTTGTACCCGATCAAAAGGTTGAATAGCCTTCTTCGTCTAATCATACTCACGATCGTGCTCCACGGATGCTTGTCAGAATCAATCCGATTCCTATCAAGTCAAATAAAATCCCCTTTCACGCGGGTCATCGTATCCCGGGAAAACTATGCTTGACAAATGCCAGATGATCGTACCGTTGGAGATTGAATTGACATGAGGTAGCATTTGATGATGGTGCATGTTGATGGGATTGTTGCATGGGTGCCAATTTGCACGTCATCATTTCCTGGGTAGTTGACAAATGCCCCAGTGTTAAGTTTTTTTCTTGTGATCTCCCTCGTACTGGTTGCATCGGTATCTCGCTGGGCTGACAAAAGATCCGGTCCTTTGACTTGTTGAAAGGTTTGGGGGATTTTTGATTTTTTTTGATTTTTTTTTTATTTTTTTTTTATTTTTTTTTTTTCGTGACGGCTCCTTTTAATTTAGAGCGAAATTCCCCATAGCTTCGTCTCGGCAGAGCGCGATCCTTTTGAGGACTAAATCGTTTATTTCGAATTTCCGGGATCGTACCCTCTTGTCGTATGCCTGGGAGATGCGTAAGGGGCTGCCCCTGCAAATGTGCGAACTGAGGTTCGATAGGAAGACAGGGTGAGCGACAGTAAATCCGGCCATCCCCGATGATTGGCGGACATTCTTCCCATGATCGTCTTTGTGTTTTATTTGCAGCCCCCACTGCCCCATTCATTTTGAGCCGGTAAATGACTGAATCAAAATGTTTGATCTTGAATTTGTCGCATATCTCCTCCTTGAGGGCATCGTTCAGATTTCTATAGTCGATGCGACCCCTTACCTCTCCTCCAGGCTGTGGTACTGGGATTCCGTCGGAAAGCCATTCAGGGTAAATAGACACCGTGATGATTCCTGCTTTAAACCGCTTGACAATCTCGTCCTTTATTTTCAACCTCCAATCAGGTTTCCACGTTCTCAACTTTTGCTTAATTGGTCGGAACCCTCCTTGATGGGCAGTCGATGTCCTATAACGTCTGTGGACAATCCAATCACGTCGCCACGGGACCAAGCGAACATATCTCCATACAGGCTCAACAACTTGGCTATATTTTTTTTATTCTCTTTTTTTTTTTTTTTTTTTTTTTTAATATCGAATCTGCCCCTACTCCGGGCTCTTTGTGATCGTTAGGGGTTCTGATGTTCGATGGCGATTGTTTGGTCTAAGTCGGGTTCAGGTTTATTCCTCGACCCCTCCTTTGATCTCGTCAGGCGTATTGTCGATATCTGTCTCGTCCTGCTCAATCCCTATCAGATCGAAATCTAGCTCTATACCAAAATCGTGATCCTCCTTCAAATTTGGCCTATCGCTTGCCAGGCTAGAATGCCTCAAATCGGGGTACCTGACATAAAACAAAAATGCTTGTCCTATATATAAAACATTTCAGCACATGATCTTTTTGATCTTCTTTTTGGATAACATGACAAAATGACATGAGCGTGCAGGGATTGAAATAAAACTCAGAATTTTAAAACCCATTGATCTTCTACTGGCCGGGATTTACTGCCATACTCCTGGATTTACTCCTTCCTGGATATCACCTGCTGCACGGTCCAACTGGCCATGGTGAGGTCGAGCAATGGAGCTCATTAGGGGGTGCATGGATCGCATTGGCATGGATCTGGCATCGATGGCATTTCCTGACATAAGCATCGCAATCAGTTTTCATGGTTAGCCAGTAGTGACCCGCTCACAGGATTCTCTTTACCAAAAATGTTCTGCTCATATGGGCTCCGCACACATTGCCATGTACATCGTTCATTTGTCTGTGGGCTTCTTTGGCTTCTAGATATCTCAGCAGTCCCGTAGCTAGGTCCCGTTTATGCCCTTTTGTGCTGTATATTCCAATGGCCTGCCGGATGACCAATTCGAGTCTCCAACTACTATCATCTTTTTGATTCCCATTCCTAAGGCTAATCTCAGTCCTAGGATGAGTCCCTCGTATTCGGCCGTATTGTTGGAGTGGCAGAACTGTAATTTCATGGCTATTGGCCCCTGCCATTTGGATGGATGGAGTATGGATTTTACGGCCTCTTAGTTGGGTCGTAGGGACAATCTCGCAAAACAAACAAGGGCTGTAGTTTAGTACGGTGCCAGTTACAAGTTGGCAGATGCATGTCAACACTGATGCATGTTTATCATTATTTCTTTTTTTTTCCCTTTTTTTTGTGTGGTCGAATATGCCCCTACTCCGGGTTCTTTGTGATCGTTATGCCACGCTTTCACGGTTCTCTTAATCTTATCCTGCAAAACAAGGTCAGTGTTTGATGACAGGATAATATTTAGAAGTTTTTAGAAAACTTTGGTACGTGGTACGGATTGCCTTCCTGCAAAATCATGTCAGTATTATCTTCATATGTGCAGGTGATGTAATCACATGATACAGGACATATTTATTACGATGATGCCGGTATGACAGTTGTATGCCATTTACATGACATTTATTTATTTGACTGAACGATAAAAGAGCATGAAGAAGCTTCCCTTTCGTTAGGTTTATCAGAGGCTGACCTACCCTAGGGTTACTCTCGCGGGCTTTTCGGCATGAAGGTCCCCAAATCTTCAAAATCTACTCGTCTGAATCCTTTCGATTGGAGCGGATTTGGGTGGTGCGTTTCCTGAGCCATCTCCGGGGAGCAGCCCCTTCGAGTCCAGTAATAAGCAACCGACAGGTTCGCCTCAGGAGGAGGTACTCTCTCAACACACATTCACATTCATCGTCCTCGCCATATGCAAATGATTTTACTTTAAATTAAAGCAATCCCATTCAATCATTCACTTATTGGACAAAACACACATTCACACAACAAAAGTAAAAATGATCAAAATATCGCATGCACACACATATTCATGAATTTTTTTTTTTTTTAAAGGATAGGATAGCATCAAGATTTGAACGCGGCTTAAGCCCTCTAATGTCCCCAGCAGAGTCGCCAGCTGTCGACGCCGGTTTTTCTCGTCTTTAGTCGCGATTGTTGCCCTTTTCCGATTTTAGCCTTTTCATTAGGTGATTTTGGGGAAAAGGGTCGGCATTGATGTCGACGGGGTTTTGAAAGATTATTTTTATGATGAGCCAATTGACCAGAGTCGCCAGTTGGTATATTTGAAATGGATGTACCAACTCATCCGAGTTTTCGTTGTTTTTTTTTTTTATAAATCGATGGCTCATATGTGACTCCGAATTAATTGGTCTGCGAATCGAGATTCATAGAGTTCGGGGGCTTGCTTAAGTGAGGGGAAGGTGTTAGGCACCCCTCGACTTCCGTGAAACACGGTTACCACAATCTTGATGCTTTTCTATCATTTAATTCATGAACTGTGTGGGTATGCGCGCGTGTGTGTGTGTGTGTGCTTATGTGAATGTCGTGGTGAGTTTGAATGAAAGAATCATTTGGATTTTTAAGGAAAGTCGTGCTTTAATTTGAAAAACGCTTCGGAATGTCTTTTCAGCATACACAAGAAAGCTTTATGTGAAAGGTTTGATTTTAATTGTCAAAAGTCATGGGATTTTCCTGTAGGTGTCATTTTGGCAAAACAAGAGTTTTAAACCTTCGTCAAAATAGGAATCGAGATCTATACGTTGCTTTCGTAACTCGAACGCTGGGCAACTTCTAGAATCTCTTTCACCCTATGCACAAAGATTTAATAAAACATTACTTATTTTATAAAATCATTTTGGTGATGTTTGAAAGCGATTTTATCTTTAGCCTTCTCGTTTGAAATAGAAATCGATATTCATTAGCACTTCCCATTTATTAACCTCGTGATGCTAATAGCCTAGTTTGATCGATTTTATGAAAATCTTATCATTTAGCTTTGAAATCAATTTCGTCTCATAAATCAAATCGAGCATAACACGCGTCGGAGCTATTCATGGGCATGTAAACCATCAAAATAACCCCAAACGCCTACAATCACAAGTTTCACTATTTCGGGGCCTTAAACACGATTCTCACCTTGGCGTCGTTTTAAGGCCCGACGATTACATATTTACAATGAAAGGTACATCGAATTTATTACATATATCAAAAGAATGTCCATCGTCGGATTTGGACCACGGGGTCGCGCTCCTAGGCTCACATCCAAAATCGCTACACACCCACAAGATCCTAAAAATAACAATCTAAATAAACTATGCATAATACATCATTACAACGAGCTAAAATTCACCAAATGGATATCATCGGGCCATTAGGAGGAATTTCGTTCCATTTGGGAACCCTCACTAATAGCCCTCAATCCATGGATTCACAACAATATACAAGAACAACTACATTTAATATAATTTGGATGACAAAAAGCTTAACAAAAATGGTAAAACAAAATGCTAAAACAAAGGATTTTTCACCTTGCAAATAATCGCCACAATATGTATGAATTTGTGTATTGAATAGAGTAGAAAATATGAGATGTAATCTCACAAAATGGGTACAATTGCTCACTATTTCTCCCTCTTTTCTCTCTTAATTTCTCTTATTTTCTGCTGTTTTCCTCCTCTCTTTTCCGATGCTGCCGCCTCCTTTTTTGTTGCTGAACCTCTCCTGGATGAAATGAAGAAACTGAACTGAAATAGGCTAGCTAGGGCAGCCGCAGATTGATCTGCGGCTGGCTGGCCACCCCCCATCGCACTCAGCTGGTTTCCTGGTTTCGAGTCCCGTGCGCACTTGAATTATTTTAATCATTGGCCGCAGATCAATCCGCGGCTGGGTGGGCTGATTTTCTCGATTTTCGGGCCATGCCTCGATTCTCGTGTCGTGACGTCGGTTTTCGCCGACAGGCTTGCATTTTGCAGTCCGGGAACCGCTGGGAAAAGTGCCACATCATTCATGGGTGTTTGCTTCGCCCGTCGTCGTGTCAGCCTTGATCACAAGTCGTCGTGGTGGCCTTGAGTGTTCGCACTTATGTCCACCTTCCGTCTCGTAGGCTGGCCATTTGCCGAATTTGCCCTCCTGTCAGGGTTAGTATACAAAGTGCAAAATTTGGGTGTCTACATAAGTCAATCACATAGCACACATAATTTAATATACGATCATTAACCCTATAAGGCACTTAATTGATCTTAGGTTGATGATTTAATTAATTAATAATGTTTTTCTTAAGTGATAAACACTTATTAAACCCTTAAACAATTAATTATAATTATTTAATTAATGTGTTATTTAAATTCTCTTTATTTTATTAACTCTATCTTTATTTAATTACTATTTAATATTAGTTAAATAGTAATTAATTAATTTGCTTTAGTTATTATTTAATAATAAATAATAACTAATTATATTTAGTTATTATTTAATGCTAATCAAATAATAAATAATCAAATTATTAATCCTAATTGTCTTTAGTTATTATTTAATATTTATTAAATAATAATTAATTAATTAATTATCCTTATTTATTATTTAATATTAATTAAATAACTAATTTATTAGTTTTATTTATCTTTAATTATTATTTAATCTTAATTAAATAATAATTAATTAATTAATTATTCTTATTTATTATTTAATATTTGTAGACACCCAAATTTTGCGTTTCCTTCTACTAACCTTGACAGGAGGGCGAAATCGTCAATTGAACCAGCTTGCAGGAGCAAAGGAGCGGGCACAAGGGGCAAGCGCCCGGCACCGCCGCAATGATTTGGGCAGCCCAAGTCGACGTGACAGCATGATCGTCCGAGGCAGGCATTTCCGAATGAGGTGGCACGTCTCCCGGAAGTTCCCGGACTGCGGAATACGAGCCTGTCAGCGAAAACCGACGTTGCGGTACGAAAATCGAGGCGTGGCACGAAAATCGAGAAAGTCAAGCCCGCCAGCCGCGGATAGATCTGCGGCCAAGTGGGTGCGCCAGCACGAAAACCGGGAAATCAGCACTCAGCAGCTGAGTGCGATGGGAGGCGTGCCAGCTGGCCAGCCGCAGATCCATCTGCGGCCAGCCGCAGATAGATCTGCGGCTGGCTCTGGCCAGCCTATTTAAGCCAGCTTCGGCAGCATACAGGAGGTTCAGCAGTTTTTGAAAGAGGAAGAAGAAATTCAGCAAGAGCAGCAGCAGAAAATCGGGAATAGAGAGGAAAAACACCATAAATTTTGCAACAAATAGGAGAGAAAGGAAGATCAAAAGAGAGGGTTTTTACTCTTTGATTTGATTGTAACACACATATTTCTTCTATTCCAATACACAAGTCTACTTCCATTTTGGTATCAATTGCAAGGTGAAATTTCCCTTTATTCTAGCAATTTATCATATCATTTGGCTAAAATTAATGTAGTCTTCATGTAATTTATTGTGAAATAATGAATTAGGGATTATTTGCGAGGGTTCCATTGGAACAAAATTCTTCGTAATAACCCGATGATATTCACGTTTTGATTTCTTGCTTGTGTATAAGAGATGTATTGGTTGTGGTTCCTTCAATTTGCTATTTAGGATGTCGTGATATTGTTAGAATTTCCGTGTTGGTTATTTATTGTAATGTTTGATTTGTGAGTACGTAGTAATCGTGGTTGTGAGCCTAGGGAAGCGACCCCGTGGTCCGAATCCGATGACGGACAAATTTTGACGTATGTATTTAGGAATAATGTAATCCTTCGTTGTGAACATGTAACCGTCGGGCCTTAAAACGACGCTAAGGCGAGAATCGGATTTAAGGCCCCGTCATAGTGAAAAGATGGGATTGTATGCGTTTGGGGTTTATTTTGATGGCTTACATGCCCATGAATAACCCCGCGCTTTTTATTGCTTCATTTGATTTGTGACACCGAAAAATTTGATTTCAAAGCTAAAACCATGAAGACTTTCATAAAATCAATCAAAGTAGGACATTAGAATCACGAGGTTAAAATTTGAGAAACGTTAATGAAATGTCGATTCATATCTAACGAGAAAGCTAAAAAAAAATCGTTTTCCAAAACAACACACGAAATGATTTTATAAATAATTGACGTTTTATTAAATCTTTGTGCATAGGGTGAAAGAGATCCTAGAAATTGCCCATCATTTTATGAAAGCAACGTATAGATCTCGATTCCTATTTTGACGAAGGTTTAAAACTCTTGTTTTGTTAAAACGACATTTAACGAAAATCTCATAGTTTTGATAATTAAAATCAAACCTTTCTCATAAAGCTTCTCGTGTATGCCGAAAAGACATTCCGAAGCATTCTCAAAGTAAAACACGATTTTCCCTAAAATCCAAATGATTCTTTCATACAAACTCACCACAACATTTACATAAGCACACATACACACACACGCACGCACACACACACATTTCATGAATTAAAGGATAGGAGAAGTATCAAGATTGCGGTAACCGTGTTTCACGGAAGTCGAGGGGTGCCTAACACCTTCCCCTCACTTAAACAAGCCCCCGAACTCTATGAATCTCGATTCGCAGACCAATTAATTCGGAGTCACATATGAGCCAGCGATTTATAAAACACGAAAATTCGGATGAGTTGGTACATCCATTTCAAATATACCAACTGGCGACTCTGGTTAATTGGCTCATCATAAAAAACGATATTTCAAAACCCCGTCGACATCAATGCCGACCTTTTCCAAAAAATCATTAAATCAAAAGGCTAAAAATTGGAAAAGACCCGAGGAGCGAGAAAACCCGGCGTCGACAGCTGGCGACTCTGCTGGGGACATTAGAGGGCTTAAGCCGCGTTCAAATCTTGATGCTGTCCTATCCTTTAAAATTCATAAAATGTGTGTGTGTGCGATATTTTGATTTTTTACTTTTGTTGTGCGAATGTGTGTTGTTGTCCAATGAATGAATGATTGAATGGAATGGCTTTACTTTAAAGAAATCATTTGCATACGGTGAGGACGATGAATGTGAATGTATGTTGAGAGAGTACCTCCTCCTGAGGCGAACCTGTCGGTTGCTTATTACTGGACTCGATGGGGCTGCTCCCCGGAGATGGCTCAGGAAACGCACCACTCAAATCCGCTCCAATCGAAAGGGCTCAAACGAGTAGATTGCGAAGATTTGGGAACCTTCATGCCGAAAAGCCCGTGAGAGTAACCCTAGGGTAGGTCAGCCTCTGATTAACCCAACGCAGGAAAAGTCTCTTCATGCCTTTTTACGTTTATATGTCTAAATGTCATGATCTCATTCAATATTCATATATCCCTTCTCTGTGTCAAAAAAGATTACTAACCTCTGTGAATTGCATGGAATAGTTGGAGGAGCATAATAAAGTCATGTTTAGCATTTGTTATTACACTAAAGGACTACTAACTTTCTCTTTTACAGGGAAAGATTAAAAAACCCCAAAAAAAAAAAAAAAAAAAAAAAAAAAAACACACAAAATTACAGTTTTAGCATGCATCCATTTTGCGTTTCCCCAAGACTAAACTTCGAACCATTGTCTCTGCAGGATTGCTCCTCAAACCCGTTCGCAGTCTAAGAAAGCCCAAAATTCTACATCTGAAATGGCTGATATTCCTAATCATAGTTCCATATCTCGGGAAGAGTTTGATGATTTTAAAAGACAGATGATGGAAATGGCCACGATGCTAAAAGAGCAGTTCCTACTCAGACAGGATCCGCCAAGCCAAGGACCACATAATATTCCACCGCCAGGGGGTGACCAGAATCCTCCTAAAAATGTTGTAAACCTGGGTAAGGATGACCAACCCCGACTCAAGGACGAGCCAGTCATCCCAAAGGCCGTTCCCATACCTAGCAGGACAGTGATTACTATCCCCGAGGAGGGGGACAATGACGACCTTCGGAGAAAAATGAGACACATGGAGGAAACCATCCAATCTCTAAGGGGCATAGGCTCCCTGGGCAGGGTTAATTACTCAGATCTGTGTGTTTTCCCCGGGGCCAGATATCCAGAAAAGTTCAAAGTTCCCGAGTTTGAAAAATACAATGGAAAGGGAGACCCCTATACACACTTGAAAATTTACATTGGAGAACTCGGGTCTTATGCCGAAGACGAGGGGTTAAGAATGCAACTATTCCAGAAAAGCTTAACAGGGGAGGCAAGAATATGGTATGCCCGCCTCGACAACGCCCGAATCCACAACTGGGAGGAATTGGCCCATACTTTCTTAACCCAATACAGCTTTCAGGCCCAGATGGCTCTTGACAGGTACCAAATGACAAAGGTTAAAGAACAGCCTAGGGAATCCTTTAGGGAATATGCGCAAAGATGGAGGGGCATGGCTGCCCAGGTAACTCCCCCGATGAACGAATCAGAGATGGTGATGACCTTTGTAGACATCCAGGAGGCACCGTATTATGAGAGGGTCATCTCGGGGATTGGAAGACCTTTTGCGGAAATGATTAAACATGGAGAGATGGTTGACATGGGGTTGAAATCGGGTAAAATCCGGGATCTTACTGCTTTAGAAACTGCTGCCGAGCAAATACAGAATGGAAACTATGGTAGCACTTCCCGGAGAGTCCAAAAGAGGAAGGAAGAGGATGTCTCCCTCATCCTACAAGGGTCGTCCAGTAAAGCAGAAAGCCATCTTCCGGTACAGGCACAGAGGGGAGGGCCACCCCGACAGCCCAATTTCTCAGATCAAAGAGCAGAGGGGCGAAAGAAGATATGAGGCCTCGCAAAACCGAGTATTCACCCCGCTCGGGGAGCCGCTTGAACGAGTATTAGCGGTATTAGTAGCCCAAAAGAGGATTGTTGGTTTGGCACCCCCGAGTGACCCAAAGGGTAGAAGGTTTGACCCGAGCAAGCGGTGTGCATACCACTCCAGTTCCCCTGGCCATGATACACAGGATTGCTGGACGTTAAAGCATCGAATCCAAAACCTGATTGACAGTGGAGAGATTGTGGTGGAACAGCCAGATTCCCCGAATGTTAAGGCAAATCCCCTGCCAAGACATGATGGAGGGGGAGTCAATGCGACGGAGGCAAGTGAGGCTGGAGGGCCGCCAAGGTTGAACTATGTGCAGAAAGTTGAGGAGATGATAAATGTGATACATGACCATGGGAGTGCGAGGGTAACGCCCATCAAGTTGATAGGGGTAAGTACGAATAACATAGAGGGACCTATCAAGTTGACAGCTCCGAGGCCCATCATTTTTGCTGCAAGGCCACAACTCCCTATCAGTAATCTGAAGACTGTACCCTGGAATTACGGGGGAATACCCGAGGAAGCGGCCAGTTGTGCTTCCGTGACGACCAAGGGGAACCCTTTATATCTGCCCGGGCGAGTCCTTGAGAGCCAAAAGAGAAAAAATGAAGAGGTTTCCGAGGAAAGGGCCATAGAGTTTTTGAAAAGGATGGATCACCCGGAAATGAGGGGGATCCAGATTTTAAATGAGGAATCAACCCTAACATCAGTCATGGACTTGGTGTTGTCATCCAGTGAGCATTGCAAAACCATGATGAAGGTTCTGGAGGAGGCATTTGTGTCCAAAGAAATTAGTGAGGAGGGTTTCGGCCAGCTGATAGGCCACTTATTGGAAACCGATGCAATATCCTTTACGGATGAGGACATTCCCAAAGAGGGAAGGGGGCACCGAAAACCGCTACACATCGCGGTAATCTCCTCAGGATATGTCATGAATGGGGTGCTGATCGACGGGGGATCGGCATTGAATATATGTCCTCTCAGCACGCTGAAGAAAATGAACATCAGTCTCAAGCGCCTACGGGCCAGTCATGTGGTGGTTCGGGCTTTTGACGGATCCCGGAGGGATACCATCGGAGAGATAGAATTGCCAGTGGAGATAGGGCCCTGTACTTTTGATATATCCTTCCAAGTCCTAGATATTACGGCAAGCTACAACCTGCTGTTAGGGAGGCCGTGGATACACATGGCCGGGGCAGTTCCCTCCACGCTCCACCAACAAATCAAGTTGATCATCGACGGGAATCTGGTAACAATCTCGGCCGAATGTGATGACCCTTCTCCTCCCAGGAGTAGCCTACCAGTAATCAATGTGGATGAGTCAGCGGCGCCTGCCAGTTTTCAAGCATTAGAGATTAGCACTCCCCATTATAGATGCCTGGGAGCTCCAGCTGTGAAACCAAGGGTCTCTCCGGAACTCACCTTTGTGGCAAAGGAAATGATTAAAATGAACTTCCAACCTGGACAGGGACTAGGGAAAAGCAGTCAGGGAATCACCAAACCCATCCACCTACCACAGCAGATAGGCAAAGCAGGATTGGGATACCATGTGGGCGCAGTGCGGGGACACCGTCAGGGTGCGAATCCGATTCGACTAGTTGGCAGTCCAGCGACCAAAGCCGACAATGAGCAGGGGATCAGCGGACCTGTGATTAGGGCAGGGAATGAAGAGTTAACCCCCACACATAGTGAGTCGGCCCGGAGGGAAAGTTTCCTGCAGGAGGTCGCAAAAGAGTTTGAAACCAAATGCTACATCCCCGGACAATCAACAAGCAGTAAGGAGGGGACGAATATTATCATACCACCGGGAGCCCAACAAGTTGTGCCTGTCATCGATTGGGCAGGGCTGATTATTCCTGGAGAGGGTATGGAGGAGAACTCAGGCGACGTATCCGTAATCATCGGGGAGGTGTCCGATGTGAGGACCTCTTTCATCCAGCGCATTTCAGCTGACCTGACCATCGACAATTGGACCCAGAAACCAGTGATATCCAAACAGGGGTAAAGCTCGACGTCAGGGTGGTTGACCCCAGATGATGGGGGAATGAAGAAGTTTTATTGTTGTTTTATTTCTGCATAATTGTGTCGTTTCTTCGTGTTATTTGAAATTGCGATCGTCGTGAAAAATGACTTATATATGACAAGTATTTTGTTTTATGTCAGGTGTACCAATTTGAGTATTCCTTGCCTAACAAACGATCTTTCAAATTTGAATGATGATTATGATTTTGACATTGAGCTGGATTTCGATTTAATGGGCATTGAACAAGACGAGACAGATTACGACGACGCACCTGATGAGATCAAAGGATGGGTCGAGGATAAACCCAAACCCAACTTGGACCAAACCATCACCATTGATATTGGAACCCCTGACCAGCCAAAGGAACTCAAGATAGGGACGGACCTTACCCCCAGCCAAAAAGCCGAAATGACTGAGTTGCTTAAACAATATGAGGATGTCTTCGCCTGGTCTCATGAGGATATGATCGGATTGTCCACCGACATTGTGGTGCACCGGTTGCCCATCAAGGAGGGTTGCAGGCCTGTCAAGCAGAAACTAAGAAAGTTGAAACCTGAGTGGAGCTTAAAAGTGAAGGAAGAGATCAGCAAACAGTTCAGGGCGGGAATCATTATGGTGTCCACTTACCCGGAATGGCTATCCAATGTGGTCCCAGTGGCTAAACCTGGAGGAAAGGTGAGGGTATGCGTGGACTACAGAGATCTAAACAAGGCCAGTCTCAAGGACAACTTCCCGGTGCCTTTCATACACATCCTGGTGGATAACACAGCCCAGTACGAAATGTACTCTTTTGTGGATTGCTTCGCAGGATATCATCAGATAATGGTGGCGGAGGAAGATCGGGAAAAGACCGCATTCATCACCCCCTGGGGCACTTTCTGCTATAGACGACTGGCTTTTGGCCTCACAAACGCGGGGGCTACTTATCAGAGAGCCATGATGGCCTTGTTCCACGATATGATGCACAAGGAGATAGAGGTCTACGTGGATGACATTATTGTGAAATCAAAGGTAGAATCCGATCATATAACTCATCTCAAAAAGCTATTCGATCGGCTCAGAAAGTATAATTTGAAGCTCAATCCAGCCAAGTGCGCTTTCGGAGTACAGTCGGGCAAGCTCTTGGGTTTCCTGGTTAGTGATCGGGGCATTGAGTTGGACCCAGCGAAGATTAAGGCCATTGTGGATATGCCAGCACCTCGCACAGAGAAGGAGATAAGGGGATTCCTAGGGAGAGTAAACTTCATCAGCCGTTTTATATCTCACTTGACGACTACATGTGAGCCGATTTTTAAATTGTTAAGAAAGGGTGCTTCCCAAGAATGGAATGAGCAGTGTCAAAAGGCGTTTCAGACCATTAAAAAGCAATTGACTGAGGCACCAGTGCTGGTACCCCCCCGAAGGATGGGATCCCTCTGTTTATGTATATATCCGTCAACACCATCGCGATGGGATGTATGTTGGGACAGAAAAATGAGGCGGGTAAAGAGCAGGCCATCTATTACCTCAGCAAAAAGATTTAGCCAATGTGAGCAGAATTACACTCCCATCGAGAAGACTTGTTGTGCTCTGGCCTGGGCTGCAGGGAGATTACAGCACTACCTCCATGGGCATACAACGTACCTGATATCAAGAATGGATCCCCTAAAATATATTTTTGAAAGGCCCATGCTGAATTGTCGATTATCCAGATGGCAGTTAATCTTACAACAGTTTGACATGGTGTACGTGACCCAGAAGGCCATGAAAGGGCAGGGAATTGCAGATCAGTTGGCAGAAACCCCGTCAGGAGGGACGGAGCCTTTAGAAACTCCTCTTCCGGGCGAGGATATATTCTGGGTATCGCGCGAAAAATGTGATGACGAGGGACAATTCTGGAAGCTGTATTTTGATGGTGCCATGAATGCCGAGGGGGCAGGAGCCGGAGCGGTCCTAGTCTCTATCACCGGAGAAACAATACCCCGTGGCCACTAAACTTCGTTTCAGCAATTCGAAACAACACCGCCGAATACGAGGGGTGTATCTTGGGACTCCGATTGGCCCGTGACATGGGAGTAAAAAGACTAGCGGTGTTCGGGGATTCGGAATTGGTAATCAGACAAGCAATCGGGGTATACAACACTAAGGAGCTTCGGTTACTTCCATACCATCGTTGTGTCACCCAGCTTATGCAAAAATTCGAAGATATCGCCTTCCGCCATATTCCTCGGGGACGAAATGATTTTGCCGATGCATTGGCGACTTTGGCTTCCTTAATCCACGTGATCAAGAGTAGGGACAGTCCACAGATTGAGATCACCGTACAGAATGCCCCGGCATATGAGGAAAATGTGGCAGTGTTATCAAACGAGGGGGTGTTGACGAGGCAGCCCTGGTATCACGACATAAGGGAATATCTGAGAGACAGATCCCTTCCCGATCAGGCAAATCGGACTGAAAGGATGAGAATTCAAAAGATGGCGATGAAGTTTTACCTGAGTGGCGATGCACTTTACAAAAGGGATGCCGGGTTGGGACTGTTGCAGTGCGTAGATGAAACACAGGCCCGAAAGATTATGAATGAAATACATGGTGGAGTGTGTGGGCCCCATATGAGTGGACCGATGCTTGCCAAAAAGATTTTGAGGACAGGGTATTATTGGTTAACGCTGAAGGCCGATTGCGATGATCATGTCAAACGGTGTTATCAATGCCAGGCGCACGGTAATGTGATCCATACACCTCCCAATGAACTGCACTGTATGACCTCCCCATGGCCATTTTCAATGTGGGGAATGGATGTAATCGGACCAATAGAGCCCAAAGCGAGCAACGGGCACCGGTTCATCTTTGTCATGATCGATTATTTCACCAAATGGGTGGAGGCAGCTTCTTTCCCTAAGGTAACTCAGGAGGTCATCGTCAGCTTCATCAGGAATAATGTCATTTGCCGATATGGGCAACCTGAGGTTGTAGTCTCCGACAATGCCAAGAATTTAAACAACGCCCCTCATGAAAGGACTGTGCGACCAGTTCAAGATTAAGCACCTCAATTCCGTCATTTACCGTCCCAAAATGAATGGGGCAGTGGAGGCGGCCAATAAGAACATCAAGAAGATCATGGCGAAAATGTCTGCTAATCATCGGGGATGGCCGGATCTGTTACCCCTCACCCTGCTGGCATACCGAACATCCACGCGTACTTCTACGGGAGCAACCCCTTACGCCTTGGTATATGGAATGGAGGCTGTCCTGCCAGTTGAAGTTGAGATGGCGTCCCTCAGAATAGTGATCGATGCTCAGATAAGCGAGGAGGATTGGATGCAAAGTCGATACGACCAATTGGCCCTAATTGATGAAAGGAGGGTGGCTGCCATTTGGCATGGTCAGCTATATCAACAGAGGATCTCCCGATCATATGACAAAAGGATAAGACTTCGGAAGTTCAAGGAAAACGATTTGGTATTGAAAAGAATCATGCCTTGTCAAGACGAGGCCAAGGGGAAGTTTGCCCCGAACTGGGAAGGGCCATTTGTGATCAAGAAAGTACTATCCGGAGGGGCCCTCATATTGCAAGAAATGGATGGTGAGGTATTTCCACAACCCCTCAATTCTGACTCGGTGAAGCGGTTCTACGCTTAAATCATCAGTTCCTTTTTCCCCTGACAGCGAACTACGTAGGACCTGATCTCCCAACTTGTGGGGGTACGTAGGCAGCCATCATGGCGCGGTCCGATCCTTTAAAAATAATCCTTTCCCCAACCAAAACCAATTTTCGATAGCCAGATAAAACCTTCCTACACCCTCAAAACCTTCCCGAAACCAACTGCCTAACCAGTTTCATCCCAGAATACATACCCTGATCCAACCCAAACAGTTATCCAAAATCTGAGATTCAATCCGACGAAATCAAAAGGTGTGCGGCAATATCTGTCAAATCTCCATCAAGTCTTGAGGAAAGAAAGAAGGCGAAATGTCGAAATCATGGTCAGTTGGATAAAATGATGATCCAATGGAGGGCAATGATACGACAAAAGGGGAAAATGACTAAATTTAAATGCATGTCTATATATATATAAGTCGTTTTATTACAAGATTTATCTTTCAATAACTGATGAAACCAACATAGTCTATGCAGGAAATAAAATAATCTACAAATCTGAAACTAGCCGAAGCAGGATGGACAGGGTGGTGGATAGATCTGAAGCGTCAGCATCTCCTGCAATCTGCTGCCCCATCATATCAATACGATCCAGTAAAGCAGTAGCTCGGCTGACAGTCCCAAAATGAGCATCTACCACTGCCCTGGTCTGAAATACAATGGCCTCTCTATCAGCAATGGCAGCATCTCTAGCCCGAAGGGCCTCATCTCTCTCGGCGAGGGCGGCATCCCTCTCGGCTTCAGTAGTAATCAGGGCCAGGCGGAGTCGGGAATCCTCAGCGACCCGACTCGGGGCAGGATCGGCTGAAATGGAATGGTCTGTGATATCTTCTGTGAAAATCACTCCAAAGTCATCAAAGGCCCCAGTCCGACTCAAACTAGCCGAATCCAGGTCTCCACGCAACCACTGTACGTAGGCAAATGTCTGGATGTGACAGCTCGCACTATATTCGGCAAAGATCCTGCGATCCCAAAGCTCGTATACCTGCAATAGATCCCTCTCTGTACAGAATGATATAAGGAATCGGTATGCGGCTGTACCCGCGAAGGGGTGTAAATCCTGTGTCTGATCAAACTGCCCCATAACCGCCCGGGGATGATAGGTCGTCACGCCCCTTAACCCAGCAATGGGAATGAAATCCATGCCAGGCACATGAGTCAAGAAGCTCATGAAGGAGCAATAGCCCGAATAAACCAATAGATGAAAGGGGTCCTCAATGATAGACAAAAATGATGTCCAGGAGGCCACATCAGTACAACTCACGGGACGAAACGAAAACTGCGCGGCTATGTCATGGCTGAAGCAAAAACCCTTGGCGACGGAAATGGCCGATGGGACTAAGATGGACTCATGAACCACATGTACAATAAGGTCGAACTCCCTCTGAAGAATCTCCCTCGGAAGGACTGGCAATATGTGGCCGACATATAGGTATCCGCCAATATCATGGGGAGAATGGTGTGATCCTCCTGAAGGGCCCGAACGGCCGCAACAATCCGCATGTCCAAATGATCGGATCCTGTAGGCAAATACAAAACTGAGATGACACAGGCCATCAGAACGCCCACTCTCAAGGCATCCCAGCGCTCCTCGGACACGGAAAAATCACCGAGGAAAAGACGGAAACTGTCAGGTGAGCCGAATCGGTCAATCAAGAATTGAAGAGGAACCATATGGTCTGATGTGGTTACCGGTAATAAGACAGCCCTCCGCAAACCGGTGAAAGTCAAGAATTGACGGCGCATGGAACCAACAGTAACCCTAGCACAGGGACCATCCAAGGGCAAGCCGGTGAAGCGAGCATACTCCTCAAGGGTGGGGGTCAGCTCTACTGTCCCAAACCTAAACACCTGACGGGCAGGGGCCCAATGGCTCAGAAAACCATCCACAAAGCCCGCTGGCACCTGGAAGGTTAATAAGGACCAAGAATGTCCCAAAAGACCATCTGCGATAATCCTGTCTGCCGGCAGTAAACTGTCCAACCAGCAGAAGAGGCTGCCGACCAACCCTGTGGGAGGAGTGGAATCCAAACGAGTCACGACATCCGAGGACGACATCTGAAAAAAAAACAGTATCAAAAAGACTGTATAGGGGTCATTCTCTATCCATAAATAAAAGCATGCATCATACAGTTAATATGAAACAGGTGAATTCCATAGAGATGAAAAAGAACTGTGCGTAAATAAATAAATGAGTTCAGTACATAGTGCATGAATGAAAAAGAAATCTAAGCAGGTGCCGATACAAAAGACCCTATCCTATCCTGGTCTAAATAAAATCAGTATCATCTATGAAAGCAGGATCCTCGAACTGATCCCCTGGAGTCGTCGAGCTCGGAGGACCAAAGTTCATATCAGGGATGTAGGGATGCGCTGTGGCATCAGATGAACTCGGGCCTGCATCATAACCGGCACCGTCAGGATCGTAGGTGTAAGCCTCCTCCGGGGCCCGGCCCAATCCTCGAAATATAAACAGCGACAACTGATCTACCTGACGGGTCAATGAGGCGATCTGATCAGCGTGGGTAGGGGTCCGAACACAGGCAGCCCAATCGGTCATCGTCACCGAGCCTGGAACCATGTCTCCAAGGAAGAAAGTGGCCCGAGTCTGAGGACCGATGGTACGGGGCACCCACCATGTACGGAATGCATCACTCGTAGTGGGACCTGTGGAAAGCATCCGACCATCCTCCCCGGCAAGCATGATCTCTGAAGGCTGAGAATCCAGCGGCCAGAAAGTAGTGAAAGAAAGGGAGTGCGGGATGCGGATCTCTCCAGTGACGCATCTGAATGCGCGCTCTCCCAGATACATCACCCAGCCTCCAACACTCTGCAAAGTGAGGCGACGGGTGGAAAGCTCGAACTCCGGGCCGGAAGGATGCCCGTCAGCAAACCCCACAGTCAGATGATCGGAGAGGTAGGGAATCCAGGCGACGTCGGCAGCCGTGATCAACTCCAGCTGAATACGACAATGTGCAAAGCTGCCCGACACGGGGACCTCCTCCAGAGTGCTGTGATGCCATCGCCGACCCCGAGGATAAGTGTCCGGGCCCAGAGTAGTGATAGGCCTCAGACATGGAAGCCGCTCATAAGCCCAGAACTGTGAATAGAAGCAAGGCAAGGCATGAGTCACTATCAAATACAGAAAAGATATGAAAGGAAAAGAAATACAGTAAGAGAGAGGAGGAGGGGACTCACCAACAGAAAATGGTAGAAGCCAAGCCAGGCATCAGTCTGTCCCTCTGAGCGTAGACGCATGCCGTGGAGGAAATAGGCAAATGTGAATGACCCCCAGTCATAATCACCGATGCGGTCCACATCTCTGACCGCTCCTACGACGCTGAAATGAATGGTGGAGGAGTTGTTCCCCAGAAAACAACCCCTCATGATGGTCAGGAACAGGCGTCGTAGCAGAATGTCCCTGGTACCCTGATCTGCTGGAATAGGCAGCGCATAGAGACCCCCGACTGCATCGACTGCCAAGGCACCAGATCGGATACTGCGGGCCTTAAAGACCCGGTCCTCAGCAGCGAAGCCCAGCAAAGCTCGAACCTCCACAGGAGTGATATCAAGATCCAAGGGGACGCGGGACCCGGTAAACTCAATGCCAGTAATGTACCTCCAGTCCCATGGGGTCAACACGACCTCGCAGTCGAGAAGATGAAGAGACTGCGTCTGGTGGAACCATCGCTCGGATAAAGCCCTCATGTAACCCCAGGGGCACTGGCGGGGGATGATAGTGAAGAAATGTCGGAAGCCCCAAGAGTCCACCATCGCCCGATAATCACTATGCAGGGCCGCGTAAAGGGAATAGATGTTGAACCAGTTACCCCTCGGCTGGGTAAACTCGGGTACCTGGGGCAATCACCAAGGGGTCAGTCCGGATAAAAAGAGAATAGGGAAATTGAGAATGAAATCAGAATAGAGCTGAAATATACCTCGTTAGCCACGAGAGATGCTGAGGGGTGACGACTGAGATCCCGACCCAAAAGATCGGGTATCTGCACAGAGGCGCCAGAAGGAGCCTGATGAGTAGATGGAGCCGGTGTGCTGGAGGATGGCCCCTCTGCCGCGACCTCCGGAGGGACAGCCTCCTCAACGTCCGGAGGACCAGGACGAATGACAGCCTCCGTCAAACGACGAGGCTGACGGGTCCGAGGAGGAACAGGAGTGGGTGCAGCCCTACGACGGCGAACACCCGAAGTCCGAGAGGCGGAGGAGCTACTGGGCGCATCACGATCCATAGCTGGAATAGAACGGGCGAGAAAGAAGGTAAGTTTTCTTTTAAAATTATGTAATGAACATTCTAAATTTCTAGCCTCATCATATGATTAATGCAACATGATGCATGTAAAAAAAATAAAAAAAAAAAAAAAAAAAAAAAAAAAAACAAAAAAAAAAAATCGGCAGAGTTCCGTTTGTAAATTGAACATCCCAGGCATAAGCCAAACGTGTTTTCCATCAATCAAAGCCTCAAACAGATTTAAATTGCATTCATATGTGCGATTACATCATGTAATGCATGTTTCTCTTGCAGAAAAGGAGTAACAATATGTGGGACCGCCTCATGAACATAAAATGGGACTCACATAGTTGATACATAGCATGTATATATGATGGTACATTACATAGCATTGTAAAGCATACATTTTATGTTTAAACATGTAAATAGTCAAATGTATAGCAAAACATTGACGAAATTGAAAAGTGACCGGTCAAAGTGTTACCTGTAGCGTGTAGATCAATCCTACCGGAACAGTTTTCGCAGGAAAGTTGAAAAAATCGACAAAAAGCCCTTGCGAACAAGAAGAATCGAGAGAATCTCTTTGGATTACAAGTTGAAAGTGACAGATCTGGAGGAGCCGCGTTGGATTTAAGGCCCGATCATGGCCGCAGATGTATCTGCGGCTGGCCGCAGATCCATCTGCGGCTGGCCGCAGATCCATCTGCGGCTGGCCCTGGTGGGTCCCACCTTGCTCCCTTGCAGCCATTTGACGTGTTGAAGTGAAAAGTTTACGAGATGGGTGACCGGCGACGATACCCGGCCCCGACATGACGATCGACCGGCGACGATAACCGGCGATCACGAGATGGATGACCGGCAACGATAACCGGCTCCGACAGATAACCGACCGGCGACGATAACCGGGGGTTACGAGATGGGTGACCGGCGACGATACCCGGCCCCGACATGACGATCGACCGGCGACGATAACCGGCGATCACGAGATGGATGACCGGCGACGATAACCGGCTCCGACGAGAGAACCGACCGGCGACGATAACCGGAGGTTACGAGATGGGTGACCGGCGACGATACCCGGCCCCGACATGACGATCGACCGGCGACGATAACCGGCGATCACGAGATGGATGACCGGCGACGATAACCGGCTCCGACAGATAACCGACCGGCGACGATAACCGGGGGTTACGAGATGGGTGACCGGCGACGATACCCGGCCCCGACATGACGATCGACCGGCGACGATAACCGGCGATCACGAGATGGATGACCGGCGACGATAACCGGCTCCGACAAGATAACCGACCGGCGACGATAACCGGGGGTTACGAGATGGGTGACCGGCGACGATACCCGGCCCCGACATGACGATCGACCGGCGACGATAACCGGCGATCACGAGATGGATGACCGGCGACGATAACCGGCTCCGACAGATAACCGACCGGCGACGATAACCGGAGGTTACGAGATGGGTGACCGGCGACGATACCCGGCCCCGACATGACGATCGACCGGCGACGATAACCGGCGATCACGAGATGGATGACCGGCGACGATAACCGGCTCCAACAAGGTAACCAACCGGCGACGATAACCGGGGGTTACGCGATGGGTGACCGGCGACGATACCCGGCCCCCGACATGACGATCGACCGGCGACGATAACCGGCGATCACGAGAAGGATGACCGGCGACGATAACCGGCTCCGACAAGATAACCAACCGGCGACGATAACCGGGGGTTACGCGATGGGTGACCGGCGACGATACCCGGCCCCGAACGAGACGATAGATTGAAAGAGTGAACCCAAAGACTAACAAACACGGTCAAGGGGTTGATACATTGACACTCTTACGAATGTCTTGCATGCATTGCATCTTATGTTGCATCATAAGCTATATGTGTGAGACATCATGTATACACTGTCATTCTTACACACTGTCATTCATGCATCGAGTGTCTATTCTTTATCCTGTTCATTTCATTTATCATTTCATAAACATGATAAAGAGGGGCAGCTGTAGACACCCAAATTTTGCGTTTCCTTCTACTAACCTTGACAGGAGGGCGAAATCGTCAATTGAAACCAGCTTGCAGGAGCAAAGGAGCGGGCACAAGGGGCAAGCGCCCGGCACCGCCGCAATGATTTGGGCAGCCCAAGTCGACGTGACAGCATGATCGTCCGAGGCAGGCATTTCCGAATGAGGTGGCACGTCTCCCGGAAGTTCCCGGACTGCGGAATACGAGCCTGTCAGCGAAAAGATGAAAAACCGACGTTGCGGTACGAAAATCGAGGCGTGGCACGAAAATCGAGAAAGTCAAGCCCGCCAGCCGCGGATAGATCTGCGGCCAAGTGGGTGCGCCAGCACGAAAACCGGGAAATCAGCACTCAGCAGCTGAGTGCGATGGGAGGTGCGTGCCAGCTGGCCAGCCGCAGATCCATCTGCGGCCAGCCGCAGATAGATCTGCGGCTGGCTCTGGCCAGCCTATTTAAGCCAGCTTCGGCAGCATACAGGAGGTTCAGCAGTTTTTGAAAGAGGAAGAAGAAATTCAGCAAGAGCAGCAGCAGAAAATCGGGAATAGAGAGGAAAAAACACCATAAATTTTGCAACAAATAGGAGAGAAAGGAAGATCAAAAGAGAGGGTTTTTACTCTTTGATTTGATTGTAACACACATATTTCTTCTATTCCAATACACAAGTCTACTTCCATTTTGGTATCAATTGCAAAGGTGAAATTTCCCTTTATTCTAGCAATTTATCATATCATTTGGCTAAAATTAATGTAGTCTTCATGTAATTTATTGTGAAATAATGAATTAGGGATTATTTGCGAGGGTTCCATTGGAACAAAATTCTTCGTAATAACCCGATGATATTCACGTTTTGATTTCTTGCTTGTGTATAAGAGATGTATTGGTTGTGGTTCCTTCAATTTGCTATTTAGGATGTCGTGATATTGTTAGAATTTCCGTGTTGGTTATTTATTGTAATGTTTGATTTGTGAGTACGTAGTAATCGTGGTTGTGAGCCTAGGGAAGCGACCCCGTGGTCCGAATCCGATGACGGACAAATTTTGACGTATGTATTTAGGAATAATGTAATCCTTCGTTGTGAACATGTAACCGTCGGGCCTTAAAACGACGCTAAGGCGAGAATCGGATTTAAGGCCCCGTCATAGTGAAAAGATGGGATTGTATGCGTTTGGGGTTTATTTTGATGGCTTACATGCCCATGAATAACCCCGCGCTTTTTATTGCTTCATTTGATTTGTGACACCGAAAAATTTGATTTCAAAGCTAAAACCATGAAGACTTTCATAAAATCAATCAAAGTAGGACATTAGAATCACGAGGTTAAAATTTGAGAAACGTTAATGAAATGTCGATTCATATCTAACGAGAAAAGCTAAAAAAAAATCGTTTTCCAAAACAACACACGAAATGATTTTATAAATAATTGACGTTTTATTAAATCTTTGTGCATAGGGTGAAAAGAGATCCTAGAAATTGCCCATCATTTTATGAAAGCAACGTATAGATCTCGATTCCTATTTTGACGAAGGTTTAAAACTCTTGTTTTGTTAAAACGACACTTAACGAAAATCTCATAGTTTTGATAATTAAAATCAAACCTTTCTCATAAAGCTTCTCGTGTATGCCGAAAAGACATTCCGAAGCATTCTCCAAAGTAAAACACGATTTTCCCTAAAATCCAAATGATTCTTTCATACAAACTCACCACAACATTTACATAAGCACACATACACACACACGCACGCACACACACACATTTCATGAATTAAAGGATAGGAGAAGTATCAAGATTGCGGTAACCGTGTTTCACGGAAGTCGAGGGGTGCCTAACACCTTCCCCTCACTTAAACAAGCCCCCGAACTCTATGAATCTCGATTCGCAGACCAATTAATTCGGAGTCACATATGAGCCAGCGATTTATAAAACACGAAAATTCGGATGAGTTGGTACATCCATTTCAAATATACCAACTGGCGACTCTGGTTAATTGGCTCATCATAAAAAACGATATTTCAAAACCCCGTCGACATCAATGCCGACCTTTTCCAAAAAATCATTAAATCAAAAGGCTAAAAATTGGAAAAGACCCGAGGAGCGAGAAAACCCGGCGTCGACAATATTAATTAAATAATAATTAATTTATTTTATTTTATTTTTATGTTAATTAAATAACATTAAAGTAAGTAATTACCATTATTTATTACTTAATCTTACTTAAATAATAAATAACTAGTTTATTAACTTAAACACTCTTTAATTATTATTTAATATTAATTAAATAAATAATTAATTAATTATTTAACCTTATTTATTATTTAATCTTAATTAAATAATAAATAGTTAGATTATTAACACTAATTCTATTTAATTATTAATTAATATTGATTAAATAATAATTAAATAGTTAATTACACTTAAACAATATTTAATTAATTTAGTAGTCAATTAGTGGCATTAAAATTTATTAATTAGTGATTTTTAAATGATTTAAATGGGTTTAAACCACTAATTAACCTAAAATTTACTTAAGTACACTGAAAAATTACAAATTAAATATGATAATATTCTTCAACATTTTAAAAAATTTTGGGTCCAAGAATCGTCGCCGGAACCAGTCGAAAAAGTGTTGAACCGGTCGCCGGAAGGTACCAGCCGGTTCACCGGAAAAAAACGGGCAGTGGCTTTGATTTAATTTTTAGATTTTTCAGATTTGGGGTCCTTCACTAAAATTTGAATAAAATGAAATCTACAACTCCGATTGACATCTAGTCAGTATCGTTAGAGTCGTATCTTTCCGAACTACAAGATTCTATTATCAAAATGCAAATTTGGAGATGTTTTGGTTACAGAAAATAGCCCGGAAGTGGACTATTCTAACATTATTCTGACAGTGGGGGTGTTTTGGTCAAACCTTCATATCTTACTCATTTCAATTTATTTTTAAATGATTATAACTAGGTTTTGTTCTTAACTTAACCCTCAAATACCAGAAAAAAGAAAATCACAAAAATAATTTGTAGATTTCAAAAATGTGCAATTTTTACGGACAAGCTACAGTTTGTTCGTCGGTAAAAACGTTTTCAAGCATTTTGCTAAACTTTTCTACATAAACACATACCAATACACAAGTTAAACCCATTAAACTCTATATCTACTATTCTAGCATGTTTCTAGCTATTTAAAGCTTGAACTCCATATATCTAATACAAAAATACATAAAGCATACAAGATTAGGGTTTTTAAGGTTTTTCTTTACCTCTTGGACTTGATGGCTCTTTTTTTCTTCTTCTAGATATGTGATGAAGCTTGATGGCATCCAAGCACTTCTCCTTCTTCCTCTCTAGTGGTCGGTCCTTCTCCTCCTTTTTCTCTCAAAGGAAATTAGCTCTCAACTTGTTTTTGCTCTCAAACTCTCTCTAGACTTGGAAAAAATGAAGACAACAAATGACTAGCTTTGCTCTCCAAAAGACTTATGTCTTACAAAATCTATAGATATACAATTTATATTTATAGATTTGACCATCATATGCCTAGCATGCTTACTTACACAAGTTATTGGACTTTAAGGACAAAGTGGGTGAAATGGCCATGCTTCCTTGTACTCCTCCTAGTCCTTCCAAGTAAGCTAAAAAAATTCAAAAATCACCCAAGTGGGCCCCCATTTTCGGCAGCACCCCCCTCAATATTTGCTCTATTTTTATTTTCTTTTAATGCTTTAATAGAATAATTAAGTTGTTAAAGTATTTTCCAAGTGGGCCAACAATTGGAGTTTCCTTTAAATTATTTTGGGCTCACATTTAAATGTTTTGGGCCACTAGTATTCAAATATTATTAATTCAATATTTGGGCTACTAGTTTATTAAATCTTTTGCTAGACATTCCAATTGGGCTAATTTAATTAATTTACCCCTTAATTATCCAAGTCCATAATCAATTAAATGAGTGGGCTTGGTTAATTAACTAATTAGGCTAGTCCACTAGTATTTACTTACTAATTGGACTATTAAATATAATCAGTCATATTTTACATAATTCTCATTAATTAATAATCATATTAATTAATTCTCATAATCAATTTAAACTTACTATATTCAATTTGATTAAATATTTAATTAACTTACTATCTTATCAATTACGTGATATTATAACCCTTAGGTTAGTCCACTAATTTAAATAAACTATTAGTCTGACTCCCTTTAAATTAATCCAACAATTAGTCTCATGGACCATTAATCACACAAAGGTTTAAATTTAAACCACACAAAATTAATTCTTTAAAAGTTAAATTCTTTATTTAATTTATAATGAAGCTTAAAAATTCTCGATCATTACAAATATCTACTAATTATGGAAACACATAAGTCCAAGGACTTAATGAGATACTTAGATAACCAACACAGTAATATTCTTGTTACACTTATTCTTTCCCAGATAATTTTTTTCTCTGAATGAGTTCATTTTGTGCTCCATCCCATTCATATTTTTGTCAGCTTGAGTGCGCTCCATCTCAACCTACCATCCATTTCAATTAGTGTTAGGGAAGTTCATGAATTGCAAACGACCTTACTCAACAAATTAATCTCACATCTCCCCCAAACTTATGATATGCCACAATTTAGTATCAATTAATACTTCAATCAATTTCTTAAGTCTCGACAAGATTACCATGAACAAGTGATTGCACAACTTTCTTCCAAATTTATAAATTCTTTCAAAATTTCCTAATCGTTCAAACTTATGACTCACTATGCTATAAGAATGCAAAGAATCGCATGCATCTCATTACGTTAATTTTAAATCTATCATTGGTCATCAAGTAACATTATTAAACCACTTGTGGTATTATTCTTCTACCATGCACTAATGCAACAACTACTATACGATAATAAAATAAATTAACTACCAACCAAAATAACAAAAGAACCAACTAACTAAAGAACAACTATCCCCCCAAACTTAAAACAAACATAGTCCTCAATGTAAAAATTTAAAAATTAAAGTTTGGGCGAAATATGGGAAAACTGTGGAAAAATAATTTTTTTTTATCCTTCTGTGAAATATTACATTGTATGGTGGGTTGAGAATGAGCTTAAAAGCACACTCCATGATAAATACAGGAACGAGATGGAGCGTAAAACGCACTCGTTCAATTAGATGTGAGAGGGAGCATAAAATGCACTCGCCAAAAAGAAAAAATACGTAAAGAAAAAAAATGTGGGAAGGAATTGTGATATTCCAAACCTTAATAAGATTTGTGTATTTAAATTATGTGTTTATTAAATGAATTTTCTTATTCCGACTTTGTGTTATGTGATTGTATATTTTAATAAAGAATTAGGTCAAATAAAAAATTTTCGAAGATGCTTAGTCGTGCTTACATTGACATGATTTATCGTGCTTTCCACGATTTCACCAAGAAGCATCCCGATAAATTATTTTTGACAAGTTGTTGTGATTTATCGTGCTTACGGTAATAAGCTGCATTGTCGAGCTTGGAAGATATTTTTATTAAGGAGCTTAGAAGATAGGTTCAATTGCAAGTTGTATTGTCGAGCTTGGAAGATATTTTCATTGAGGATCTTAGAAGATAAGTTCAATTGCAAGCTGCATTGTTGAGTTTGGAAGATATTTTCATTGAGGAGCTTAGAAGAATATTCTAAGAATATGCTAGGGTGCAAAGTGTAATAAGCCAAGCCCCTAACGTACAATTAGTGAAACTTGGTTTTCCTATAAATAGTAAGCTCAGTTCATTCATTCCTTACTATTTTTCAAGAGCAGTTCAAGAGCAAAAATACTCTATATTTATATATTGAGAGATATTGTGAGATAAAAATTACTTTCGAAGTATCGAAGCGCTACGCGATTGGAAGTAAAGCTAGCAACTATAAGAGGTATACTCTAGTAGTTATTATTTTCTTCTTTACATATTTAGTAAAAATATACTTTTATAAGCAGTTATAATGCCCAAATTATTTTAAGTATATAGTACAAAAGTCCTATTTACAAGTAGTTATAATGTCCGATTTATTTCTCTTATATATTAGAAAATATACTTTTAGAAGTAGTTACTATGTCCGACTTTCTTCAAGTATTTAGTAAAAATATTCATTTTACAAGCAGTTATAATGCTGAAATTATCTCAAATATAATAGCCGAATATTCATTTTATAAGCAGTTATAATGCCCGATTTATTTCAAACATAGTAAACGAATATTCATTTTGCAAGCAGTTATAATGCTCAATTTATTTTAAATATAGTTGATGAATATTCATTTTATAAGTAGTTATAATGCTGAAATTATTTGATGTATAGTAGAAGGAGTCTTAATTATAAGCGATTATAATAACCGAAATAAAAACTTAAAATATGTATTTGTTAAACGTTTAACTAGTTATGTATGCCGATAATCGTATAGGATTTATGACGAATGTTAGACCGTTATATTTATCTTTAAAAGATATACAATGCAAGCCTTCTATTCCTTTAAACTATGTGCAAGTATTCTAACGCTTATTATTGGTATAAATAGACATAAATAGTCTGTGTGACGCCGATAGACCGCGTAAACTAGACGAACTACACACATGCAAGTCTCCAAACCTTATTACCTTTATGCAAGTATTATACATCTTGCTATCAATTATTGTGAAGTTATTTCTTCTTGATTCAGCATAACTTAAAAATGAATCATTATTCATATATTGTTTATTCGAGCATGAATTGTTGTGTCAAGCCAAATTGTTTGGTACAACATCTTATAACTGAGTATACAAACACCCTATATAGGTTGTTATTGTTAATAATATATTGATGTTTAGTGCATGTTGGGCATGATTAGGATGGTATGCATACTCCTAGGATATCTCGATTAGGCTGATCCCTTATAAAATATCTGAACAAAGCTGTTCTAAGTCATTGAAGGCTGATAGAACTGGTTGGAACACATGGTTCATGTATTGAACCCTCAGTTGGCAAAAGCTTTTGAACTTCTTTCAAATCAAACACGTTGTGTTTACGTTTTTGACATAAACTTGCTGATCATTCTGTCGCTCATCCTTGCATAAAACTTTCCTTTGCAGTTTTAGATGGTAATCCCAGAACTTCAGGAACAGACAAGGGAAAAGGCCATGTTAATTAGTTTTATCTTACTGTTTTGAATAAATTAATGTCTTATAAGACTTTGTTGTAATAAGAACATAGTATTGAGAACGTTGTAATCAAACTTAAAGTTATGAAATATATATCGTCTTTTGTTATATCTCTTGCGTTGTATTTACATTCTTAATTAAGTTAGAAAGTAGCATTTGATATAGTACAGTATCCATATGAACTATACATCTGAGTGAGGGTATTTAAATGATATTGGGAGTTCTGTAAGCGCTAGGGTTACACTTAATGAGCGCTGGTAAGGTGCCACCTTCACCGGAATGCGCTCCTCAGTTCCAAGAACAAACTTATCATTGATATTGTGAATGCCAGATATATAGGGAATATCGATATGAAAGAGATATCCATAAGATATGAATCTATACATCCAAGTGAGGGTATCTAACCACAGTTAACGTTCTGACGAGAACTATTATCTGTTATGGGATACTGTGAACCTTGGATGGATAGAAGTTATATATTATGGAATATTTATAATTGAATAGTTTCACGTGAGCACCAAATTTGCTGCAGAGAGTGTAGAGAATTTGGGGGCTTCACAAGTTGGTATCAGAGCTGTAGATTATAGCTCTAAGGTAAGTAGGAGGTACCTTAGGATATAGTCTTTGAGTCCGTAAAATACTTAATTATACATGAAATAACCTTAAAAGCTTTATATTTATGTGTAAACCTACCTTACTATAATACTAAACAAGTAAAATTCTTTTATAGGATGTACAAGTGCAGTTAAATTGAGTTATTCGAGGGTGTCGTAACTCATTCGACGACTTGGAGTGCCGAGTGATTAGATATCAAGTAGAAGAGTAAAAGGTGGACTATTTGATAGATCGATCAGTGGTATGCCACATGATCTAGGATGCCTATGATGAGGTGTGTGGTCGTTAAGTATGGGATAGTACTTAGGTTTATGTTTAGTAGTGTGTACTATAAAAATTTTGGTTATAAATAAGGAACCTTTTGTACCCACTAGTGGTAGTATAAACCACTAGTCAAATATGTAAACTTTCAGTATGTAATATATAAATTATGTTTGTACAAATCAAGTTGTTAACTATGTGTGCAGTATATACTTGTATTTATACTTGTTTTTCCTTTATTTCTAGAATCATGGCAACAAGAAGGAGAAATCAGACAGAAAGAGAAGATAGAGAAACAAACCCTACCCAACAATTAGTGGATATACTCTTAGGAGCCTTACAAGGTAGTCAACCAAACCAACCTAATGCAGTTACCCCACAGGGTACCGTATTTAAAGACTTTAAACTTGTAGGTCCGCCTGAGTTTAAAGGGACCGCAGAACCCGTTGAGGCTTAAACTTGGATTACTGAAATAGAGAAGTTCTTTATTGTAACTAATGTCAGCGAAGACCAAAAGACGGTCTTTGCCACCTTTTTCCTTAAAGGTGAGGCAAATCATGGGTGGGAAACCAATAAGATTCGTGCAGGTGTAGGGATACTTTCTTGGGATAGGTTCAAGGAACTATTCTTTGAGAATTACTTTCCCCAATCAATGCAGGATCGTATGGAGGTATGATTCCTAGAGTTGAAACAAGGGGAACTTATTATATCTCAGTATACAGCTAAGTTAAATGAACTAGCTAGGTTTGCCCCACATCAAGTAGATTCAGAGGCAAGGAAGACCTAAAGGTATGAAGAGGGTTTGAAACCCCAGATTCGTAGTAAATTGTCAGTGTTCCAAGTAAAACTCTTTCCAGAAATTCTCGAAAAGGCTATTATAGCTGAGAACGAGAATGAGTCCCTTATAAATTTCACAAGGATAAAAACAGTCAAAATGAAGGGGGAAGGTTTAACGGAGAAACAAGTATATGTGGGTTTAATGATAATAATAACAAGAGAAAGTGGGATACCACTTTTTCTAATAATTTTGGAAGAAGGGAAAATAACTACAACAACAACAATAGAAACAACAATAGAAATTACCTTTGTGCTATATGTGGGAAGAATCATAGAGGAGTGCGTCTTAAAAAGAAGGTGACTTGTTACAACTGTGGTCAGGAGGGACACTATGCCCCTGAGTGTTCTACAACCAATAGGAGTAGGTGTTTCAACTGTGGGTCAATGGATCACATAGTTAAAAAATGCCCAAGAACCCGGAATCAAAATGGAGGGGGAAACCAAACAACCAACAATAGCTTTAAACCAACAGTAGCAGGAGCTGGAGGTCAGAGTTGTCTAACAACCAGAACATTTAATATGATGATGAGGGATGTTGTTGCTTCACAGGATGTGGTGACAGGTATCATCCCTATCAACACTTTAAATGCATATGTGTTATTCGACTCTGGTGCTACTTGTTCGTTTGTGTCTAATAGCTTTGCTAAAAACTTGAATATGCCATGTGAAGACTTAGACATACCTTTCAGTATAGAAATTGCAAATAGAGAGATAATTCTCGTTAAAACCATATATAGAAATTGTAACGTAGAAATTAAGGGACACAAGTTTCTTGTGAACCTTATTCCTATACAGTTGGGGGAATTCGACATAATTTTAGGCATGGATTGGTTGGTTAATCATAATGCAATGATTGACTGCCATCGGAAGCATGCAAAATCTGTTGACTGCGTCAAAGTCAAAGATAGTGTTCAACGGTGGTTGTTCACCTAAACAATCTCGATGTCGGACAGTAATACAGGAGGAGAGATTGCATAGGAATGGTTGTACAGGTTATTTGGTATATATAGTGGATACTCGAAAGGAAGGAGTAAAGCTAGATCATATACCTGTAGTTAGGGAATTTCAAGACGTGTTTCCCGATGACTTACCAGGTCTTCCTCCGGATAGGGAGATCGAGTTTGTTATCGATCTTGCACATGGTACGACGCCAGTTTTGAAGGCACCTTACAGGATGGCACCAGTTGAGTTGAAGGGGTTACTTGTGCAGTTACATAAACTCTTAGACAAGAAGTACATACAATCTAGTGTTTCACCTTGGGGAGCACCGGTGTTGTTTGTAAAGAAGAAGGATGGAACTTTAAGGTTATATGTCGATTATCGAGAACTAAATAAGTTAACCATAAAGAATAAATATCCTTTACCAAGAATTGATGATCTGTTTGACCAGTTGAAAGGGGCCGAACACTTTTCAAAGATCGACCTACGATCAGGTTATCATCAATTAAAGGTAAGAAAAGAAGATGTGCCAAAGACAGCGTTTAGGACACGTTATGGACATTATGAGTTTCTTGTGATGTCCTTTGGGTTGACGAATACACCGGCAGCATCCATGGACTTAATGAAACAAGTGTTTAAATCATGCTTAGACAAATTTGTTATAGTGTTCATCGATGATATTTTAATATACTTGAAAACACGGGAGGAGCATGCTGAACATTTGAGGAGCGTATTGGAGATATTACGAAAGGAATAACTTTATGCAAAGTTTTCCAAGTGTGAATTCTGGTTACGACAAGTCCAATTATTGGGTCATGTGATTGACAAGGATGGGATCGCGGTAGATCCGGCGAAGGTAGAGACGGTTGTGAATTGGGAACAACTAACAACTCCAACAGAAGTAATAAGTTTTCTTGGGTTAGTAGGGTACTATGGACGTTTTATACAAGATTTTTCAAAAATAGAAACCCCGCTAACCAATTTAACTCAAAAGACGATAAAGTACGTCTGGACAGATAAATGTGAAGAAAGCTTCCAAGAGTTGAAGAAGCATTTGAGCATGGCACCAGTGTTATCTTTACCAGATAATACCGGGGGTCTTGTAGTTTATAGTGATGCATCAGACAAGGGATTAGGTTGTGTGTTGATGCAACATGGGAAGGTGATTGCGTATGCATCACGACAACTCAAATATTATGAAAAGAAGTATCCTACTCATGATCTTGAGTTAGCCGCCATAGTATTTGCCTTGAAAATTTCGAGGCATTACTTGTACGGGGAGAAGTGTGAGATATACACAGATCACAAAAGTCTGAAGTATATTTTCCCGCAGAAGGAGTTAAACATAAGGCAAAGGAGATAGCTAAAGTTGATAAAAGATTTTGATTGTGAAATCTTATATCATCCTAGGAAAGCCAACGTCGTTGTGACGCCCCCAGATCCGGGTTCCTTAAACCTTGGATCTAGTGCTCACGATCCAACTTAACAACATTCTAACTTCCTAATAACAATGCGGAATATAATTATTGGTAACAACTTACAATCATCCCAGGTTTTCTAACCTTAATACATCGAAGTAATAACACAAAAGAGTTTACAACATAAGTAAACTAAATAAACTAAGCATAAGTCAAACACGAACTTTGTCTTTTTTTTTCTCTTTATCGTCCTTGGCGTCTTGTACGAGCTCGGCTTAACTGAAAATGGTTCACGATATAGCAAGGGTGAGCACAAATTGCTCAGCAAGTTAAAATAGACAATAAAGATATATCATGAATGAAAAGAATACAATTCTTTGGATTTCACAATATACAATAATTGTGAATAGCTGCAACAGTAATGCCGCTAGAAGATTAACTGAAAACTGATAATCTAAACAATATTAATTTCAAGAGCGATATCAATAATGATAATTTCAAATAACACTTGCACGATTGAATAACTTTAAGAATTGATATTCGAAATCAATGGTAAAGAGTATTCACTGCTGAGTTGGTCACTATAGACCCTGAACATGGTTGAGGGCTTAACCAGGCGTTTCACCTAGAGCACCTCGTGAGAAACTTACCCAGGTCTTAGCTGAGCATCTCAGAGTAGTGTAACAGCTAATGCTACTGTAAACACTCAGGAGTAGTGTAACAGCTAATGCTATTGTAAACACTCAGGTGGATACGCAAGGTGGCCAAACCTCTTGTACCCAATGTATATGCATAACATTAACTATCTTGTGTGCGCGCTAAGTCGAATAAATCGACATCAAACCCCTTTTATAAGGGTTGTTCTGCTCAGTCTGATTATAAGAGTCCGTACCATCAATGGTTTGGACAGCTGCAACAATATTCAACCAAATGAATTTAAATATACAAATGTCTAGCCGAAACAATTGGCGTAGACTACATTTTTAAAATAATTCTTATGATCTCATGCATAAGACTAGCCGAACTAGTGGCATAGCCTTTTATTCAAACAGTTCAGGAATAAAGAACTTCAAGTAATAGATGTTCGATAATGAACAGAAATGCAAATGCACTATGTGCGAATACCAATAATCGTCAATGAGGTGGCTAATTAACAATAATTAAACCACTAGTATACTCGGATAATCTAGAGTTTATAAATAATTGTACGATTTAAAGTACAAGGTTAAGAACGATCTATAAAGAGACCGACAATTTAGGTTTGGAGAACTGGTCGTAATATAGCAATACAACTTGCTCGAATATACAATGAGTAGGATTAAAGAAAGCTAGCAAACAATTTATGAATTCAAAATTCATGCTTCAATACTTGGTCTAACCGAACAATGGTATAGACCCATACTTATGATGCAATTTATGCGAAATAAAACTATTGGATTCAAGCGATTCAAGAATCTGACAATATCTCAGATGCACATGAGTGGGGACAAGGCATAAATTTAGAATGTGTAGAATCACAAGAAATTGTTCAAATAGGGAACTTGCAATAATAATAGAATACTTGCTCAAAATCGAGTAAGATAGAACCCACTGAATAATAATTTCAGTTAGATTAGAGAACTTGTAATAAATAATAAGTGCATGAATTTGTAATAGTACGGAGTACTTATGTAATACCAAATTCAACAAGGATTAGAAATTTCCTAAATATTCAATGGAGTAAGATTAAAGAAAACTTGTCTGTCGATAACAACTTGCACAGGGTGCGAATATCAATAATTATCAAGGATATGGAATAATTGTTAATAATTTAAACCACTGACATGTTTGTAATATAATAACTCGGGTTTGGATTAGGAACTTGCAATACTATAGAAACCTTGTCTAATATTAAAGTAAACAAGAGTTAGAACTTACTCAATAATGAAAGGGGTAAGATAAGAAACATGTACAACGATAATACTTGCTTGAATAAAAATGAGTAAGGTTGAAGAATTTGCATTATAAAAATAAATACAAGATTCGGTTCAAGGAAACTTGCAATAAAGTAAAGTTTCGGTATAAGGAACTTGCACAAAGTAAAGTTTCAGAAAAAGGGAACTTGCACAATTAAAAGTTCAGGGTAGAAAACTTGCCTGTCTGCTCAGCTACAAATAATTCTAGCTTTAACTACTTGGCCTTGAAGAACCTAACATTGATAATGTCGATCTATCAATTAGTACTGCGTAGTTGTATATCGACACGCTTACTTATGCTATTTATTTAACAATTAAGCAAATCACATAGCACACATAAGCAGATAAACTATCGTAAGTCCTATAAGACACTTAATTGATCTTTAGGTTGATGGTTTAATTAATCAACAATGTTTTCACTTAAGTGATAAACACTTATTAAACCCTTAAACAATTAATAATACTTGTTCAATTAATTAGCATTACTCTTTCTTAAGTAATATTCGTTTATTAAACCCTTAAACAATTAATTATAATTGTTTAATTAATGAGTTATTTAAACTCTCTCTATTTTATTAACTCTATCCTTATTTAATTACAATTAAATAGTAATTAATTAATTATCCTTGGTTATTATTATTAATAGTAATTAATACCGAATTATATCCACTAATTATTTAATTATTAATTAAACAATAATCGAATTATTAATTTAATTGTCTTTAATTATCATTTAAGATTAAATAATAATTAATTAGGTTTATTTATTATTTAAAGTTAATCAAATAATAAATAATTACTTAATAAGTATGAATTACCTTTAGTTATTATTTAATAATAACTAATTAGGTTTATTTATTATTTAATGTTAATCAAATAATAAATAATTAATTTGTGCGTAACAATTATCTTTAGTTATTATTTAATAATAAATAATAGCTAATTAGATTTATTTATTATTTAAAGCTAATTAAATAATAATTAATTAATTAGTAAATATGAATTATCTTTAGTTATTATTTAATAATAAATAATAACTAATTAGATTTATTTATTATTTAAGGTTAATCAAGTAATAAATAATTACTTAGTGAATAAGAATTATCTTTAGTTATTAATTAATAATAAATAATAACTAATTAGGTTTATTTATTATTTAAGGTTAATTAAATAATATTTACAATTCTTAATTATCCTTAATCATTAATTAATAATAATTAACAATAATTAATTACTAATATATTTAGAAAATATAATATTTAATGCGCAAACTTAATCTTGTACATTTACTAATTTTACAAAATTAATTAATAATATTTAAAACATTAAGTTTAATTAAAATTAACCCTTGATGGCATTCTGGTAAATAGGTTGAAATTCGGACGGAGGGGCAAAGATGTAAATTCCGCGAAATCGTCCGTCCGCGCATTGCGCGTGCGGTGCCCCTGCCTGGCCGAAACGGCGTCGTTTGGCTGCCGCTTATAAGAAGAAATAGCTGGCGCGCCATGCGCGGCCAGCCTTTTATTTTTTTTTTTAAACACAACCGCGCCATGCGCGGCCCCTCTCCCTTTCCTTCAAGCAGCATACAGGGGCTACACAGTACACTCAACCAATCTTAATACCATCAAGCAAGTTTAAATCTCCAATATAAATTCCAAAAAAAATGTCCCATGACTAAGAAAATATTTCTAATATTACTACAAAATATTTATGACTTAAAACAATATTTTTCATCAATAAATTTTGTACTCCAATAAATAATATTACTCCCATGTTTTAGCATACAAAACCCACCAAAACATGTTACAAAAATTTTAAAACCTATATATGCTATTAATAAGGCATACAAGACCAAGATCTCTTCTTATATAGCTTTAAAACCATATTTGATAAACATATTTTTGCAATAATATAGATCTAGCAAGATAAAACTTAGATCTAGCAAAATAAAACTTAGATCTAACAAAATAAAATTTAGATCTAGCAAAATAAAACTTAGATCTAGCAAAATAAAACTTAGATCTAACAAAATAAAACTTAGACCTATACACGCTTCATTCCTTCCATAAGCATCAAACAACAACCAAAAATTAATCCCACACACAACTAGGGTTTTAAAAGAAACGAAGATCCATACCTCGATTTATTGGCTATTCTCCTCTTCTTCCCAAAATAGGTTGTGAATGGGGATGGCCTAAACAATCAAGACTTTCTTCTTTCTCCCACAAGATTTGTTCTTGCTTTTTCTTCAAACTCTCTCTCTAACACTCTCTCTATACTTGGTGAATAATGAACTAACCCCTACCATCATTGGTGAGGGGTCCTATTTATAGGAAAGTAGAGACCATGGGCAAAATAGTCATTAACCATGACTAGGCAAGGGCAATTTGGTCAATTCATCAATAATAGGAAGCTTCCTAACAACTTCCTCAAGGGTATTTTAGACATTACCCAACTCCTTTTAAGGTTAAAATAGTCTTTTCGCAAAATCTTAATTATCCATTAGTTATTAACCATTCTTCATTGGTTATTAGACATTGGTTATTATCTTGTCATAATTACATTGTTTAACACAATGGTTATTATCCCGCCATAATTACATTGGTTATTAACCACTTGGATATACAATGGTTATTGCCCCTTCATAATTACCTTGGTTATTAACCACTCCTGGCCATTTTAGCCATTACACACCAATTCCTACAATTGACTCACATATGGTTATTTCTTAACCATAGTTATATCATACCTGCCAACACAAGTATAGACACATCTTATACATCTCCCACCAATTAACCCAAGTTGGTTTAACTCTCTCCTTGCACATTCGGCCAAAGACTTTTAGTCTAATAATTTTTACACTTTCATTTTAAGCACATGGAAACATTATATCTTCCAAGCTCATGGGCCCACTTTAATATCAATTATATTTCCATTTTCCAAACTCATTTTCGGATAACAGAAGGAATAAAGGCTGAAGCCTTTTGTTCAAAATAATTTTTTATATATACATAAAAAAAAACTCTTAGTGAGGAAAAATCATTTAAAGAATAAGGACTCTTAAATATTATTACTCACATTTCACATTATTCTCATTAGTTAACACTTTTATTAATTAATTTACAAAATTTACTCACTTACTATATTCAATTTAGTTAAATATTTAATTACAAGCGCTTTATCAAAATCCTTGATATTAAACTCTAAGGTTAGTCCACTAATTTAAATTATTAGTAAGACTGTTAACTACAAATAATGATTTTTAATTATCCTCATTAATTCCTTAGGATATTACTTAATTCTCTTAATCCAATTAGACTTGTTATAACCAAAATAAATTGAATATTTAATTAAACTCATTACCTCAACTATTTATTGATATCAACAATTATCAATAATACTACCAAGCTCATGTTGGTTCCCAAAAAAAAATTTAGATACAAAATAAGTCATTAGAAATTAAATTCATTATTTAATTAATAATGAACCTTAAAAATTCCGGATCATTACATCCTCCCCCCCTTATAAAAAATTCCGTCTTCGGAATTGTAAAAATAAGAATGTTAACCGATTTGAATGATTCATACTCAAATCTTCCTTAAAAATTATATGGTCAACTTGTGACTCATTTTAATACCAACGTGTAGCTCATATGTGATAACTCCACGCATAACACACCTATGACTCTAACCCTACGTTTCCATTATCTCAAAAAGTTAATCGCGTAACCCGATTCTTCACAATCTTCTTCACTTACTATCAAATTACTTAGTTAATGGATCATTCTCTTAATGCAAATTTTAGCCTGATAAATTCAAAAATCTTCTCTTCATTTTCAATATTTCACTAGAAAGTAGCCACAAAATTTCATCTTAAAACGATTAATCCACTTACCTCGAATATTTACACTTACAAGAAGTCATCAATACTTACATATTATTCACCTTATTCTATCTTCAAATTCTCAAATTTGGCCTTAAACAATACAAATATTTTTTTATATCCGACTCCAAACTCTTAAATTTCGTCAAAACTATACCCACCGTTAACTCATGTAACAATCAGTAACACTGCATTAATAGGGCACTGCCCAAAAATACATCATAACCATAATCATAATCATGGACCTATTTGTGGCTGACATATTACATTCCTGAGCACAATACTAGTACCATTTAGCTATCTCACTGCAACAACAAAAGTTGAGATAACTATTACATACCCCATACATTCCAAGAGGTGGGACTTTACTAGCACTTATACGAAAATTTGCGATTAGCTTGCATCCGTACCGATACGTTAACAGACTAAACATATAGTTAATACATAAATACTACTGAAGCGCGTTATTCTTCCACAATGTCGCAATACTCCTCAACTCCTTCGCAATTATTTATTGTCTACTTGACTGGCCGAGTTTGAATTTCCTCCGACTACCTTCTTCTTCTTAGGACAATTCTTGATCTGGTGATCCTGTGCTCCGCATTGGAAACACCCACCCTTCTTCGGTTTAGGGCATTGGGGAGACATATGCCCTTCTTGATCACAATTGTAGCATACTCTTTTTCCTTTTAAACACACTCCCGCATGCTTCTTACCGCAGTTAATGCAGGCAAAAGCCTTTTTCTTCCGTGGTTGACTAACTTCTGGTTCATACTTGTCGTTCTTCCATTTCCTTTTGAAGTTCCTGTTGTTGTCACTGTTGTCCTCTTCAGTTTGGACGTTCTTTTGATTAGCCTCTTCTCCTTTTGCTGAAGCGATTGTTGTTTCGGCTTGATCGTTGCCTGCCAGACTGTTCCTACCCGCATTGATGCCTTCTTCGTATGCTTTTAGAACCAGCTTCACCAGTTGTTGAAAGGGATCTTGGTTTAGTCCCCCAAGTTCGTTCTTGACTTCTTCCACCGCTTGTGGAGCTTTCTTATTGCGTCGAGGCGGCATCCTATAAAACAAATAACCACCAAAATGGCTTAATTCTCTTTTACTAATCGCAAGTAAAAGTTATAATTACTCTACTTTTACTACTACACAACTCTACCCATACTACTGTTCATCAAATCTACCACACAATATGAGTTCAGGACTTACAATGATCATATGGATCTAAGAACTTATCCTAGTCAGACCAAAATCGTCCATTCGCTGAGGGGTTCCACCATACGATTGCGAGTCCCGAACTTACCATAATTGTGAGTTTTAGGAACACGCATCTAACCTCAACATTCTATATTTATCCGATATCTTATGAGAAAAGAATCACCTTCTTGCCATAAGTACATCGAACAATGCGACATAGATTTTCATTGATTATCAAGATAGAAACTAAGTGTATGGTTTCCCCACCCATACAAGGAATCGTACAACTCAACCGCTATGATGAATCCTCAGTAGAAATCTACACCCTTACACTTCCTAAATCTTTTAACAGATCATTTGTTATCCCAAGATTTCACTATGATCACTCGGTGATCTCATTCTACAATTAATTTCATTATCAATCACGTTACACATGATAGTACTACATCGTTATCAATCTTTAATAATGATTCACTACTCATAAACACATTTCATAAATACTTTATACTCATATGTTTCTTCTTGCACCACAATTAGCATTATGTTATCCCATCACATACCGTTTCCCATTTACCTTAGGGATTACTACATACCACCTACCCCAAAAGTTGGAATTTACAAAAGTCAGTCCACCAGCTAACAAAAGCTGAGACTACTAGTCTCTCTTTCCACAGAGTACGAACACACCTTAAACATCCATCAGTCCATTTCCTTCAGACATTCTACAACAACAACAAAACTTGTTATCACTCATAAGTGAAATCACATAGCATATAAAATCCTATACGGGATGAATTTTCTCAATTCACCTCTTAAACTCTATATGAGTTTTCTTAACTTCTCTACGGTCATAATCCTAAGGTTTTTCCCCCAACCTAAGGTTTTATAACCTACAGCTCTGATACCAACCTGTGACGCCCCCAGATCCGGGTTCCTTGAACCTTGGATCCAGTGCTCACGATCCAACTTAACAACATTCTAACTTCCTAATAACAATGCAGAATATAATTATTGGTAACAACTTACAATCATCCCAGGTTTTCTAACCTTAATACATCGAAGTAATAACACAAAAGAGTTTACAACATAAGTAAACTAAATAAACTAAGCATAAGTCAAACACGAACTTTGTCTTTTTTTTTTCTCTTTATCGTACTTGGCGTCTTGTACGAGCTCGGCTTAACTGAAAATGGTTCACGATATAGCAAGGGTGAGCACAAATTGCTCAGCAAGTTAAAATAGACAATAAAGATATATCATGAATGAAAAGAATACAATTCTTTGGATTTCACAATATACAATAATTGTGAATAGCTGTCAACAGTAATGCCGCTAGAAGATTAACTGAAAACTGATAATCTTAACAATATTAATTTCAAGAGCGATATCAATAATGATAATTTCAAATAACACTTGCACGATTGAATAACTTTAAGAATTGATATTCGAAATCAATGGTAAAGAGTATTCACTGCTGAGTTGGTCACTATAGACCCTGAACATGGTTGAGGGCTTAACCAGGCGTTTCACCTAGAGCACCTCGTGAGAAACTTACCCAGGTCTTAGCTGAGCATCTCAGAGTAGTGTAACAGCTAATGCTACTGTAAACACTCATGAGTAGTGTAACAACTAATGCTACTGTAAACACTCAGGTGGATACGCGAGGTGGCCAAACCTCTTGTACCCAATGTATATGCATAACATTAACTATCTTGTGTGCGCGCTAAGTCGAATAAATCGACATCAAACCCCTTTTATAAGGGTTGTTCTGCTCAGTCTGATTATAAGAGTCCGTACCATCAATGGTTTGGACAGCTGCAACAATATTCAACCAAATGAATTTAAATATACAAATGTCTAGCCGAAACAATTGGCGTAGACAACATTTTTAAAATAATTCTTATGATCTCATGCATAAGACTAGCCGAACTAGTGGCGTAGCCTTTTATTCAAACAGTTCAGGAATAAAGAACTTCAAGTAATAGATGTTCGATAATGAACAGAAATGCAAATGCACTATGTGCGAATACCAATAATCGTCAATGAGGTGGCTAATTAACAATAATTAAACCACTAGTATACTCGGATAATCTAGAGTTTATAAATAATTGTACGATTTAAAGTACAAGGTTAAGAACGATCTATAAAGAGACCGACAATTTAGGTTTGGAGAACTGGTCGTAATATAGCAATACAACTTGCTCGAATATACAATGAGTAGGATTAAAGAAAGCTAGCAAACAATTTATGAATTCAAAATTCATGCTTCAATACTTGGTCTAACCGAACAATGGTATAGACCCATACTTATGATGCAATTTATGCGAAATAAAACTATTGGATTCAAGCGATTCAAGAATCTGACAATATCTCAGATGCACATGAGTGGGGACAAGGCATAAATTTAGAATGTGTAGAATCACAAGAAATTGTTCAAATAGGGAACTTGCGATAATAATAGAATACTTGCTCAAAATCGAGTAAGATAGAACCCACTGAATAATAATTTCAGTTAGATTAGAGAACTTGTAATAAATAATAAGTGCATGAATTTGTAATAGTACGGAGTACTTATGTAATACCAAATTCAACAAGGATTAGAAATTTCCTAAATATTCAATGGAGTAAGATTAAAGAAAACTTGTCTGTCGATAACAACTTGCACAGGGTGCGAATATCAATAATTATCAAGGATATGGAATAATTGTTAATAATTTAAACCACTGACATGTTTGTAATATAATAACTCGGGTTTGGATTAGGAACTTGCAATACTATAGAAACCTTGTCTAATATTAAAGTAAACAAGAGTTAGAACTTACTCAATAATGAAAGGGGTAAGATAAGAAACATGTACAACGATAAATCTTGCTTGAATAAAAATGAGTAAGGTTGAGGAATTTGCATTATAAAAATAAATACAAGATTCGGTTCAAGGAAACTTGCAATAAAGTAAAGTTTCGGTATAAGGAACTTGCACAAAGTAAAGTTTCAGAAAAAGGGAACTTGCACAATTAAAAGTTCAGGGTAGAAAACTTGCCTGTCTGCTCAGCTACAAATAATTCTAGCTTTAACTACTTAGCCTTGAAGAACCTAACATTGATAATGTCGATCTATCAATTAGTACTGCGTAGTTGTATATCGACACGCTTACTTATGCTATTTATTTAACAATTAAGCAAATCACATAGCACACATAAGCAGATTAACTATCGTAAGTCCTATAAGACACTTAATTGATCTTTAGGTTGATGGTTTAATTAATCAACAATGTTTTCACTTAAGTGATAAACACTTATTAAACCCTTAAACAATTAATAATACTTGTTCAATTAATTAGCATTACTCTTTCTTAAGTAATATTCGTTTATTAAACCCTTAAACAATTAATTATAATTGTTTAATTAATGAGTTATTTAAACTCTCTCTATTTTATTAACTCTATCCTTATTTAATTACTATTAAATAGTAATTAATTAATTATCCTTGGTTATTATTATTAATAGTAATTAATAACTAATTATATCCACTTATTATTTAATTATTAATTAAACAATAATCGAATTATTAATTTAATTGTCTTTAATTATCATTTAAGATTAAATAATAATTAATTAGGTTTATTTATTATTTAAAGTTAATCAAATAATAAATAATTAATTAATAAGTATGAATTACCTTTAGTTAATATTTAATAATAACTAATTAGGTTTATTTATTATTTATTGTTAATCAAATAATAAATAATTAATTTGTGCGTAACAATTATCTTTAGTTATTATTTAATAATAAATAATAGCTAATTAGATTTATTTATTATTTAAAGCTAATTAAATAATAATTAATTAATTAGTAAATATGAATTATCTTTAGTTATTATTTAATAATAAATAATAACTAATTAGATTTATTTATTATTTAAGGTTAATCAAGTAATAAATAATTACTTAGTGAATAAGAATTATCTTTAGTTATTATTTAATAATAAATAATAACTAATTAGGTTTATTTATTATTTAAGGTTAATTAAATAATATTTACAATTCTTAAATATCTTTAATCATTAATTAATAATAATTAACAATAATTAATTACTAATATATTTAGAAAATATAATATTTAATGCGCAAACTTAATCTTGTACATTTACTAATTTTACAAAATTAATTAATAATATTTAAAACATTAAATTTAATTAAAATTAACCCTTGATGGCATTCTGGTAAATAGGTTGAAATTCGGACGGAGGGGTAGAGATGTAAATTCCGCGAAATCGTCCGTCCGCGCATTGCGCGCGCGGTGCCCCTGCCTGGCCGAAACGGCGTCGTTTGGCTGCCGCTTATAAGAAGAAATAGCTGGCGCGCCATGCGCGGCCAGCCTTATATATTTTTTTTTTTAAACACAACCGCGCCATGCGCGGCCCCTCTCCCTTTCCTTCAAGCAGCATACAGGGGCTACACAGTACACTCAACCAATCTTAATACCATCAAGCAAGTTTAAATCTCCAATATAAATTCCAAAAAAAATGTCCCATGACTAAGAAAATATTTCTAATATTACTACAAAATATTTATGACTTAAAACAATATTTTTCATCAATAAATTTTGTACTCCAATAAATAATATTACTCCCATGTTTTAGCATACAAAACCCACCAAAACATGTTACAAAAATTTTAAAACCTATATATGCTATCAATAAGGCATACAAGACCAAGATCTCTTCTTATATAGCTTTAAAACCAAATTTGATAAACATATTTTTGCAATAATATAGATCTAGCAAGATAAAACTTAGATCTAGCAAAATAAAACTTAGATCTAGCAAAATAAAACTTAGATCTAGCAAAATAAAACTTAGATCTAACAAAATAAAACTTAGACCTATACACGCTTCATTCCTTCCATAAGCATCAAACAACAACCAAAAATTAATCCCACACACAACTAGGGTTTTAAAAGAAACGAAGATCCATACCTCGATTTATTGGCTATTCTCCTCTTCTTCCCAAAATAGGTTGTGAATGGGGATGGCCTAAACAATCAAGACTTTCTTCTTTCTCCCACAAGATTTGTTCTTGCTTTTTCTTCAAACTCTCTCTCTAACACTCTCTCTATACTTGGTGAATAATGAACCAACCCCTACCATCATTGGTGAGGGGTCCTATTTATAGGAAAGTAGAGACCATGGGCAAAATAGTCATTAACCATGACTAGGCAAGGGCAATTTGGTCAATTCATTAATAATAAGAAGCTTCCTAACAACTTCCTCAAGGGTATTTTAGACATTACCCAACTCCTTTTAAGGTTAAAATAGTCTTTTCGCAAAATCTTAATTATCCATTAGTTATTAACCATTCTTCATTGGTTATTAGACATTGGTTATTATCTTGTCATAATTACATTGTTTAACACAATGGTTATTATCCCGCCATAATTACATTGGTTATTAACCACTTGGATATACAATGGTTATTGCCCCTTCATAATTATCTTGGTTATTAACCACTCTTGGCCATTTTAGCCATTACACACCAATTCCTACAATTGACTCACATATGGTTATTTCTTAACCATAGTTATATCATACCTGCCAACACAAGTATAGACACATCTTATACATCTCCCATCAATTAACCCAAGTTGGTTTAACTCTCTCCTTGCACATTCGGCCAAAGACTTTTAGTCTAATAATTTTTACACTTTCATTTTAAGCACATGGAAACATTATATCTTCCAAGCTCATGGGCCCACTTTAACATCAATTATATTTCCATTTTCCAAACTCATTTTCGGATAACAGAAGGAATAAAGGCTGAAGCCTTTTGTTCAAAATAATTTTTTATATATACATAAAAAAAAAACTCTTAGTGAGGAAAAATCATTTAAAGAATAAGGACTCTTAAATATTATTACTCACATTTCACATTATTCTCATTAGTTAACACTTTTATTAATTAATTTACAAAATTTACTCACTTACTATATTCAATTTAGTTAAATATTTAATTACAAGCGCTTTATCAAAATCCTTGATATTAAACTCTAAGGTTAGTCCACTAATTTAAATTATTAGTAAGACTGTTAACTACAAATAATGATTTTTAATTATCCTCATTAATTCCTTAGGATATTACTTAATTCTCTTAATCCAATTAGACTTGTTATAACCAAAATAAATTGAATATTTAATTAAACTCATTACCTCAACTATTTATTGATATCAACAATTATCAATAATACTACCAAGCTCATGTTGGTTCCCAAAAAAAAATTTAGATACAAAATAAGTCATTAGAAATTAAATTCATTATTTAATTAATAATGAACCTTGAAAATTCCGGATCATTACAGTCGTTGCGGATGCGTTAAGTAGAAAGAACCAAGAGAAGTTGAATGTCATAACAAACAACGAGGTACTGATAAAAGAGTTTAATAAACGTGAAATTGAGGTAAGAGTTCTAGCTAATTCTACCCAGAAGTTATTCATTGTAGAAAGTGGTTCGACTTTACTGGATAGAGTCAGGGAACTATAGGAGACAGATGGAGAGTGTCACAAGTGTAAAACTGAAATAACTCATAAAAAGAATGTCAAATTCAGAATTGATAAAGATAGGGTACTGAGGTACGAGGATAGAATTTGGGTCCCCTCAATACAAGAACTAAAAGATGAAATAGTGAATGAAGCCCATAGTTCTAAGTTCGTTGTGCATCCGGGTAGTACAAAAATGTACAAAGATTTAAGCTACACTTTTGATGGTCAAATATGAAAAGAGAAATAGTAGAATGGGTAAGTAAATATTTAACTTGTCAAAGGGTTAAAGTCGAACATCAAAAACCTAGTGGGTTACTGCAGCCCTTAGAAATCCCCGAGTGGAAATGGGAACATATCACTATGGATTTCGTAGTAGGTCTCCCAAACACACAAAAAGGTCACAATGCCATTTGGGTAATTATAGATCGTCTTACCAAGTCAGCTCATTTCCTACCCATAAAATTTAACTTTAATCTTGACCAATTAGCTAAGCTTTACATCAATGAAGTTATTTCTAGACATGGAGTCCCTGTTTCTATAGTATCAGACCAAGATCCACGATTTACTTCAAACTTTTGGAAAAGTCTCCACAAATATTTAGGAACCCAGTTAAGATTAAACATAGCTTATCACCCACAAACAGACGGTTAGAGTGAGAGGACAATTCAAACATTAGAGGACATGTTGCGAACTAGTATCATGGACTTCAAGGGAAGTTGGGAGGATCAGTTACCTTTAGTAGAGTTTGCCTACAGTAATAGTTACCATGCTAGCATAGGAATGACACAATTTGAAGCTCTATATGGAAGGAAATGTAGGACGCCATTATGTTGGGACAAAGTCGGTGAACGATAATTGCTAGGGCCAGAAATAGTTCAACAAACCGCTGAGGTAGTTCGAATTATACGAGAAAGATTGCAAGTGTCTCAGGATCGATAGAAGAAGTACGTGGATCAACATAGGAAATGACAAGATTTCGATGTCAGGAGCCACGTGTTTTTGAAAGTATCTCTGTGGAAAGGCAAAATACGTTTCGGCAAGAAAGGAAAATTGAGTCTGAGATTCATCGGACCATTCCAGATATTGAGGAGGATAGGTGAGGTAGCCTATGAGGTAGCCCTACCTCCTGAGTTAGACCATATCCATAACGTGTTTCATGTGTCCGTGTTACGACCATGTAAATTCGATTATAAACACGTTATAGATCACGAGCCTATTTAGATCGCGAAAGATTTATCATATGAAGAAATTCCTATTGAAATCATAGATAGGAAAGAACAAATTCTACGGAATAAAGTGATACCTTCAGTCAAGGTAATTTGGAGAAATCAAAACATAGAGGAAGCTACGTGGGAGCTCGAGAGTAAAATGCAAGACAACTATCCACATTTATTTCTGTAATCTGTGCTGTAATTTTGAGGACGAAATTCTTATTAGAGGGAGTGAATGTGATATTTCAGACCTTAATAAGATTCGTATATGTAAATTATGTGTTTATTAAATGAATTTTCTTATTCCGACTTTATGTTATGTGATTGTATATTTTAATAAAGAATTAGGTCAAATAAAAAAATTTCGAAGCTGCTTAGTCATGCTTACATTGACAAAATGATTTGTCGTGCTTTCCACGATTTCACCAAGAAGCATCCCAGCAAATTATTTTTGACAAGTTATTGTATCGTGCTTGGGAATGACAAAGTGATTTGTCGTGCTTACGGTAATAAGCTGCATTGTCGAGCTTGGAAGATATTTTCATTAAGGAGCTTAGAAGATAGGTTTAATTGCAAGCTGCATTGTCGACCTTAGAAGATATTTTCATAGAGGAGCTTAGATTGCAAGTTGTATTGTCGAGCTTGGAAGATATTTTCACTGAGGAGTTTAGATTGCAAGCTGCATTGTCTGTAACGACCGCGAATTTTGCATGGCTTTGTAATATACGCTTATGATTATTATTTAATGAAGAATTTTTATTAATATTATTCTATGTGATGTGATTAAAGGTTATATAATAACCTAAATTATGTGTTTGCAATATTTTTAAGTGTTGTTATTTGGTGGGACTTATTAAAATGATTTCGGAGAAATATCGCTAAAATTTCATTCACGGGGTACTATTCGCGTGGGCACTATTCGCCCCAAAAATGTCTTTTTCATTTATTTTGAATTTTCTAATTTTTGTCATAGTGTTAATGTGATGGATTAATAATCCAAGTGTTGGATTTTATTTTAGCCAAATTGGGATTTAATTAGAAGCCCCAAATTACTTAAGGGTGGCCCAAACCCATGACCCGCGACCCGACCCATGACCCGACCCATGACCCAACCCATGACCCATGAGGGAAATAGGTTAAATCATCAGCTACAATTGAATGGAGAAGGAGTATACGAGTGGAAGAATGGGAGGAAAAGGAACAAGGAGAATCAAGAACATTTGGGAAGCAACAATTCCACATTTGGAAGAGCAAAAGTAAGCATGGAACAATTGGGGAGAAGGAGAGGGGGACTACCCATACATGGGAGAGGCAAATTCCAGCCTCCCATGTATAGGGAGCTGGTCATACATGTTCCTTCTTCACTCACCCATGAAGCTCAGCTCATTTCTTCTATATATACTCTTCCCTTGCCATTCATGCATTCCTTTGTTCATTGTTGCTAAGTTAGAATCTGGAAATTGAGAGAGAGTGTGAGAGTTGGAGTACGGGTGGTTTGAAGGAAGAAGAAGAAGGGGTGTAGCAGCTGAGTACCAATCCCATTTTCGTCCTCGAAGTTGCTTCAAGAGGTTAGTGTCATGGAGCCTAGTCACTTTCCTTGTTGCTTCAATTTTTCAGTTTGATATTGATTGTTCTGTGGAGGTTTATATTGCTGGAAATGTTGAGTTAGTTCATAAGCATATATGAATGTTGTTAACCATGTAAAACCTTGTTAATAATCAATGAAAGTGGAACAATGAATGAGAATCAAACCTATGCATAAGGAGCAAGAATGGACTGTTGGACAATTATGGACTGATTTGGACAATTTATGTACTTTGATAAAAATTTAGTTTATGGTTGGTTGTATACTTGTTTGTGTATGGCCATTATGTGTTCTGAGGTTGTGGGTGATGATTTCATTTGGAAATCTGGACTAGAGCATAATTAAACTCTACTCCAATATGAGTTTGTAAGCCATGCCCACCAACCATTTGATTTAATGCCTAAAAGAAGGATTTCTCTAAGAACATGAGAACTAGGTGTTGATTAATTGATGAATAGGTGAATGATGTTCATAGTGTCGATTTCTGGTATTGTTATATTGTTTGTTAAATTCTAATTCTTATGTATAGTTGTAGTATACTGAGTTCCAAAGCCATAGGCTTTGAAATCACCTCATTTCGTTCACGGATGAGGGAGTTATGATGATTTGAATCCAAGCATGTCAAGAACACGAATCTTAGTTTTGGGACAAGGTGGTGGTTAGTTAACGTTTATGGTAGCCTCCCACTCTCTAGATCCTTCATTGGAAGCCTCATGAGGGTTATTGATAGTCAAGAAACAACAAAACCTAGCCTAGCACTCAGATTTTAGGCATGCAGGCACATAGAATTGCATTCAGCACGAATGGGCGCAGCCTCCGTGATTTACACGGAGGCCTTGCTAAGCTTCCTGGAGGCTGGCGCAGCCTCCGTGATTTTCATGGAGGCCTTGCCAAGCTGTTGGCGCAGCCTCCGTGATTCTCACGGAGGCCTCGCCGACTGCCTGATTCTGGACTTTCAACATGAACCCCTGTTGGTAAAACGACTCTAACTTTCTCATACGAACTCCAAATTGGATGATTCAAGATGATTCGGAAAGCTAAGAAGTATAACTACAACTTACAATATTTAGAACTGTAATTTAATGCCTTGATAAATTTCTTAATTGGCCATTTTTAGGACTATTGTGCATTAGGAAGCAAAAAGAGGGCGTCGTACATGCACGTATGCAACGTGTAATGTTTCCAACGCTAAAAGTTATTGTTTTAAGTTCTAAAACTTGTACATTATGGTGTATAATGACCCTTATCATTAATCAATGATGAACTAGACAAGTGTATGAGCATGCTAAACTTATGCAAATGAGGCGAATCGAGTGTGCGTTGTGCAAACGCCGAAACATCGTATCAAGTGTGTGTAACCTTATTTGATATTATATTTCTAATTAGAATGAAATATTATAGAGTAATGTAAACCAATATTTGACATCAATTATGTAGCTAATTGGTATGTGGATATGTACTTAAATGTGTAGGACTTTTGAAGGACGATTAACGTCGAGTTATTAGCAAGCGCTTAAGGCAAGTTCCTTACTCAACCTTTATTATTGAGCAAGTTCTTCTTTAACCCTTGTCTAACCCTTGTGTTGGGCAAGTTCTCTAACTTCATTCCTTCTATATATTGAATGCAAGTTTTCTACCTTACTCAATTTAAATTTGAGCAAGTGTTCTAACCCTTGCTAGTCCTCGTACTAGACAAGCTTATCAACTTCATTCGATTATATTCTTACGAATGTTATTTAATGTACAAAGTTCATACTTACGCAATACATATATGATTGTGTGAATTCCATACTTATGTGAATCTTTAATATTTGTACAAGTGTTCGAGATATGTTATTGACATAAACTGTTAAAGCTTTTAAGTTCAAATTATGCATGAACTGTTTACGAAGAGTGTCAATGCCATTTGATTCGGCTAGACTAATACCTATGATTTAGAAAGCGATCCAAACCAATTGCTTTGGTGCGGACTCTTTGCAGAGATGAACAACCCTCATAGTAGGGAAAATTATATTTTTAGTCGGGGAACCGACACGCGCGTAAGTAGAACATTTGAGGCTTATGCATAATGTCAGGTATTTTAGGCTGATCACATATTGTACCTGTATTTGTTGTTTTGGAGTTAATAGTGTAATACTGTTAATTCTAATAAAAGGTAAGTGCCATGGTGGCCACTCAGTGATTCCTGCAGTTGAAACAATTTGAAATCCTTGAATTCATTTGATATTCATCTAGTCCATAGTGACTCCTCAGTGATAGTAGAGATTCGTATTAAAACTTGAGAAATCTTACTTTTGATTATGTATTATCCTTATTGTTATACTTGCTGGGCAAACTTGTTGCTCACCCTTGCTTTCCTTAAAACATTTCAGTGGTTACCCATAGAGGCGAGAGCTCGGGAAAGGATAAAGGCAAAAGCAAAGCTACGAATTAGCTTTGTCCTACTATGTTATGATTATGCTATGTTTTAAGACTCGTTCATAAATTATGTATTACGTTATATCCTGTATTCAGACTTATGTATTAGTCATTGTGTAATAGGTTATGTCAGGTATTTGTATTGGTATCGAGACTTGGGACGAGAGTATTTATGTTATATCAATGTAAATATTTCTATTATTCCGCAATTAGTTGTTAATAGTATGTGTATGAGTTGCACAGTGATGCACCGAATTCGAGGTTAAGGCAACCGAAATTTGGGGGCGTCACATTGTCGAGCTTGGAAGATATTTTCATTGAGGATCTTAGAAGATAAGTTCAATTACAAGCTGCATTGTCGAGTTTGGCAGATATTTTCATTGAGGAGCTTAGAAGAATATTCTAAGAATATGCTAGGGTGCAAAGTTTAATAAGCCGAGCCCCTAATGTGCAATTAGTGAAACTTAATTTTCCTATAAATAGGAAGCTCAGTTCATTCATTCCTTACTATTTTTTAAGAGCAGTTCAAAGCAAAAACGCTCTATATTTATATTTTGAGAGATATTGTGAGATAAAAATTACTTTAGAAGCATCGAAACGCTACGCGATTGGAAGTAAAGCTAGCAACTACAAGAGGTGTACTCTAGTAGTTATTATTTTCTTCTTTACATATTTAGTAAAAATATACTTTTATAAGCAGTTATAATGCCCAAATTATTTTAAGTATAGAATACAAAAGTCCTATTTACAAGCAGTTATAATGTCCGATTTATTTCTCTTATATATTAAAAAATATACTTTTATAAGCAGTTACTATGTCCGACTTTCTTCAAGTATTTAGTAAAAATATTCATTTTACAAGCAGTTATAATGCTGAAATTGTGTCAAATATAATAGCCGAATATTCATTTTATAAGCAGTTATAATGCTCGATTTATTTCAAACATTATAAACGAATATTCATTTTGCAAGCAGTTATAATGCTCAATTTATTTTAAATATAGTTGATAAATATTCATTTTATAAGCAGTTACAATGCTGAAATTATTTGATGTATGGTAGAAGGAGTCTTAATTATAAGCGACTATAATAACCAAAATAAAAACTTAAAATAGTTGTTTATTAAACGTTTAACTTGTTATGTACGTCGATAATTGTATAGGATTTACGACAAACGTTTAGACCGTTATATTTATCTTTACAAGATATACAAGGCAAGCCTTCTATTCCTTTAAACTATGTGCAAGTATTCTAACGCTTATTATTGGTATAAATAGACATAAATAGTCTGCGTGAAGCCGATAGACCGCGTAAACTAGACGAACTACGCACAAGCAAGTCTCCAAACCTTATTACCTTTATGCAAGTATTATACATCTTGCTATCAATTGTTGTGAAGTTATTTCTTCTTGATTCAGCATAACTTAAAAATGAATCATTATTCATATATTGTTTATTCGAGCATGAATTGTTGTGTCAAACCAAATTGTTTGGTACAACATCTTATAACTGAGTATACAAACACCCTATATGGGTTGTTATTGTTAATAATATATTGACGTTTAGTGCATGTTGGGCATGATTAGGATGGTATGCATACTCCTAGGATATCTCGATTAGGCTGATCCCATATAAGATATCTGAACAAAGCTGTTCGAAGTCATTGAAGGCTGATAGAACTGGTTGGAACACATGGTTCATGTATTGAACCCTCAGTTGGCAAAATCTTTTGAATTTCTTTTAAATCAAACACATTGTGTTTACGTTTTTGACATAAACTTGCTGAGCATTCTGTAGCTCATCCTTGCATAAAACTTTCTTTTGCAGTTTTAGATGGTAATCCCGGAACTTCAGGGACGAACAAGAGAAAAGGTCGTGTTAATTAGTTTTATCTTATTGTTTTGAATAAATTCAAGTCTTATAAGACTTTATTGTAATAAGATCATAGTACTGAGAATGTTGTAATCAAACTTAAAGTTTTAAAATGATAAGTGGGCTTTATACCTATGAATTAGATATATCTTAGGCTTATTTCTTTACTATTTTTGAGTATTTTTAGTGTCATTTTACTTGTTTATGTATTAGTTTTATAAGAAACGACTTCAGAGGGTTAAAAGAGGAAAATTGGAGCTTAATGGCATTTTTGTAAATTCTGGATCAGAGTCTTCGCCGGGGCGAGAATTTTAGGCTTAAATTTCTCGTCGGGGCGAGAATGCGCGGAAGGAAAAAAAATATTGTAATTCAGTTATTTTGGGAAATTGAGTTGGAATTGGATTCTATCTGCTGATTTGATTCAGAAACTATAAAAGAGATAGGGAGAGACGGAAATAGAGATATACATATACATACATATACATAGATACATTCAGAGATATACACTTACGCAAGGATTAAGATGTAGAGTTGAAGTTAGAGATTGGAGACTAGAGAAAGCATCGCAAGTAATTTAGATTAGAGAATTGAAGATTGAAGAACTTCTACTAAGTTTTTCTTATCCTCTATCTTAGATTTGTAATTTAATTGTGATGACTTATTTGAGATTCATGATTTCTATTTTCAGTATGAACTAAATTTGTAATTAAGGCTACAATTGAATCGTTTATGTTTATGGATTAATTATCTATTTGATTCCATTTATTATCTAATATTGAGTTGTCTATCATATTTTGTGTTTATTGAATAATTGACTGATCATAAATTAGCGGGATACTTTAGGTAAATTCGGGAGATGAAATCTAGGGTTAGATCTGAATGTGATAGCATGTATTCTTAATTATTTGCATGTGATGAATAATTAGGGTTGTGAAGTGAATAGGGATATCTCTTCGCTGCATGTAATTATTGGGAATTGGTGCTTAATAAATCTAATCCTTTAGTTTTGCATAGGAATATCGCAGAATTAATTGGGTTAGATAAATTTATTTGATCACTTGGGAAAGGGCTTATGAATAACTTTGAATTCCTGTTAACAACTCGGTTGAAGTTAATAATTGGATGAATTGGATAATTAGTTTGTATTGCATAATTGGGGATATTGTAGTCTTAAGCCTTTAAATATCTGAATTTCAACCTTTGTGCCTATTTTACTTTTAGTTTAATTATTTTTAATCATTATTCACAAATTACAATTGTTTAAATAAAATTGAATTGATACAATACTAGTAGTTGGGAATTATTGAACAGAGATTTCCTGTGGGTTCGACACTGTATCTTATCACTTTATTACTTATTGATCGTGTATACTTACACATAATTGTTGATTATGAAATCGACAACAAGCTTTTGGCACCGTTGCCGGGGAATCTTTTTGTTTAATATTTATTTTCGTATTAGTTATAATCAATTCAATCTTAATTTAAACATTTTATTTTTAATTTTTTTTTTCTGTTTTACTTCCTTTTGAGGTACACCATGGCTAACTATGACTATTAGTGGCCTTATACGAGAATGATTCAGCAAGAGCGGCAGGGATTTATGAATTCGATGAATTGTCAGCACAGATTAAGACACTTTCGAGGATGATTGACGCTTTTGCAGTACAACGTATTCAAAGTGTGGCGGTAATTTGTGATTATTGTACTGGAAATTATCCGAGTCATCAATGTGTCATCAATTTTGAGTCGATGCAGTATGGTGGCAATTTCGACGATTACCCCAACAGTTATGCCTATCCCAACAACTATCATCAAGATTGGGGGTATCATCCGAATTTTTCATGGAGCCATAATAATCAAGTCCAAACCTTTGCTCAAAGCCAATCATACACTCCAGAATTTCAGGATTCAGCCTCTCCACATGAAGAAGAAAGGAAACTGAGTTTGGAGGAGGCCTTGGCGAAGTTTATTACAGCTATGGACAAAAGAATGAGTGATCAGGATCGGCTGTTAAACTTAGTGGATTTAAATATAAAAAGCCATGCAGTGTCGATTTGAAATCTTGAGAACCAGATGGAACATCTTATCAACGCCTTCAACAATAACTATCTAGGTACATGGCCCAGTGACTTGGTTCTCGAGACTGATGGATTGCCCGCGCCAAAGCTACAACCGGACGTGCTAATTGATGATGATTCTGATATGGAGGAGAATAGTGGGGATCAGGAAAATATAGCTGTGACAACCCAAAAATTTAGAAATCTTAAATGATTAAAATAAAGGTTAAAGAATAAAACCTAGATAGGAATTTGTGGATTTATTTAAAATTTCTAAGAAAAACCTATATGGTTTACTCTTTGAAAGAGAATAGAGAAAATACGGGTTACAAAATTTGAAAACCCTAGGAATGGATTTATATGTTCTTGAATGTATATTATGGATAAGGTATTACAATACCTATAAATTTGAGGTAAACAAAAGGATTATTGTTAATTAGTGGTCTTAGTATTTTAATTATATACTAATGACTTAATATAAAAGATTTATTTTATTATCTCAATTTATTAAATTAGTTGGTGTTAATATGTGAGTAAATGAATATGGATATTATGTGTTTGTTTATATTTATTATTTATATAAACAAATAAAGGAAGGTCTTGTAACCTAATTATATATTAGGTATAAAAAATTAAAGTAACCAATGGTTATAATATTGGAGAATTTTAATATCAAACAATTGATAAGATAATAAGATAATTAAATATTCAATTAAAGTGAATATAGTAAGTAAATAAATTTTGTGCATTGATTAATATGTGTATTAATTAATGAGAGATATATGATATATGAATGATTAATTTTAATAGTCCAAGTAGGAAATAAATACTAATGGACTAACCCATTGGATTAACTAACCAAGCGTTAATTAATCATGGACTTGGATAATTAATGTGTGGACTTATTAAATTAGTACAACACTTAATAAATTAGTAACCAGTCATGGATTAAATAATCTTAGAACTAGTAGCCCAAATTAATTAAATGGGAGCCCAAAACTTGATCCAACTTTAAAGGAGCATTTAGGTGATTTGTTAAACTAATAAAGCAATAAAAGAAAATGGAAAAAATTGGACAAAAAGGAGTGAGGGCTGCCGGCTAGGAAGAGAAAGAAGGAGTAAATGGGCATGTGCTATAATCATTAGCTACTTACACACAAGCCATGTGTCACCTTGTTATTGGGCCATTTTAGATTGCAAGCTAGACAATGAGATAAGGAAGAGAGAGAGGATCGAAGATACTGGGAGATTAGAATAGATATACAACATATATCTATACATATTTCCTAAAAACACAAAATCTATTTTATTTTCTCTTTCCTCCCACTACTTATTTAGCTAAAGAAAGAAAACTAAAGAAAGAGAGAGAAAAAGAAAGGGGGCTGCCGACCCATGAGAGGAGAAGAGAGAGAGGGGTATCCATGGAAGCTATGAAAGAAGAAAAAGAAGAAGAAAGAACCAAGAAGGAAGAAAGGTATAAAACCTTTAGACCCTAACTAGTTAATTTCTTTTAAGTTTTGTTTGATTTTGGTGATATAAAAATTTATGATCTTGTGGTCTAAAACCCTTGATCTATATGTGAATAAGTGTATTATGTGTAGATCTTGCATGTTGGGTGTTGATTTGTTCAAAAGAAAAAAAAAATCTTGTTTGTTTTAAAAAGGGTTAGAAAACCCTAGCTTTTGCTCACTTTATATGAGTACCATTTGAAATCTATGCACTCTTTTTGCGATCCGTCAAAGAGGGGTGCTAGATATATAAGTTAAGTGTTAAACTCAAGTGGTAGAAGTCAAAAATAATTAGTACAAAAGTTTTAGAACTGTTTTGGTACAAACAGTCCACATTTTCCAAAAAGGATAAAGGGACTCCTACAGCACTGTTCACATTCAGGGGTATTTTTGTCCAACTTTTTTGCTCAAAAAGTTCCGAACAAATTTGGAATGATAATATGATAAGTTATATGAGTCGTGTAAAAATTTGAGAATTTTTGGCCTTGTAAAATGAAAGTTATGGATTTTCTGGCGAAGGACCTTAAAGCGGGAAACGGGACCAAACACGCTGACCTCTAGTTTCTGTGCACTATTTTGACTGCTTAGAAGGTGCAATAAATTCAGGGCTTTTTACCACTGAAACTATAGGAAGTTATGTAGCTCCTTACCAAAAATCGCCGCATTCCGACTTGTAACGAAGAATCTATGGCTAAATAAAAGCGTAGCGTTTTTCGACTAAAACGGCTAAAATTGGAGTTCTATAAATCCGATGACCACGAAATTTTAACTGGAACCTCGTGTTAATATGTATAAGATCCTATAAAGAATTTAGAGTCATCGGAGGTGCGCAAAATAGTGATCATTTTTCTTAGTTTTGAGAGTTAAAACGGACATTTGAAAAATGTTAAAGGAAATTGAAAACTTTCACAAGGAAAGTATTTTTGTGTATTAAATATATGTACATATGTGTGGAAAGATTTGAAGAAAATAAAAATCGATTTTTAAAAGAGGTTAAGTCATTTTAGGAATGCAGCTTCCAATACGGTTTGCTGTATCCATATTTCGGCTTGTTAAATTGATTGAATCCGGCTTGCTGAATTGGTGAATATAGTTTGCTGAATTAATGAATCCGGTTTGCTGAATTAGTGAATCTAGCTTGTTGAATTGTAGGATAGTTTGAATCTAGGGTGCTGGATTGGATGCTAGTTTGAATCTAGGTTACTGGATTAGTATGTTTAGATAATCCAACTTGCTGGATTAGGTATTCAGGTTTAATGGATTATAAAGAGAACTTATAAAATGATAGACTTAATGTTAAGTCATATGGTTTACGATAAAGTAGTAGTACAGTCGTGTTCATTAATAGTTAATGTATAGTAGCTGGGCTAAATAATTCCTTCAAGGAGCGGAGGTATATACGAACTAGCAACCGATCTAACTCACTGTGAAAACAGTGTAGATGAGACGGAAACTAGTTTGTTGGTTGTTTGTGGGAAACCACTTAGCATACTATATTGAACACTGTTAAAGACTCGATGTGTGCTAGCTTTAGAATTATGAATGCGTAGGTGCTAAGATAATATTTAATATTTAGTTATGTGGTTAAATGTTAGATAATTTATTGATAAAGAAGTGATATTATAAGGTGATATATGATATGCTAATTGAAAGATCAATCTTATAACTAATAGGTCTTTCATAAGAGGTTAAATTAGATTACGTAGCAGTAATCGACGGTGCAGGCAAGTTCCATCTTACTCAACTTTTATATTGAGAAAGTTCCTCTTAACTCAAACTTGAATTGTTATGTTTCAAGCATGCTAGTGGTTTAATTCTTTATAATTATTCCACCTCCTTAAATTATTGATTCGCACATAGTGCATGTTGCATATGTCCATCAGGTATGAAAGGCTGATCACCTTTATTACCATAAGGTTCAATTAAATTAGTTCATAGTCATTATTGACACCTTGTATTATTGAATCCAGTCATTCAATCATTGAAAATTTTGATTCATGCTATTTCATAATTATTATATTATTGAAAATTTAAAAGCTTATTCATTCTTTCAATCATGATATATCTTTCTTGCATTTAAACTTGCTGGGCAAAATAGTTGCTCATCCTTGCTATATCATGATAACAAATTTCAGATTTAAGGCGAATGTTCGAGGAAAGACAAAGACATAAGCAAAGGACAAGATTATATTGTTATGCATGATAACTAAATTAGTTATTTAATGTAAGTTAATTGTGTAAACCTTTTGTGAATCTAAAGGTAAATATGTATTAAAATAAAGGTTATAGACCTTGGGATTGTTAGGTTTGTATATAACGCAAGCATGCAATCAAATTACACAAATAGGGCGGAAGCGTTATAAAACGGATTTTAAAATTTTTCATACAAACCATCACCATGATCTTTCCTTGTGTTCAATTATCAATTAACGAAAGAGATACAGATTAAGAAATTATACCCTCGTAGAACCGTGCTTCCTGGGTACAAGTTCACCTCCAATTCCTTCGCGTTCTCCTTGAATTTCGCCGATTAAATTCCTTCCTTTGATCAACGTTAGCCACCCAAGCGTTTGGCATCTAAAGGTGATCCACCAAGGAATAATATCTATTCAAGAAGATGGGTGTTGGCAAAACTCTAGTTTCTATCTCTACAGAAATTGCAAGTACTTTTCACAATCTAATGCAAGAGTGTGTAACCTTAATCTATGATAAGACTCCTCTTATTTATAGATGTAGGAATAACCCTTCCCTAAACTATTTAGGATTAGGGTTTTTATTTTAATTAAACTCCTTTAATTAATTGAACTCCTAATCCAATTAGGAATTCATGAGAGAGTACTTCTATTAATTAATTCCTAATCCCTATTAGGAATTAAATAATAGTAATAGTAATAATAATAATAATAATAAGACTCCTCTTATTAATTTATATTTAATATTTTCAAAATATTAAATAATAAATATTAAGCTATTTAATTTATTCTATCTCCATAGATTAAATTAAATACACTTAACTTATTATTACGGTTATGCCATTTACTTCTTAAATTAATATTTTTCTTTTGCGGTGTGACCCTTTAGATTCTCCATATTAAACCGGTTGTGAATAAATCAATTAGAACAATTCTAATTTTATTTAAATAAATAAATTAAACTATTTAATTTATTTAAATAAATAATATTTATTCTACAATAAGGGTAAGCCCCCTTAGCGATCAACAATTTCCAGATAATATAGATTTCAACATTAATCACAAAAGAACCTTTCAGTGAATAGTTACCGTACAATTCAATCCTTCTACCATACAATGTCCTAATTAAATATAAGACATGAAATTACTGTCAAGTCTTATTTTATTTAATTATATGTATTTCAATTCTCAAATGCACAACTCTGATTAATGCAAATTAGAAACTCCTTTCTAATTTCATTCTGCTTTGGCCAAAGACTTCTGAGTCGTCATTTATCGAATCACATAGGGCATTCTCTCCTTTTACTAGAAGTGGTAGATTTTTTGTTGACCATTCACCTATGTCCATGTACAATTTATTATACTCAATCATACCCTTTGATATACCCTAAGGGTCTTAAGGGACATGTCAAAGTATAACTCATCATACACAAGATACTATGATGATCTCAAGTCCAATGATCACTTGTACTACTATCACTTGAGGAATTCCTATTGACATGCGAGTAAAACTCCATTAGGTATTTCTTAGCGTGCCACGTTTAGTGAACTTATTCTCTAATAAGTACCTACATACTTGCTTTAGTGTCTCCACACAAATGATTATGAGATCAATCATCCTCTTCATAAGAGCAAGCAACGTATGTACTAATCTATCTGGATTCACTAATCCCCCTTTTAGCAATCCAACGATTAGGAACGATTTTAGTTTGTGAGCTATCTAGAATTTAGATCTCATTAACATGATCCTTATCATGATTCTAAAAGCATTGCTCAAAACTATGAGTTTATCACATTTAATATAAAAGCACCATGTAGATAATGTAAAATGCATTTAATAACTGAATAAGATTACAAAGTATATGCTACATCATAGCAAATATGATTGGCTTGTGTGCATACTACTTTCAATCTCTCACTTGCACTAAAGCCAATCGTCATGGTATCTAATACCCTTCTTCTCTAAGTGACGATCATCCTGCTGTTTGGATAAAGCTTCAGTAAATAGATATGCAATATTGTTCTTGAGAGTCCACTATCTCTATAGTGACTTTTCTTCTTTTAATGATTCCACTAATCAAATGAAAGTGCTGCAACACTTGTTTGAATCCAAGATGAGACTTAGGAACTATTCCTAGTTCTGTAATGAACTTTTCATCCAAACAATAAACTTGCAGCTTCATTTACAGCTATATACTTTGTCGCTATCACTAAACCAGCAGCTCTTTGCTATTTGGAACCTTTCCAATTCACTGCACCACCTTTTGAGGTAACTATTTACCCTAAAGTGGATTTGTTATCGTCTTGTTCAGTCTGAAAAACTTGAGTCTGTTTAGCCCTCTAGTTTTAATTCAGATCCACCATGTATCATGATCACATCCTCAATACCGGTTAGGTACTTAAAGATGTTTTTCACTATCTTACAGTGATCTTCTCCAAAATATGACTGATCAACATCAGGCCTAGTATATTCACTGCATACATGATAGTAACTCATGTGATCTCACTATTAATTGGAGACAATTTTAGAGAGATACACTTCATGGCTCATCATCATGAGACCTCTCTTGGAGTTTGCCATGCTAAACGCCTTTAGCATCAAATGAATATACGTTCCTTGGGTCAAGCCAAACATCCTTTTAAATCTATCTATATATATTTATATCCCCAATTTATAGGATGCTCCTCCCAAGTCATTCATGGAGGAATGTTTAGACAATTTTATCTTTACTGATTGTAGCATTGGTGTGTTATTCCTTATCAGTAGTATATCAACATATAATACTAGAAATATCACAGTGCTCCCACTGACCCTTTTGTATACACTAGGTTCATTCTCATTTTTGATAAAATCGAACTCTTTTGATTGTCTCATCAAAATGAATGTTCCATCTTTGAGAAGCTTGCTTCAATCCATCAATAGATCATTGTACCTTAAAACACGATTTGCTTCAACCTTTGAAACAAATTCCTCTGATTGTATCATACAAACATTCTCCTCAAGTCTTCATTGAGGAACGGCGTCTCCACATCCATTTTGCCAGATTTCGTAATAAGCTACAATCACAAGCAAAATCCAAATGGACTTGAGCATTACCCGGTAATAAGGTTTTATCACAGTCAACTCCTTGACTTGAAAAACCTTTTAAACAAGTCTGGTCTTATAGATCTCCACCTTGCCATTTGTCACAGTCTTTCTCTTAAAGACCTATATTCACACTCTAGGCACTATGCCCTTTTGTGGAGTAACCAGAGTTTATACTTAGTTCTCATACATGGAGTCCATTTCAGATTTCATGGCCATCTGCCATTTCTCTGAGTGTCTTCTACTTATAGCCTCATCGTATATAACTGGATCATCATCTTCTATGATGCGTACCTCATCATCATCCTCTATGATGAATCTATACCTCCCAGGTATCTTCGGTACTCTTCCAAATTTATGATTCGGTTGTGGTATAATATGTCTATCTACAGGTTCCTCGGTTTGACTTAAAGTGCTTTGTGGTTCTTGAACTCCTTCAAGAACTATTACCCTCCCACTAGCTCATTCAATGATAAACACCTTTATCTAAGAAGGCAGCTAAGAAGGCAGCGTGTAGGATTATAGTAATAATACCCTAAACTTTCTTTAGGATATCCCACAAGTCTGCACTTGTCATATTTTGTCCCAAACTTCTCTTTGAAACCTTGTCACATAAGCTGGACAACCCCTTATCTTAACATACTTAAGATTATGAATCCTCCCTATCCATAACTTTTATAGAGTCTTGAAGCCGGATTTTGAGGTTACCTTATTTTGTAGATATGCAGTCGTTTCTAGGGCATAACCCCAGATGGATACTAGAATGTCGGTAAAAATCATCATGAACTGCACCATGTCCAACAAGGTACAATTTCTCCTTTTAGATACACCAATCAATTATTGCGTATCAGGAGGTGTCCATTATGAGAAAATACCATTTTGAGATGATCTAGAAACTCATTGCACAAGTATTCTTTCCTCAATCTGAACAAAGAATCTTAATACTTTGTCAATTTGTTTCACTTCTGAATTCTTTAAACCTTTCAAATGATTCAGACTTGTATTTCATCAAATACGTACATTCAACTCTTTGAATGACCATCTCCTTTTCTTTTACTAGTTTGTTCAATTTGCAAAATTATTTTTCATGTAAGTCAAGTTTACAAAGTCTATCAAGTAATCTTCCAGTTTCAAACAAAATATTATCATTATAAATAGAACAACAATTGTTCTTAAATATAATACCAGAACCTTCCTTGTCCAACAACGAAAGTTTTAATATTTCTAATGAGAACTAGAACATAATAACAACTTATTAACTCAATAGACTTACCCGTAGGCAATGCTAAACTATAAGTTCCTATGATTAATGTAGCAACCTTTGCTCCATTCCCACACATAAGATTACTTACTCTTTGTTTAGCTTTCTACTTCTGCTTAGTCTCTGCATTGGATTGTATACGTGAGAACTACAGCCAGTATCCAATACCCAAGTAGAACCTTGACTTACATAAAGATTTATTTTTAATCATGAACAAACTTGTATTTGTAACCGAAGCTTCACTAAGCTTCTTCTGGTTAGCCTCTGTAAGATTCTCCTTACAGTTTCCTTTCTAGTATCTAGGCTTATTGCAGTGGAAGCAAACTCCTTTACTATTTGCATCAGTATTGTTCTTATTGTCCTTTGTTTTTGCCTTTCCATTTACCTTCTTTGAATTGTCCTTCTTTTAAGAAGATCTTTTGGCCCTCTTCCGCTTCCTGGAAGAATCATCTACTAGTAAGACTTGGTCTTTCTTGGTTGGAAAGTGACTCTTTACAGTTTTCAACATGTTTAAGCAACTCAAGCAGGCTGACATATAGCTTGTTCATGTGGAAATTCACAACAATTTGTGAGAAAGAATCCGGAAGTGATTGCAAGATCAAATCTTGGATCAACTCACCATCCATTAAAACCCAGTTGTCCCAATTGTTCAATCAGATTGATCATTTTAGGACATATGTCTGTACTATAGTGCCATCGGTCATTCTAGATCGGAAAAGCTCCTTAGATATCTGATACCTAATAGTCCTACTTTCCTCACCATTCAACTCCTTGAAGGTGCCGGAGTACAGTAGGAGCATCCATAGTTTCATGCTGACGCTGAAGCTCGTTACTCATTGATGCGAGCATGATGCATTGAGCCAACTGTGCATCATCTTGCCACTTTCTAAAAGTAGCAATCGCTTCCTTTGAGGCATTGTCTGCAACCATTACAGGGATAGGCATATTAAGGACATAAGATAGCTTTTCAGCCTTGAGAACTATTCTCAAATTTTTTAACCAGTCCTTTTAATTTGGTCCGGTTAATTAGCATCTCATATGCTCCGCAGTGATAGTAAATTAGACATTGTAAAATTCTGTAAATGAATTTGCAATTTAACAACATTTTAGCATACATTCATTTCTTAATTAATTACCAAAATAAATTAGGTCATTATTTTAAATTGGTATATCCCACTATTTTTATCAAACTATATTACCCTCCCTATATAGTTCGGCATATCTAATTAAAGATTTACTAGTGAGAATAAGGATCTCATTTCAAATGTATATAACCTTGTGGTGACACAACAAACGATATATAAATAAATAGGTAGACAACTATTGTCAATTACATCACTATGTAACTCCTTGTATTTTGTCTCTTAGATTATTTTGATCAAGTGGTGACACATCCGAATCAAAATTATCCAAGTTAAGTCCAACCTAGCACTTCCATATATGTGAAGAGAAAAATACCGTCCTTGTGGTGACACAACAAAACAGTAATGTTCAATTCCTTAATAAGCATCAAATATGATAACGCAATATCTTAAATATTTAATACTTGCCTTGTAGTGACACAACAAACTCATATTAAATATTTAATACTCTATTGCTTTACCATGCTAGAAGGCGACGTTCGATATTCCTAATATCTTTGAACGCTTAGGACTTAATATAATTTCTTTGAGGGGTTTGTTATTATTAGTCTCATCTTGGTTAGCGCGCATGCACATATATATATATATAAAATACGCGTCATATTATTTAACATTCGAAACATGTTGTATAATATATAATATATACATAGTAAGCATGCACATATAGAATACTATATTCTACCCGGATTGATTATGGACTTTTATTCTAGTTTGGTTCACTAGAGCCACCAAGTGAACCAAAAGGTCAAACCTAGGGTGCAAGAACAAACTTTAAATATAACTATTACATTTAAACCCGGACTCTATTACAAATGGGTCTTCAAGCGCTCCTTGCTCCTTTGTCTCCAATTCTTCAAGTAATTCTAACTAAACCTATTACATAAACTATTTACAATAAATAAAATCCTTGATCAGCAGTCAAGGGGAGGTACATAGGAAGAAGATAGAATTTACATCAAGAAAAACTAGAGAAGACGAGGTACGCAGACCCCATTTATAAAAACCCATTCATTCAAGCATCCACTAAAATAAATTCAATCACACATTGGTCAGTAGTCCATAATCAATCCTTATTTATTATCATACATATCTCCATATGTATCAATAAATAACATTCATCCCATGAATATTAAAACCATTCCATATATGAATTGATATCAATTAGTGGGCAATTAAAAGTTTATTAGAAATCCAATTTTGAAATAAAAATAAACTCCTTTATTCTAATTAAAATTTAAATCATAATAAACTTATTTATTTTATTTTATCCAATTTTGAATAAAAATAAACTCCTTTATTTTTAATCAAATTCCAAATCAAAATAAACTCTTTTATTTCAATTAACATGGAATCCAATTTCAAGTTCAAAACAAACTCTTTTATTTTAACTTAAAATTGTTGGAAAATAAAATATGTTGAATCCTATTCTTTATCAAAATAAACATCTTTATTTTTAAGGAAATATGGAATCCTATTCCATATGTGAATAAACTCCTTTATTCTAAATTTATATCATTAAATAAACCATTTATTTTAATTGAACGAAAAATTATTTTTCGGATTCTGCTGTCTGGCGCAGCTGCGCCCAGAATGAACTGGAAATGGCGCAGCTGCGCTGAACCCCAGAAACGACTTTCTGGGTTTTGGCGCAGCTGCGCTCCAGAATGAACTGGAAACGGCGCAGCTGCGCCGCGTAGCAGATTCAGAAAAAACAGATTCTGCCCAAAAATTTCGATCCAATCGCATACCATACACACATGGAATCATCAAAATCGATAATTAGCATAAGATTAGGCTCTGATACCACTGTTAGGTTTGTATATAGCGCGAACATACAATCAAATTACATAAATAGTGCGGAAGCGCGATAAAACGGATTTTAAAATTTTTCATACAAACCATCACCATGATCATCCTTGTGTTCAATTATCAATTAAACGAAAGAGATAGAGATATAGAATTATACCCTCGCGAATCAAAGCTTCCTCAGGTACAAGTTCAATTCCTTCGCGTTCTCCTTGAATTCCACCGATTAAATTCCTTCCTTTGATCAACGTTAGTCACCCAAGTGTTTAGCCTCTAGAGGTGATCCACCAAGGAATAATAGTTATTCAAGAATATGGGTGTTGGCAAAACCCTAGTTTCTATCTCTATAGAAATTGCAAGTACTCTCTCTCTCCAATTCTTATGGAAGAGTATGTAACTGTCTAACCCTAAATCATGATAAGACTCCTCTTATTTATAGATATAGGGAACCCTCCTAAACTATTTAGGATTAGGGTTTTTATTTTAATTAAACTCCTTTAATTAATTGAACTCCTAATCCAATTAGGAATTCATGAGAGAGTACTTCTATTAATTAATTCCTAATCCCTATTAGGAATTAAATAATAGTAATAATAATAATAATAATAAGACTCCTCTTATTAATTTATATTTAATATTTCTAAAATATTAAATAATAAATATTAAGCTATTTAATTTATTCTATCTCCATAGATTAAATTAAATACATTTAACTTATTATTACGATTATGCCATTTACTTCTTAAATTAATATTTTCCTTTTGCGATGTGACCCTTTAGGTTCTCCATATTAAACTGGTTGTGAATAAATCAATTAGAACAATTCTAATTTTATTTAAATAAATAAATTAAACTATTTAATTCATTTAAATAAATAATATTTATTCTACAATAAGGGTAAACCCCCTTAGCGATCAACGACTTTTCAGATAATATAGATTTCAACATTAATCACAAAAGAACCTTTCAGTGAATAGCTACCATACAATCCTTCTACCATACAATGTCCTAATTAAATATAAGACATGGAATTACTGTCAAGTCTTATTTTATTTAATTATATGTATTTCGATTCTCAAATGCACAACTCTAATTAATGCAAATTAGAAACTCCTTTCTAATTTCATTCTGCTTTGGCCAAAGACTTCTGAGTCGTCATTTATCGAATCACATAGGATATTCTCTCCTTTTACTAGAAGTGGTAGATTCTTTGTTGACCATTCACCTATCTCCATGTACAACTTATTATACCGAATCATATCCTTTGATATACCCTAAGGGTCTTAAGGGACATGTCAAAGTATAACTCATCATACATAAGATACTATAATGATCTTAAGTCTAAGGATCACTTGTACTACTATCACTTGAGGAATTCCTATTGACAGGCGAGTAATACTCCATTAGGTATTCCTTAGCGAGCCACGTTTAGTGAACTTATTCTCTAATAAGCACCTACATACTTGCTTTAGTGTCTTCACACAAATGATTATGAGATCAATCATCCTCTTCATAAGAGCAAGCAATGTATGTACTAATCTATCCGAATTCACTAATCCCCTTTTTAGTAATCCAACGATTAGGAACAATTTTAGTTTGTGAGCTATCTAGAATTTAGATCTCATTAGCATGATCCCTATCATGATTCTATAAGCATTGCTCAAAACTATGGGTTTATCACATTTAATATAACAGCACCATGTAGATAATGTAAAATGCCTTTAATAACCGAATAAGATTACAAAGTATATACTACATCATATCAAATATGATTGGCTTGTGTGCATACTACTTTCATGTTAGTGGCTGAGTTGTACTATTCTTTGTATAAGCGGGGAATTTGTGTTTGGTTTAACAACCACTTAGCTTCCTATATCGATAATCATTGAAATATTGGTGTCGCGCTATCGATATACGTATGACGAGAAGGTGATTCTTTTCTCATATTTATATTTGATAGTTAGAGAATATTAAGATTAGGCGCGAGTTCTTTAAACTCATACGTATCGTAAGTTCGTGACTCATAGTCGTATGGTGGAACCCCTCAGCGAATGGACGATTTTGGTTTGACTAGGATAAGTTCCTAAACCCATATGATTATGGTAAGTTCCTGAACTCATAACGTGTGGTATGTTTGATGAACTGTACTAGAGTATAGAAAGGTTGTGGATGAAGAACTGAGGATTTTTAGTATAGTAAGCTTTAAGGATGATAGAAATAGATAGAATTATTAAGCAATGGATCATTGGAGAAATTGAAGTTGATGGTGGAAGCATAGGTATTCCAAATCTTCTAGCTATGCTAGACTTCGAAATTTTTGACATCAAGCTAAATTCGCATTAATGTGCCTTTAAAAATAAAAATGAAATTTTTGTTATCCTCAAAACAGAGTGATGAGTGTGTAGAAGTGGGCTTCGAACCACTAACGCATCGTTACCTGTCACGGCATGATAACACCAAAAATGATTATTTTAGTTTGGAACTGTTTAAAGAAGAGTCTACGCTATTTATTTCGAATAGACAAAAATGATTTAAAAATATCAAAATGTATTTTTAAATAGTCATCAATGCATCATGTAACCTGGTGTAGAATGACAGATGATGAAGTCATCAATGCAGATTAGCCTAGTGTTGGATGTGATCTAAGGATCGTCAGCCCACCATGGTATGATGTAGTATGACAAAGTCACAAAATGACGGAATCCTCAACGGACTGTAAATACCGTGCGGTATCATGACGTCACAAAATGATTTTCAGAATTTTGAACCAGTTAAAGGAAATTCAATGCCAATTAAACGTTACTAGATAAATGTTTCGATTGGTGTTCGGATTATTTATATATGTCTAAGCTAATTGATTCAGCTAGACAAATATTTATGAAAATTCAAGTAATCTCTTTGAGAATTTATCCCGAACCAAATTGTTTTGGTACAGACTCTTCTGCTAAGTCTGAGGTGAACAACCCCGGTTGGATAAAATAAATGCGCGCATATAGTCGCTATGTAAAATTGATACGTTATGCACGACGTAAGGATACGATAGGATAATCACCTAGCGTACTTGCAGAGGTAGTTTACCTTCTTCGTGATTGTAAACATACCTAATAAATTACCGTTTTGCGGTGTTACTACCCTTAAAACTATGTGTTCATGGTCTATATAACCCCTCAACATGATATGAAAAATTATTTTAACTCCTTAAAGAGAGGTTATGGTAGAATGTGATGATGGAAAAGATCCTCATAGAAGGAAATAACATGTACTCATTAAATTGAGAATGTAATCAGATGTGATCAGATAAAGGTTAAGTTAAAAACCTAGTTTAGATGAATATACTTTTAGTGTAATAGTGATTCCGGGGACGGAATCCTTATAAGGGGGGAAGAATGTGACAACCCGAAAATTTAGAAATCTTAAATGATTAAAATAAAGGCTAAAGAATAAAAACTAAATAGGAATTTGTGGATTTATTTATAATTTCTAAGAAAAACCTATATGGTTTACTCTTTGAAAGAGAATAGAGAAAATACAAGTTACAAAATTTCAAAACCCTAGGAATGGATTTATATGTTCTTGAATAAATATTATGGAAAAGGTATTACAATTCCTATAAATTTGAGGTAAACAAAAGGATTATTGTTAATTAGTGGTCTTAGTATTTTAATTATATACTAATGACTCAATTTAAGAGATTTATTTTATTATCTCAATTTATTAAATTAGTTGGTGTTAATATGTGAGTAAATGAATATGGATATTATGTGTTTGTTTATATTTGTTATTTATATAAACAAATAAAGGAAGGTCTTGTAGCCTAATTATATATTAGGTATAAAAAATTAAAGTAACCAAGAGTTATAATATTGGGGAATTTTAATATCAAACAATTGATAAAGATAATAAGATAAATTAAATATTCAATTAAAGTGAATATAGTAAGTAAATAAATTTTGTACATTGATTAATATGTGTATTAATTAATGAGAGATATATGATATATGAATGATTAATTTTAATAGTCCAAGTAGGAAATAAATACTAATGGACTAGCCCATTGGATTAACTAACCAAGCCACTAATTTAATTGTCGACGCCGGTTTTTTCCTTTCCAGTTTTAGCCTTTTGATTGAATGATTTTTTTGGAAAAGGTCGGCATTGATGTCGACGGGGTTTTGAAAGATCGTTTTTTATGATGAGCTAATTAACCAGAGTCGCCAGTTGGTATATTTGAAATGGATGTACCAACTCATCCGAGTTTTCGTTTTTTATAAATCGCTGGCTCATATGTGACTCCGAATTAATTGGTCTGCGAATCGAGATTTATAGAGTTCGGGGGCTTGTTTAAGCGAGGGGAAGGTGTTAGGCACCCCCCGACTTCCGTGAAACACGGTTACCGCAATCTTAATGTTTTCCTATCCTTTAATTCATGAAATGTGTATGTGTGCGTGTGTGTGTGTGCCTAATGAATGTTGTGGGATGTTTTATATAAAAAAAGGAATTCTTTTTTTTTTTGTGTTTTATGAAAGAGACGTGTTTTATTTTGAGAGTGCTTTAGAATGTCTTTTGGCCTATTCGAGAAAGCTTTTATTTCTTTATGAGAAAGGTTTGATTTTAATTGGCAAAAGCTATGAGATTTTTCATTAAGCGTTGTTTTGACAAAACATGAATTTGTTAAACCTTAGCCACCATAGGAATCGAGATCTATACATTGCTGTCATAAATGATGGGCAATTTCTAGGATCTCTTTCGCCCTATGTATCAAGGTTTAGTAAAACGGTTATTTCTTTTTATAAAACCATTTTTTCGTGACATTTGGAAACAACTTCTCTTTAGCTTTCTCGTAAAATAGGAATCGACTTTCATTAGCATTTCCTATTCTTAGCCTCGTGATGCTAATATCCTACTTTGATTGATTTTAGAAAAATCTTTATTGCTTTGGCTTTGAAATCTTTTGTTTGGTGTTACAAATCAAATTAAATATCAAAACGCGTAGGGGGCTATTCACGGGCATGTAAGCCATCAAAATATCCCCCAACGCCAACAATCACATATTTCACTACTACGGGGCCTTAAACCCGATTCTCGCCTTAGCGTCGTTTTAAGGCCCGACGATTACATGTTACAAAACGAGCACCTTGAATCTATTACATACATCACAACGTCCATCATCGGATTTGGACCACGGGGTCGCGTTCCTAGGCTCACACCCGAGATTGCTACATGCCCACAAAATGAATACTACATAACTAACCAACCCGGATTTATCTAATACACAATGACATCCAAAAATGATAATCTAAATAATTTACACCCAATGAATCACCACAAACAAGCTAGAAATTTCACCAATTGGACATCCTCGGATTATTAGGAAGAATTTTGTTCCGATGGAACCCTCACTAATAATCACTAATCCATGATTGTTCAACAATATATATGAAAATTACATTTAATTTAATCAAATGATATGATAGAAATTGCAAAAAATAAGGAGATTTTCACCTTGCAAATGAGATCAAAGTGGATGAAAACTTGTGTTGTTTGAATAGAAGAAAAAGTATATGTGATACAATCAAATCAAAAGAGTATTATTCCTCTCTTTTTTCTCTCTTTCTCTCCTATTTTGTTGCAAAATTTAGCTATTTTTCTTTCAATTTCCGTGTTGCTGCTGTGCTGAATTTTCTTCTCCTCTCAATCTGCTGAACCTCCTGTATGCTGAAGCGGAAATGAGCTGAAATAGGCTGGCCAAAGCCAGCCGCAGATTGATTTGCGGCTGGCTGGCCGCCTACCTTCCACTCACCTGATTTCGAGTTCCGTGTTTTGAGTTTCGTGTTTTCAAAAGGCGCACTTATTGGCGGCAGATCAATCCGCGGCTGGACGGTTTGACTTTCTCGATTTTCGTGCCACGTCTCGACTTTCGTGCCGTAACGTCAGTTTTCGCTGACAGGCTTGTATTTTGCAGTCCGGGAATTTTCGGGAGACGTGCCACCTCATTCGGGAATGCCCGTTTCGGACGGCCTTGTTGTCACGTCAACTTTGATCGCCAATCGTCGCGGTGGTGTTGGGCGTTCGTGCTTGTGCCCATCTTTTGCTCTCGCAGGCCGGTTCAATTGACGATCTTACCCTCCTGTCACAGTTAGTATAGGGAACGCAAAATTTGGGTGTCTGATGCCCCTCTTTATCATGTTTATGCAATGTTAAATGAAATGAACAGGATAAAGAATAGACACCCGATGCAGGAATGACAGTGCACAAGAATGACAATACATACACGATGCAACACATATAACTTATGATACAATGTAAGATGTAAGACATTCAAGATACTCGCAAAAAGGTGTCAATGCGGATGATCGCCTCGTCGGGGCCGGGTTTCGTCGCCGGTCACCCAACTCGTGGTCGTCGGGTATCGTCCCCGGTCGATCATCTCGTCGGGGCCGGGTTTCGTCGCCGGTCACCCATCTCGTAATCGCCGGTTATCGTCGCCGGTCGAATGTCTCGTCGGGGTCGGGTATCGTCGCCGATCACCCATCTTGTAACCCCCGGGTATCGTCGCCGGTTGGTTGTCTTTTCGGGGCCGGGTTTCTTCGCCGGTCACCCATCTCGTGATCGCCGGGTATCGTCGCCGGTCAATCGTCTCGTCGGGGCCGGGTATCGTCGCCGGTCACCCACCTTGTAACCCCCGGGTATCGTTGCCGGTTGGTTGTCTTGTCGGGGCCGGGTATCGTCACCGGTCACCCATCTCATGATCGCCGGGTATCGTCGCTGGTCGGTCGTCTCGTCGGGGCCAGGTTTCGTCGCCGGTCACCCATCTCGTGATCGTCGGGTATCGTCGCCGGTCGATTGTCTCGTCGGGGCCGGGTATCGTCGCCGGTCACCCATCTTGTAATCACCGGTTATCGTCGCCGGTCGATCGTCTCGTCGGGGCCGGGTTTCGTCGCCGGTCACCCATCTTGTAATCGCCAGTTATCGTCGCCGGTCGATCGTCTTGTCGGGGCCGGGTATCGTCGTCGGTCACCCATCTCGTAACCGCCGGGTATCGTCGCCAGTCGATTGTCTTGTCGGGGCTGGGTATCGTCGCCGGTCACCCATCTCGTAACCGCCGGGTATCGTCGCCGGTCGATTGTCTTGGATCTCAGCCCTTCCCAGGGTGTTAGTGTTTGGATCTCAGCCCTTCCCAGGGTGTTAGTTGTTTGGATCTCAGCCCTTCCCAGGGTGTTAGTTGTTTGGATCTCAGCCCTTCCCAGGGTGTTAGTTGTTTGGATCTCAGCCCTTCCCAGGGTGTTAGTGTTTGGATCTCAGCCCTTCCCAGGGGTCGTTGATTGTTTGGATCTCAGCCCTTCCCAGGGGTCGTTGATTGCTTGGATACCTTCCCAGGGATCATTGATTGTTTTGGATACCAGCCCTTCCCAGGGATCGTTGATTGCTTGGATACCAGCCCTTCCCAGGGATCATTGGTTGGATACCAGCCCTTCCCAGGGGTCATTGATTGGTTGGATACCAGCCCTTCCCAGGGGTCGTTGATTGGTTGGATACCAGCCCTTCCCAGGGGTCATTGATTGGTTAGATACCAGCCCTTCCCAGGGGTCATTGATTGGATTTGAGTGATTTTTTTGAAATGGGATGTGTGATCGGCTTCATGTCCTGGATCTCCCACCAACTTCGTCCACGTACCATGCTGCAAAAGCCATCACAGTCTGATCATTCGTGAGGTTGAAAGCGATGTGCTTGTACTTTCCTGAAGATTTTCATTTTGGTCGTACCTGTATGCATGAAAAAGATGTTATGCATGATCTGGCAGATATGTTATGGACAGATGCATGTGCACAACATATGTTTTAGATAGAAATGACCCCTGTTCAGCCAAATGATACGATTCGACAGTCGTCATTGTTCGCCAACATTTGACTGGATCACGCCTCGTCGTGAAGTGTAGTTTCTGGATTTCAACATTGGTTTGGTATTCTGCCTGTTCTTGGTCGTCTACATTTCATCGAGTTGAGGCAGTCTGTTTCGCTCTCTGTGATGACCGACAGCTATGTTGGGCTCCTTGGCCTTTTGATCATTTCTTACGGCCGATATGCTGTTGTCCCGCATTATATCATCCATGTATATGCTCATGAACGTGGATCATTTGGATGTCGAGGCAGTGATAGTCAGGATTGGGGAGAGGCCCAATGCCGAAGAGTTCTGTGCAGCCTCAGCTTCCTTCCATTTCACGATTCTCAACTGCCCCTGCCTTGGCGCGTGTCGTTACCAAGAATTTCTATCGAAAACTCGCGATGTTAACCGTGCTGAGTTATCCACAGCTCTGCAAGATCCTGCATATCAGATGACTAACAATTGCCAAAACTTGAAGGCTCGGGCCGTTAGTGTTAGTTCAACACAAAGATATTATAATCTCGACAAAAGAGTAAATGCAGTTAAAGCATATGAGATTGAATATCTGTTGATCACTCAATCTAGCAAGTTGTGAACCGTGAATGTACTAGATTGGAAGTTATTTTCAATCTCTCGTGAGTTGATGATTTTCTATTTAACGAGTTATGCAATCGTAAGAACACCTTCAAGCATTCATGGTCATTGTACGTGAGTAAGGTTGGATTCAAAAGAACTACCTTCCCTCGTCAAAAGTATTCTGTCTCCATTCTCGACAACGTTCTTAGTAGGATTGACGTCATATGACAAATGCACTGTGCGATGCAGCATTCACTAGGGGTTTTTCTTCCATGACTTCTTGTTTAAGGCCGAGAGTTTTTCGTATTATCTTTTCTCTTTATTAGCCCTCTTCACTTGTCTCGTTTTCTTAGGCTATTCAAAGTTACCCATTTAACGAGTTTTGGACCAATGACTCCCAAACCAGACGGTTTTGGGGCATTAGGTGTACAGACACCCCTTCGGGTTTACTTACTCGAGTAACAAAGGCCACGGTTCGAGACAAGCTGGTGGTCTGCACCATTCATTCTTTGCTTGACCTTGCGCAAGATTCGTTTTCTTAGGCTTGAGTTACCCATGTAGCGAGTGTTAGGCCGGTGACTCCCAAACCACACGGCTTTAGGGCACCAGATGCAGAGACACCCCTTAGGCTTAATTACTCGAGTAGCCCATGCCACGATTCGAATCTGCTCGGGCCTCCTCTACTGTAATGCTCGTTTTCTTAGGCTCTGAGTTACCCGTGTAACGAGTGTTGGGCCAGCGACTCCCAAACCAGATGGTTTTAGGGCACCAGGTGTAGAGACACCCCTCGGGCTTAATTACTCGAATAACTCAGGCCACGATTCGAGACATTAGCTTGATAATCATTTATTGTCTGACTTCTTAATTTTAGCTGATAATTATTGACTGTCTGACTACGTGTTAATTGCCATCAACATCGTCATAGTTTTATACCCCACAACTGAAAGTTTGTGCAAATGCAAAGTGAAGGCTGTCACATGAGGTCGATTCTGTCGCAAACGTTGTTTTGAATTAACGCTTTGTACCCGATCAAAAGGTTGAATAGCCTTCTACGTCTAATCATACTCACGATCGTGCTCCACGGTTGCTTGTCAGAATTAATCCGATTCCTATCAAGCCAAATAAAATCTCTTTTCACGCGGATCATTGTATCCCGGGAAAACTATGCTTGACAAATGCCAGATGATCGTACCGTTGAAGATTGAATTGACATGAGGTAGCATTTGATGATGATGGTGCATGTTGATGGGATTGTTACATGGGCGCCAATTTGCACGTCATCATTTCCTGGGTAGTTGACAAATTCCCCAGTGTTAAGTTGCTTTTCTTGTGATCTCCCTCGTACTGGTTGCATCGGTATCTTGCTGGGCTGACAAAAGATCCGGTCCTTTGACTTGTTGAAAGGTTTGGGGGATTTTTGATTTTTTTGATTTTTTTGATTTTTTTTTTTGATTCTTTTTTTTTTTAGCTCACAGAGTCAGAATTAACGGGCTGGGGAACGCCTTCCCGTCCATTCCTTATAAGATGAGGGCTCCCCAAAGAGGACTTTTTTTATCGCGACGACTCCTTTTAATTTAGAGCGAAATTCCCCATAGCTTCGTCTTGGCAGGGCGCGATCCTTTTGAGGACTAAATCATTTATTTTGAATTTCTGGGATCGTGCCCTCTTGTCGTATGCCCGGGAGATGCGTAAGGGGCTGCCCCTGCAAATGTGCGAACTGAGGTTCGATAGGCAAATAGGGTGAGCGACAATAAATCCGGCTATCCCCGATGATTGGCGGACATTCTTCCCATGATCTTTTTTGTGTTTTATTCGCAGCCCCCACTGCCCCATTCATTTTGGGCCGATAAATGACTGAATCAAAATGTTTGATCTTGAATTTGTCGTATATCTCCTCCTTGAGGGCATCGTTCAGATTTCTATGGTCGATGCGGCCCCTTACTTCTCCTCCAGGCTGTGGTACTGGGATTCTGTCGGAAAGCCATTCAGGGTAAATAGACACCGTGATGATTCCTGCTTTAAACCGCTTGACAATCTCGTCCTTTATTTTCAACCTCCATTCAGGCTTCAACGTTCTCAATTTTTGCTTAATTGGTCGGAACCCTCCTTGATGGGCAGTCGATGTCCTATAACGTCTGTGGACAATCCAATCACGTCGCCACGGGACCAAGCGAACATATCTCCATACAGGCTCAACAACTCGACCTTTTTTTTTTTTTTTGCGGTCGAATTTGCCCTTACTCCGGGTTTTTTGTGATCGTTAGGGGTTCTGATGTTTGATGGCGATGGTTTGGTCTAAGTCGGTTTTGGGTTTATCTTCGACCCATCCTTTGATCTCGTCAGGCGTATTGTCGATATCTGTCTCGTCCTGCTCAATCCCCATCAGATCGAAATCTAGCTCTATATCAAAATCGTGATCCTCCTTCAAATTTGGCCTATCACTTGTCAGGCTAGAATGCCTCAAATCGGGGTACCTGACATAAAACAACAATGCTTGTCATATATATAAAACATTTCAGCACATGATCTTCTTTTTGGATAACATGACAAAATGACATGAGCGTGCAAGGATTTGAAATAAAACTCAAAATTTTAAAACCCATTGATCTTCTACTGGCCGAGATTCACTACCATACTCCTGGATTTACCCCTTCCTGGATATCACCTGCTGCACGGTCCAACTGGCCACGGTGAGGTCGAGCAATGGAGCTCATTATGAGGTGTATGGATCGCATTGGCATGGATCTGGCATTGATGGCATTTCCTGACATGAGCATCGCAGTCAGTTTTCATGGTTAGCCAGTAGTGATCCGTTCACATGATTTTCTTTGTCAAAAATGTTCTGCTCATATGGGCTCTGCACACATCGCCGTGTACTTCGTTCATTTGTCTGTGGGCTTCTTCGGCTTCCAGATATCTCAGCAGTCCCGTAGCTAGGTCCCATTTATGCCCTTTGGTGCTGTATATTCCCATGGCCTGCCGGATGACTAATTCGAGTCTCCAACTACTATCATCTTTTTGATTCCCATTCCTAGGGCTAATCTCAGTCCTAGGATGAATCCCTCGTATTCGGCCGTATTGTTGGAGTGGTAAAACTGTAATTTCGTGGCTATCGGCCTCTGCCATTTGGATGGATGGAGTATGGATTTTACGGCCTCTTAGTTGGGTCGTAGGGGCAATCTCGCAAAACAAACAAGGGCCGTAGTTTAGTACTGTGCCAGTTACAAGTTGGCAGATGCATGTCAACACTGATGTATGATTATTATTCTTTCTCTTTTTTCTTTTTTTTTTCTCTTTTTTTTTTGTTTTTTTAGGTTCTCTAATCTTATCCTGCAAAACAAGGTCAGTGTTTGATGACAAGATAACATTTTTAGAAAACCTTGGTACGTGGTATGGATTGCCTACCTGCAAAACCATGTCAGTATTCTCTTTATATGTGCAGGTGATGTAATCACATGATACATGACATATTTATTACGATGATGATGGTATGACAGTTGTATGCCATTTACATGACATTTATTTATTTGACTGAACGATAAAAAGGCATGAAGAAGCTTCCCTTTCGTTAGGTTTATCAGAGGCTGACCTACCCTAGGGTTACTCTCGCGGGCTTTTCGGCATGAAGGTCCCCAAATCTTCGCAATCTACTCGTCTGAATCCTTTCGATTGGAGCGGATTTGGGTGGTGCGTTTCCTGAGCCATCTCCAGGGAGCAGCCCCTTCGAGTCCAGTAATAAGCAACCGACAGGTTCGCCTCAGGAGGAGGTACTCTCTCAACATATATTAACATTCATCGTCCTCACCGTATGCAAATGATTTACTTTAAAGTAAAGCAATCCCATTCAACCATTCATTCATTGGTAAAACACATTCACACAACAACAGGTCAAAATATCGCACGCACACACACATTTAGGAATTTTAAAGGATAGGATATCATCAAGACTTGAACGCGGCTTAAGCCCTCTAATATCTCCAGCAGAGTCGCCAGCTGTCGACGCCGATTTTTTCCTTTCAAGTTTTAGCCTTTTGATTGAATTATTTTTTGGAAAAGGTCAGCATTGATGTCGACGGGGTTTTGAAAGATCGTTTTTTATGATGAGCCAATTAACCAGAGTCTCCAGTTGGTATATTTGAAATGGATGTACCAACTCATCCGAGTTTTCGTTTTTTATAAATCGCTGGCTCATATGTGACTCCGAATTAATTGGTCTGCGAATCGAGATTCATTGAGTTCGAGGGCTTGTTTAAGCGAGGGGAAGGTGTTAGGCACCCCCCGACTTCCGTGAAACACGGTTACCGCAATCTTGATGTTTTCCTATCCTTTAATTCATGAAATGTGTATGTGTGCGTGTGTGTGTGTGTGCCTAATGAATGTTGTGGGATGTTTTGTATAAAAAAAGGAATTCTTTTTTTTGTGTTTTATGAAAGAGACGTGTTTTATTTTGAGAGTGCTTTAGAATGTCTTTTGGCCTATTCGAGAAAGCTTTTATTTCTTTATGAGAAAGGTTTGATTTTAATTGGCAAAAGCTATGAGATTTTTCATTAAGCGTTGTTTTGACAAAACATGAATTTGTTAAACCTTAGCCACCATAGGAATCGAGATCTATACATTGCTTTCATAAATGATGGGCAATTTCTAGGATCTCTTTCGCCCTATGTATCAAGGTTTAGTAAAACGGTTATTTCTTTTTATAAAACCATTTTTTCGTGACATTTGGAAACAACTTCTCTTTAGCTTTCTCGTAAAATAGGAATCGACTTTCATTAGCATTTCCTATTCTTAGCCTCGTGATGCTAATATCCTACTTTGATTGATTTTAAAAAAATCTTTATTGCTTTGGCTTTGAAATCTTTTGTTTGGTGTTACTAATCAAATTAAATATCAAAACGCGTAGGGGGCTATTCACGGGCATGTAAGCCATCAAAATATCCCCCAACGCCAACAATCACATATTTCACTACTACGGGGCCTTAAACCCGATTCTCGCCTTAGCGTCGTTTTAAGGCCCGGCGATTACATGTTACAAAACGAGCACCTTGAATCTATTACATACATCACAACGTCCATCATCGGATTTGGACCACGGGGTCGCGTTCCTAGGCTCACACCCGAGATTGCTACATGCCCACAAAATGAATACTACATAACTAACCAACCCGGATTTATCTAATACACCATGACATCCAAAAATGATAATCTAAATAATTTACACCCAATGAATCACCACAAACAAGCTAGAAATTTCACCAATTGGACATCCTCGGATTATTAGGAAGAATTTTGTTCCGATGGAACCCTCACTAATAATCCCTAATCCATGATTGTTCAACAATATATATGAAAATTACATTTAATTTAATCAAATGATATGATAGAAATTGCAAAAAATAAGGAGATTTTCACCTTGCAAATGAGATCAAAGTGGATGAAAACTTGTGTAGTTTGAATAGAAGAAAAAGTATATGTGATACAATTAAATCAAAAGAGTATTATTCCTCTCTTTTTTTCTCTCTTTCTCTCCTATTTTGTTGCAAAATTTAGCTATTTTTCTCTCAATTTCCGTGTTGCTGCTGTGCTGAATTCTTTTCTCCTCTCAATCTGCTGAACCTCCTGTATGCTGAAGCGAAAATGAGCTGAAATAGGCTGGCTGGCCGCCTGCCTTCCACTCACCTAATTTCGAGTTTCGTGTTTCGAGTTCCGTGTTTCGAGTTCCGTGTTTTCAAAAGGCGCACTATTTGGCCGCAGATCAATCCGCGGCTGGACGGTTTGACTTTCTCGATTTTCGTGCCACGTCTTGACTTTCGTGCCGTAACGTCGGTTTTCGCTGACAGGCTTGTATTTTGCAGTCCGGGAATTTTCGGGAAACATGCCACCTCATTTGGGAATGCCCGTTTCGGACGGCCTTGTTGTCACGTCAACTTTGATCGCCAATCGTCGCGGTGGTGTTGGGCGTTCGTGCTTGTGCCCATCTTTTGCTCTCGCAGGCCGGTTCAATTGACGATCTTGCCCTCCTGTCACGGTTAGTATAGGGAACGCAAAATTTGGGTGTCTACATTAATTAATCATGGACTTGGATAATTAATGTGTGGACTTATTAAATTATCCCAACACTTAATAAATTAGTAACCGATCATAGATTAAATAATCTTGGCAATTAGTAGCCCAAATTAATTAAATGGGAGCCCAAAACTTGATCCAACTTTAAAGGGGCATTTAGGTCATTTGTTAAACTAATAAAGCAATAAAAGAAAATGGAAAAAATTGGACAAAAAGGAGTGAGGGTTGCCGGCTAGGAAGAGAAAGAAGGAGTAAATGGGCATGTGCTATAATTATTAGCTACTTACACACAAGCCATGTGTCATCTTGTTATTGGGCCATTTTAGATTGCAAGCTAGACAATGAGATAAGATGAGATAAGGAAGAGAGAGAGGATAGAAGATATTGAGAGATTAGAATAGATATACAACATATATCTATACATATTTCCTAAAAACACAAAATCTATTTTATTTTCTCTTTCCTCTCACTTCCTATTTTGCTAAAGAAAGAAAACTAAAGAAAAAGAGAGAAAAAGAAAGGGAGCTGCCGACCCATGAGAGGAGAAGAGAGAGAGAGGGGTATCCATAGAAGCCATGGAAGAAGAAAAAGAAGAAGAAAGAACCCAGAAGAAAGGTATAAAATCTTTAAACCCTAACTAGTTAATTCCTTTTAAGTTTTGTTGGATTTTGGTGATATAAAAATTTATGATCTTGTGGTCTAAAACCCTTGATCTATATGTGAATAAGTGTATTATGTGTAGATCTTGCATGTTGGGTGTTGATTTGTTCAAAAGAAAAGAAAAAAAAAACTTGTTTGTTTTAAAAAAGGATTAGAAAATCCTAGCTTTTGCTCACTTTATATGAGTACCATTTCAAATCTATGCACTCTTTTTGCGATCCGTCAAAAAGGGATGCTAGATATATAAGTTAAGTGTTAAACCCAAGTAGTAGAAGTCAAAAATAATTAGTAAAAAAGTCGTAGGAACTGTTTTGGTACAAACAGTCCACATTTTTCAAAAAGGATAAAGGGACTACTACAGCACTGTTCACATCCAGGGGTATTTTCGTCCAACTGTTTTGCTCAAAAAATTCCGGAAAACTTTGGAGTGATAATATGATAAGTTATATGAGTCATCTAAAAATTTGAGAATGTTTGGCCTTGTAGAATGAAAGTTATGGATTTTATGGCGAAGGATCTTAAAGCGGGAAACGGGACCAAACCCGCTGACCTCTAGTTTTCGTGCACTGTTTTGACCACTTAAAAGGTGCAATAAATTTAGGTCTTTGTACCACTGAAACTATAGGAAGTTATATAGCTCCTATCCAAAAATCGCCGCATTCTGACTTATAACGAAGAATCTATGGCTAAAATAAAAACGTAGAGTTTTTCGACGAAAACGACTAAAATTGGAGTTCTATAAATCCGATGACCATGAAATTTTAACTGGAACCTCGTATTAATATGTATAAGATCCTATTAAAAATTTAGAGTCATCGGAGTTGTGCAAGATAGTGATCATTTTTCTTAGTTTTGAAAGTTAAAACGGACGTTTGAAAAATGTTAAAGGATATTGAAAACTTTCACAAGGAAAGTATTTTTGTGTATAAAATATATGTACATATGTGTGGCAAGATTTAAAAAAAAATAAAAATTGATTTTTAAAAGAGGTTAAGTCATTTTAAGAATGCAGCTTCCAATACGGTTTGTTGTATCCATATTTCGGCTTGCTGAATTGATTGAATCCGGCTTGCTGAATTGGTGAATATAATTTGCTAAATTAATGAATCCGGTTTGCTGAATTAGTGAATCTAGCTTGTTGAATTGTAGGATAGTTTAAATCCGGTTTTAATGGAATTTCTCTAAATTATGGATCAGAGTCTTCGTCGGAGCGAGAATCTTAGGCTAAAATTTCTCGCTGGGGCAAGAATGTGCGGGAGGAAACAAATATTGTAATTCAGTTATTTTGGGAAATTGAGTTGGAATTGGATTTTATTTGCTGATTTGATTCAGAAACTATAAAAGAGATAGGGAGAGATGGAAATAGAGATATACATATACATAGATACATTCAGAGATATACACTTACGCAAGGATTGAGATACAGAGCTGAAGTTGGAGATTAGAGACTAGAGAAAGCATCGCAAGGAATTCAGATTAGAGAATTAAAGATTGAAGAACTTCTACTGAGTTTTTCTTATCCTCTATCTTAGATTTATAATTTAATTGTGATGACTTATTTGGGATTCATGATTTCTATTTTCAGTATGAACTAAATTTACAATTAAGGCTACAATTGAATCTTTTATGTTTATGGATTAATTATCTATTTGATTCCAATTATTATTATCTAATATTGAGTTGTCTATCATATTTTGTGTTTATTGAATAATTGATTGATCATCAATTAGCGGGATACTTTAAGTGAATTCGGGAGATAAAATCTAGGGTTAGATCTGAATGTGATAACATGTATTCTTAATTATTTGCATGTGATGAATAATTAGGGTTGTGAAGTGAATAGGGATGTCTCTTCGCTGCATGTAATTATTGGGAATTGGTGCTTAATGAATCTAATCCTTTAGTTTTGCATAGGAATATCGCAGAATTAATTGGGTTAGATAAATTTATTTGATCACTTAGGAAAGGGCTTATGAATAACTTTGAATTGCTGTTAACAACTCGGTTGAAGTTAATAATTGGATGAATTGGATAATTAGTTTGTATTGCATAATTGGGGATATTGTAGTCTTAAGCCTTTAAATATCTGAATTTCAACCTTTGTGCCTATTTTACTTTTAGTTTAATTATTTTTAATCATTATTCACAAATTGCAATTGTTTAAATAAAATTGAATTGATACAATACTAGTAGTTGGGAATTATTGAACAGAGATTCCCTGTGGGTTCAACACTTTATCTTATCACTTTATTACATGTTGATCGTGTATACTTGCACGTAATTATTGATTGTGAAATCGTAATTATCATCTTTTGTTATATCTCTTGCGTTGTATTTACATTCTTAGTTAAGTTAGAAAGTATCATTTGATCTAGTACAGTATCCATATGAACTATACATCTGAATGAGGGTATTTAAATGATATTGGGAGTTCTGTAAGCGCTGAGGTTACACTTAATGAGTGTCGGTAAGGTGCCACATTTACTGGAATGCGCCCCTCAGTTCCAAGAACAAACTTATCATTGATACTGTGAATGTCAGATATATAGGGAATATCGATATGAAAGAGATATCCATAAGATATGAATCTATACATCCAAGTGAGGGTATCCAACCACAGTTAACGTTCTGACGAGAACTATTATCTGTTATGGGATACTGTGAACCTTGGATGGATAGAAGTTATATATTATGGAATATTTATAGTTGAATAGTTTCATGTGAGCACCAAATCTGCTACAGGGAGTGTAAAGAATTTGGGAGCTTCACAAGAATATTGTTAGAAAAATTCCTTGGTAACCCCGATTTTTATGAAGTTTGTCTTTGTTGCGATTGATGTTGTAAGTAGGATTTCGGGGTTGATAATAATTTTGTTTTATTAATTATTTAGTTATTTGATCTTGTTTAATGAATGGTTAGCTTGAACAGTTAGTTCACACACACACTTTTTAGGGATCATGATTGTTGTGAAATTAATGACTGAGTTGAATTGTTAAGCTCTGCATGATTTGGCTTTGCTGAGAGTTGGTTATATGAGATCTTTATGTTAGGTTTGTATATAACGCGAACATGCAATCAAATTACATAAATAAAGCGGAAGCGCGATAAAATCAGATTTTAAATTTTTTATACAAACCATCACCATGATCTTTCTTTATGCACAATTATTAATTAAACGAAAGAGATGGAGAATAAGGATTATACTCTTGTAGAATTCTAGCGATAGGGATGATACCTGTCACCACGTCCTGTGAAGCAACATCATCCCTCATCGTCATATTAAATGTTCTGGCGGTTGGACGACTCTGACCTCCAGCTCCTGCTACTGTTGGTTTGAGGGTGTTAATTGTGGTTTGATTCCCTCCCCCAGTTTGGTTCCTATTCTTTGGACAATTTCTAGATATGTGACCCGTTGCGCCACAATTATAACATTTAAAATTTTGATTGCCCTAAGTGATAGCATTATTATTCTTCTTAGGACAATCAGAAGAATAATGGCCCTCCTGACCACAGCTATAACAGTAAACCACCTTCTTGCGACATACTCCCTGATGGTTCTTTCCACATGTGACACAACGTTCCGCCTTGTTATTCTGCTTTCTGTTGGTGGTGTTAATGTTATTGTAATTATTCCCCCTTTTCCCAAAGTTAGTAAAAAAAGTGGTATCCCACTTCCTCTTGTTGTTATTATTACTACCCCCTGTATTGACTTCTCCTTTGAATTTTCCTCCTTCATTCTGACTCGTCTTATCCTTATGGAATTTGAGAAGGTTTTCATTCTCGGTCTCGGCTATGATAGCCTTCTCAAGAATCTCTGAAAACGTCTTCAACTGGAAGATCGATATTCTACTCCTTATCTGAGGTTTCAACCCTTCCTCAAATCTCCTAGTTTTTCTTGTCTCAAAGTTAACTTAATGTAGGGAAAAATAAGACAATTCGTTAAACTTGGCTGTATACTGAGATACAGTCATTTCCCCTTGTTTTAGTTCTAGAAATTTTACCTCCATTCGGTCTTGCATAGTTTGTGGAAAGTAATTTTCAAAGAATAGTTTTTTGAATCTTACCCAAGGAATTACCCCTTCACCGGCCCTTGTTTTTGTTGTTTCCCACCAGAAGTTTGCCTCACCTTTTAGGAAAAAGGTAGCAAAGATTGTCTTTTGTTCCTCACTTACGTTTGTTACAGTGAAGAACTTTTCCATTTCAGTTACCCAAGTTTGGGCTTCAACTAGATCCACAGTTCTCTTGAACTCAGGTGGTCCAACAATTTTAAAGTCCTTAAACGCTGACCTATGTGGGTTATTTGTGTTGGGATGGTGTGGTGGATGACCCTGTAAGGCTCCTAATAGTAAGTCTACTAGTTGTTGGGTGGGATTTGGTTCATTAGTCTCATTTTTGGTCTGGTTTCTTCGTCCTGATGCCATGATTCTAAAATAAAGAAAAACAAGTATAAATACAAGGATATACTACACATAAAACTAACAATTTGATTGTACAAACACAATTTGTATATCACATGCAGAACGGTTATATATTCGACTAGTGGTTTATACTACCACTAGTTAATACAGAGGATTTCCTATTTTACAACCCAAAATTTTTATAATACAAACTACAGCAAACAAACTTAAGTACTAAACTAGACTGAACGATCACATGTCTCCTTATAAGCATCCTGAACCATATGACAGACCACTGATCTATCTATCATATAATCTACCTTTCTCTCCTCGACGGGATACCTAAGCACCTGACGCTCTAAGCCTTCAAATGTATCCCGACACCCCTTGTCAGCACGGTACAACTGCATCTGGGCATCCTGTCTTTCCTTTTGGGTATTCTAGAGAAGTGTCCTAAGACGGCGAGTGTTATCCCTCTCACTCTCCAATAAACCTTCAACTACATATACTCGAAAATTAGCAGCCTCTAGATCTGCGGATGACTGCTGGACTAACCCCGTCACTATCTCCTCGTGTCTATCGACACACATCATCTGATTTGCTCCAATCTCCTCATCAAGATCAGGATCTACTAGCTGTCTATCTATGAGATGTTTAGCCTCCTCCGCATCTAATATCTCCTGGTCGTGCAGAAGTTCTTCCTCCTCTAGTTCCTCCTCCTCCTCTGGTGTCCTTAGTGCGGGATATATCTCTTCTGGATCTTCTTCTGACTCACTCTCTATAAGCCACCCTACCATGGGTTGATCAATAATTGGGAGGTCATTCCAATTTGTCTCTAGCATCCTACAAAAGAATTTTAGTTGTTTAGTATTAAAGCGAAGTAAATTTACACATAATATAAAGCTTTTAAGATTATTTTATGTATAATTAAGTATTTTACGGACTCAATAACTATATCCTAAGGTAATTCCTAACTACCTTAGTGCTATAATCTACAGCTCTGATACCAACCTGTGACGCCCCCAAATTCTCTACACTTTCCTGTAGCAGATTTGGTGCTCACGTGAAACTATACAACTATAAATATTCAATAAAATATAACTTCTATCTATCCAAGGTTCACAGTATCCCATAACAGATGATAATTCCTGCGAGAACGTTATCTGTGTTTGGATACCCTCACTTAGATGTATAGATTCATATCTCATGAATACCTCTTTCATATCGATATTCCCTATCTATCTGACATTCACAGTATTAACCATAAGATTATCCATAGAACTGAGGGGCGCATTTCGGTAAAGATGGCACCTTACCGGCGCTCATTAAGTGTAACCTCAGAGCTTATAAGACTTTCAATATCATTCAAATACCCTCATTCAGATGTATAGTTCATATAGATACTGTATTTACTTAGTACAACTATGCTAAATAAAGTAAAGATCAGAGTATAACGCATTCGATGTAATAAAGGATGATAATATATTACATATCATTAAGTTCGGTTACATCGTTCTTAGTACTAAGTTATTACAACAAAGTCTTATAAAAGACTTGAATTATTCAAAAATAGTAAATAAAACTAGTAAACATGTCCTTTTCCTTTGTCTGTCCCAAAAGTGCCGAGATTATCATTTAAAACTGCAAAAGAAGATATATGCAAGAATGAGCTACAAATGCTCAGCAAGTTCATTTGAAAACGTAAACACAATGTGCTTCATTTGAAAGATGTCAATGATGTATAACTGAGGGTTCTGTACATGAACCATATATTTCAATTAGTTCTATCAGTCTTCAATGACTTAGAACTGCTTGATTTCGGATATCTGGTAGGGGATCAACCTAACCAATATCCTAGGAGTATGCATATCATCCTACAATTTTATGTCGATATATAATCAACATTTACCGGTACCTTATATCAAGGTGTTTCAGTTCACCTTACATTAAGGTGTTCCATTTCTCAGTATAAGATGTCGTACCAAAACAATTCGGTTTGACAAAACATTTTACGCTCGAATAAACAATATATGAATAATGATTCATTTCTTAAGTTATGTTGAACAAGAAGCAATAACTTCACAATAATTGATAGCAAGATGTAATAGACTTGCTTAAATGTAACAAGGTTAGAAGACTTGCCTTAGCGTAGCTCTTTTAATTTATGTTAACACGATCTATCAGCGTACGTAGTCTATGTACACCAATAGTAAGCGTTAGAACTTATAATAACATGTATTGAGTCAATCTAGACAATTTTCGTTAAGGTCCGACGTTGATTCGGTATCTCTGTCGTGACATTAGACAGCTAAACATGTAAGTTATTCGATAAACTTCATTTGGAAGCTTAAATATTAGTTTAGATAATGTAATTATCATTTATAATATTTTTATAAGCTTAATATTATTTTTAAATAATTTTTAGAAGCTTGATAATAATTTTAAATAATTTTACAAGCTTAGGAATATTTTCAATGATTTAATTATTATTTAGAATATTTTTAAAACGTTAATATGTTATTTAAATAATTTATTTATCATTTAGAATAATTTAAATACTTAAAATATTAATTAAATGATTTATTTTATCATTAATAATATTTTTAGAATTTATTATATCATTTAAATGATATAATTATTATTTATAATATTTTTTAAAACTTAGTTTAATATTTAAATGATTTAATTATCATTTAAAATATTTTCAATTACTTAGTGTATTATTTATTTATTATTTATAATAATTTTGAAAAGTTAGTAATATTTTTAAATGATTTAATTATCATTTAAACTAATTTAAATACATTAATATTATTTATTCAATATATTTATTAAATAATTTAATATTTAATTAAATTAAATAATAATATAAATTTTTTATCAGAATATTAAAAATTATTAATTATAATTAAAAATGAATTTTTAATATTTAATATGAATTTTTAATATTTATTTATAATTTATTTAATTATTTTTATTAATTTTTATTGAAAACCGTCGTAAAAGGCTTTAGCGACAGTCTTCATAGGATTTTTAGTTTTCTGGATTTGAGTATGAATTTCGTCGCTAAAGGTGTTCTTCATGAAGAACACCTGGTCATGGTCGAACAGTGACATTTGACCTTAAATTAATTCCAGCTGGGTTATTGTTTGTGCGTTATTTTTGTTTGTTGTGGTAGCCCACATGGTAGTGTATAACGACATATGAAAATTACACTCAAACAACATCAATTGATGCTTTAAAAATGTCGTTAAAGTAGCCGGTTCATCATTGTTCTTGAGTTTCTGGGTAACCCAGAAACTCAAGCAGTCATGGTCAGTCAACGTGGTTTGACCGTTAATAATTTGGATTCTAGTTTAGCTTAATGTGTTTTGATGATTCAAGGTTGTAGTTTACATAGCATACTATAAGATTCAAGGTTGTAGTTTACATAGCATACTATAAGATTAAGCCAAGAAACAACGCATATAATATCATTTAGGCACGATCTGGGCTGTTTAAAAATTGTCAGAACACTGTCAAAGTGTTCTTCATGTTTTTGGGTTGCCCAGAAACAGTTCAACATGGTCGGGCAACGTGTTTTGACCACCTATAACTTTCATCTTAGAAATAATTTAACCATTCTACCAACTGGATATCATAGATAACATGGCATACTACAAATTCAAGTTTTAAAACACATCAAACATATAGTTTAGGTCGATCAAAAGCTCTGACAAAAAGCCTTGTCAGACTGTTCTTGACTGCCAAGAACAGTTTGGATTTTTGATCAAATTCGACCCTTTAAACGTTATGGATACATGATTAACCAACCCAGATCATCAAATAACATGTTTACACATAATCCTAAACATTTAAAACATAAAATTATTACAGGCTTGAAGATCTAGCATAAAAATTAGGGTTTTGCGCCTTTTTCTTAGATTTTTGATCTCTGGCTTTTGATTCTGATCTTATGCTTGCAGAGGCTTGTTATGGTGTGATTGTAAGTGTTTAGGCTTTGTAAAATTCGTGGCTTAACTGATCAACTTGATGTTCTATTTATAGGATTTACAAATTAGCGCTTTTAGGGTTCTTTTTCCAAATTTGGCCTCCACAAATATCTATCCTTGATACTTGTGCTACTCCCATCTGATCTAAATGACCTACTTGTGTCGGAGTGTGTTGAGCACAAGCTTCCACACTCTTAGCTCAATTTCTATTGGTTTAAATTTTATTTTTGATTTATTTACTTACTAATTAAACCTAGATTTTTACTAATCATGTTTAGGATGTTTAATTAGGTTTATTAATACCTTAATTAATCTAATATATTATAATTAAGGTTTATCATTTCATAATTTAGTGTTATTGAATCAAATTAGGGTTTTATGGTTTCCAAATTAGGGTTTAGGGTTTTTAATCTTACAATTAGGGTTTAAATCTTGAATTAGGGTTTTAATATAAGTTCAATGATTCATAATTAATATTATGATTCATTAATTAGAATCTAATTATATCACTTAAGATTCTTGCATAGTAATTAGGGTTTTAATTGACTAATTCGGATAACTTTTACCAATTAGGGTTTTCAAATTAGGGTTTCTACTTTAGTTTATCCTTTTAAACCCTATTTAACTTATTTTAGATTTTTATCAGTTAATATAATATTATATTAACTCCGAAGCACGACAAATCACTTTGTCATTTCCAAGCACGACACAGCAGCTTACAAAAATAATTTGCCGAGACGCTTCTCGGCGAATTTTTTTTATTTGACCTAATTCTTAAATAAAATACACAATCACATAATACAAAGTCGGAACATGAAATTTCATTTAATAACCACATAATTTACATATGCAAATCTTATTAGGGTTCGGAATATTACATTGATCATCTTTGTAACGCCCCCAAATCTGGGTCACCCGAACGATGGACCTGGTGCGTCACAATACATCATCTTCATACACATTCTATAAACTAATCGCGGAAAATTATAAATATAAACATACATTGTTTATTTCAGAGTATTCTACAGCGTAACCCAAGGTCTAAAGCCTTAATTCGCTACATACCTTAAATAACTTAAAAGGTTTACATAATCATCTTACAATCTTAGAATTGATTTACAGTGTTTACACCTTCATGAACTCTCCACCAAATTTGATAGCCGCACTTTACAAAGATTCTTGACTACTTATATGATAATCACGTTCATCTAATAAGGATTAGAACTAAGCAAAATAATAGCAAATCAAAATTCTTCTCTCTCCATGATCCATCCCGAACTCTTCGGTCCGCGCTAGTTTAGCTGAAAATATTTGTTTAAAGTAAGAGTGAGCAACTACGTTGCCCAACAAGTTTAACCATTCCACATTTCATGATTCACATGGCATACAAGTTCAATAATTTATACATGCCTCAGATATCTCATACTATACATTTGGAATGCAACATGCTCTCATGCAATTCATACATATATATATCATATTAACTGAATGATAAGAGCTTTAATCACATGACATTCACATGCCTAACTTATCCAGATAGAATAACAAATCTCACTAGCTAACATATACTGAACATATATTATCATATATTTCATAATAAGAAATTTACCATTTACTGCAGGAACTAGCATGCAATATGAACATTAAATGAAGTTAGGAAACTTGCATGTTTGCTCAGCTACAAGTAATCTAGCTTTAATTTAAATTACGTTGAAACGACCTAACATTAATAAGTCGGTTCCTTAGTTAGTACAGTATAACTAGCATGAGTTTACTCTTACAAGAGGTCACGTACCCCGTAGTCCTAACACATAGTCACGTAGGTGGAACCATTATTACTAAGTCCATATTCATAAATTCTCATCTTAGCTAAATGAGTTAACAAGTATAGAATACCTCGATTCTAAGCATCAACACAAGCTTGAACACCTAGCATACTAGTTAAATCATGCAATACAGCTTAAGATATACATACATACTGCAAGGCTCTGTTTACAATTTAAAACAACAGGGCAAAACTGGCAACCTGCGCGGCCGCGCTAGTTCTTGCCTTAGGAGTGGCGCGGCCGCGCCACTCCCTGGATAGCCCAAGAATGAAATTTCATTTAGTTGGAATCCAGTTTATTCTTAGCATATAGGTTACTGACATATATCAAACACACATGCTCAAGGTTATTAACTTGAGTTTGAAACCTAATATGCTCATTCTAATCCATTTGGAAGTTATATGGTTCTAAGTCGAAAATTTCCATACGTTAAGTCGATCAAGTTTACTTCACAAGAAAACCATTAATATGGTCACAATACCATATAATGAGGCTATATAAGACTTAATATGCATGCTTGTACGTAATCAACATATGTACATCATAGCACATAACTTATACTTGGATTCTTATCATCATAGACTTGCTAGCATACGTCAATTTCATGTTTAGCTAAATAATGATGATGTCAATCATGTCTAGAGGCTCAATGAGTCCTAACATTTATGCTTACATGGTCAGAACACAACTCACACGGAGATCGATGGTATTCATCGTTCAATTCTATGTTTCTTTGGAAAAACACACTAAGTCATACCAAGGCAACTTAGTACATGCAAGATAACTTGAAATCATTACTCATAGGCATTTGATCACATATCTGTTAGGTTTGTATAACGCGAACATGCAATCAAATTACATTAATACAGCGGAAGCGCGATAAAATCAGATTTTAAATTTTATACAAACCATCACCATGATCTTTCTTTATGCACAATTAATAATTAAACGAAAGAGATGGAGAATAAGAATTATACCCTTGTAGAATTCTAGCTTCCTCAGGTACAAGTTCACCTCCAATTTCTTCGCGTTCTCCTTGAATTCCACCGATTAAATTCCTTCCTTTGATCAACGTTAGCCACCCAAGTGTTTGGCCTCTAGAGGTGATCCACCAAGGAATAATACTTGTTCAAGAAGATGGGTGTTGGCAAAACCCTAGTTTCTATCTCTATAGAAATTGTAAGTACTCTCTACAATTCTTATGCAAGAGTGTGTAACCCTAATCTATGATAAGACTTCTCTTATTTATAGATGTAGGAAAACCCTTCCCTAAACTATTTAGGATTAGGGTTTCTATTCTAATTAAACTCCTTTAATTAAATTAAACTCCTAATCCAATTAGGAAATCATGTGAGAGTACTTCTATTAATTAATTCCCAATCCCTATTAGGAATTAAATAATAGTAATAGTAATAATAATAATAAGACTCCTCTTATTAATTTATATTTAATATTTCTAAAATATTAAATAATAAATATTAAGCTATTTAATTTATTCTATCTTCATAGACTAAATTAAATACACTTAACTTATTATTACAATTATGTCATTTACTTCTTAAATAAATATTTTCCTTTTGCGGTGTGACCCTTTAGGTTCTCCATATTAAACCGGTTGTGAATAAATCAATTAGAACAATTCTAATCTTATTTAAATAAATAAATTAAACTATTTAATTCATTTAAATAAATAATATTTATTCTACAATAAGGGTAAGCCCCCTTAGCGATCAACGACTTTCCAGATAATATAGATTTCAACATTAATCATAAAAGAACCTTTCAGTGCATAGTTACCGTACAATTCAATCCTTCTACCATACAATGTCCCAATTAAATATAAGACATGGAATTACTGTCAAGTCTTATTTTATTTAATTATATGTATTTCGATTCTGAAATGCACAACTCTGATTAATGCAAATTAGAAATTCTTTTCTAATTTCATTCTGCTTTGGCCAAAGACTTCTGAGTCGTCATTTATCGAATCACATAGGACATTCTCTCCTTTTACTAGAAGTGGTAGATTCTTTGTTGATCATTCACCTATTTCCATGTACAACTTATTATACCCAATCATACCCTTTGATATACCCTAAAGGTCTTAAGGGACATGTCAAAGTATAACTCATCATACACAAGATACTATGATGATCTCAAGTCCAAGGATCACTTGTACTGCTATCACTAGAGGAATTCCTATTGACAGGCGAGTAAAACTCCATTAGGTATTCCTTAGCGAGCCACGTTCAGTGAACTTATTCTCTAATAAGCACCTACATACTTGCTTTAGTGTCTCCACACAAATGATTATGAGATCAATCATTCTCTTCATAAGAGCAAGCAACGTATGTACTAATCTATCCGGATTCACTAATCCCCTTTTTAGTAATCCATCGATTAGGAACAATTTAAGTTTGTGAGCTATTTAGAATTTAGATCTCATTAGCATGATCACCATCATTATTCTAAAAGTATTGCTCAAAACTATGGGTTTATCACATTTAATATAATAGCACTATGTAGATAATGTAAAATGCCTTTTAACAACCGAATAAGATTACAAAGTATATGCTACATCATATCAAATATGATTGGCTTGTGTGCATACTACTTTCAATATCTAAGCCATACACGCATGCTCACATGGTCAGATATAAAAGACATAGATTTTGTCAAGCTATTTCAAGGTTCAAGTTTTTCTTTTGGAAAAAATATGTAACGACCGGGAATTCTGAAATTTTCGTGTAATTCGAATTTTTGAATATTAATGAATATATTATATTTTATTTTATTATTTTTGTGTTATGTGTTTAAAGGTTGTGTGACAACCTAGATTATGTGAATGCATGAAATTTTACGTGTTACAGTGTTGTTTAAGTGAATAATTGATTTCGCATAGCGTCGCTAAATCACTATTCACGGGGCACGTTTCCCGAGGCATTATTCACGCCATAATATTTTTATGTCTTTTTCGATGTTAATAAATTTCATAAATACGTGTATGCGTACGAATAATTTTTTCAAGTGTCGGAAATTTTATTTGAGCTGATACGTGATTTTATCTATATCCGAAATGTGTTATATGGGTGATCCGAATATTTGGACAAATTCCGTAATAATTATTTTTATACATCCCAATATTTATGGGAGTACCGAACAGAGTATGAACTTTGTAATTTGGCCTAAGATTTGGCCATGTTAATGTTAATGGGTAGCTCTGCATTTTTGATATGTTATAGCATCATAAGTTAGGAGTCCATAGAGTCTGGAATAGACCAATTTGTTTGTGTATTGAAGGAGTTATGGAGGTCGGAGTGGCCGGAGGTCGGAGTCGTGAACTGGGAACAAACCCAGAATCCGGCTACTACAGAATGGCGCTGCAACGCCACTCATAAGCCCTGTAGCTCACGCCGCAGCAAGGGGCAAGTTGGGAAAGACCGGGACTCACACCGCAGCGTGAGACCCAAGCTTTAAGGCTCACGCCGCAGCGTGAAGCCCTGTCATGGAGAAAACACGGGACTCACGCCGCAGCGTGAGGTCCAGTGCTTAGGCTTGGCACTGCAGCGACAGTGCCGTGTCCGGCCTGGGTCGGGTCGGTCAGACCGGATCGAGTCGGGTCGGACCTAATGAGTTCTTTTCAGCGGGTCCAATACTTATATTTTTATCCTAAATGCTTAAACAAGTTAGTTATTTATGCCTTGTTAAACCTTAACCTTAATTGCTTAATTGTAGTCCAAATGTCAACCAAAGTCGTGTTGTCTTAGGCGTAAATGTGAATAGATATTTACATGTGTAGGATATTAAGGAGCGTGTGTTATAATATTGTAGCAGCGCATCAGGCAAGTTTTCTAACCTTACTCGAATTATACTTGAGTAGGTTTCCTATTTTATACAAATGTTATATATTGTTGCAAGTTTCATGACTCAAATTGAGTTATTACTTCCAAATTATATTAGTGGATTAATTATTGTATATTACTCCACATCAAAGATAATTATTGATATTCGCACCTTGTGCATTTGAATTCATTATCTGTTATTGGACTGTGAAACGTTAAATTCTTCATTCATGAACTGTTTAAGGAAATAGTCTACGCCACTTGTTTCGGCTAGACACATACAGGTTATTATTTTAAAAGCTATCCAAACCGATTGTTGGTGCGGATTCTTGGACTGAGAGAGCAACCCTTATGTAGGGAATTTTAATGTGTCGGTTATTCGATGCAGTCAGAGCTAAATGTTATGCATATACATAGGGTACGAGAGGCTGATCCCCTCGAGTACTACTGACGGGCCAAGCGTTTAAAAGGGTTAGTTGAATGACTGATCCTTTGGCCAAATAGTTCATGGTCTTTTGGACCACTCAGCAGTAAATAATCAATATTCATTATTTCATTTGAACTTTGATTATATTGTCAGCTATTTCTTCAATGTTCTTAAATTGTTGAACTATGCGATTATTATTCCAATTCATTCATGATATATCTTCCTTATTCATTTTAAACTTGCTGAGCAAAGTAGTTGCTCACTCTTGCTATATCATGAACCTATTACAGTTAAGCCGGGGAGTTCCAAAGCGGACAAAGGCAAAGGAAAGCTTAAGGAATAGTTATATGTACTATCCCGTTATGTAATCGTGGAATCGTTTTGTATTATTATTGTATTTTGCGATGTATTGATTTAAGGTTACAGACCTTGGGACCGTAGTAAACCTTTTGTAATGAACAACATATGTTTATTTATTTCGCATTAGATGATTTATGTCGTTTAGAGGTGTATGGATGTATTTTATCGTGAGCACCAGATTCGAGGTATTGGTACCTGAATTTGGGGGTGTCACAGGTTGGTATCAGAGTTTTAGGTTATAAACTTTTAGGAATACGAAACCTAGGTTATAACCTTAGTATTAAACTCGTATTGAGTACACTAGGTGATGGATCGCGGAGATTCATTTGGTGATCATGTCTGGAGGTGGATTATAGAAATCCATCGAGCCGAGTTGTGCATGATAAAATATCACTTCATTTTATCAATGAATATATTTTATTGTGGCACTGACATCTTGCTGTCTATTTGTTTCTGTTTATAGCTGTAGGATGTCTGAGATGCGAGAGTACAGTCCTGCTAGAGAGGTAGAGTTCACAGACATTCATGTGGATGCAGGGCATTTAGTGGAGGTGCAACCGAGTGAGCCAGAGATGATGGACACTAGGGATGATTCTGAGGCCGAATATGGTTCTGAGGAGGAGCCAGTTACCGGAGGAGAGCTGAGGCTATTAAGCGATGAGGGAGAGGATGAGGACCCCGAGGAGGATCCAGTTACGGAGGATGATGAGCCAGCATAGTATGCAGATGGTATGGGCACTACTGCTAGTGACATCATCGAAGAGCTGACAAATAGGAATGAGGAGCTCGAGAATCGAGTAGCCCACTTAGAGGAGCAGAACCAAGATCACCAGGACCAAGAGGAGCAGTACAAGTCATTAGCGTATCAGACTTTGGGGGAAAAAGCTGAGTTGACCCAGAAGTTGCAGGAAAAGGACCAGAGGATTGCCGAGCTAGAGGCAGAGGTTCACGGTCGGCATGGGGCTTCGGTTCAGCTTGGTGTGATGGTTTATGACCTCTTAGAGAGGAATGTGGTATTGGTAAGACAGATAGAGCGGGTAGAGGATCAGCTGGAGACTACTCGTCTGGAGCGAGATGAGGCTATAGATCAGTTGGCAGCCCTAATTGCAGAGATTGATTCCCTCAGGTTAGGCTTAACTACTTCCATTGGCAGGCTAAGGGATAGGGTGAGGAGGTACCCCAAGGATGAGGAGAGCAGCATGCACGTGATTAGGCGTCGAGTGGTCGACAGGCTGGCTCGACGGGAACTCAGGGTTGCAATCCACCACAGCAGTTAGTGATGTGTTATTTTAGTATTATGTTTGCAATAGGCCCCACTTTTGTTGTAATAGGGGCATACTTATGTTGTAAATCCCTATGCTTGTAGCGTGCATGGGATAGTAGTTGAACCCCAATTTTGTTTCTGATAGAGGGGTGGAAGGTTATTATTCCCCATTTTTGTTTGTTAAGGGATAGTTAATGGTTAGCAGGCTATGTTATTTAGCGTTTATAGAAGTATGCCACATGTTGAGTCTGGTTGTTTTAGTTAAATCAAACGTGTTTGATAGATGCTTTAACTTTTAATTGTTAACTTAAATGACTTATTTCACGAGACCTAGATCTATAAGTAAAAGTCGATGGTTTTCTTTTATCAGATCATGGCGCCAAGAAAACGACCGTGTAACCAAAGGGTTGAGGAATCGGTTAATAATACTCATGGTCATCCAGACCCAATGAGAGCGTTTGCTGAGTTGTTGGCAGAAGCAATGCGAAATAGACCCCCACCTATTGGAGAACAGCCAGAGCGGCAGCCTGCGTAGCATTTGGCTAGTTTCAAGGATTTTAAGCTAGTAGGACCTCCCGAGTTCAAGGGAACACTAGACCCGATTGAAGCCCAAACCTGGATCGAAGAAATAGAAAAAGTGTTTGAGGTTGCAAGGGTGGCAGAAGAGCAGAAGACAGGGTTCGCCACTTTTATGATGAAAGGTGAAGCGAACTATTGGTAGAAGGCCAACAAAGGACGTGCTGGAGATGGTGTGATACCATGGGAGCGTTTCAAGGAGCTGTTCTTCGAGAACTATTTCCCGGCGAGTATGCAGCAGAATATGGAGGTGAAGTTTTGGGAGCTGAAGCAGGTGAACATGTCAGTTGCAGAGTATGCAGCTAAATTTAATGAGTTAGCCCGATTTGCACCTCACCAGGTAGACATTGAAGCCAGAAAGGCAAGGAGATTTGAATTAGTCCTGAAATCGTGGGTGTACAGTAGGGTGGCAGTTCTAAGGATTGACACATTTTCTACGCTGTTGGAAAGGGCCATCATCGCCGAAGGAGGCAACGAGGCTCTAGCAAAGTTCAATTAAGACAAAAAGAAGGGTCAAGAAGGAAACAAAGGAGGAAGCAGCAGGGGAAGTAACCCGAATAAAAGGAAATGGATTGATAGCCAATCTTCCGAGGGCAACAAGTCCGGAGGAGAGGTTAAGAAGGGTAATAAGTGCAATAATTGTGGAAAGAATCACTCTAGAGAATGTATGAAAGGAAAAGGAGTTTGTTTCAATTGTGGACAACAAGGGCACTTTGCTCCTCAATGTCAAAAGGGAAAGAAAGCGAGATGCTTCTCATGTGGAGCATCAGATCATCAAATCAAGGATTTCCCGAAAAAGAAGGGGGATGCAACAAGTGGCAACAGGAACAATAACAATAGCAACAACAACAACAACAACAATAGGCTATGCATTGGAAGACCAGCTAGCCAAACCAACAGACCAACGGCACCCACTTTCAACATGACCATTCAGGATGCGGTGGAGTCAAAGGACGTGGTGTCAGGTATTATTTTGATCAACAATATCAGTGCATATGTATTATTTGATTCGGGTGCTACCTGTTCATTTGTTTCGAAAGATTTTGCTAAACGGTTAGATTTACCTCGTGAAAAACTAGAGAATCCTATGAATGTGTAAGTAGCTAATAAGGAAGTTATTCCTGTAGAACACATCTATAGAAATTATTGTGCTGAGATAAATGGGCATAAGCTGAGCGTAGATTTAATTCTGATACGACTAGGAGAATTTGATGTAATTCTTGGGATGGATTGGTTCTCTAGTCACGGGGCTGTGATTGACTGTCAGAAGAAATGTATACACCTGAAGACTCCAGATAAGTCGAGGGTCGTATTCTACGGTATTAAATCGCCGAGACAATCTTGTTGTCAGACGATGATGCAAGCAAGGAGATTGCTCAAAAAAGGTTGTATAGGTTATCTGGCTCACGTGGTTGATACCCGAAGAGTAGAGGGTGAGCTAGGTCAGATACCTGTCGTAAGGGAATTTCTAGATGTTTTCCCATATGAGTTACTGGGTTTACCACTGGATAGAGAGGTCGAGTTTGTGATCGACTTGGTACCGGGAACCGCACCGATCTCAAAGGCACCGTACAGGATGGCACCCGTAGAGATGAAAAAACTGATCGTTCAACTGCAGGAGCTTCTAGATAAAGGGTATATTCGTCCTAGTGTATCTCCATGGGGAGCACCAGTGCTATTCATAAAGAAGAAAGACGGATCACTAAGGCTTTGTATCGACTATCGGGAGTTGAACAAAGTTACGATTAAGAACAAGTATCCGTTGCCCAAGATTGATGATTTGTTTGATCAATTGAAGGGAGTGAAATACTTTTCGAAGATTAACTTAAGGACGAGATATCACTAACTAAAGGTGAGGCAGGAGGACATACTGAAGACAGCATTCAGAACTCGATATGGACACTTTGAGTTTTTGGCGATGTCGTTTGGATTGACGAACGCGCTAGCAGCATTTATGGACATGATGAACAGAGTGTTCAAGCAATACCTAGATAAATTTATTGTCGTTTTCATAAATGACATTTTAGTCTACTCGAAGACGGAGGAGGAACACATCGAGCATTTGAGGATAGCCCTAGAAACGCTGAGAAGGGAGAAGCTATATGCAAAGTTTTCCAAGTGCGAATTTTGGCTATAAAGGGTGCAGTTTTTGGGGCACGTAATTGACAAGGATGGTGTATCAGTGGATCCTGCCAAAGTAGAAGCAGTAATAAACTGGGAGTAGCCAAGGACGCCGACAGAAGTCTGAAGTTTTTTGGGATTAGCGGGTTACTATCAGAGATTTATTCAGAATTTTTCAAAGATAGCGACACCGTTGACAAATTTGACAAGGAAGACTGTAAAGTTTGTATGGACAGATAAGTGCGAAGAAAGTTTCTTGGAGGTGAAGAGGAAACTTAGTGAAGCACCTGTGTTATCACTACCGGATAATATAGGGGGATTTGTAGTGTACAGTGATGCGTCACACAAAGGCCTTGGGTGCGTATTGATGCAGCATGAGAAGGTCATTGCGTACGCGTCACGACAGCTAAAAGACTATAAGAAGGGATATCCAACTCATGACCTGGAACTAGCGGCAGTGGTGTTTTCTCTAAAGATTTGGAGGCACTATCTGTATGGGGAGAAGTTTGAGATATACACAGACCACAAAAGCCTGAAGTATATCTTCACTCAGAAGGAACTAAACATGAGGCAGCGTCGATGGTGGAGTTGATCAAGGATTACGACTGTGAAATTCTGTACCATCCCAGTAAGGCCAATGTAGTAGCTGATGCTCTAAGTAGGAAGGGCAGAGATAAGTTGATGATGTTGACAGCTCAGGAGGAACTAATCAAGGATATGGAAAGACTGGAGTTGGAAGTCAAGTATCCGACGAATGCAGATGAGAAACTGTTCGCAGTGGAGGCGAGTCCGACTTTATTAGACAGGATAAAGGAGGCTGAAGAAAAGGATGATGAATGTGTCGCCATAAAGAAGCGAATCTCAAAAGGAGAAGAATTAAAGTATAAGTCTGATAGCACGGGACTGCTAAGGTTTGAAGGGAGGATCTGGATACAGATGGTTCTGGAGTTAAGGGAAGAGATTCTGCAGGAAGCTCATTCTACAAAGTATTCGATACACCCTGGTAGTACCAAGATGTATTAGGATTTGCGCCAACATTTCTGGTGGCCAAACATGAAGAGGGAGGTCGCAGAATGTGTTGGACGATGTTTGACATGTCAGAGGGTAAAAGCAGAACATCAGAAACTGGGAGGACTGCTACAACCGCTGGAGATTCTGAAGTGGAAGTGGGAGCATATCACAATGGATTTTGTGACGGGGCTTCCACCAACTCAGAAGGGTTACGACGCGATCTGGGTGATCGTGGATCGTTTAACTAAATCTGCACATTTTCTACCGATCAATATAAGGTACAATCTGGAGCAGCTAGCAAAGTTATATGTGAAAGAGATTGTGTCGCGGCATGGGGTGCCGGTATCTATTGTATCTAACAGCGATCCGCATTTCACGTCAAATTTCTGGAAGAGCTTGCAAGAAAGGTTGGGAACTCAGTTGAGGTTGAGTACGGCATATCATCCTCAAACGGATGGGCAGAGCAAACGAACGATTCAGACACTGAAGGACATGCTTAGAGCATGTGTGATGGATTTTAAAGGCAGCTGGGATGATCACCTACCATTGGTTGAGTTTGCCTATGATAACAGTTATCATGCAAGCATTGGCATGCCGCCATATGAAGCATTATACGGAAGGAAGTGCCGAACACCTCTGTGTTGGGACGAAGTTGGTGAACGGAGACTGTTGGGACCTGAATTGGTGCAGCAGACCGTGGATGTCATCAAAGTGATAAGAGCTCGATTGGTAGCGGCTCAGGACCGACAGAAGAAATATGCCAATTTGTATCATCAGTAACGAGACTTTGAAGTTAGCAGCTTTGTGTTTTTGAAGGTATCTCCTTGGAAGGGGAAGATCAGATTTAGAAAGAAGGGAAAATTGAGTCCCAGGTTCGTAAGACCATTTGAAGTTTTAAAGAGGGTAGGTGAAGTGGCGTACGATGTAGCTCTACCTCCTCAAATTGAGCACATTCATAACGTGTTCCACGTTTCTGTGTTACGACCATATAAACCCGACTACAAGCATGTGATTTCCTATGAACCAATTCAAGTTGGCAAAGACTTGTCATATGAAGAGATTCCTATCCAGGTATTAGATAGGAAAGAGCAGACGTTAAGAAATAAGGTCATCCATTTGGTCAAAGTCCTTTGGAGGTACCACACAGCTGGAGAAGCTACGTGGGAGCTAGAAGAGAAGATGAGGAAGAATTATCCGCATCTTTTTGAGTGAACCTATGTTAAGTTTTCTATACCTAGATTGTAATTCTGGGAACAGAATTCTTATAAGGGGGGAGGATATAACGACCGAGAATTCTGAAATTTCCGTGTAATTCGAATTTTTGAATATTAATGAATATATTATATTATATTTTATTATTTTTGTGTTACGTGTTTAAAGGTTGTGTGACAACCTGAATTATGTGAATGCGTGAAATTTTACGTGTTACAGTGTTGTTTAAGTGAATAATTGATTTCGCGTAGCGTCGCTAAATCACTATTCACGGGGCACGTTTCCGAGGCACTACTCACGCCATAATATTTTTGTGTCTTTTTCGATGTTAATAAATTTCACAAATACGTGTATGCGTACGAATAATTTTTTCAATTGTCAAAAATTTTATTTGAGCCGATACGTGATTTTATCTGTATCCGAAATGTGTTATATGGGTGATTCGAATATTTGGATAAATCCCGTAATAATTATTTTTATACATCCCAATATTTATGGGAGTACCCATTTTAATTTTGGGTAGAGTTATTTATCCAGTTTTGGTACAAAAGTGGGAGTTTTTCGGATATATTTTTGTGTATTTGGGTATTTATTTTGGCTTGTTACTCCAAGAGGGAACCAACCAAAACGCAACAAACCAAATCAAATTGCTAGGAAGTGAGAGAGTGGAGAGTTGCCGGAGCCACCTTGAGCCTCACTCCCATTTTCTCTCAAAATTACTCCACTTCTCCCAAATAACTCATTCCCTCCAATTCCATTCCTTGGCTAAGTTCAGCAGATAGAGAGAGAGAGAGAAAGAGAGAGCTGCATAAAAGAAAGGAGGAAGAAGTCGCCGGAAGTCGCCGGAAAAAGAGAAGAAGGTCGCCGGAAAAAGGAAGGAAGAAGAAGAAGAAGGCACGGGTGGAAGAAGAAGAGAGTCCAAGCAAGCCTAACAAGCTTCCTTAACATCTAGGAAGGATTTACAGAGGTAAACAATCAATCAAATCCATTCCATTTGATTTCTTGTTAAGTTTTTCAATTTTTCTTAGTTTTGAGCTCTTAAGCTTGTGAGTCAGATTTATGGCGATTCTTGGTGTTTTTGTTTGTTGTGATTGTTTGTAAATGTTGTTAAGAGACTATATAAGCCATTAATAACATCGAAGTGGAACAAAAACGCAATAAATCCTTACCTTGGCTTAATGGAGCAAGAACAATGGACAAAACATGGACTTTGGACGTTCGGACCATTTTAGAGGACTGTAAAGCTATGATTTCTTGTTTGTTAATTTTATTTATTGCTATGGTATTGTAGTTCCATGGGTTACGAAGCTAACCCAGTTGGAATGGAGTGAAAAGTAGTTAAAACGAGTTCGTAGGAATGATTTTTGTAAAACTTGTCAAGAACTTGAAGAACAGAGTATGAACTTTGTACTTTGGCCTGAGATTTGGCTATGTTAATATTAATGGGTAGCTCTGGCAGTTTTGATATGTTTGTAGTCTCATAAGTTTTAGGAAGTCCATAGAGTCCAGAATGGACCAATTTGCTTGTGTATTGAAGGAGTTATGGAGGTTGGAGAGTGGCCAGAGGTCGGAGTCGCGAACTGGGAATAAACCCAGAATCTGGCTACTGCAGAATGGCACCACCGCAACGCCACTTATAAGCCCTTGCAGCTCACGCTGCAGCGAGGGGCAAAGTTGGGAAAGACCGGGACTCACGCCGCAGCGTGAGACCCAAGCTTTAAGGCTCACGCCGCAGCGTGAAGCCCTGTCATGGAGAAAACACGGGACTCACGCCACAGCGTGAGGTCCAGTGCTTAGGCTTGGCGCTGCAGCTCAAGTGCCGTGTCCGGCCTGGGTCGGGTCGGGTCGGACCTAATGAGTTCTTTTCAGCGGGTCCAACACTTATATTTTTATCCTAAATGCTTAAACAAGTTAGTTATTTTTGCCTTGTTAAACCTTAACCTTAATTGCTTAATTGTATTCCAAATGTCAACCAAAGTCGTGTTGTCTTAGGTGTAAATTAAATAACATGTTTGTATATTTCGTTTGGCTTCCAGGGAGCGCTGCCCCCCTTAGACCCCCGCTAGCTCACCCGGCGAGTCTGGGCAGCCGCTCGCTCACCAGGGAGCGAGACCCCCGACTGGGTAGTCGTAGGACAATCGATGTGTTTTAATGATGTAGCGTCCGTTTTGAACCTAGACTTTATGTGACTAATTGTTATATGAATATGTATTTACATGTGTAGGATATTAAGGAGCCGTGTGACGATCGATGCGATTTTTGTAATTTAATTTAAATATTTATTGAATTAAATAAATATTTTTTGATGATTTGATTGTTGAATTAATTGATTAATCGATGAATTTGTGGTAGATTATTTTAATTATATGTGTCACTTTAATTAGATTAATGTGGAGAATTTTTATATTTAAAGTATGTGTTTAATTGAATTTATTTGATTAAATACATTATTTAAATAAGTATAATGTAATTTCTAATTATTTTAATTATTAATTAGAGATTTAGTAAATTGTCATTATTAATAAATGAGAATTTTATTTATATAACCATGTGATTTTAATGTAGAATTATTCTACTTTTATTTAATTGATTTTAATAAGATTATTGTATTAATTTAAATATGTGACATGAACTATATAATAAGTAGTTTATTAAAATAAATTAGAAGTGAGGAATATATGAGTAGCCAAACATGGCCTTAGTGGAAGTTGGTGCCAGTTATTAAACTGACACCATGTTCTGCTATTTAGTTTTTCACGTATTCCATTATCAGTAATTCATATTCAAGCCAGAGAGAAAACTTGAGAGAAAGAGGAGAGTTGGAGAATTGAGAAGAAACCTTGTCACCATCTTGCATAATCTAGCATAATTATCAAAGGTAATTCTTAGTTTTTAATCTTTAAATTGTGTTTTTTTAATTTTCTCCATGAATGCATGTTCTGAGTTCTCTGTAAACCAAATTGTATGGCTAAATCTTTAAATAATTTGATGTTAGATGTTAGTAAACATGTATTTATGTGTTTTATATGATTTAAATATGATTTAGAGTAATTTAATCCGTGAAATTTCGTTTATATGAGAATTCAGAAAGTTATAGAGTAGTATAGTGTACGAACATGGTTTGAATGTATGAAATTGAAGTCTGTGTTGCTAGTTAATTGGATAAATTGATAACTTACTTTGATTATGCATGTATAAATGAAGAAAACAAGTTTTAAACGGTTCAATTTGGTTGTATAACGAACCTGTTATGTGTGATTTAATAGAAATTGTAGAAACTTTGATAAACTGATAAGAAACCTCAAATTTGATTCTTAGATTCATGATTTATGTGATTTAAGTTGTTAGAATTATGCTAGAAGGTTTGGGTAATAATTATTTATGTATTATAATGTCTGGGTATGTTTAATTTGACGATTAGAATAACAAGATTGGAAATTTTGGCCTGTTTCTGCGTTCTTCACGAACTGCAGAAACTGGAATTCGTGATTCTCGCCCCGGCGAGAATTTTGTAAAGGAATTCCTTACCCCGGCGGGATCTCGCCCCGGCGAGAATTTTGTGAAGAAATTCCTCGCCACGGCGGGAATTTTGTGAAGGATTTCCTCGCCCCGACGAAGAATTAAAAAAAACAAAAAAGTAAAAAAGACGAGAGTAAAAATTTTCTTCTTTCTTTGAGATCATGTTATGATATCGTAGACATACCTAAAACTTAGGCTAATTTATAAAATGAATACTAAAATACTGTAATGGGTGGTAAGCATAAACCCATTGATTGTTCGATGTCAACTGAGCTATTAAAATAGAAATTTTAGATGAGAATGAGTTCTGAAGTGTTTATAATACTGTAACTAATTATTGTTACTGTTTTACAAACGGAATGTATAGGTTGATTAGAGAAACGTGAGTCTTAAATTTATAGTCTACGCACGAGGCAAGTATCTTATCCCTACTTTTACATTTACGCAAGTTTTCTACCTAGATTTCAATCACACAAGTTCCTAAATTTCATTATCTTAGAATGCAAGCTTCATAATGCTATTACTTACTTGAGCAAGTTATTATTCCTATTCCATTCAATTTCATGGATTCAATGAGACGTTTTAAATTCCTCTATGTAATGCTTCAGTTATATAGAACGTATTCAATCGTACCTTTTGTGAGATTTAGTTTTGATTCTCGAATTATACCTTTCGAATCTTGATATACTAGCGAACCCTTATTGATTCGACTAGTCCATAGTTGATGAGCGTTCTAAATTCTAGAAACGTTATTGAAGTAAATCCAAACGAAACTTCCTTTGGTGCGGACTCCGATATCAAACTGAGATGAACAACCCTTATATAGGGGATTTTATTTACGCGTTAGCGTTAAGATGTTGTGCACATACATGGTACAAAGGGCTGATCCCCCTGAGTACGAGAAGCAAGGTCCATATAGTCTTATGTCTGTTAAAGGTTTAAAGTAGGAATACTTGATAACCTGGGACATAGTTCGTGGTCTTAAGACCCTCAGACGTTCTTTTGAATCTTGTCTTACATTCTTGACTCAAAAGCTAAATCTTCAAATATTCAATATCCATTAATTATTTCGCATGTTATTATTACTATTGTTGTTATACTTGCTGGGCAATCATTGCTCACCCATGCATAATAACATTGCAGCTAAGGTTGAAAGAACTGATGATCCATCTACTAGTAAGGGCAAAGGAAAAACAAACAAGTGATGAAGACTTGTTTTATTTGGCTAAATGATGTTTATGTAATAGACTTAATTTATGTTTCCGCACTGATGTTATTTAAGGTTAGATAACCTGAGATTTATTTATGAATGTTGTTGTAACCCTTAATGGGAGATTTCTATTTTTATTAAGAGTTTTCATTTATATTTGAATGGGTAGTTAGATGTGATGTGACGTTTTTGGATAGTGAACACCAAATCCTAAGGAAACGAAGTACCCGGATTTGGGGGTGTCACAGAGCGTGTGTTATAATATTGTAGCAGTGCATCAGGTAAGTTTCCCTAACCTTACTCGAATTATACTTGAGCAAGTTTCCTATTTTATACAAATGTTATATATTGTTGCAAGTTTCATGACTCAAATTAAGTTATTACTTCCAAATTATATTAGTGGATTAATTATTGTATATTACTCCACATCAAAGATAATTATTGATATTCGCACCTTGTGCATTTGAATTCATTATCTGTTATTGGACTGTGAAATGTTAAGTTCTTCATTCATGAACTGTTTACGGAAATAGTCTACGCCACTTGTTTCGGCTAGACACGTACAGGTTATTATTTTAAAAGCTATCCAAACCGATTGTTGGTGCGGATTCTTGGACTGAGAGAGCAACCCTTATGTAGGGGATTTTAATGTGTCGGTTATTCGATGCAGTCAGAGCTAAATGTTATGCATATACATAGGGTACGAGAGGCTGATCCCTCGAGTACTACTGACGGGCCAGGCGTGTAAAAGGGTTAGTTGAATGACTGATTCTTTGGCCAAATAGTTCATGGTCTTTTGGACCACTCAGCAGTAAATAATCAATATTCATTATTTCATTTGAACTTTGATTATATTGTCAGCTATTTCTTCAATGTTCTTAAATTGTTGAACTATGCGATTATTATTCCCATTCATTCATGATATATCTTCCTTATTCATTTTAAACTTGATGAACAAAGTAGTTGCTCACACTTGCTATATCATGAACCTATTGCAGTTAAGCTGGGGAGTTTCGAAGCGGACAAAGGCAAAGGAAAGCTTAAGGAATAGTTATATGTACTATCCTGTTATGTAATCGTGGAATCGTTTTGTATTATTATTGTATTCTGCGATGTATTTATTTAAGGTTACAGACCTTGGGACCGTAGTAAACCTTTTGTAATGAACAACATATGTTTATTTATTCCGCCTTAGATGATTTATGTTGTTCAGAGGTGTATGGATGTATTTTATCGTGAGCACCAGATTCGAGGTATTGGTACCTGAATTTGGGGGTGTCACAGGTTGGTATCAGAGCTTTAGGTTATAAATGTTTAGGGATGCGAAACCTAGGTTATAACCTTAGTATTAAACTCGTATTGAGTACGCTAGGCGATGGATCGCGGAGATTCATTTGGTGATCATGTCTGGAGGTGGATTGTGGAAATCCATCGAGCCGAGTTGTGCATGATAAAATATCACTTCATTTTATCAATGAATATATTTTATTGTGGCACTGACATCTTGCTGTCTATTTATTTCTGTTTATAGCTGTAGGATGTCTGAGATGCGAGACTACAGTCCTGCTAGAGAGGTAGAGTTCATAGACATTCATGTGGATGCAGGGCATTTATTGGAGTTGAAGCCGAGTGAGCCAGAGATGATGGACACTGGGGATGAATCTGAGGCCGAGTATGGTTCTGAGGAGGAGCCAGTTACCGGAGGAGTGCTGAGGCTATTAAGTGATGAGGGAGAGGATGAGGACCCCGAGGAGGATCCAGTGACGGAGGATGATGAGCCACCTGAGTATGCAGATGGTATGGGCACTACTGCTAGTGACATCATCAAAGAGCTGACAAATAGGAATGAGGAGCTCGAGAATCGAGTAGCCCACTTAGAGGAGCAGAACCAGGATCAGCAGGACCGAGAGGAGCAGTACAGGTCATTAGCGTATCAGACTTTGGGGGAAAAGGCTGAGTTGACCCAGAAGTTACAGGAAAAGGACTAGAGGATTGCCGAGCTAGAGGCAGAGGTTCACGGTTGGCATGGGGCTTCGGTTCAGCTTGATGTGATGGTTTATGACCTCTTAGAGAGGAATGTGGTGTTGGTAAGACAAATAGAGCGGGTAGAGGATCAGCTGGAGACTACTCGTCTGGAGCGAGATGAGGCTATAGAGCAGTTGGCAGCCCTGATTATATTAAAACAGTGACATATGGTTATAAATGCAGTTGTTTTAGTTAAATCAAACGTGTTTGATAGATGCTTTTACTTTTAATTGTTGACTTAAATGACTTATTACACGAGACCTAGATCCATAAGTAAAAGTCGATGGTTTTCTTTTATCAGATCATGGCGCCAAGAGGACGACCGCGTAACCAAAGGGTTGAGGAATCGGTTAATAACACTCAGGGTCATCCAGACCCAATGAGAGCGTTTGCTGAGTTGTTGGCAGAAGCAATGCGAAATAGACCCCCACTTATTGGAGAACAACCAGAGCGGCAGCTTACGCAGCATTTGGCTAGTTTCAAGGACTTTAAGCTAGTAGGACCTCCCGAGTTCAAGGGAACATTAGACCCGATTGAAGCCCAAACCTGGATCGAAGAAATAGAAAAAGTGTTCGAGGTTGCAAGGGTGGCGGAAGAGCAGAAGACAGGGTTCGCCACTTTTATGATGAAAGGTGAAGCGAACTATTAGTAAAGGCCAACAAAGGACGTGCTGGCGATGGTGTGATACCATGGGAGCGTTTCAAGGAGCTGTTCTTCGAGAACTATTTCCCGACGAGTATGTAGCAGAATATGGAGGTGAAGTTTCGGGAGCTGAAGCAGGGGAACATGTCAGTTGCAGAGTATGCAGCTAAATTTAATGAGTTAGCCTGATTTGCACCTCACCAGATAGACACTGAAGCCAGAAAGGCAAGGAGATTTGAATTAGGCTTGAAACCGTGGGTATACAGTAGGGTGGCAGTTCTAAGGATTGACACATTTTCTACGCTGTTGGAAAAGGCCATCATCACCGAAGGAGGCAACGAGGCTCTAGCAAAGTTCAATCAAGACAAAAAGATGGGTCAAGAAGGAAACAAAGGAGGAAGCAACGGGGGAAGTAACCCGAATAAAAGGAAATGGAATGATAGCTAATCTTTCGGGGGTAACAAGTCCGGAGCAGAGGTTAAGAAGGGTAATAAGTGCAATAATTGTGGAAAGAATCACTCTGGAGGATGTATGAAAGGAAAAGGATTTTGTTTCAACTGTGGACAACAAGGGCACTTTGCTCCTCAATGTCAAAAGGGAAAGAAAGCGGGATGCTTCTCATGTGGAACATCAGTTCATCAAATCAAGGATTGCCCGAAAAGGAAGGGGGATGCAACAAGTGGCAACAGGAATAACAACAATAGCAACAACAATAATAGGCTGAGCATTGGAGGACCAGCTAGCCAAACCAACAGACCAATGGCACGCACTTTCAACATTATCGTTCAGGATGCGGTGGAGTCAAAGGACGTGGTGTCAGGTATTATTTTGATCAACAATATCAGTGCATGTGTATTATTTGATTCGGGTGCTACCTGTTCATTTGTTTCGGAAGATTTCGCTAAACGGTTAGATTTACCTCGTGAAAAACTAGAGAATCCTATGAATGTGGAAGTAGCTAATAAGGAAGTTATTCCTGTAGAACACATCCATAGAAATTGTTGTGCTGAGATAAATGGGCATAAGTTGAGCGTAGATTTAATTCCGATACGACTAGGAGAATTTGATGTAATTCTTGGGATGGATTGGTTGTCTAGTCACGGGGCTGTGATTGACTGTCAGAAGAAATGTATATACCTGAAGACTCCAGATAAGTCGAGGGTCGTATTCTACGGTAGTAAATCGCCGAGACAATCTTGTTGTCTAACGATGATACAAGCAAGGAGATTGCTCAGAAAAGGTTGTATAGGTTATCTGGCTCACGTAGTTGATACCCGAAGAGTAGAGGGTGAGCTAGGTCAGATACCTATCGTAAGGGAATTTCAAGATGTTTTCCCAGATGAGTTATCGGGTTTACCACCGGATAGAGAGGTCGAGTTTGTGATCGACTTGGTACCGGGAACCGCACCAATCTCAAAGGCACCGTATAGGATGGCACCGGTAGAGATGAAACAACTGATGGTTCAACTGTAGGAGCTGCTAGATAAAGGGTATATTCGTCCGAATGTATCTCTATGGGGAGCACCAGTGCTATTCGTAAAGAAGAAAGACAGATCACTGAGGCTTTATATCGACTATCGGGAGCTGAACAAAGTCACGATTAAGAACAAGTATCTGTTGCCCAGGATTGATGATTTGTTTGATCAATTGAAGGGAGCGAAATACTTTTCGAAGATTGACTTAAGGACGGGATATCACCAACTGAAGGTGAGGCAGGAGGACATACCGAAGACAACATTCAGAACTCGATATAGACACTTTGAGTTTTTGGTGATGTCGTTTGGGTTGATGAACGCGCCAGCAGCATTTATGGACATGATGAACAGAGTGTTCAAGCAATACCTAGATAAATTTATTATCGTTTTCATAGATGACATTTTAGTCTACTCAAAGACGGAGGAGGAACACATCGAGCATTTGAGGATAGCCCTAGAAACGCTGAGAAGGGAGAAGCTATATGCAAAGTTTTCTAAGTGCGAATTTTGGCTACAAAGGGTGCAGTTTTTGGGGCACGTAATTGACAAGGATGGTGTATCAGTGGATCCTGCCAAAGTAGAAGCAGTAATAAACTGGGAGTAGCCAAGGACGCCGACAGAAGTCCGAAGTTTCTTGGGATTAGCGGGTTACTATCGGAGATTTATTCAAAAATTTTCAAAGATAGCGACACCGTTGACAAATTTGACAAGGAAGACTGTGAAGTTTGTATGGACAGATAAGTGCGAAGAGAGTTTCTTGGAGGTGAAGAGGAAACTTAGTGAAGCACCTGTGTTATCACTACCGGATAATACAGGGGGATTTGTGGTGTACAGTGATGCGTCACACAAAGGTCTTGGGTGCGTATTGATGCAACATGGGAAGGTCATTGCGTACGCGTCACGACAGCTAAAAGACTATAAGAAGGGATATCCAACTCATGACCTGGAACTAGCGGCAGTGGTGTTTGCTCTAAAGATTTGGTGGCACTATCTGTATGGGGAGAAGTGTGAGATATACACAGACCACAAAAGCCTGAAGTATATCTTCACTAAGAAGGAACTAAACATGAGGCAGCATCAATGGTTGGAGTTGATCAAGGATTACGACTCTGAAATTCTGTACCATCCCGGTAAGGCCAATATAGTAGCTGATGCTTTAAGTAGGAAGGGCAGAGATAAGTTGATGATGTTGACAGCTCAGGAGGAACTGATCAAGGATATGGAAAGACTGGAGTTGGAAGTCAAGTATCCGACGAATGCAAATGAGAAACTGTTCGCAGTGGAGGCGAGTCCGACTTTATTAGATAGGATAAAGGAGGCTCAAGAAAAGGATGATGAATGTGTCGACATAAAGAAGCGAATCTCAGAAGGAGAGGAATTAAAGTACAAGTCTGATAGCACGAGACTGTTGAAGTTTGAAGGGAGGATCTGGATACCGATGGTTCTGGAGTTAAGGGAAGAGATTCTGCAGGAAGCTCATTCTACAAAGTATTCGATACACCCTGGTAGTACCAAGATGTATTAGGATTTGCGCCAACATTTCTGGTGGCCGAACATGAAGAGGGAGGTCGCAGAATGTGTTGGACGATGTTTGACATGTCAGAGGGTAAAAGCAGAACATCAGAAACCAGACGGACTGCTACAACCGCTGTAGATTCTGGAGTGGAAGTGGGAGCATATCACAATGGATTTTGTGACGGGGCTTCCACCAACTCAGAAGGGTTACGATGCGATCTGGGTGATCGTGGATCTTTTAACTAAATCTGCACATTTTCTACCGATCAAGATAAGGTACAATCTGGAGCAGCTAGCAAAGTTATATGTGAAAGAGATTGTGTCGCAGCATGGGGTGCCGGTATCTATTGTATCTAACAGAGATCCGCGTTTCACGTCGAATTTCTGGAAGAGCTTGCAAGAAAGGTTGGGAACTTAGTTGAGGTTGAGTACGACATATCATCCTCAAACGGATAGGCAGAGCGAACGAACGATTCAGACGCTGAAGGACATGCTTAGAGCATGTGTGATGGATTTTAAAGGCAGCTGGGATGATCACCTACCATTGGTTGAGTTTGCCTATGATAACAGTTATCATGCAAACATTGGCATGCCGCCATATGAAGCATTATACGGAAGGAAGTGTCGAACACCTCTGTGTTGGGACGAAGTTGGTGAACGGAGACTGTTGGGACCTGAATTGGTACAGCAGACCTTGGATGTCGTCAAAGTGATAAGAGCTCGATTGGTAGCGGCTCAGGACCGACAGAACAAATATGCCGATTTGCATCGTCAGAAACGAGACTTTGAAGTTGGCAGCTTTGTGTTTTTTGAAGGTATCTCCCTGGAAGGGGAAGATCAGATTTGGAAAGAAGGGAAAATTGAGTCCCAGGTTCGTAGGACCATTTGAAGTTTTAAAGAGGGTAGGTGAAGTGGCGTACGATGTAGCTCTACCTCCTAAACTTGAGCACATTCATAATGTGTTCCATGTTTCTGTGTTACGACCATATAAACCCGACTACAAGCATGTGATTTCCTATGAACCAATTCAAGTTGAGAAAGACTTGTCATATGAAGAGATTCATATTCAGGTATTAGATAGGAAAGAGCAGACGTTGAGAAATAAGGTCATCCATTCGGTCAAAGTCCTTTGGAGGAACCACGCAGCTGAAGAAGCTACGTGGGAGCTAGAAGAGAAGATGAGGAAGAATTATCCGCATCTTTTTGAGTGAACCCATGTTAAGTTTTCTATACCTAGAATGTAATTCTGGGGATAAAATTCTTATAAGGGGTAGGATATATCGACCGAGAATTCTAAAATTTCCGTGTAATTCGAATTTTTGAATATGAATGAATATATTATATTTTATTTTATTATTTTTGTGTTACATGTTTAAAGGTTGTGTGACAACCTGGATTATAGGAATGCATGAAATTTTATGTGTTACAGTGTTGTTTAAGTGAATAATTGATTTTGCGTAGCGTTGCTAAATCACTATTCACGGGGCACGTTTCCCGAGGTACTACTTACGCCATAATATTTTTGTGTCTTTTTCGATGTTAATAAATTTCACAAATACGTGTATGCGTACGAATAATTTTTCCAAGTGTCAGAAATTTTATTTGAGCTGATACGTGATTTTTTCTGTATCCGAAATGTGTTATATGGGTGATCCGAATATTTGGACAAATTCCATAATAATTATTTTTATACATCCCAATATTTATAGGAGTACCCATTTTAATTTTGGGTAGAGTTATTTACCAGTTTTGGTACAAAAGTGAGAGATTTCGGATATATTTTTGTGTATTTGGGTATTTATTTTGGCTTGTTACTCCAAGAGGGAACCAACCAAAACCCAACAACCAATCAAATTGCTAAGAAGTGAGAGAGTGGAGAGTTGCCAACGCCACCTTGAGCCTCACTCCCATTTTCTCCCAAAATTACTCCACTTCTCCCAAATAATTCATTCCCTCCCATTCCATTCCTTGGCTAAGTTCAGCAGATAGAGAGAGAGAGCTGCAGAAAAGAAAGGAGGAAGAAGTTGTCGGAATTCGCCGGAAAAAGAGAAGAAGGTCGCCGGAAAAAGGAAGGAGGAAGAAGAAGAAGGTACGGGTGGAAGAAGAAGAGAGTCCAAGCAAGAAAAACTCAAGCCAAGCAAGCCTAACAAGCTTCCTTAACATCTAGGAAGGATTTACAGAGGTAAACAATTAATCAAATCCATTCCATTCGATTTCTTATTAAGTTTTTCAAGTTTTCTTAGTTTTGAGCGCTTAAGCTTGTAGGTCGGATTTATGGCGATTCTTGGTGTTTTTGTTTGTTGTGATTGTTTGTAAATGTTGTCAAGAGACTATATAAGCCATTAATAACATCAAAGTGGAACAAAAACGCAAGAAATCCTTACCTTGGCTTAATGGAGCAAGAACAATGGACAAAACATAGACTTTGGACGTTCGGACCATTTTAGAGGACTGTAAAGCTATGATTTCTTGTTTGTTAATTTTATTTATTGCTATGGTATTGTAGTTCCATGGGTTACGAAGCTAACTCAGTTGGAATGGAGTGAAAAGGAGTTAAAACGAGTTCGTATGAATGATTTTTGTAAAACTTGTCAAGAACTTAAAGAACAGAGTATGCACTTTGTACTTTGGCCTAAGATTTGGCCATGTTAATGTTAATGGGTAGCTCTGCATTTTTGATATGTTGTAGCCCCATAAGTTAGGAGTCCATGGAGTCCGGAATGGACCAATTTGCTTGTGTATTGAAGGAGTTATGAAGGTTGGAGTGGCCAGAGGTCGGAGTCGCGAACTAGGAACAAACCCAGAATCCGGCTACTGCAGAATGGCGCTGCAGCGCCACTCATAAGCCCTGCAGCTCACGCCGCAGAGAGGGGAAAGTTGGGAAAGACCGGGACTCATGCCGCAGCTTGATACCCAAGCTTTAAGGCTCACGCCGTGGCGTGAAGCCCTGTCATGGAGAAAACACGGGACTCGCGCCGCAGCGTGAGGTCCAGTGCTTAGGCTTGGCGCTGCAGCGCCAGTGCCGTGTCCGGCCTGGGTCGGGTCGGTCAAACCGGACCGGGTCGGGTCGGACCTAATGAGTTCTTTTCAACGGGTCCAACACTTATATTTTTATCCTAAATGCTTAAACAAGTTAGTTATTTATGCCTTGTTAAATCTTAATCTTAATTGTTTAATTGTATCCAAATGTCAACCAAAGTCGTGTTATCTTAGGCGTAAATTGAATAACCTGGTTGCATATTTCGTTTGGCTTCCAGGGGGCGCTGCCCCCTTAGACCCTCGCCAGCTCACCGGCGAGCTGGGTAGCCACTCGCTCACCACGGAGCGAGACCCCCGACTGGGTAGTCATAGGGCAATCAATGTGTTTTAATGATGTAGCCTCCGTTTTGAACATAGACTTTATGTGACTAATTGTTATGTGAATATGTATTTACATGTGTAGGATATTAAGGAGCATGTGTTATAATATTGTAGCGGCACATCAGGCAAGTTTCCCTAACCTTACTCGAATTATACTTGAGCAGGTTTCCTATTTTATACAAATGTTATATATTGTTGCAAGTTTCATGACTCAAATTGAGTTATTACTTCCAAATTATATTAGTGGATTAATTATTGTATATTACTCCACATTAAAGATAATTATTGATATTTGCACCTTGTGAATTTGAATTCATTATCTGTTATTAGACTGTGAAACGTTAAGTTCTTCATTCATGAACTGTTTAAGGAAATAGTCTACGCCACTTGTTTTGGCTAGACACGTACAGGTTATTATTTTAAAAGCTATCCAAACCGATTGTTGGTGCAGATTCTTGGACTGAGAGAGCAACCCTTATGTAGGGGATTTTAATGTGTCGGTTATTCGATGCAGTCAGAGCTAAATATTATGCATATACATAGGGTACGAGAGGCTGATCCCCTTGAGTACTACTGACGGGCCAGGCGTTTAAAAGGGTTAGTTGAATGACTGATCCTTTGGCCAAATAGTTCATGGTCTTTTGAACCACTCAGCAGTAAATAATCAATATTCATTATTTCATTTGAACTTTGATTATATTGTCAGCTATTTCTTCAATGTTCTTAAATTGTTGAACTATGCGATTATTATTCCCATTCATTCATGATATATCTTCCTTATTCATTTTAAACTTGCTGAGCAAAGTAGTTGCTCACTCTTGCTATATCATGAACCTATTGCAGTTAAGTCGGGGAGTTCCAAAGCGGACAAAGGCAAGAAAAGCTTAAGGAATAGTTATATGTACTATCCCGTTATGTAATCGTGGAATCGTTTTGTATTATTATTGCATTCCGCGATGTATTTATTTAAGGTTACAGACCTTGGGACCGTAGCAATCCTTTTATAATGAACAACATATGTTTATTTATTCCGCATTAGATGATTTATGTTGTTTAGAGGTGTATGGATGTATTTTATCGTGAGCACCAGATTCGAGGTATTGGTACCTGAATTTGGGGGTGTCACAAAATACATACCTAGAGCAACATATATAACTCATGGTATTTACAGGGATTCTAGATACATAGCAACCCTATTTTCATGCATGAATGGAGTAAACTAGTATGTTCAAGATATCAAAACGCAGCAACAATTTCTGGCAACCTGCGCAGCCGCGCTGGTTTTGACCTTGGGAGTGGCGCGGTCGCGCCACTCCTGTACTAGTTCAAGTTCGACTCTACTTCTGCAGAATCTGAGAATTTATATTGCCTAACCTTTCTAAACTCAATTCAGACCAACCAAAGGGTTCATAATAGCCATATACAACCCAGATAACATCATGGTATCAATTATCAAACTATTTAGCAAGAAGCATGGATTTCTAAGAATTTAATAACCAAGAAATTAAGAACACAGTGTACCTTCTTAATGCCAGATTAATTCTCCTTAAATGTTTAATTGCAGAATACTAACACCTCTCAACAATACTCACACTCTATATATATGATTTTAACAAGAGCTTAGTAACTGGAATTGTGAAGAATTGGTTCTAATTTATATAAAATTCATTACACAGACAATGCTTTGGTCCAATTTGGTTGACCAACGTGAAGAAGAAGAAGATGTTGGTCAATGGAACTAATCAATTCACCCCAGTCCCTCAGTCATCATTTCACCAACTGATACAAGCAATAGCAATAGGCTAGGCGCGACTGAGGAAAAGAAGATGGGACTCCACTGTTCACTAGCTTTGATTTGAATTTCCTTTCTCTCTCTCTTATACCAGACACGACTGATAAAGGGAATTTGTCCCATAATTTGTGTCCCAACTTATTGCTACTTAGTTAATTAAATAAACCATACAATATAAACCCAATTACTCTAGTATACATTAATTCCCCAATCCATGATTAAATAAAAGATTGAATTAATACATTAAATAATTAATCTAGTCCGTTAATATTAAATTACTAAATAGACTATTAAATATTAATATTAATATTAATATTGCTCACATTAATTATATAAATTAATCTATGCAAATCAAATTCCTCCACTATATTCAAATAATTTGAATATTTAATTACTAGACAACTTTATCAATTCTTTTGATATTAAACCTTAGGGCTAGTCCACTAATTTAATTAACCGATTAGTGACACCCTTTAATAAATCTTGGCAACTATGCGAAGTCAGATATTCACATAACCAATTAATCACACAAATTTTAAATAGGCATACAAAGCTAACTCATTAAAAATTAAAATTTATATTTAATTAATAATGGAGTTTAAAAATTCATAATCATTACCCAATTCATGGCTTTGCACAATGAATTAAACCAAGAGGAAGAAAAATAGACCATTGGGTATGAGAGAGTTGGTGGAATGTCACTATTACAACCACTCGCCCCCCTCATCATCTCCATAGCCATCATCTCCCTCCTTGCTAGCCTTTTTGAAAACTTAGCAACATAGAAGTAGGATAGGCCAATTTTGGGTTTTGCCCTAGAGATCAAACCATTGGAAGAAGGAAGAAACCATTGGGTACTGAAGAGTTGGTCACCAACTCCCTCTTCCTCCATTCCTCTCTTCCTCATCACCTCTAACTAGCCATTAATGAGTTTGAGGAATATAGGGGTAGGCCACTGGCCTATACATGACTAATAATTATTTGGGACAAGCTCTATTTCTTCCTTACTCATTAGTAAAATGGTCCCCATTCTACTAAAGTTAATTCCTTTTAGGCTTATTAAATCAATTATAATGACTTATCATTACTACATTAAAATACGTTATGGGCACATATACCCACACCTACATATATATACATCCACACATAAACAGTATACTTATACTTTAAATATACACCAATACGTATAATTATGTATTTCAGGGATAATGGGTTAGTCCAAATAATATTTTAATTGAGCTAAATATAACTCTGTCGAGTACTCCCAACCCATTATCACACCTATTATTTTAATCACACATAAGTACCACAATGATTAATTAATATCAATCATTTATTCGCTTGCCATTAATTCAATTTAGATTGAATTATTACGTTTCGAGACACTCATACATATATACATATACATATATTCATATAAATTCACATTATTGATTATAAAAATCATGGTTACCAAGTTATTTAGTAAAATAACTTAGCTTTATAAATTTAACCCTCTTGGCCAATCACAAAAATGTACATACCCATGTATAAAATATGCATTCCATCGTAAAAAAAACATATAATGTTTCTGCTATATTTTCACTTTATATATGAAAATAAAGGTGTTAATCATAATAAAAGAATTTACTCATTTTCTCAAGATATTATATTCATAATATCTATGTCTCATTGAAATAACTATTTGTAAGGCACATGTCCTTATATCACATATAGAAAATAAATAATAACTTTATTTTATCCTATTAGAAATTATTTATATCGATTCATTTACATATAGTAAATATGACTTAATATATTTACCGTATTACGTACTTATACACATTACCTCATATAAAGTCGTTCATATAAGATAATATATTATTCTTTCTTTATCAAAAAAATAGTTCAAGGCTAGAATTTATCTTAATAAATAATTGCCTTAAAATAATTTCTCTCATCTACACATTTAGCCGTGTATTTAGCCGTGTATAAATGCCTATCCAATATTTATTCATAGATATGTTGATTTTCTTCTCTTCTCAACACTTACATAATTTATTAACATTATTCAAAATATTAAATATATTACCATGCTAAGTAATATAAAAATAATACCAATTTTAATTAACATAAACGTTTCGTTTCCTTATGCAAAACACATATATTAATTCACCATTGTATAAAAGTGAGTTAACCTCTTTTATCACGTTACTGCCACACAAGGCTTTAATATTCAAATCATATTATCGAAAAATATAATTTTCAACTTAATTAATTACTACCTCCTTCCATAATTAAGCGATTAAACTTCAAGTTCAATCCTACTTTCCTTAATAGCTTAGCCAACACTTAGATCTTCACATAAATTGACTTCTTCTTACCAAGCCACAAGAATTCAAAATTATATATAACGTATATGTGTTCCAATTTGAATCCGACACATGACGTAGTAAGAATTTTATATACTAAATTCTTATTATAATAATTTCTAAAAATCCGGGTTCATACATCCTCTCCCCTTTATAAGGATTCCGTCCTCAGAATCACCGAAACCTTCCCCACTCGGTACTATTCCGAATATTACACATTCTTTAGATAACTTCATCCCTTCTCTTTTCGAAATTTCATTTCTTTCTTGGAATTATTATAACTTGCCCAACTTAATCATTACATGTCGCCTTCTACCATTTTCTTCTTTCTAAGGAATATTCTCCTTACCCCTTTCTCCCTTCAGAAGAAGAGTCTCCCACAATTGTTCAATAATTGAGAAGTAGTATGAATAACTCATGAATTTAATAGATTCTAAATTATGCTGAGGGACCACAATACCTTGAACTCTACTCTAGGTTTTATAGTGCTTTAACAATATTCTTCACATTACAAACCAGAGTGCTTATCAATCATAAAGACTGAAAACACCCTTTCTGCATACACTAGGTGATCAACCTATTGTATCACTGCGTTGTACCATAAACGTAGTGTTTTGTTACGTTCGAAACCATTGTCTCCGAAAACATGTCCCCTTTATAGGGTTGTTCGCCTCAGCTTTTCAACATCAGAATCCACGCCAGAGCAATCTGGTTTGGCATAAATACTCAAGAACGTTTGAATTCCATAATTATCTTTCAACAGTTGTCCAGCCGAATCAAATAGCTTAGACTTCCAACAACTCGGACTTCGATCGAAATAGTTTAGTCAACTTCATTGACTTCTTCATAGTTTAAAATAAAACCAAAATAATCCTTTTATGACGTCATGATACCGTACCACTTCGTAGTACGTTGAGGATTTCGTCATTTTGTGACTTTGTCATACTACATCATACCATAGTGGGCTAACGATCCTATGATCACATCCAACACTAGGTTAATCTGCATTGATGACTCCATCATCTGTCATTCTACACCAGGTTCCATGATGCATTGATGACAATTTAAAAAAAAATACATTTTGATACTTTAAATCATTTTTGTCTAGCCGAAACAATTAGCGTAGACTCTTCTTTAAACAGTTCAAAACCATTGAATTTTTTTTTGTGTTATCATGCCGCAACGGGTAACGATGTGATAATGGCTCGAAGTTCATCTACACACCCTTGTCACCTCGTTTTGAGGATAACAAAAATTTCATTTTTATTTTTAAAGGCACATCAGTGCGAATTTAGCTTGGTGTCAAAAATTTCGAAGTCTAGCATAGTTAGAAGATTTGGAATACCTATGTCTCCATTATAAACTTTAATTTCTACAATGATCCATTACTTAATAAATTCTATCTATTTCTATCATCCTTGAAGCTTACTATACAAAAAAAATCCTCAATTCTTCATACACAACTTTTCTATACCCCAGTATAGTTCATCAAACATACCACACGTTATGAGTTCAGGAACTTACCACAATCATATGGGTTTAGGAACTTATCCTAGTCAGACCAAAATCGCCCATTCGCTGAGGGGTTCCACCATACGATTATGAGTCACGAACTTACCATACGTTTGAGTTTAAAGAACTCGTACTTAATCTTAATATTCTCTAGCTATCAAATATAAATATGAAAAAAGAATCACCTTCTCGTCATATGTATAGTGATAGTGCGATACCAACATTGCAATGAATTGTCAATATAGGAAGCTAAATGGTTGTCAAACCAAGCCCAAATTCCCCGCCCATACAAGGAATTGTACAACTCCGCCACTAACATGAGTCCTTCATTGAAATCCCACATAATTCTAACTTTCCCTTTACTCAATACGAATTTCATTTAATTCGTATATCAACATTAATCACTCTTTCATGAGTTTACATAGTACAATTTCATAGTATAACTTTCGTACAACAATTCTGTTATAAAGTTTTCAATCATTCGATTGATCATCTATCGTTCAATGTCTTAATCAGATCACGTCGTGATCCTTCTTATAATCGTCTTATATTACGATTCTTTTCTATCTTATGATCGTTTTATTTTACGAACTTCTTATCTTTCCCTTTAATCATATTATATTATGATTTTATTTAAGCTTTTCATCTTTATTAGTGGAGTCAGGTAACTCCACATTCTTATCCTTATAACCTTTTAAGATTCTTCTTTGAATCTCAATTATCTTTCTCTTTACTTAATAATGAATTTTGAAAAATTCATCTTTTAGCAATTAAACTCTATTTGAGTTTATTCCTTATCCTTATCCCTGCGGTTATAGCCTAAGGTATCCATACCTAAGGTTTATAACCTACAGCTCTGATACCAACCTGTAACGTCCCCAAATCTGGGTCACCCGAACCACGGACCTAGTGCATCATGATACATCATCTTCATACATATTTTATAAACTAATCGCGGAAAAATATAAATATAAACATACATTGTTTATTTCAGAGTATTCTACAGCGTAACCCAAGGTCTAAAGCCATAATTCGCTACATACCTTAAATAACTTAAAAGGTTTACATAATCATCTTACAATCTTAGAATTGATTTACAGTGTTTACACCTTCATGAACTCTCCACCAAATTTGATAGCCGCACTTTACAAAGATTCTTGACTACTTATATGATAATCACGTTCATCTAATAAGGATTAGAACTAAGCAAAATAATAGTAAATCAAAATTATTCTTTCTCCATGATCCATCCCGAACTCTCCGGTCCGCGCTGGTTTAGCTGAAAATATTTGTTTAAAGCAAGACTGAGCAACTACGTTGCCCAACAAGTTTAACCATTCCACATTTCATGATTCACATGGCATACAAGTTCAATAATTTATACATGCCTCAGATATCTCATACTATACATTTGGAATGCAATATGTTTTCATGCAATTCATACATATATGTATCATATTAACTGAATGATAACAGATTTAATCACATAACATTCACATGCCTAACTTATCCAGATAGAATAACAAATCTCACTAGCTAACATATACTCAACATATATTATCATATATTTCATAACAAGAAATTTACCGTTTACTACATGAACTAGCATGCAATATGAACATTAAATGAAGTTAGGAAACTTGCCTGTTTGCTCAGCTACAAGTAATCTAGCTTTAATTTAAATTGCGTTGAAACGACCTAACATTAATAAGTCGGTTCCTTAGTTAGTACAGTATAACTAGCATGAGTTTACTCTTACAAGAGGTCACGCACCCCGTACTCCTAACATATAGTCACGTAGGTGGAACCATTATTACTAAGTCCATATTCATAAATTCTCATCTTAGCTAAATGAGTTAACAAGTATAGAATACCTCGATCCTAAGCATCAACGCAAGCTTGAACACCTAACATACTAGTTAAATCATGCAATACAACTTAAGACATATATACATACATACATACTGTAAGGCTCTGTTTACAATTTAAAACAACAGGGCAAAACTGGCGACCTGCGCGGCCGCGCTAGTTCTTGCCTTAGGAGTGGCGAGGTCGCGCCACTCCCTGGATAGCCCAAGAATGAAATTTCATTCAGTTGGAATCCAGTTTATTCTTAGCATACAGGTTATTGACATATATCAAACACACATGCTCAAGGTTATTAACTTGAGTTTGAAACCTAACATACTCATTCTAATCCATTTGAAAGTTATATGGTTCTAAGTCAGAAATTTCCATACGTTAAGTCGATCAAGTTTACTTCACAAGGAAACCATTACTATGGTCACAATACCACATAATGAGGCTATATAAGACTTAATATGCATGCTTGTACGTAATCAACATATGTACATCATAGCACATAGCTTATACTTAGATTCTTATCATCATAGACTTGCTAGCATACGTCAATTTCATGTTTAGCTAAATAATGATGATGTTAATCACGTCTAGAGGCTCAATGAGTCCAAACATTTATGCTTGCATGGTCAGAACACAACTCACACGGAGATCGACGGTATTCGTCGTAAAATTCTATGTTTCTTTGGAAAAACACACTAAGTCATACCAAGGCAACTTAGTACATGCAAGACAACTTGAAATCATTACTCATAGGCATTTGATCACATATCTAAGCCATACATGCATGCTCATATGGTCAGATATAAAAGACATAGATTTTGTCAAGCTATTTCAAGGTTCAAGCTTTCCTTTTGGAAAAAATACATACCTAGGGCAACATATATACAACTCATGGTATTTACAGGGATTCTAGATACATAGCAACCCTATTTTCATGCATGAATGGAGTAAATTAGTATGCTCAAGATATCAAAACACATCAACAATTTCTGGCAACCTGTGCGGCCGCGCTGGTTTTGACCTTGGGAGTGGCGCAACCGCGCCACTCCTGTACTAGTTCAAGTTCGACTCTGCTTCTGCAGAATCCGAGAATTTATATGGCCTAACCTTTCTAAACTCAATTCAGACCAACCAAAGGGTTCATAATAGCCATATACAACCCAGATAACATCATGGTATCAATTATCAAACTATTTAGCAAGAAGCATGGATTTCTTAGAATTTAACAACCAGGAAATTCAGAACACATTGTACCTTCTTGATGCTAGATTGATGCTCCTTAAATGCTTAATTGCAGAATACTAACACCTCTCAACAATACTCACACTATATATATATATGATTTTAACAAGAGCTTAGCAACTGGAATTGTGAAGAATTGGTTCCAATTTATATAAAATTCATTACACAGACAATGCTTTGGTCCAATTTGGCTGACCAACGTGAAGAAGAAGATGTTGGTCAATGGAACTAATCAATTCACCCCACTCCCTCAGTCATCATTTCACCAACTGATACAAGCAATAGCAATAGGCTAGGCGCGGCTGAGGAAAAGAAGATGGGACTCCACTGTTCACTAGCTTTGATTTGAATTTCCTTTCTCTCTCTCTCTTATACCAGACACGACTGATAAAGGGAATTTGTCCCATAATTTGTGTCCCAACTTATTGCTACTTAGTTAATTAAATAAACCATACAATATAAACCCAATTACTCTAGTATACATTAATTCCCCAATCCGTGATTAAATAAAAGATTGAATCAATACATTAAATAATTAATCTAGTCCGTTAGTATTAAATTACTAAATGCACTATTAAATATTAATATTAATATTAATATTGCTCACATTAATTATATAAATTAATCTATGAAAATTAAATTCCTCCACTATATTTAAATAATTTGAATATTTAATTACTAGATAACTTTATCAATTCTTTTGATATTAAACCTTAGGGCTAGTCCACTAATTTAATTAACCGATTAGTAACACCCTTTAATAAATCTTGGCAACTACGCGATGTCAGATATTCACATAACCAATTAATCACATAAATTTTATATAGGCATACAAAGCTAACTCATTAAAAATTAAAATTTATATTTAATTAATAATGGAGTTTAAAAATTCACAATCATTACAGAAATCTTACAGAGAATTTAGCAAATTCAATGGAGAAGGGAAGTTTCTAATTTATAGAAAAATTATTACCCAATTCATGGCTTTGCACAATGAATTAAACCAAGAGGAAGAAAAAGAGACCATTGGGTATGAGAGAGTTGGTGGAATGTCACTATTACAACCACTCCCCCCCTCATCATCTCCATAGCCATCATCTCCCTCCTTGCTAGCCTTTTTGAAAACTTAGCAACATAGAAGTAGGATAGGAAAATTTTGGGTTTTGCCCTAGAGATCAAACCATTGGAAGAAGGAAGAAACCATTGGGTACTGAAGAGTTGGTCACCAACTCCCTCTTCCTCCATTCCTCTCTTCCTCATCACCTCTAACTAGCCATTAATGAGTTTGAGGAATATAGGGGTAGGCCACTGGCCTATACATGACTAATAATTATTTGGGACAAGCTCTATTTCTTCCTTACTCATTAGTAAAATGGTCCCCATTCTACTAAAGTTAATTCCTTTTAGGCTTATTAAATCAATTATAATGACTTATCATTACTACATTATAATACGTTATGGGCACATATACCCACACCTACATATATATACATCCACACATAAACAGTATACTCATACTTTAAATATACACCAATACGTATAATTATGTATTTCAGGGATAATGGGTTAGTCCAAATAATATTTTAATTGAGCTAAATATAACTCTGTCGAGTACTCCCAACCCATTATCACACCTATTATTTTAATCACACATAAGTACCACAATGATTAATTAATATCAATCATTTATTCGCTTGCCATTAATTCAATTTAGATTGAATTATTACGTTTCGAGACACTCATACATATATACATATACATATACATATATTCATATAAATTCACATTATTGATTATAAAAATCATGGTTACCAAGTTATTTAGTAAAATAACTTAGCTTTATAAATTTAACCCTCTTGGCCAATCACAAAAATGTACATACCCATGTATAAAATATGCATTCCATCGTAAAAAAAACATATAATGTTTCTGCTATATTTTCACTTTATATATGAAAATAAAGGTGTTAATCATAATAAAAGAATTTACTCATTTTCTCAAGATATTATATTCATAATATCTATGTCTCATTGAAATAACTATCTGTAAGGCACATGTCCTTATATCACATATAGAAAATAAATAATAACTTTATTTTCTCCTATTAGAAATTATTTATATCGATTCATTTACATATAGTAAATATGACTTAATATATTTACCATATTACGTACTTATGCACATTACCTCATATAAAGCCGTTCATATAAGATAATATAATATTCTTTCTTTATAAAAAAAATAGTTCAAGGCTAGAATTTATCTTAATAAATAATTGCCTTAAAACAATTTCTCTCATCTACACATTTAGCCGTGTATAAATTCCTATCCAATATTTATTCATAGATATATTGATTTTCTTCTCTTCTCAACACTTACATAATTTATTAACATTATTCAGAATATTAAATATATTACCATGCTAAGTAATATAAAAATAATACCAATTTTAATTAACATAAACGTTTCGTTTTCCTTATGCAAAACACATATATTAATTCACCATTATATAAAAGTGAGTTAACCTCTTCTATCACGTTACTGCCACACAAGGCTTTAATATTCAAATCATATTTTTCAAAAATATAATTTTCAATTTAATTAATTACTACCTCCTTCCATAATTCAGCGATTAAACTTCAAGTTCAATCCTACTTTCCTTAATAGCTTAGCCATCTCTTAGATCTTCACATAAATTGACTTCTTCTTACCAAGCCACAAGAATTCAAAATTATATATAACGCATATATGTTCCAATTTGAATCCGACACATGACGTAGTAAGAATTTTATTTACAATAATTTCTAAAAATCCGGGTTCTTACATCCTCTCCCTCTTATAAGGATTGCGTCCTCGGAATCACCGAAACCTTCCCCACTCGGTACTATTCCGAATATTACACATTCTTTAGATAACTTCATCCCTTCTCTTTTTGAAATTTCATTTCTTTCTTGGAATTATTATAACTTGCCAAACTTAATCATTACATGTCGCCTTCTACCACTTTCTTCTTTCTAAGGAATATTCTCCTTACCCCTTTCTCCCTTCAAAAGAATAAGAGTCTCCCACAATTGTTCAATAATTGAGAAGTAGTATGAATAACTCAGAAATTTAATAGATTCCAAATTATGCTGAGGGGCCACAAGACCTTGAACTCTACTCTAGGTTTTATAGTGCTTCAACAATATTCTTCACACTACAAACTAGAGTGCTTATCAATCATAAAGACTGAAAACACCCTTCCTGCATACACTAGGTGATCAACCTATTGTATCACTGCATTGTACCATAAACGTAGTGTTTTGTTACGTTCGGAACCATTGTCTCCGAAAACATGTCCCCTTTATAGGGGTGTCCGCCTCAACTTTTCAACATCTGAATCCGCGCGAGAGCAATCTGGTTTGGCATAAATACTCAAGAACGTTTGAATTCCATAATTATCTTTCAACAGCTGTCCAGCCGAATCAAATAGCTTAGACTTTCAACAACTCGAACTTCGATCGAAATAGTTTAGTCAACTTCATTGACTTCTTCATAGTTTAAAAGAAAACCAAAATAATCCTTTTATGATGTCATGATACCGTACCACTTCGTAGAATGTTGAGGATTTCGTCATTTTGTGACTTTGTCATACTACATCATACCATAGTGGGCTGACAATCCTATGATCACATCCAACACTAGGTTAATCTGCATTAATGACTCCATCATCTGTCATTCTACACTAGGTTCCATGATGCATTGATGACAATTTAAAAAAAATACGTTTTGATACTTTAAATCATTTTTGTCTAGCTGAATCAATTAGCGTAGACTCTTCTTTAAACAGTTCAAAACTATTGAATTTTTTTTGTGTGTTATCATGCCGCAACAGGTAACGATGTGATAATGGCTCGAAGTCTGTAACGCCCCCGAAATTCGGGTCTTGCCTTTAAACCCAATTCCAGCGCGTCACGGTACTACCCATACAACATAGTCTCACTACATGAACGTAATACAAAATTATTACAACATATTCTCACTTAATCCCAGGTACGAAGTCCTTTACTAATACATCAACAAATAATATTACTAAATTTCATAATATTACAACAAGAATTTAGTCATTCTACTTAACAGTTACTAACTCTTCTCTTCTTCGTACTAATCTGGCCCTTCGACTCTAGCTGCAAAAAAGTTAGAATTTTTGCAAGAGTGAGCATTCAATTGCCCAGCAAGTATAAGCAGTTGAACAAATAACATCATAGGAGTAAAATAACATCTGACTGAAGTCTTCAACAATTGAACAATAATTGTGAAGTAATGCGAATAAACAGGAATAATATAAATTCCTTATCATCTATCATTGCTAACATCATCATCACTATCACCATATTTAAAAACAATTAACATTAACCTATTTCTCACAAAGTTCTTGATTTCTAGGACTTAGTATATTAAACAGTTCGATTAACGAACATTTCTTTGAATTGCACCTAAGTGCGAATATTGGTCTAGCACGTTAATATTTATAATCGCCATCACATCATTGCACGAAGTGCAAATCGTGACTGCATTTACTTACAACAACTCATTGTTGCACGGGGTGCAATTTATACCATCAATTGCCCAAAATATTTGATAAGGCGTCATTACTCTATCACAATTCAAGAATTATTACAATTCACATCTTCATCAATAATATTTCCGAATGGAAAAGCTCATCTCATGTCATCTTAGGAATTTCACGTAACTGATGAAATTCAAACATCAAAATATGGATACCTTTGCAATTTAGCAAAACTTGAACATCTAGTACAATTATTAAGGAAATTGCACACGTTTAGCATCAACAAAATATATATAGACATTTCGTAACTTGAACTTTACATCACATAGCCTTCATAAGAAAATTTTCATTTGAAGTTAGAAAACTTGTTCAAATATAAATATTGAGTAAGTTAGGAAACTTGCCTTATGCGCTGCTTACAACTTACGCTATATTGCTCTTCAAATAGCCTACACAATATCATTTATAAAAATATACCAATTAGCCAAATATAGACTTCATATTGGTTTACATAAAATAATAACTTTCATTCATATTGTTTGCATTTTATAAATAATAAACACGATAAAGACTAAACATCTCTCGGTGTCGCGTCGTTCGGAAACGTTACGACCCTCATCATTATCCGTACCTATTGGTTTATATTAACCCCATTCCATATCTTATACTATTCATTTCATTAAACTCAAAACACTTTTTAAGTGCATTAACTCTTTACGCGGCGTTTCGACGTTTATACGTCACACGCCTAATTCGCCTCCTTCATGCCTAGCATGCTCATACAATTATCTAATTCATCAATGATTAATCTTAATCACCAATATAATACATAATATTCATGTTTTAAAACTTAGAACATCATTTTACATTGTCGGGAGCATTACATGTGCTTACGCGCATGCCCGACACTCTTCGTTTGCCTCCAATTACACATCAGTCCTATAAATAGCCAATTTAGGCCATGATACAGTCCTCAAATCGAAAACCTTAAAGAACGAAAGTTTTAGGTCTACTCGTTCTCTTTCCGAATCATCTTGAATCATCTCAATCCGAGTTCGTATGAGAGAGTTATGCCCATTTTACTAAAGGGCGTCAAAGCTGACTTTTACCACCTGAGGCCTAATGCCCCGGCGTCCAAACTAGGCTTAAAATCAAAGCCCCGGCTTTGGTATGCAGGAACGTATAGTTCTCACTTGCCCAGCTTCGCGATTTCGACCTCCTTCCATTTCGATCTTCATATCTCCTTCTATACACGTTCAAAATGGTCCATTTCGGACTCTATGGACTCCTAACTTATGGGGCTACAACATATCCAAAATTTAGACACACCCATAAAGGTTAACATGTCCAAATCTTTGAGCAAAGTACAAGATAGTACTCTGTTCTTCGAGTTCTTGGTGTTCTTCACCAAAATCAACACCACAAACGCGTTTATACACCTTTTAACTCCATTCCAACTGGGGTTATGAAGATAACCCATGGAAGTATAACCTCAACACATCAAATAAACACAACCAACACAGAAACACAACATTATAGTCCTCTAAAAATCGTTCGAAGGTCCATTTGTCCAAGAATGTCCAAAGTTCCATAGTTCTTGCTCCATTAAGCCAAGGTTCAGACCATTCTTCGTTTTTGTTCCACTTTAATGGTGTTAATAGCTTATAAGGTGTCTTGGTAACAATATAAATCAATCACAACCAACAATAACAACAAAAATCACTCGAAAATCATATGTGAGCTAAAAAGCTCCAAAAACCAAAAGTTTGTAAAATCTTTGACAAACTCAAATGAAATGGGTTTAATAGAAATGTTTACCTCTGCAAATCACTTCTAAATGCTACTGACCCTTGCATGGAGCTTGGCTTGAGGTCCTTTCTTCTTTGTTTTGGTCCTCCCGTGCTCTCTTACTCTCACTCCCCTCTCTCTAGAACTCCTTTCTCTCTCTTCTCTACTACCCGTGGGTTTCTTCTTCTTCTTTGCAATCTGCTATCTGCAAATCCTTGCTCTCAACTCTATTGGAAGCCATTGACTGAACTCTCTTGGAAATGGATAAGCAAGTAATGGGACGCTCGGGAGAAATGAATGGGTTTGTCTAACCAAGAGAAATGTTGCAATTGTAGGAGTTTTATGCTTTGGCTTTGTAATATAACCAACATCTTGTCATGCATTGTCTCTCCCTTCCTCCTGATTGGTCCACTTGGTAATATGGTTCCCTAATTAAAAAGACACACAAATATAATACCCAAATACCCCTTTCTTATACCCGGAAACTCTCACTTTTGTACCAAATTTGATAAATAACTCTACCCAAAATAAAAATGGGTACTCCCATAAAATATTGGGATACGTAAAAATAATAATTAGGGGATTTGTTCATTTATTCGGAACACCCATACAATACATTCACATCATCCAGGTTATAAAATAACCTTAAAGCACATCATATAAAAATAGAAATTTAATATATTCCATAATATTAATAAACCCAAATTACAAGGATGCTCTCGATTCGTGATCGTTACATTCTTCCTCATATACAATTATACACTTCGTCAGTTAGCCCATACTAATTAAATTAATTAGTTTTGACTAACTATTAGACCACATCTCATCGCTTAATCTATAATAAATATATAATATACATATATTTATTCACTTATCACATAATTCACATAAGTATATACATAACACATGCATATTTTACATTCAACCCTCTATAAATAAAATTCTTATTATAATTATCCTTCTTGAAAAATCCGGGTTGTTACAAAGTCCATCTACACACCCTTGTCACCTCGTTTTGAGGATAACAAAAATTTCATTTTTATTTTTAAAGGCACATCAGTGCGAATTTAGCTTGATGTCAAAAATTTCGAATTCTAGCATAGTTAGAAGATTTGGAATACCTATGTCTCCATCATAAACTTTAATTTCTACAATGATCCATTACTTAATAAATTATATCTATTTCTATCATCCTTGAAGCTTACTATACAAAAAAAATCCTCAATTCTTCATACACAACTTTTCTATACCCCAGTATAGTTCATCAAACATACCACACGTTATGAGTTCAGGAACTTACCACAATCATATGGGTTTAGGAACTTATCCTAGTCAGACCAAAATCGCCCATTCGCTGAGGGGTTCCACCATACGATTATGAGTCACGAACTTGAAAGTAATATGCCCTCAAGCCAATTATATTTGATGTAATAAGCATTTACTTTGTAATCTTATTCAAATATTAATAATAGAATAAAAGGCATATTTTATCCATGTTAATTGGTTGAATTAATAAATGTGATGAACCCATAGTTTTCGAGCAATGCTTTTAGAATCATGATGAGATCATGCTAGTGAGATCTAAATTCAAGAAAGCTCAAAACTAAAATGTTCCTAATCGTTGGATCACTAATATTGGGATTACTGATCCGGATAGATTAGTACATACTATGCTTGATCTTTAGAAGATAATGATTGATCTCATAATCATTTGTGTGAAGACACTAAAGCAAGTATGTAGGTGCTTATTAGAGAATAAGTTCACTGAACGTGACTCGCTTAAAGAACCCTAATGGAGTTTTATTCACCTGTCAATAGGGAAGTTCTTAAGTGATAGTTGTACAAGTGATCCTTGGATTTGAGATCATCATAGTACCTTGTGTATGTTAAGTTATACTTTATCATATTCCTTAATACCTTAGGGTATGTCATAGGGTATGTACGGGTATAATAAAGTATACACGGAGGTAGGTGAATGATCGACAAAGGATCTACCACTTCTGATAAAGGGAGAGAATGTCCTATGCGATTTGATAAATGACAACTCAGAAATCCCTGGCCAGGGTTGAATGAAATTAGAAAGGAGTTTCTAATTTACATTAATCGGAGTTGTGCATTCTTAAATCGAAATGCATATGATTAAATAAAATAAGACTTGTCAGTAAATCCATGTCTTATATTTAATCGGGACATTGTATGGTAGAAGGATTGAATTGTACGGTAACTACTGCTGAATAGGTTCTATGTGATTAAACGTTGATTTCATATTATACGGATAGTCATGATACATTATCGTAAGGTGTCCCTCATGATGTAGAATAAATATTATTTATTTATATATGAATTAAAGGAGTTTAATTCATTATAAATAATATTAGAATAGTTCTAATTTATTTATTCTACGACCGGCATAATATTGAACCTAAAGGGTCACACCGCAAAAGAATAATTTTGTATTGGAAACAATTGGCTAAATAATAATAAATTAAGTATTTAATTTATTAGTTGAATAAATTGAAATGCTTAATATTTATAATGATATATTTGGAGAAATATTGAATTATAAATTAATGAGAGAAATCTTATTATTATTATTATTATTATTTAATTCTTAATTAGATTGAGAATTAAATTAAATGAAAAATATAAATTAAATAAAATGGTAGTATACTTGCTTAATGTTGATTAAACAAGTAACACATGTTAATTGCTTAAATGAATAACATGTGGGTTAGGAGCAAATATATACTTACATTTTGTGTAAGTATTATTTTTGTAAGTATCCTAATAATATTAGGGTTTCCTAATTAACCTAGCATATTCATTAGCCTCCATCTTAAGAGTTAAGAGAGAAATAGTGTTCTTGTTATTTTTAAGAGTTAAGAATAAAATTAATGGGATTAGCTATCCAAGATTTCTAGGAAATCAAAATATTGTTTCTTGTATAATTGTTCTTGGTGGATTACCTCTAGAGTACTACATACACTTTGTAGCTAGTGTTTAATCCAAGGAACAAAGATTAGAGGAGCTTGAAGAAATCAACAAAGGATTGTAGATTGGAAGAGCTTGAAGAAATCAAGAGAGGAGTAGATCTTGTAGCGGTTCAAGAGTTGAATCATCAAAGGTATTATCTCTTGTTAATCTTCATCAATTAATAGTTATGCATAAGGTGATTCATGGATAAGTTGCAAAAATTTTAATTTCCATTTTCCGTTGCGTATTACAATTAGACTGTGATTTTGCAAACTTACAGAACTTACCATACGTATGAGTTTAAAGAACTCGTACCTAATCTTAATATTCTCTAGCTATCAAATATAAGTATGAAAAAAGAATCACATTCTCGTCATATGTATAGTGATAGCGCGATACCAATATTGCAATGAATTGTCAATATAGGAAGCTAAGTGGTTGTCAAACCAAGCACAAATTCCCCACCCATACAAGAAATTGTACAACTCCGCCACTAACATGAGTCCTTCATTGAAATCCCACATAATTCTAACTTTCCCTTTACTCAATACGAATTTCATTTAATTCGTATATCAACATTAATAACTATTTCATGAGTTTACATAGTACAATTTCATAGTACAACTTTCGTACAACAATTCTGCTATAAAGTTTTCAATCATTCGATTGATCATCTATCGTTCAATGTCTTAATCAGATCACGTCGTGATCCTTCTTATAATCGTGTTATATTACGATTCTTTTCTATCTTATGATCGTTTTGTTTTACGATCTTCTTATCTTTCCCTTTAATCATATTATATTATGATTTTATTTAAGCTTTTCATCTTTATTAGTGGAGTCAGGTAACTCCACATTCTTATCCTTATAACCTTTCAAGATTCTTCTTTGAATCTCAATTATCTTTCTCTTTACTTAATAATGAATTTTCAAAAATTCATCTTTTAGCAATTAAACTTTATTTGAGTTTATTCCTTATCCTTATCCCTGCGGTTATAGCCTAAGGTACACCTACATAAGGTTTATAACCTACAACTCTGATACCACTGTTAGGTTTATATATAACGCGAACATGCAATCAAATTGCAGAATTAATTTATTTATTTAAATAATATTTATTCTACAATAAGGGTAAGCCCCTTAGCGATCAACGACTTTCCAGATAATATAGATTTCAACACTTAATCACAAAAAGAACCTTTCAGTGCATAGTTACCGTATAATTCAATCCTTCTACCGTATAATGTCCCAATTAAATATAAGACATGGAATTATTGTTAAGTATTATTTTATTTAATTATATGTATTTCGATTCCCAAATGCACAACTCTAAATAATACAAATTAGAAACTCCTTTCTAATTTCATTCTGCCTTGGCCAAGGACTACTGAGTTGTCATTTATAGAATCACATAGGACATTCACATCTTTTACTAGACATAGATTCTTTGTTGATCATTCACCTATCTCCATGTACAACTTATTATATCCAATCATACCCTTTGATATACCCTAAAGGTCTTAAGGGACATGTCAAAGTATAACTCATCATACACAAGATACTATAATGATCTCAAGTCCAAGGATCACTTGTACTATTATCACTAGAGGAATTCCTATTGACAGCCGAGTAAAACTCCATTAGGTATTCCTTAGCGAGCCACGTTAAGTGAACTTATTCTCCAATAAGCACCTACATACTTGCTTTAATGTCTCCATACAAATGATTATGAGATCAACCATTCTCTTCCTAAGAGCAAGCAATGTATGTACTAATCTATCCGGATTAACTAATCCCCTTTTTAGTAATCCAACGATTAGGAACAATTTTAATTTGTAAGTTATCTTGAATTTAGATCTCATTAGCATGATCACCATCATGATTCTAAAAGCATTGCTCAAAACTATGGGTTTATCACATTTCATATAACAGCACTATGTAGATAATATAAAATGCCTTTTAAGAAAATCAATTCTTTTATTAATAAATGAATAAGATTATAAAGTATGTGCTACATCATATCAAATATAATTGGCTTGTGTGCATACTACTTTCACTTTGAGGTCATGTTTCAGATTCATGTTAATTTCTTGCTTAGTTTACATTGCATATTAGTTAGTTAGTTAGTTTTTAGTTTTTAGTTGTTTTTCTTTGAGGACAACAAAAGTATTTGATGAGTGGATTTTATATCTACGAATCATGTATTCTTGCTTAATTATTTTGTTGGTTCTTACGTATTTTTTAGTTTGTTTTTATACATTTTAGCATTTTTATGCAGGTATGGAATTCGTGATCGGAAATAGAGAAAGAACAATAAATGGTGTATATGTAGCCTTATTATGAAGCCAAGAATGTTAGGCAAGGGTTTGGAGCAAAGTGATGGACTTAAGAAAGGAATGAAGACTCGTTTGGGCGTACAAGAGAAGAAAAACCAAAGGGAGCAGCAGAAACATTTGAGCTGCAACGCTTGTTAATGCGAGCCGCATCATGGCAGTTGAGCCGCGGCGCTAGGTAGGGTGAGCCAGGCGCTGGGTCAGTTGGTCGCACGCGTGGAGCGATGCGTGTGACGAGGAAGAGGCATTTTCAACTGATTAAGTGCTAGTTTAATAAAGAGACGTATCGGGGAGAAGTCCAAGAGATTAGGAAGCGATAATAAAAGGCTAAACATAAATACATTGGATTATCATCATTGTGACAATCCGAAATTTTTGAAAATTATTAATAAATATAATATATTAAATTATATATTTTATTTAATTTATATATTGGGATACGCTGAGTTTGACTGTATAAATATATATGTGCTGTGAATTATGTGAAATTTGGAGTGTGAATATTTAAATGTTTAAATAAATGTAGAGAATATGCATGTATTTGAAAAGTTATATAAGTTATATTTAATAGTAAATAAAACTATTAAATATATTCGTTTGAATTAGCCGCCATATTAAACAGGTAAAATTAATTGACTAATTGAAAGTTAGTGAGTTAAATGTTTGTTTTACTTAAATAATGAAATTTATTTAATTAATAATGATAGTTATATTTATGTTATAATAAATAAATAATGGAATAATATTTAATATTATTTCTAATGAATGTATATTAATAATATGAGGTGCAATATATATATTATATGTATATTGGCATCGAGTTATAAATTAAAATTTATATTGTGAATAAAGGGATAATATATTAAATTATATATTTAAATTGTTTAAAAACAATTTATTGGAGAGAATGAGATGACTATATTTAATTATACAAATTAGTTGTATATATTAAATATTTGAATTAAAATAATTAATTAAATATTACTTATTTTAATATAATACTTTTGTTACATTAAATGGATTATTTTATTTAATGTATTAGTTCCATTTTATTGGAATAATTAAGGAATTATAATACATTAATGTATATAATATATAATGTATATAAGTGATATGCATTACATGAGTAATAAGCTAGAGCTGTTAAATAAAAGAAACCGAGTCAGGTTATTATGTAGCATGAGGTGGGACATTTTGAAAGCATATAAGCTAAATCATGAAATATTAAGCAAGAGCTGGAGCAATATAACAAGGCTAGCTGGGTTACTAAGCTAAGCTAGGTGAATGAGTAACGAAAGTTATTCTAAGATTAATAAAAGAAGGAATTAAGGAGCCAATTCTCAGCTTTCCTTCTTCTCCACCGTTCCATTCCTTTTTCTCTCTCCATTGCCGAGCCCTGCCCCCAACGGCCGAGCCTCCTAGCCACCCCGAATCCAGTCCAAGTGTAGCCCATTAAGCATACAAGGAAGTGCAATTAATTGTTGTCAATCAAGAAACAAAGAAAAGGTAATGAAAATAAGTTTTATTATTTTATATAGAATTTGCAAAAATAGTTAGTTTATTATGGAAATTGGTAAAGATGGTTAGCAATACATGTGGGTTAGTTAAAGTTATCTGTAATATGGACTATGGGTATATGATTTGATAAATGGAAATAGGGAATTACATGTTGGTATATCGCAAATGAATTAAGAAATTAAAAGTTAGTAAACTAACTTATATATTAGTATGTTCATGTATGGTTTTTGATGTGAATTAATTGTTGTGGACTGAGATAGAGACATGGAGATTAGTTGTTGTTGTGCGGAGTAATAAGGATGTCGAATTGAGTTTAGAATGTAAACGAAACGCTATGAAATCTGATTTTTAAATTAACGCACGTGACGTGTTCGTAAAAAGTCCTATTAGTACTGTTTTGCTAAAAAGAATGGGAATTCAGCGGAACCAAGTATAAGATTATGTATATGTATGTTATATAGAGCTAATTAAAGGGTTTGAACGAATTAAAACAAGAAAGAAAGCTAATTTAAAACAAAACGAAATGTTAAAAATTAGCGCGACAGGGCACTTTTGAGGCCTGATTTGGGCTGTCAAGGATGTCTGAAACGGGTGACTCGTATTTTTTAAAAATAGTTTTACATATCATGTATAGCATATCCAAAATTCAACAAAAATGAATTAATGGTTTAGGAGGTAGAAAATAAGAAAGTGGGCTGCGCGGCTGCGTCACTAGGATGGCCAGGCCAAGCCTGGCAGCGCGTAGCAGCAACACGCACAACAGCAGCAGTTAGCCAAGCCCAGTCATTTGGCTGTTTTGGCTTCTCGATGTTTCGCGATGGTTTTTAATGGTTTAGCTCACAAAAATAAACTAATGTGAATGTATAAATTAATGTAGTAGCAATAGTTAATCTATATAAATTATAAATTCGTTCAATACGCAAAAGAAACTATGAATACACTATGTAAACTCAAGTTTACATATAAAGGTACAAGATATCCGTGTGTAATGGGTTATAAATGGTTTATAAACTAAAAATGGAATGTATTGACATTTCTAAAGCTATTTTGAACATAAAATTAATATATCGAGTGAATGTTCTCAAAAATTATATATTGAAACCAAAAGGTTTTCAAAAATACAAAACCAAGGTTATGAAAAGTGAAATGAAGAATTCATTATACGGCTATGTACGTACATATGATATATAGATATTATATAGTTAAGTAAGGAAAGTCTAAAATCAATTCAAACGAGCATCGAAACGGATGAGAATTGAATACAAAACCATATAAGGTTATAGCTAACGAACACTCAGGATGTACGATTCAACTTGGAGTGCTTTAAGATGCTATAAATAACTTACCTAATGAATGACCAAATCACTCTGAGAGGTGATTAGAAAGTTAATAAACTAAATTAAAAACTTGATTTAAAGATTTACCGAATAGAATATATAATGAAGTAATGAGGCATATTGAGCATACACTCAAACGTATTGTTCAAAGCACTCATGTAAACTAAAATGGGCGTGACAGTTAAGTGTTGAAACGTCGTGGCAAGAGATAGTAATGTAAACGATACTTTATTTTTAATAAAACGAAAACTATAAGAAATGACCACAAGTAAATACTAGAAATAGACCGCTAACGTTCACTCAAGTATGATGCGGGTGTTCAATGTATAAATGTCTAAGCGCTATGTCAATTGATATAGAACTCAAAGAAGATTTCAAATTCGATGTAATGAACATAGTAAAAGATAAGTTCAAGATTAATGTAAACCATTAATTAGCGTCTTTTGTGTTGTGGCTAATTGGTATGTATACATGAATTATATGTGTAGGAAATTGTCAAGGACGATTAACGTCAATCTTATAGAACACTAAAGGCAAGTTTCCTAATCCTTGCTTGATATTTGATTTCATGCAAGTTTTCTATAATATTGGAAATTTTCTCTACTTGATGCAAGTTCTTTATCCTTGCTCAATAATTGCTCATGTGCAAGTCTCCTGACTATGCAAATGTTTTAAATCCCATTCTACTCATATGTTGAATGCAAATATTTCAAATTGTTCGATGCTTGTACCATAATACACTTCTTTGAAGCGTGAATATGCATAAATTGTTAAGAAGAAGTCTATGCCATTTGAATCGGCTAGACACATGTTTCGTTGCTTTCAATTTAAATCTTTAAGATATTATTGATGCTAGATAGAGCTGTTCAACTAAATTGCTTTGGTTTGAACTCAAGACTGAGCATGAACATCCCTTATTTGGGAAAGTTTTAATTTTGCTGAAAGGTAGTTACGCAGAACGCAATGTCGTTATGATAAGATAGTGTTGATCAACGCAGGGCATAACGGGCTGATCACCCACCGTGCCCGTAAGACCAGACGGTTCGTAGATGAATGTCTATAAGAACCTTTTAAAAAGAAAAAGTTCATGGTCTTTTGACCGCTCAGCAAAGTCAATATGTCGTTTCGAAAATGCAAACAAGTCATGTTATTTATAAATGTTTCAGATGCTTTACAGTTTTGTTCCACTGTAAAAGCATATCTTAAAGAAAGCATTTAATCCTTGCGATATGTTATTTATTAACTGTTAATACTTGTTGGGCAATTAAATGCTCATTCTTGCTTGAAATTAAATGTTTTCAATGAAACTTTAGAAGGATCTGGCAAAGACAAAGGAAAAGGGAAGATGGATGAGTCGAAGACTGTTATTTGTAATAATTAGATGTTTTGTAATAATAATACAATATCTATCATGTAATGATTTAAAGGTCTGCGAACCTGGGTTAGACAAGTTCAAACTTCATGTAATGACTTATTTTGGTTTGAATATCAATAATAGAAGGTTGAATGAATAGTATCGTGTTGCACTAAATACGGGTTTCAAGTACCCGGATTTGGGGGCGTCACAGGTTGGTATCAGAGCTGTAGGTTAGAAACCTTATGTGGGGACACCTTAGGCTATAACCTTAGGCTAGATAGAGGTGTCAGAAAATAAATAACTCAAATAGAGTTTAAAGGAGATGAATTGAGGAAATTCATCATTAAAATGAAATAAAAGTAACTTAAATAAAACTATTGTTTGCTCTGTGTATATAATGTGTATTATGTACTAATCAAGCTAATTTGCGTGTAGATGTCAGACGAAGAGGAAGTAAAAGACATTCATGTCACAAGCAAGGAGCAGATTGTTCCATCCGAGCTAATACTTAAGCCAATAACGGAAGTAGAAGCTCAAATTGAGAGTGACCTTGAGAGAGCTTTAAGGGATGAACCAAGCATAGATCTGGGCAGTGATCATGATGAATATCCAGAAATGGAACTGAATGAATAAATATTTTATTAAAAAAAACCCTTAATAAAGAAGAAAATTGCAGAAGAAGAATAGGTTATATATAAACCGTTAATAAAAGGGATGTAAAAAAATTTGAAGGAGGAAATTAAGTTCTATACAAATTTATTGAAGGGAAATGAAAGCATATCGCGATAGATTTCGTGGTAGTATTTGCAGTTGCAAAGAAAGGATAAGACGCTATATGATTTATAGTAGACTATTTAATAAAATCGGCATATTTCTTGCCAGTTAAGATAAAAGAATAATTTATACCGATTAGCTAGATTTTATACTAAAGAATTCTTCTTAAAACATGGAGTGTCAATTTCGATCGTCTCGGATTAAAATCCGGGTTTCGCATCAAAATTATGAAAGAGCATGCAAGAGCAAATGGAAGAACAACTAAGGTTGAATACAACGTATTTTCCTCAAATCGGACGGGCAGAGCGAAGAAAACCATAATACTTACTTCTAGTAAACTTTGCGCGACTATGGGAACGTTATCTTATAAAGCTTCGTACGAAATGAATTGTCAACTGCTACTATGGTGGAACCAGAATTGGCGTAGCAAACTAGGCGAATTGTCAAAGCAATAAGGTCAAGACTTGTAGCAGTTCAAGACCAACAAACGAAAAACGCTGATTACGTCGATCATCATCGACAAAAGTAAGGTTTTATTATAGAAAAGGTAGTTATGAAATAGCTCTATCTCCTAAATTATAGCATATAATGTGTTTCCTGTGTCAATATTACGACTATATAATCAAGACTATAAGTATACAATTGAATATGAGCAACAAAACCTAACAAGCAAGAAGAAATATTATGGAAGAACCACAATGGCGAAAACGCAACGTGGTAATTCAAAGCAAAGATATAGAAAAGTTATCCCCATATCAGAGTTAGTTTTGTTTTACGATTCCGGGGACGGAATCTTTGTAAGGGGGGAAGAATGTGACAATCCGAAATTTTTGAAAATTATTAATAAATATAATATATTAAATTATATATTTTATTTAATTTATATATTGGGATACGCTGAGTTTGACTGTATAAATATATATGTGCTGTGAATTATGTGAAATTTGGAGTGTGAATATTTAAATGTTTAAATAAATGTAGAGAATATGCATGTATTTGAAAAGTTATATAAGTTATATTTAATAGTAAATAAAACTATTAAATATATTCGTTTGAATTAGCCGCCATATTAAACAGGTAAAATTAATTGACTAATTGAAAGTTAGTGAGTTAAATGTTTGTTTTACTTAAATAATGAAATTTATTTAATTAATAATGATAGTTATATTTATGTTATAATAAATAAATAATGGAATAATATTTAATATTATTTCTAATGAATGTATATTAATAATATGAGGTGCAATATATATATTATATGTATATTGGCATCGAGTTATAAATTAAAATTTATATTGTGAATAAAGGGATAATATATTAAATTATATATTTAAATTGTTTAAAAACAATTTATTGGAGAGAATGAGATGACTATATTTAATTATACAAATTAGTTGTATATATTAAATATTTGAATTAAAATAATTAATTAAATATTACTTATTTTAATATAATACTTTTGTTACATTAAATGGATTATTTTATTTAATGTATTAGTTCCATTTTTATTGGAATAATTAAGGAATTATAATACATTAATGTATATAATATATAATGTATATAAGTGATATGCATTACATGAGTAATAAGCTAGAGCTGTTAAATAAAAGAAACCGAGTCAGGTTTATTATGTAGCATGAGGTGGGACATTTTGAAAGCATATAAGCTAAATCATGAAATATTTAAGCAAGAGCTGGAGCAATATAACAAGGCTAGCTGGGTTACTAAGCTAAGCTAGGTGAATGAGTAACGAAAGTTATTCTAAGATTAATAAAAGAAGGAATTAAGGAGCCAATTCTCAGCTTTCCTTCTTCTCCACCGTTCCATTCCTTTTTCTCTCTCCATTGCCGAGCCCTGCCCCCAACGGCCGAGCCTCCTAGCCACCCCGAATCCAGTCCAAGCGTAGCCCATTAAGCATACAAGGAAGTGCAATTAATTGTTGTCAATCAAGAAACAAAGAAAAGGTAATGAAAATAAGTTTTATTATTTTATATAGAATTTGCAAAAATAGTTAGTTTATTATGGAAATTGGTAAAGATGGTTAGCAATACATGTGGGTTAGTTAAAGTTATCTGTAATATGGACTATGGGTATATGATTTTGATAAATGGAAATAGGGAATTACATGTTGGTATATCGCAAATGAATTAAGAAATTAAAAGTTAGTAAACTAACTTATATATTAGTATGTTCATGTATGGTTTTTGATGTGAATTAATTGTTGTGGACTGAGATAGAGACATGGAGATTAGTTGTTGTTGTGCGGAGTAATAAGGATGTCGAATTGAGTTTAGAATGTAAACGAAACGCTATGAAATCTGATTTTTTAAATTAACGCACGTGACGTGTTCGTAAAAAGTCCTATTAGTACTGTTTTTGCTAAAAAGAATGGGAATTCAGCGGAACCAAGTATAAGATTATGTATATGTATGTTATATAGAGCTAATTAAAGGGTTTGAACGAATTAAAACAAGAAAGAAAGCTAATTTAAAACAAAACGAAATGTTAAAAATTAGCGCGACAGGGCACTTTTGAGGCCTGATTTGGGCTGTCAAGGATGTCTGAAACGGGTGACTCGTATTTTTTAAAAATAGTTTTACATATCATGTATAGCATATCCAAAATTCAACAAAAATGAATTAATGGTTTAGGAGGTAGAAAATAAGAAAGTGGGCTGCGCGGCTGCGTCACTAGGATGGCCAGGCCAAGCCTGGCAGCGCGTAGCAGCAACACGCACAACAGCAGCAGTTAGCCAAGCCCAGTCATTTGGCTGTTTTGGCTTCTCGATGTTTCGCGATGGTTTTTAATGGTTTAGCTCACAAAAATAAACTAATGTGAATGTATAAATTAATGTAGTAGCAATAGTTAATCTATATAAATTATAAATTCGTTCAATACGCAAAAGAAACTATGAATACACTATGTAAACTCAAGTTTACATATAAAGGTACAAGATATCCGTGTAATGGGTTATAAATGGTTTATAAACTAAAAATGGAATGTATTGACATTTCTAAAGCTATTTTGAACATAAAATTAATATATCGAGTGAATGTTCTCAAAAATTATATATTGAAACCAAAAGGTTTTCAAAATACAAAACCAAGGTTATGAAAAGTGAAATGAAGAATTCATTATATGGCTATGTACGTACATATGATATATAGATATTATATAGTTAAGTAAGGAAAGTCTAAAATCAATTCAAACGAGCATCGAAACGGATGAGAATTGAATACAAAACCATATAAGGTTATAGCTAACGAACACTCAGGATGTACGATTCAACTTGGAGTGCTTTAAGATGCTATAAATAACTTACCTAATGAATGACCAAATCACTCTGAGAGGTGATTAGAAAGTTAATAAACTAAATTAAAAACTTGATTTAAAGATTTACCGAATAGAATATATAATGAAGTAATGAGGCATATTGAGCATACACTCAAACGTATTGTTCAAAGCACTCATGTAAACTAAAATGGGCGTGACAGTTAAGTGTTGAAACGTCGTGGCAAGAGATAGTAATGTAAACGATACTTTATTTTTAATAAAACTAAAACTATAAGAAATGGACCACAAGTAAATACTAGAAATAGACCGCTAACGTTCACTCAAGTATGATGCGGGTGTTCAATGTATAAATGTCTAAGCGCTATGTCAATTGATATAGAACTCAAAGAAGATTTCAAATTCGATGTAATGAACATAGTAAAAGATAAGTTCAAGATTAATGTAAACCATTAATTAGCGTCTTTTGTGTTGTGGCTAATTGGTATGTATACATGAAATTATATTGTGTAGGAAATTGTCAAGGACGATTAACGTCAATCTTATAGAACACTAAAGGCAAGTTTCCTAATCCTTGCTTGATATTTGATTTCATGCAAGTTTTCTATAATATTGGAAATTTTCTCTACTTGATGCAAGTTCTTTATCCTTGCTCAATAATTGCTCATGTGCAAGTCTCCTGACTATGCAAATGTTTTAAATCCCATTCTACTCATACGTTGAATGCAAATATTTCAAATTGTTCGATGCTTGTGCCATAATACACTTCTTTGAAGCGTGAATATGCATAAATTGTTAAGAAGAAGTCTATGCCATTTGAATCGGCTAGACACATGTTTCGTTGCTTTCAATTTAAATCTTTGAGATATTATTGATGCTAGATAGAGCTGTTCAACTAAATTGCTTTAGTTTGAACTCAAGACTGAGCATGAACATCCCTTATTTGGGAAAGTTTTAATTTTGCTGAAAGGCAGTTACGCAGAACGCAATGTCGTTATGATAAGATAGTGTTGATCAACGCAGGGCATAACGGGCTGATCACCCACCGTGCCCGTAAGACCAGACGGTTCGTAGATGAATGTCTATAAGAACCTTTTAAAAAGAAAAAGTTCATGGTCTTTTGACCGCTCAGCAAAGTCAATATGTCGTTTCGAAAATGCAAACAAGTCATGTTATTTATAAATGTTTCAGATGCTTTACAGTTTTGTTCCACTGTAAAAGCATATCTTAAAGAAAGCATTTAATCCTTGCGATATGTTGTTTATTAACTTTTAATACTTGTTGGGCAATTAAATGCTCATTCTTGCTTGAAATTAAATGTTTTCAGTGAAACTTTAGAAGGATCTAGCAAAGACAAAGGAAAAGGGAAGGTGGATGAGTCGAAGACTGTTATTTGTAATAATTAGATGTTTTGTAATAATAATACAATATCTATCATGTAATGATTTAAAGGTCTGCGAACCTGGGTTAGACAAGTTCAAACTTCATGTAATGACTTATTTTGGTTTGAATATCAATAATAGAAGGTTGAATGAATAGTATCGTGTTGCACTAAATACGGGTTTCAAGTACCCGGATTTGGGGGCGTCACAATCATTATCAGGAGGGACATCTAGGGTTAGCAGGAAAAAGGAGGCAAAACATTATTCAGCAGATATCTTTGGAGAGAAGAGGAAGAAGACGGAAGATCAAGATCTAGAGTATCTCAGCAGAAGCCGTGCTACAGATTCTTTCTCTCACCCTTCTTTTAGACTCTTGTACTTTAAAATGATGATGTATAATGCGATGCTGCCCTTTTATTTATTCATGAACTAATTCCTATATAGGATTACAATGGAACCCAATGATTAGTTTTTGATTGAATTAATCTCTTCCTCTTGTGATTGATTATTTATGAATTATCTACCATATTTACTTTTAATTATAATTGTTTGGCTAGCAATTATCTGATAACTTAGATCATATTAGAAAATATAATCTAGGGTTAGATCTAAAATATGGTAGCATGTGTTATGAAGAATCTCTTAGGAGTGGAATTCATATTTACATATAGAATAGGAATATATCTATATGTCGCATGTAACATGTGTGGGAAGTTACCACCAAAACTAAAAGATCCGGGTAGCTTCACAATTCCATGCACCATTGGTAAGCAGTTCTTTGGGAAGGTTTTGTGTGACTTAGGAGCCAATATTAACTTAATGCCATTATCGGTCTATCAACAATTGGGGTTAAAAGAAGCAAGACCGACGAATGTAACATTGGAACTGGCAGATAAATCACTGACATATCCAAGGAGGATAGTTGAAGATATGTTGGTCAAGGTAGATAAATTCATCTTCCCTGCAGATTTTGTTGTGTTAGATTTTGAAGAGGACCGAGAAATATCGATTATCTTGGGATGGCCTTTCTTAGAAATAGGGAGAACTTTGATCGATGTTCGGAAAGGGGAACTAACGATGCGTGTACAAAATCAAGATGTTACATTTAATGTTTTCAATTCAATGAGATTCTTAGAAGAAACAGAAAATTGTTGTCGAATTGATCTAATTGCAGAAGCAGTGGAGGAGGTATTTGCTGGAACATGTCTTCCAGATACTTTAGAGTATGCATTGGTAAACTTAATAGCTTCGGAATTCCAACACCAGATGAATATGTGCAACTTCTAGATTTGGCACCAAGATTTATGAAGTTCAAGAGGCAGTTTGAGACTTTAGATCATGCAGGAAGTTCACTTTCGAGAGCAAAGCCATCTTTGGAAGAACCACCTAACTTGGAATTGAAACATTTGCCTAGGCATTTACGGTATGCTTATTTAGGTGATTCTAATACTTTGCCTAATATTATTTCTGCATTACTTGACAATTTTCAGGAAGAAAAGCTTTTGCGAGTGCTATGGGAATATAAAACGGCAATTGGATGGACTTTAGCTGACATAAAAGGGATTAGTCCTTCATTCTACATGCACAAGATACTTCTTGAGGACAAAGCCAAACCAATCATTGAACAACAACGTCGACTCAATCCAATTATGAAGGAGGCGGTAAAGAAAGAGATCATAAAGTGGTTGGACACATGTATTATTAACCCTATCTCTGACAATTCGTGGGTAAGTCCGGTGCAATGTGTCTCGAAGAAAGGAGGGATGACAGTCGTGACTAATGAAAATAATGAGTTGATTCCCACAAGAACAGTCACCGGATGGTGAGTATATATGGACTACTGGAAGCTAAACTAAGTTACTGGCAAAGATCATTTTTTGCTACCATTCATTGACCAGATGCTGGACAGGTTGGCAGGCCGTGAATATTACTATTTATTGGATGGGTATTCATGCTATAATCAAATTGCAATAACACCAGAATATCAAGAGAAAACCACTTTCACTTGTCCATATGGAACTTTTGCATTTTGGCAGACGTCTTTTGGGCTATGTAACGCACTTGCCACCTTTTAACGTTGCATGGTGGCCATTTTCTTTGGTATGGTGGAGCACAATCTAGAAATGTTCATGGATGATTTTTCCGTCTTTGGTGACTCATTTGATCTATGCTTGAGGAATTTGGTTTGGTGTTAAAGAGGTGTGTTGAGACAAATCTGGTATTAAATTGGGAAAAATGTCATGTCATGGTACAAGAAGGTATAATCCTAGGTCATAAGGTATCATCAAAGGGATTGGAGGTGGATAAAGCGAAAATTAAAACTATTGAGAAACTGCCACCACCATTATCCGTAAAGGGAGTTAGAAGTTTCCTTGGACACATAGGATTTTATAGGCGTTTCATCAAGGAGTTTTCTAAAATCACCAAACCTTTGTGTAACCTATTAGAAAAAGATGTATCGTTTGTCTTCGCTGGCGCATGTCTTGAAGCCTTTGACATATTAAAGAAGAAATTGATCTCAGCTCCAGTAATCATTGCTCTGAATTAGAACCTACCATTCGAATTAATGTGCGACGCAAGCGATTATGCCATTGGTGCGGTTTTGGGTCAAAGAAACGAAAGGATGTTTCAAAAAATTTATTATGCTAGCAAGACATTTTCGGTCGCTGATGAGTGGGTTTTATACCTACGAATTAGTTATCCTTTGAACTCAATTCTTTGCTATCCTTAGGTGTTTATAGTATCTATTTACTTGTTTTATGCTTTTGTGGTGCAGAGAACAGTTGTGGACGATCATGGCGGTTTTTAGCAAGTCCAGGGGCAAAAGTGTAATTTCCGCAGGACAGAAGGCCTCGCCGCGGCGAGCTCCCCAGGCCATTTTCCTCGTCGGGGCGAGCTCTCGCCGGGGCGAGCCTCCAAGGCCAAAAACTTCGCCGGGGCGAGCCCTCGCCGGGGCGAGCTCCCCAGGCTGTTTTTCTCGCCAGGGCGAGAGCGCGATTTCTGGAGCGGCTTGCTTTGTCTGTTCTGCTATTGTGGCGCACTAGAGGAGGAATTTCAGGAACGGGAAAATGAGGAGAGAGGGAAGAATTATCAGGCATCCAGGGAGTTGGTATTGCATCATTCATACTTGGTTACACATATTAAAAAGCTAGGGTTTGGAGCTAAAAAGGGAAGAACAAAGGAGCTAAAAGAAAGATTATCAGAATATCATCAACCAAGGAGGCTAGGAGCACGAAATAGGAGAGCAAGGATTAGAGAAGAAGAATTACACCACATCAATTGGAGCTTCTTATCACAAAAAGGGTGTATCTTCATATGTTTTAGTTCTTCTTTCTTATTTTGTAACTTCAACCATGTACTATAATCAGATTATGATGTTATTAAGATTTAATATGAGCTAAACTCTTCATTCTAAGATTGCAATGGAACCCAACTTGTAGTTTAAATTGAATGCTCTCTCTTGAATGGTAATTAGGCATTTTGTGAATTGGAGTTTATAACCTTTGATTAAAGATTAATTGCTTGGCCCGTAATTACTTTGGTAACTTATATGGAATTGAGAGAGGAAGTATAAGTTGAGACCTAGTTATGAATTCATGTGAAAATTAGATGTTCTTTATGGATAATGTATGAGATTATGTGACGTGAGTCTTATGTATTATTCTTGAGGGTTGATAATTTGATTGTATTTAGGATAGACATATACCTAAATACCACATGTATCCAATTGAGAATCCGTGTTTAATGATTTCTATTGTGAAAGTTGGTAATTGATAGAATGGTTAATGGGATTTTACGTGACATGTGTCTTATTAATTGTTCTTGATATGAGATTCTTGCTAGTGTGTAGAATAGAAATATATCTATACACCACAATAGGAAATACGTATTCGACCATCGAGAGAGGCTTATATATACTTGTGATTTCTCGGATAGCAATTCTTATGTTCTAATTTACTAAACAAGAGAGAGTATGATGTTTAAATGAAGAGTTGGGGGATATTGTAATCTTAGACCTTTTTATCTTGAACTTTATCCGTGTTAGTAAAACCTTGTTTTCTAAATTTCCCTTATTTTAGTTTTAATCAACAACAAACACAAACCATATTGTCATTGTTTAAATTGGATTAATTTTACATGCGATTGATATTTGGTAATTATTTAACATAATTCCTCGTGGGTTCGACACTTTACTTATCTTATATTACTTGTGGACCGCGTATACTTGCGCGTGTTTTATTGATTGCGAAATCGACCAACAAGTTTTTGGCGCCGTTGCCGGGGAATTATTTTACAATAATTTTACCAATATTGATTATAGTTGAATTGATCTTAATTTAGACTTGTTTTTAATTTTTATTTACTTGATTGTGTAGGTACCCTTGATTTGTATGCGCCGATCACAAAGTCTTGAGTTATTTCCTTACGATCCCGAGATCGAGAGAAATACCCGAAGACTAAGAAGAGAAAGAATCAGGGATTCTAACAATTAAAAAACTATGGCGGCAGAGGAACAAAAAGCATTGAGAGACTATGTAACGCCGCAGATAAGTGATTTACAGTCTAGTATCACAAGACCGGCAATAACTGCAAATGCCTTTGAAATCAAACCGAGAATAATACAAATGGTGCAAAATTCGTTACAGTTTGGGGGTTTGGCTAATGACAACCCTAATGAGCATTTGTTGAGCTTCATTGAGATATGTGATACTTTCAAATTTGTTGGAGTGACGGATGATGCTTTGAGACTTAGACTTTTTCCGTTCACTTTGAGAGACAAAGTTAAGAGTTGGCTTCACTCATTGCCACCGGGATCCATCACTACATGGTCAGACTTAGCACAGAAATTTTTGGCAAAGTTCTTCCCTCCTGCAAAGTCTGCTAGATTGAGAAATGAAATTGCTACCTTTAAACAACACCATGGAGAATCATTGTATGAAGCTTGGGAAAGATTTAGAGATTTGCTTCGGAGATGCCCACATCATGGATTCCTTCCATGGATGCAGTTGAATACCTTCTACAATGGATTAGGATCTCATAATCGGTCTAGTTTAGATGCAACTGCGGGAGGATGTTTTATGGCTAAAAATTATGGGGAAGCACTTGATTTATTGGAGGTTATGGCTGCAAATAACTACCAATGGCCTACTGCTAGGATGAGTCAACCAAAGGTAGCCGGAGTATTAGAGGTGGATGCCATCACAGCCTTAGCAGCTCAGATGGCAGTAATGTCAAAGAAACTTGATTCCTTGACTGATTCAAAAGTGCAGCAGGTGGCTGTTGTTTGTGAAGTTTGTGCAGGGACACATGCCAACGACCAATGCCCATTTGACCACGAGGCAGTTCAGTTTATAAGTAGCTACCAGAGACCGCCAAATAGTACCAAAACACTTACAATGCTGGGAATAGGAACCATCCTAACTTCTCATGGAGCAACAATCAAAATTTTCAGCAAGCTCCTAAGCCACATCATCCACCAGGGTTCCAAAATCAGCCACAACATCATACAGCTCAAACCTCACAACCACAACCAGAGAGAAAATCAGATTTTGAGGAGTTGATATTGAAACACATGGCTAACCAAGATATCTTGATTAAAAACCAAGCAGCAGCACTTAAGGCTTTGGAAAATCAAATTGGGCAGATGGCTAGTTCCATGTCAAATAGACCTCAGGGACCTCTTCCTAGTAACACAGAGACTAATCCAAGAAGAGATGGGAAAGAGGAATGTCAGGCAGTAACTCTCAGAAGTGGTAAACAAACCTTACAGGAGCCCGAATTGCAAAAGGGGGCAGCCCACTCAAGCTCTCCTCCGGACTCGGACAATGCTGATTTTTCTAAGGAAGTGGACAGCAGTGTACCACCTGAGTCAGAGCAGAGAGATACCACAGATAAATCTAGTGTTGAGCCTACTCCAAAAGTGTATCCACCAGTACCTTTCCCTCAGAGATTGCAGAAACAGAAGTTAGATAAACAGTTTGCCAAATTCCTGGAGGTCTTCAAGAAGCTACAAATTAATATTCCTTTTGCAGAGGCCTTAGAACAGATGCCTAGCTATGCCAAATTTATGAAAGGAATCCTATCTAGGAAAAAAAGGCTAAATGACTTTGAGACAGTGGCTTTGACAGAAGAATGTAGTGCCGTGCTGCAAAGAAAGCTACCTCCCAAGTTGAAAGATCCAGGCAGCTTCACTATACCGTGTACTATTGGTAGCCTTTCTTTCAACAAATGTTTGTGTGACTTGGGTGCTAGTATTAATCTCATGCCATTATCCGTGTATACTCAGTTGGGATTGCCTGCACCAAAGCCTACAAACATTTCTCTTCAGCTTGCCGATAGGTCGGTTACATACCCAAGGGGAATTGTTGAAGACATTCTTATTAAGGTGGATAAATTCATCTTCCCGGCTGATTTTATCATCTTGGATTTTGAGGAAGATAAAAACATTCCTATTATTCTGGGGAGACCATTTTTAGCCACTGGAAGAACTTTAATCAATGTGCAAAAGGGAGAGCTCACTATGAGGGTTCAGGATCAAGAAGTGACCTTCAATGTATTTAAGGCCATGAAATTCCCTTCGGATGAGGAAGAATGTTTTCATGTGGATGTTATCGAGCAAGCTGTGAATGACGAGTTTTTGAATGTGTTAAACAATGATCCATTAGAAACTGCACTTCTGGGAGAGTTTGACATAGAAGATCCAGATTTGGTTGAATATCTACAGATTTTGGATACAGTGCCACGGGGGAGCAAGTTTCAAATCCCGTTTGAATCTCTTGAACATGCTGAGAATGCTACAGATCGGTTGAAACCATCCCTTGAGACACCTCCATCACTTGAGCTAAAACCCTTGCCTAACCATCTCAGGTATGCATATTTAGGTGATTCAGCTACTTTACCTGTTATTATTGCATCTGTGCTTAACGAGTTTCAGGAAAGCAAGCTGTTGCGGGTTCTTAGGGAGTACAAATCTGCTATTGGATGGACCATCGTCGACATCAAGGGAATAAGCCCATCTTACTGTATGCACAAAATCTTGATGGAAGATGATAGTAAGCCCACTGTGGAACATCAGAGGAGACTCAACCCAATCATGAAGGAGGTGGTAAAGAAAGAGATTTTGAAATGGTTAGATGCTGGAATAATTTATCCTATCTCTGACAGTGCATGGGTGAGCCCAGTTCAGTGTGTACCCAAGAAAGGAGGCATGACAGTTGTAGCCAATGAGAATAATGAATTGATTCCAACAAGAACAGTAACTGGTTAGAGGGTGTGCATGGATTACAGGAGACTTAACAAAGCAACTCGAAAGGATCATTTCCCATTACCCTTCATTGATCAAATGTTGGATAGACTAGCTGGACATGAGTACTATTGCTTGTTGGATGGATATTCGGGATATAATCAGATTGCTATTGCTCCAGAAGATCAAGAAAAGACTACCTTCACATGCCCATTCGGTACTTTTGCTTTTAGAAGGGTCTCATTCGGATTGTGTAATGCACCCGCCACTTTTCAAAGGTGCATGATGGCTATTTTCTCAGATTTGGTAGAACGCAATGTTGAAGTTTTCATGGATGGCTTCTCAGTGTTTGGTGATTCATTTGACAACTGCTTGGAAAATCTAGTTCTAATACTGAAGAGATGTGTGGAAACTAATCTAGTGCTAAACTGGGAAAAATGTCACTTCATGGTGCAAGAGGGGATAATACTTGGGCATAAAGTGTCATCAAAGGGTCTTGAGGTAGATAGAGCAAAACTTGAAACAATTGAAAATTTACCTCCACGAACCTCAGTGAAGGGCATTCGTAGTTTTCTGGGACATGCAGGGTTTTACCGAAGATTCATTAAGGATTTTTCTAAGATCACAAAGCCTTTATGCAGTCTACTAGAGAAAGATGTGCCATTCAAGTTTGATGAAGAGTGCTTGATTGCTTTTGAGCTTCTAAAGAAGAAATTAACCACTGCACCAGTGATCATTGCTCCGGATTGGTCAAAACCCTTCGAATTGATGTGTGATGCCAGTGATTATGCGGTTGGGGCTGTTTTGGGACAGCGCAAGGAGAAGGTTTTTCATGCTATTTACTACGCCAGCAAAACCTTAACTGATGCACAGCTCAATTACACCACTACCGAGAAGGAGTTGCTTGCAGTAGTTTATGCATTTGACAAGTTTCGATCTTACTTGATTGGAACAAGGGTGGTTGTATTCACGGATCATTCAGCTAGTCGGTATCTCATTGCAAAGAAAGATGCTAAACCGAGATTGATTCGATGGATCTTATTGCTGCAAGAGTTTGACTTGGAGATTCGGGACAGAAAGGGAACTGATAACCAAGTAGCAGACCATCTATCTAGATTGGAGAATCCGGGTCTTGATAAGGAAGACAAAGTTCTAATAAATGAATCTTTCCCGGATGAACAGCTGTTTGTGGTTCAAGGCGAAATACCTTGGTATGCTGATTTTGCTAACTACTTGGTTAGTAACACACTTCCACCGGACTTGTCGTGGCAGCAAAAGAAAAAGTTTCTTCATGAAGTTAATAGGTATATGTGGGATGAGCCCTATTTGTTCAAGCATTGTGTGGACTAAATGATTCGAAGGTGTGTTCCACAGAGCGAGGTTGAGAGCATTCTTCATCACTGTCATGATTCGTTATATGGGGGACACTACGGAGGTGAGAAAACAGCCACTAAGGTGTTGCAAGTAGGGTTCTTTTGGCCAACTCTGTTTAAAGATGTTCATCAGTTTGTGCTAAAATGCGATAGATGTCAACGGATGGGGAACATTTCCAAAAGGCACGAAATGCCTTTAAACATGATCCTGGAGGTTGAAATCTTTGATGTTTGGGGTATAGACTTTATGGGGCCATTCCCACCCTCTTTCAACAATCTATACATTCTCTTGGCAGTAGATTATGTATCTAAATGGGTGGAGGCAGCCGCATTTCCCACTAATGATTCCAAGGTAGTGCTGAAATTCCTTCAAAAGAATATCTTCACAAGATTCGGTACTCCGAGGGCTATGATCAGTGATGAAGGGAGTCACTTCTGCAATAAGCACTTTGCTGCCCTCTTGGGAAAATATGGGGTCACTCATAGAATTGCTACTGCTTATCACCCCCAGACCAATGGACAGGCGGAGGTTTCCAATAGTGAAGTGAAGAAAATTCTGGAAAAGATCGTCAATCCCACAAGAAAAGATTGGTCAACAAAGCTGGATGATGCACTATGGGCGTACAGAACGGCTTTTAAAACACCCATTGGTATGTCACCATACCAGCTTGTTTATGGCAAGGCATGCCATCTTCCGGTTGAGCTTGAGCACAAGGCATTTTGGGCCATTAGAAAGTTGAATTTTGACCTCACAGCTGCAGGCGAGAAAAGGCTTCTTCAGCTCAATGAACTTGATGAGTTCCGGCTGCAAGCTTATGAAAATTCAAAATTGTACAAGGAAAAGGTAAAGAGGTGGCATGATAAGAAGATTGTTGACAGAAAATTCGAGCCTGGCCAAGCGGTATTGCTGTACAACTCTAGATTGAGGCTTTTTCCCGGAAAGCTCAAATCGCGTTGGTTGGGTCCTTTCACTGTCTAGCACGCATTCCCACACGGAGCTGTTGAAGTCTATGGTGATAATCCGGAAGTGACGTTCAAAGTTAACGGGCAACGCCTTAAGCATTATTGGGGTGGCGGCTTCGCTCGCCAGAAGACCTCAATCACTTTAGCCGATTAGCCTTGAATGGATGTGAAGTCGGGCCGAGGACTTTAAACCACGCGCTAGGTGGGAGGCAACCCACCGGTTTCCGTATCCTTTTATGATTCGGTAGTGTATCTTATTTATTGCATTTTCATGGTTGTTAGTTTTTAAGTTTTTCATATTTAGTGTATTGTGTGTTAGTTTTGGATTTTTTAGCACTAAGTCACTTTGGAGGGTCATTTTTGGCCTATTGTTGCTAATGTATGTTTTGTAGGTTTCAGGGATACAGGGAGTAAGTATCAAACATGGCCCCTGTATTCATTTCTAAAAAATCAAAATTTTGCTTCAGCAGGGGGGCTCGCCGTGGCGAGGTTTTTAGGCTTGGAAACGCTCGCCCCGGCGAGAAAAACTCGCCCCGGCGAGAGTCGCGGAACAGCAGAACTTAAGAATCCTTTCCCGTTCGAACCTGCTCCATTCTCCCTCATTCCCATTCTTCTGCAACCTAAAACCCTACCTCCAAATTGGTCCAAACCAGTCGAATTTCACCAATAGCACACAAGCCACTTTCAATTTCAGTTTAATTGAGGATTGAATAACCTGTTTCCATACAATCTACTTCCAATTAGGGTTTCAATCAAGTCTCACCATTACAGTCACCACCATTGATACCGCACGAAATTGTTCAATCATTTTGAGGAATTGGGACTGGAATTCAGCCTCATTACATCTCTGTGAGGATTCAAGCTGCAAATTGGTGAATTCCATCACACCTTTCCAATTTCTCTGCACCCACCAACGATCAGAGGCCAGGTACAAGAGGGTAAACTGATTTCCTACTGTTTTCGCGCTATTGGTTGTTAATTATTGTTGAGTTTGCATCTGGGTAATCAGTAGTAGAATTGGTTTCTATGAATTCTAATTTGGGATTGTCAGTGTTCATACATTGAACTGTCAGTTTTCTGCATAGTGTTGAATTAGTTGATATTGGGTTCCCAGTTGTGGTTGTATTGGTTTAACTGCTGGATTGGGGATATATTTTGTGTATTTGGAGACTCTTGCAGGAACATTTTGGTCTGTAAAAAATTTCAAGTTTGGGGGAAATTCTGTATATCAGTAAGTTGAATTCAGTGGTGTTTGGGTCTGTTTTGAAGTGAAATTCTGCTTTGTTGCTACCATGCCTCCTAAGAGATCTCGTACTGAGGGATCCTCCTCCGCACCACCCAGACAGTATGACCACAGTAAGTTTGTTAGTGCCGAGGCGGCAGACAGGTTTGATGACTTCATCACGGGTAAACCTCTAACTCCCGAGCGAGGACTCAGGCCAGAGAGGGGGGTTGACGGAGAGATTTGGGAGCAGATAGATGAGAGGGTATGGGACACTTTCACCCACCACCCCGACCCGGCTGTTGTTCCAGTGGTACAGGAGTTCTACGCCAACGCTCAGGACAGACAGCCTTTTGAGGCCATAGTCAGGGGTATGAGGGTACCGTTCAGCGCACAGGCAATTAATCACTACTATAACTTGGTGCCTCCTGCAGTTTGCCAGTACACTGAGCTCATTCGCTCTCAGCCTAATTTTGATAAGATTGTAACAGAGTTATGCAAACCGGGTACCACATGGATCACTAGGCGAGAGCGAGGTGCTTCTCTCTTCCCCAGCAAGGACCTCAGCCTGTATGGAAAGATTTGGTACGCCTTCCTGAGTGCCAAGCTCATGCCTTCCCAGCACGTGAGCGATGTTTCGAAGGAGAAGGCAGCGTTACTATACGCTATTGTTATGGATTTCTCTATTGATGTAGGGAACATCATTGAGGGTAGTATCCGCCGGCTTCTGAGGGGTAATGTTCAGGGCGGACTACCTCACCCCTCCCTCATTTGTGGGTTGTGCAGACAGGCAGGGGTACAGTGGCGAGATGATGAGGTCACACAGCAGCCATCACAGATCCTCGACCACAGGTTGATCGTGAGGTACAAGGTATGGGACGGAGCCGAGTCACATCCTCGAGGCTGAGGCTTTATCATTGTGGCTACCTCCGAAGAGGAGGAGGAGGATGTACAGTTACCTGCTGGTTCATCGCGGCCTAAGGCTAAGTTCAGCTCTCAGATCCGCAGCCTCCAGTTACTGATAGACAGACGCGCTAAGAGGCTAGAGAGGCAGAACCAGCGCATAGCAGAGAGGCAGGAGCACATGTGGAACTTCACTACCAGCTTCAGCGCGGCTCTAGCAGCACAGCACCCGGGTGCAGCTCCACTTCCCTTTCCCGTGCCTACGCCATTGCCACCTTTCCCACCATCAGACTCTGACGTTGAGGAGACGGACGATCACCCCGCCGAGTGATATCATAGGGAAGTCCTCAGTTTTTCATGTCTTTATCTTTTCTGCAATGAGGACATTGTTATTTCCAAGTTTGGGGGTGTTTAGAGTTTTTAGCTTTTAAGTTATAGTATTTTAGTGTGCTGCACGCATTTAGTTGTAGTTTTGCATTCACGTAGTAGTTGTAGTCTTGCATTCACGTAGTATGTTTCAAACTTATGTTATAATTAAGCATTTATAATATCATCAAAATGACTTTTCTTGCTTTTAATGATTATTTCTGTTCTTGTCATTTGTGTGATGATTATTGTACATATTCATCTTCATCGTATCTGTTGCAAATATGAAAATATGCATTGATGGTGGACTTCTCGAATGAAATTGGTTTTCCTCGTACGTGTAGTATATATCCATCCGCTTCTAGTGCGTTTGCATAAAATTCTCGTACAACGTCCACCACTATATCCTCTGCTTGTTGTGTAAAGTTCTCCCAACCTCTATCTCTAATCATCTCAAATACCCCTCTATCAACTGTTTCATGAGGGATATGACCTCTTTCTAGAATCACCTTCATGTATGCTAATACAAAATAGTAGTAATTTGATGTTGCTTTACTAGCAAACCTATGTGTATCATAATCCTCTTCTATCTTTACTTTGGTTGTAGGGGTGTGGCTCTTTCCAATCCTTTGACATTTTCTTGCCATGGAAAATTAATCACACACAAATTTCTCTTTGGCGAATCTTTAATTTGTATCTCACTCTTTGCACTCTTGTGATCTAATTTTGCAATTGAGCATTAATCTTGTATATATGGCATACAAATCTAAGGTTAGAGTTTGAGTTGGTATTGTAGAGATGAAGTAGTTTTTCAATAGGAATAGAAGTTGGGAAGTTTTGTTTAGCAAAAATTTGCTGAATTAAGTCACGTGTCCTAGAACCATGTCAGGGTCGCGACGCTTGCTTTGTTGAGCCGTGGCATTCCACTTGGGCCGCGGCATTCCCTATTATGCGTCACGGTACTTAGTCTTCTGCTCCGTTTTTTTGCTTATTCCTTTGTTTGGGTTGTTATTCCTACAAAATAAATCAACATAACTTAGAATAATTTACATGAACTCTCAAAGTGAATATACTACTTGGGAAATTAGAACTATTGGGTTGGCTCCTAACTAGCTCTTGTTTTATAGTCTCAGCCCAACTACTTCCCTTTCTAAGATGGATCATTTAAGGCGATGGAGATCCTTTGCCTATCGATATCTCCTCCGAAATAGAGCTGAAGTCGCTGACCGTTAATTATAAACGTTCTATCAGACTAGAGTAGTGTAACTTCTACCGCTCCATGTGAAAATACTTTCTTGATGATAAATGGTCCTGATCATCTAGATTTCAGCTTTCCTGGAAAAAGTTTTAGCCGTGAATTAAATAAAAGAACTGCTTGCTCTGGCTCGAACTTTTTCTCTATTATTCTCTTGTTATTCCAGATCTTTTCTTTATAAAGCTTTGCATTCTCGTAAGCATGAAGACGAAATTCATCCATCTCATTTAACTACAACAATCTCTTTTCTCTTGCTGCCTGTAAATCAAAATTTAACTTTCTAATGGCCCAATAGGCTTTATGCTCTAGCTCCACCGATAAATGGCACACCTTTTCGAATACCAGCCTATAAAGTGACATCACAATTGGAGTTTTATACGTTGTCCTATACGCCCATAGAGTATCATCAAGTTTTAAAGACCAATCTTTTCTATTAGGATTAATAATCTTTTCCAAGATTCTTTTCACCTCTCTATTTGAAATCTCAGCCTGCCCATTTGTTTGTGGATGATAAATTGTAGCAACTTTGTGAGATACTCTGTACCGAGCAAGAACAGAGGCGAACGATTTATTACAAAAATGTCTACCCTCATCACTGATGATTGCTCGTGGTGTACCAAATCTTATAAAGATATTTTTCCAGAAGAAGTTTATTACCACTTTTACATCATTTGTTGGCAATGTTGTAGCTTTAACCCATTTAGAGACATAATCCACTGCTACCAATATATATTGCTTGTTCAGAGATAATGGGAATGGACCCATAAAATCTATTCCCCACGCATCAAATACTTCTACCTCGAGGATGGTGTTTAACGGCATTTCGTGGCACTTAGAAATATTTCCAATGCGTTGGCATCTATCGCACTTCGCCACAAAACTTGAAGAGAGTAGGCCAGGAAAACCCTGATTGAAGTATCTTTGCGGCTGTTCGTTCTCCCCCATAGTGACCTCCATAAATTGACGAGTACCACTTTTACAAAATGTCTTCAGTTTCTTCGTGTGGAATACACCTTCTCAATATTTGATCTAGGCATACTTTAAATTGGAAGGGTTTATCCCATAGGTAATTCTTCACATCATGTAGAAACCTCTTTCGCTGTTGATAACTCAAATCTGGGGGAAGTATGTGGCTTACAATGTAATTTACGTAATCAGCATACTATGGTATTGCTCTTGTTACTGCAAATAGTTGTTCATCCGGGAAAGACTCGTTAATAACTGCGTCATCGTTCTTTTGCTCTATTGAATTCTCTAATCTAGATAGTGATCAACTACTTGATTTTTTGTCCCCTTTCTATCTCAAATCTCTAAATCAAATTCTTGCAATAACAGAACCCAACATATCAATCGTGGTTTTGCACCTTTCTTTGTGATCAAATATTTTATTGTTACATGATCTGTATATACAATCACTTTTGTGCCAATCAGGTATGCCCGAAATTTATCAAATGCATAAACAATTGTGAACAATTCCTTTTCAGTGGTGGTATAGTTTAAGTGTGCGTCTGAAAGTGTCTTGCTAGCATAATAAATTGTTTGAAACATCCTCTCTTTTCGTTGACCCAAAACCACACCAATGGCATAATCGCTCGCATCACACATTATTCAAATGGTAGGTTCTAATTTGAAGCAATGATTACTAGAGCTAAGATAAATTTCTTCTTCAATATGTCAAAGGCTTCAAGACATGTGTCATCGAAGACAAACAATACATCTTTTTCTAATAGGTTACACAAAGGTTTGGTGATTTTAGAAAAATCCTTGATGAAACGCTTATAAAATCCTGCGTGTCCAATGAAACTTCCAACTCCCTTTACGGATAATGGTGGTGGCAGTTTCTCAATAGTTTCAATTTTCGCTTTATCCACCTCCAATCCCTTCAATGATACCATATGACCTAAGATTATACCTTCTTGTACCATGAAATGATATTTTTCCCAATTTAATACCAGATTTGTCTCAACACACCTCTTCAACACCAAAACCAAATTCCTCAAGCATAGATCAAATGAGTCGCTAAAGACGGAGAAATCATCCATGAACACTTCTAGATTGTGCTCCACCATATCAGAGAAAATGGTTATCATGCAACGTTGAAAGGTGGTAGGTGCGTTACATAGCCCAAAAGACATTCGTCGAAATGCAAAAGTTGCATATGGATAAGTGAAAGTGGTTTTCTCTTGATCTTCTGGTGTTATTGCAATTTGATTATAGCCTAAATACCCATCCAATAAAAAGTAATATTCATGGTCTGCCAACCTGTCCAGCATCTGGTCAATGAATGGTAGTGGAAAATGATCTTTATGATTAACTTTGTTTAGTTTTCGATAGTCCATACATACTCGTCATCCGGTAAATATTCTTGTGGGAATCAACCCATTATTTTCAATAGTCACGACTTTCATCCCACTTTTCTTTGGGACATATTGCACCGGACTTACCCATGAACTATCAGAGATAGGTAAATAATACATGTGTCCAACCACTTTATGATCTCTTTCTTTACCACCTCCTTCTTAATTGGATTGAGCCAACATTGTTGTTCAATGATTGGTTTGGCTTTGTCCTCAAGAAGTATCTTGTGCATGTAGAATGAAGGACTAATCCCTTTTATGTCAACTAAAGTCTATCCAATTGTCGTTTTATATTCCCGTAGCACTCGCAAAAGCTTTTCTTCCTGAAAATTGTCAAGTGAAGCAGAAATAATAATAGGCAAAGTATTAGAATCACCTAAATAAGCATACCATAAATGGCTAGGCAAAGGTTTCAATTCCAAATTAGGTTGTTCTTCCAAAGATGGCTTTGCTCTCGAAAGTGAACTTCCTGCATGATCTAAAGTCTCAAATTGCTGCTTGAAAACATCATAAATCTTGGTGTCGAATCTAGAAGTTGCATATATTCATCTGATGTTGGAAATTCTGAAACTGATGGGTTTACTAATGCAACTCTAAAGGATCTGGAAGACATGTTCCTGCAAATACCTCATCCACTGCTTCTGTAATTAGATCAATTTGATAACAGTTTTTTATTTCTTCTGGGAATCTCATTAAATTGAAAACATTAAACATAACCTCTTGATTTTGTACACGCATCATTAGTTCCCCTTTCTGAACATCGATCAAAGTTCTCTCTGTTGCTAAGAAAGGTCGTCCCAAGATAATCGGTATTTCTCGGTCCTCTTCAAAATCTAACACAACAAAATCTGCAGGGAAGATGAATTTATCTACCTTGACCAACACATCTTCAACTATCCCCATTGGATATGTCAGTGATATATCTGTCAGTTGCAATGTTACATTCGTCGGTCTTGCTTCTATTAACCCAAATTGTTGATAGACCGATAATGGCATTAAGTTAATATTGGCTCCTAAGTCACACAAAACCTTCCCAAAGAACTGCTTACTAATGGTGCATGGAATTGTGAAGCTACCCAAATCTTTTAGTTTTGGTGGTAACTTCTTCTGCAATATGGCATTGCACTCCTCTGTAAGCGCTACAGTCTTGAACTCGTCTAGTTTCTTTTTCCTCCATAAAATTTCTTTCATGAACTTCGCATATGTTGGCATTTGTTCAAGAGCATCGGCAAACGGAATATTAATCTGAAGTTTCTTGAATACTTCCAAGAATTTTGAAATTTGCTTATCCATTTTCTATTTTTGTTGTCTTTGTGGAAAAGGTAATGGAGGTGTTGTACACAACTACTTACTGATTTCTAAACTTATACCTGAATTATTTCCTATCTTTTCTTGTTTCTCTATTTTATTAAGTTTATCCTCCACTATTTCTACATCTTTATTTGAATCCTTTTCCATTGTTGAATCTACCGTTAGTAACTCCCTTCCACATCACAACACCGCGGCTTGGCATTATTCTTTTTCGTCGGATATACACTTGCCCTCTTTCATAATGGACGAAGAATCTACAAAACGATTTCTGATAATGCTCACCAATTTCTCCATCTGCAATTCTAGCCTCGTCATTCTTTCATCATTTTGTTCCATGCACTTGGGTAACATATCATCCATTGTTGGCTTTTGAACTTGTTGAAACATCTGTTTCCCTTGATTCATATTACTAAAATTGTGCCTGCTTTGCCTGTTATAACCTCCTACATATTATGCTGACTCCGCACTGATAGTACATTGTTCACTTGAATGATTCCCCGCACAAATATCGCATACTACTACTACAGTCTGTAGGGTTGGTGTACTAAATGAATCCATCTTCTTTGTTATTGCCTCCACTTTTTCCATTAACGTAGAAATTACATCCATTGAACACATTCCATTTGCCCTAGACTGATTCATTCTCGCTGAAGACCACTGGTAACTATTTGCTACCATAGTTTCTACTAACTCGTAAGCTTCATCATATTTTTTCTTCATAATAGCTCCACCCGTAACTGTATTAATATTGTTTCGCAATGCACTACACAATCCATTATAGAATGTTTGAATTTGAAGCCACTTTGGAATCCTGTGATGTGGACACTTCCGCAACAATTCCTTAAATCTTTTCCATGCTTTATAAAGAGATTTAGACTCAAACTGAGCAAATGATGTGATCTCGTTCCTCAATTTTGCGGTCTTAACTGGTGGAAAATATTTAATGAGAAATTTTTGTGCTAACTCCTCCCATGTAGTTATTGATCCTACCGGCAATGAGTGTAACCAGTTTTTCACCTTATCACGAAGTGAAAAAGGGAAAAGTTTGAGTCTGATAGCATCCTCAGTAACTCCATCATACTTGACTATATCACATATTTCCATGAAGTTTATTAGATGTTCGTTTGGATCATCACTATTTGCACCCCCAAACTGTACGGTACCTTGGATCATCTGAATCATTCCTGGTTGTATCTCCAAACTCTTTGCTTGAATAGTTGGACGTCGAATACTTGATTGAATATTTGATACTGACGGCATCGCATAATCTCGTAGTATCTTCTGCTCTTTCTCAACCATGTTTTCTAAATCTTGCATTCTTAAATTCTTCGTAACTATACCTGCAAAAAGTATCAATAAATTGTGTTTAAACTAAAATCAAATCGATTATAACTAAAATTGGAAGAAAATTACTAAAATTATTCCCCGGCAATGGTGCCAAAAACTTGTTGACCGATTTATATAATGACAAATTTGAAAGTAGTATGCACACAAGCCAATCATATTTGACATGATGTAGCATATACTTTGTAATCTTATTCATTTATTAAAGGCAATTTACTTTATCTACATTGTGTTGTTATATTAAATGTGATAAACCCATAGTTTTAGGCAATGCTTTTAGAATCATGATGGTGATCATGCTAATGAGATCTAAATTCTAGATAGCTCACAAACTAAAATCGTTCCTAATCGTTAGATTGCTAAAAAGGGATTGTGAATCCGGATAGATTAGTACATACGTTGCTTGCTCTTAGGAAGCGGATGATTGATCTCATAATAATTTGTGTGGAGATACTAAAGCAAGTATGTAGGTGCTTATTGAAGAATAAGTTCACTAAACGTGGCTCGCTAAGGAATACTTAGTGGAGTTTTACTCACCTGTCAATAGGAATTCCTCTAGTGATAGTAGTACAAGTGATCATTGGACTTGAGATCATTATAGTATCTTGTGTATGATGAGTTATACTTTGACATGTCCCTTAAGACCTTTAAGGTATATCAAAGGGTATGATTGGGTATAATAAGTTGCATATGGAGATAAGTGAATGATCAATAAAGAATCTTAGTAAAAGATGTGAATGTCCTATGTGATTCGATAAATGATATATCAGTAATATTTGGCCAACGCAGAATGAAATTAGAAAGGAGTTTCTAATTTGCATTATTTAGAGTTGTGCATTTGGGAATCGAAATACATATAATTAAATAAAATAAGACTTGACAGTAATTCCATGTCTTATATTTAATTGGGACATTATATGGTAGAAGGATTGAATTGTACGAGAACTATTCACTGAAACGTTTTTTTGTGATTAATGCTGAAATCTATATTATCTGGAAAGTCGTTGATCGCTAAGGGGGCTTACCCTTATTGTAGAATAAATATTATTTAATTAAATAAATTAAATAGTTTAATTTATTTATTTAAATAAGATTAAAATTGTTCTAATTGATTTATTCACAACCAGTTTAATATGGAGAACCTAAAGAGTCACACCGCAAAAGAAAAATATTTGTTTAAGAAGTAAATGACATAATTCTAATAATAAGTTAAGTGTATTTAATTTAATCTATGGAAATAGAATAAATTAAATAGCTTAATATTTATTATTTAATATTTTAGAAATATTAAATATAAATTAATAAAAAGAGTCTTATTATTATTATTACTATTACTATTATTTAATTCCTAGTAGTGATTGGAAATTAATTAATAGAAGTACTCTCTCATTAATTCCTAATTAGATTAGGAGTTTAATTTAATTAAAGGAGTTTAATTAAAATAGAAACCCTAATCCTAAATAGTTTAGGGAAGGGTTTTCCTACATATATAAATAAGAGAAGTCTTATCATAGATTAGGGTTACACACTCTTGCATAAGAATTGTGCAGAGTACTTACAATTTCTATTGAGATAGAAACTGTAATGTCCGAGAATTTTCTAAACATTGTATTGAATTATTTTAATATGTGAAATTCGTTTTATTTAATTTTACGATTTTATTTTGGATCCATGTGAGTATTATTATTTAATTATATAAATACGTGGTCCGATAAAATTTCTGTGCATTAAAGGGACTCACTGAGAGTTTAAATAAAATAGTGAGTTAACCCTAAGAATTTATTTGCAAGAAAATTAGGGAATTAATAAATAATTCCATCATTATCGAATTAAATAATTCGAATAAGGCACTAGGGTTAAAAATAAATATTTCGAATGAGCAATTAACTAGTTTAGTTATTTAATTCGAAGTGCAATTTAATTTGGGTTACTTTTCTTTTATTTAAGTTGGCCTATTTTCTTTTTATTTATTTCTGGGTTGAACCCAAAACTTTATAATAAGCTAAGCCCAAATTTTCTTTTAATTTCCTATTGGGCCCAATTCCCTTATCCTCTCCATTCATTAGCCGACCCAAGCCCAATCCCTTTTCCAGCCAAATTAAACCCGCTCCATTTCCCTTGTTAACCGGCAAGTCAATTAGGAGGGGTTTCAAAACAGCAGGTTTTGATTTGGGGGAAATCAATCAGAAAAAGGAGAACCCAAGCCATCAACCGAACCAAATCCTCAAACCAGTTCGAACGGGAGGAAGAACCAGGGGTTCGAAACCCTCAAACCATATAGCCGAACCTAGCTAGCAATCAAAGCCCATCAGTCAATCGAGTCATCGATCGGACGGGACAGGAAAGAGGTGTCGCCAGGCATGCGCCGGCGACCACTCGAAGCGAGCAGACGGCGAGGGAAAGACCAGCAGACGGTTCAAGGGTTGATGCGGACAACCGAGGGTTTGACGTTCGGACCAAGGGGTCCAGGAGTTCGGCGACGCGACCGGTGTCAGCGCACGCGTGGCTCGAGGTTACCGGCGACGACAATCGGCTCGATGGAAATGACCGGCCGACCCCTTCCTCCTACCGATGGATTTTGAAGAACCAATTTAGGTAATACCCAGTTCATTGGGTAATCGATTCTCTATAAATGGGGTACCCAAACCCTAATTGGGAGCTGCTAGAATTTTACTGCAAATTAGAAAAAAAAGAAGAAATCGTCACAGAGAGAGAGAGAGCCAGGGGAGTCAGTCGCCGGCGGGGAATTAGGAGAAGAAGAACAGAGGTTTGATCGGATTAAAGGTATAACAATGGGGTTAATTAACCACTGTGATAGTTTGGTGTTAGGTTTTAGGTAGATTTTTTTTTGTAAATGGATTGATATTGCCGATTGTGTTGGTATTGGTTTTTGTTATACACTGTTGGAATCGTAGTATATTGTTTGGGATTTACAAACTGAGATTGTTATTCTGTTATTTTTCTTCCTTCTGTGCTGGGTATTTCGTTTCTAAGTATTGTAATTAAACTGAAACTTTTCTCTGTATTGGGTTAATAGTTGTGGTAATTGCTTGGGTTGTGCCGATACCGTATGGTATTGATTTTAGGAACGCTGAAAATAGATAAATTCTGGCAGTTGAGTTGTACTGTGAATAGATTAATGTTGTGCTTCAGGAACTGTAATGCCTGAATCAAACCGAGTCTTATTTGGTATAAATTTTGCTGTCAGTAACATGGTTATAAAATCAAACGGGGCTTTTCTTTTAATGTGATAATGGTTGGGGCTGATTATCGATTGTGAAATCAGTGTTGCTGTAAATTGTAGCTTGGGTTATAAACCCCAACAGTGGGTATTATTGTGTTGGGTGGTAATTTTGTTAGCTTGAAATGATGGTTGCAGGGTTTGATGTACTACTTGTGCTATCATTGGCTCAAATTTGGTTATTAATTTGAAACTAATATTATACTTGTGAATTGATTAATTATTATAAGAAATATATATATATATAATAATAATAAAATCAATCAAATAATTATTTATTATTTATCAATAAATAATAAATAAAGATAATAAGTATTTAATTATTGTTTGATTAATATTAAATAATAATTAAGTACAAATAAATTAGTAAGTAATTATTTATTATTTATCAATAAATAATAAATAAAGATAATAAATTTTTAATTATTGTTTAATTAATATTAGATAATAATTAAGTATAATTAAATATTAACAAAGTAATTATTTTTAATAAATAAAGATAATAAATAATTAATTATTATTTAATTAGTATCAAATAAAGTGTTTATTTGATTTTTGTTTTACAATGATTAAGAATTGTAAATTATTTACTTATTATTTGATTTACTTAGATAATAAATAAACCTAATTAGTTATTATTTATTACTAAATAATAACTAAAGATAAGTTCATTAATAATTATTTGATTAACTCTAATTGGTGAATAAACCTAATTAGTTATTTTTTTTTTTTCTATTAAATAATAACTAAAGGTAATTCATACGTGTTAGTTAATTATTTGAATAACCTTAAATAATAAACAAACCTAATTAATTATTGTTTAAGCTTAAATAATAATTAAAGACAATTAAAAATTATAATTCGATTATTATTTAATTAATGATTGAATAACAATTAATTATTAATTACTATTATTAATAACTGAAGATAATTAATTAATTACTATTAAATGAAGATAGAGTTAATAAATTAGAGAGAGGGAGTATAAATGACTCATTAATTAAACAATTATAATTAATTGTTTAAGGGTTTAATAAATGAATATTACTTAAAAAGTAATGTTAATTACACAATTAAAATTAATTGCTTAAGGGATTAATAAGTATTTATTACTTAAGGGATACATGGTTGATTTATTTAAATCATCAACCTAAAAGCCAATTAAGTGCCTTATGAAATTTGCTATAGTTTATTTACTGTGTGCTATGTGAATTTCTTAAATTGTTAAATAAATAGCATAAGTAAGCGTATCGGCGTACAACTACGCAGTACTAATTGATAGACCGACATTATTTATGTTAGGTTCTTCAAAGGACAAATAGTTAAAGCTAAAATTATTTGTAGCTGAGCAAACAGGCAAGTTCCTAAACCTAAACTCCTTACATTATTGCAAGTTCCCTAACTCAACTCGAGTTATTATTTTTGAAGCATGTTAGTGAATAATTATTGTTGATTATTCACCTCTGTACTAGTCATTGAGATTCGTACCTTGTGCTATTGAAATTCCTATTCTATTATTATTAAATTGTGAATTTGGTTAAAGTTCTTTCAAGCAAGAATTGTTATGAGATAGATCTATGCTAATTGTATCAGCTAGATCAAGCATGTCTAATTTGTTAAATCAAAGGTATTTTAAAAGCTGTTCTTATTAAATTGCTATGGTAAGAACTCTTGGCTGAGAAAAGGATAAACTTGTTTAAGGCATGATATCAATGTCGGTTATTAAGTGTTTATGCATAAATCACGGGGTATGAGAGGCTGATCCCCTCGATTACCAAAACTTTTAAGAGGTCCAGTTTAAATGCTGAGAACCTTGGAAAACGTCCTTGGTTATTTCAAACCACTCAGTAATTGTTATTCAATTATTCGAATATTCCACTGTTGTTTACTAATTCATGTTCCTTCACCCTCTTATACTGTTATTGAACATTGAAAGCGAAACTTCCTTCCATCATGATATATCTCTTTGTGTATATACTTGCTAAGCAAATTAGTTGCTTACCCTTGCTATATCATGGTCTTTATTTCAGCTAAGGCAGAGAAGAAAGAAAGAAACGTCTAGAGGAGACAAAGGAAAAGGGAAGGTGCAAGAGTAGATGCCCGTTAGTGCCTACGGACTAGCTATTTCTGAATGTGGTTTGATTAAGTGAGCCTTATTTGTGTTAAGAGTACGTTTTATGTTAAGGTTAAAGAACCTTGGGACCAGAATTGTAAGACTTTATTTCCATTCGATAAACAATGTATGTTTATTATTCCGCATTTAGTTAGATAGTATGTTTGTCATCGATTATCGTGAGCACCGAATTCGAGGTTTGGAAACCTGGATTTGGGGGTGTCACAGAAACTAGGGTTTTACCAACACTCATCTTCTTGAACAAGTATTATTCCTTGGTGGATCACCTCTAGAGGCCAAACACTTGGGTATGTTAGGAATCATAGTTTGAATTTGATGTTGTGCTCTTAATGAATATGTGTATCAGTAGCTGAATTGTAAAGTCCTTAATGAAAGATTTGTACAAGGACTTTGAATAGAAAAGATCAAATGTGTTAGGTTGATCTAAGCTGTATTGAATATCTTATCAGATCTAAGCATATTTGTAAAGTCCTTTATTGAAGGTGATGTACAAAGGACTTAGAATAGAAAAGATCAAACTTGTTAGGTTGATCTTGTGTATTGATCGTAGAGTATTGCCATAATCCCAGTAAAGGATCGTAGAGTAATCAGCCAACTTCGCAGAGTCAAAGTATGCCATTGCAAGCTTTGCCATACGATCGTAGAGATTCCTTGACAGGAAGAAGAGTTTCCTTGGCAGAACGTAAAGCTTCCTCGGCAAGACGTAGAGCCTCCTCGGAAGGACGTAGAGCTTCCTCGACAGGATGTAGAGCCTCCTCGGAAGGTCGTAGAGCTTCCTCGACAGGACGAAGAGTTTCCTTATCAGGTCGTAGAGCTTCCTCGACTGAACGAAGAGTTTCCTCGGCAGGTCGTAGAGCTGACTCGGCAGGACGTAGAGCGCTCTCGGCAGAACGTAGGGAATGTCTCTTCATCTCAAGACAAACTCTCAAAATCATAGAGTAATCTCTGCTAAGTACTCACAAGCTAAATCAGCACCTCTGAAGAACATAAAGACAAAAGTATTGATGCTATTTCAAAATGATCAAAATGAAGTATGAAGATCACAGTGAACGACAACTGGCATCAAACGACTGTAGAGTTGCAACTCTACAGACACACTAGCGACACTACGACTAGCAAGATCGTAGAGTCAACACGTCAGACGAGTAACTCAGATCTGGAATGAATATTTTAAGTTACCCATTACGACTAAACAGTAGAATGATTTGCCCAAGACAGTTGCTGAATATTAAATAAATCAGTGGGGAGCAAACAGCTACAGTCTGCAAACATTCAGAGCACTATCCCTACCACTATCTTGGTACAGGCTAATGGAAGCTAACTCACCCCACTACTACAGTCAACAAGGAATAAACTATTCCTAAACTCAGCAACACATCTCAACGGAAGGATTAGATACAACGACCACATTTCAACGGAAAGATTTTTTTAGAAGCATCTACATAAGGCAGACGGATAGAAGTTTCAGATCAAGCAAGTACAACGAAAAGAAGATAATATCTGAAACAACACCATTCTACAATCCGAAGGGAAACATCTTGCTTCGCTACTGAGTTTATCAAACCATATGCTTCAAGCAACTCAGTAGCAACCAAAACATTCACTCTCTATCAAGTGAAATGGTCAACAAGTGACCAACTTAAGTTAAGTCTGCTAGACTTGCTGAGTACCAAAGGGTACAAGAGACTCTAAGGCTGCTAGTCTTAGTTTACAGAGTTCCAAGGCTGCTGGCTTTGGAGTTCCAAGACTGCGGGTCTTGAAGGAATCTTTGTGATTTAGTTATAACGATATCCTTAGTGGATTTGCTACTCGAGGAGTAGAACAGTGGAATAGGAGTCTTGTGTGCTCCGAACCACTTAAAGCCTTGTCTCTATCTCTTTGCACTTCTTAACTGCCATAACTACTATAACTGTTTTATCACTGCTTTAGTATATCCTCTACTACCATTCTAATTCTACAAGGGGTTTTATAAATCATATTCCGATGTGCTTAGTTGTTAACTAATCTTTAAAGTCATTCTCTTGAAAGCAAAATAAGGAAAACTTTTAAAAGAATCTATTCAATCCCTCTTCTAGATATCTTTTGTGTCTCTGGAAACTAACAATTGGTATCAAGGCAGGTTCTCTTATCTAAAGCTTAACCCGCTTGAGTAGATCAATGGCATAAACCAAAAATGGATCTGAGCAAGGTGGAGGAAATAAACCACCCATGTGCAACAAGAACAAATTTGCCAACTAGAAAGTTCGCATACAGGCATACATGGATGCCATTGACGAGGATCTATTTGATGATGTCATCAATGGGCCTTATGTACCAACCAAGTTGACGCCAACTGCTGAAGATCCAAATAAAGTCTTAATCAAACTAAAGAAAGATTGGACTGATGCAGAGAAGAAAACAGTTCAGTTAGACAAAAGAGCCAAAAATAATTTGTTCATGGCTCTAGAAGATGAGTTATTTGAAAATGTGGTCAACTGTATAACAGCTAAGGAAGTATGGGATGCACTGCTGATCATGAATGAAGGAACGGAAGAAGTCAGAGAAAACAAGCAGTCCTTGCTCACTCAGCAGTATGAAATGTTCACTCATATCTCAGGGGAAAACATCACTTCCACATATGAAAGATTCAACGTACTACTCAACTCTCTCCGAGCATATAGTAAGATCTATCCAAATAAAGATCTCATCATCAAGTTCATGAGAGCACTGCCAAGCAAATGGGATGCCAAAACCATTGCCATTAGAGAGTCAAAGAATCTTCATGAAATGACTGTTCAGATGCTATATGGTAATCTTCTTACTTATGAACTAGAGCTGACCCAACGAACAGAAACTCTGTCAGAAGGAAAGAAGAAAGAAAGAGGAATTGCACTAAAGGCATCTACTTCAAAGACAACTGACTTAGATGATGATGAAGATGATGAACTCAATGATGAAGGAGTTGCTATGCTGGTCAGTGTTGGGATATTTGTATGTATAACAAATATGATTCATACACGCAAGTGCACGTGATCCACAAGTAATATAAAGTAAGTAAGATATCGATCCCACGGAGAATAGAATTGCAATTACAACTAACAAACACCAATTTTGTAATTATTTTGGTTTTTTTAAACAGATGAGTAATGTGATGAATTTGTCTAATGATTACTAGAGATATATAAAGCAAATTACAATTTTATAAATACAGATTTATGGGTTTTGGGATTATAATTTCACTTATTACAAAACTTAGATTTCCATGCTTCCTGTTGCTTCTAATTGGTTATTATAGAATGTTGGTCGAGAACACGAATGTAAAATATGGCCACCTCTCGATGCACCATATTCATATCACACTAAATCCACAATTGATAGAATGAATGTGAACACCCTAGATGACTAATGCACTATATCTCTATGTGAATTACAATCAAGAGGGTTGAAGAATAAGTTCTCAATTGGCCACATATGGTGCTTCGGTATATCTCTATCCTAAGCACGAAACATAACTCTACGAGGAATGCAGAAATAATGAACATATGCTAGCATAATTAGATCTTAATTTATATTTCCTTTCTCAATTCCATATAAATTATCACAGTAATTGGTGATCAAGCAATTAAACTTTCAGTATTAATTATGCTAGTCATTCAATCCATAACCAACCAGTAACAATAAGGAAGCATGTCAATTTTCAGTTAATGCAAAAGATTCATTATAATCCTAAAAATTAAGTTTAGTTCATACTAACAATAATAGAAGTCATCATACACAAATGGTTCATCATTGTATTTACAAAATAAGGAAATAAATCAAAGACAAAATAATAAAATTCCCTGCTTCAGTTTTTTCGTTTCTGCAAATCCGTTGATTTTCCAAGTTGTGATGTTCCTTGATTCCTTGCTCCCAATCTTCAATTCAGCATCCATGTAGCTCCATTCTTCAGTTCCCAAGTGATTTTGATGGTCAATAGCCATGTTCCATTTTTGGAGATAGAATGCAGTAAAGATGATTTTTTTCGTGGAAGAGGTCTCTCCCTCTAATTAGTTCTCTGCATGATTATATTCATTCTTCTCTTTTGTTTTTTGTTGACTTATTTTGATTCCCAACTGATAAAATATCACTCCACTAATTTTCTGAAAACCTGGCATTGCATGTTTTTGGCAAGCCTGCATACCTGTCTGAAACGTGTTCTGCATGGCTAGCTAGCGACGAGCGCAGCTGCGCCTGGATACTACTTGAAATGGGCGCAGCTTCGCGCTAGAAGATTCAACAGGCAGGGTTGGGAGCAGCTGTACCGGCCTCAAGGCCAAACTGGGCGCAGCTGCGCGCTGGGCAGCTTCTGGGCGTAGGGCATGGGCGCAGCTGCGCTGGCTTCCAAGCCAAGCTGGGCGCAGCTGCGCTCTCTGTCAGGTTGCTGCACAGCTTCCTTCAAGTTGTCTTCTCGATTCTCGCGCACTGTGCTAGCAACTTTTATTCATTTAATTCCCCAACAACATATACCTCGTAACTCGTGTCAAATCACTCTTTAATTGCGCAAATGCCATAGAATGCGAATTGAGATGCATTGCCTAAAATACGACAGAAAATGTATGAAAACACACTTTGGAGCTAAGATTTTAGCAACAATTGAAGCAAGTTATTACCCAATAAGTAGGTATGAAACCTACTCATCAAATACTCCCAAACTTGAACAGTTGCTTGTCCTCGAGCAACTAAAAATAAAGTGAATGCAGAAAATAATTGTAGTGCAATATTCTCTAAATGCATAATGAATTCTCATCAATTAGTAAACAATTTGCCTTAGAAGAATCACAATGACAAACACACATAGCTTCTAACCAAAACTTAGTTCATGTGCCATGATACTCATGCAAATCAAACCCTGTAATTATTGATACAGTGTGTGTGTGTTTAGTAATCATCAAACTTATAGCGACCCAAGTGGTTCTCATAATATGTTTCTTAGGGGGGGAAATTTTTTATAATCAAACTTGCAAACACAACAAATGGGGTAAATTAGAGCTGAGATACTGCTTTGTCTAGATTAGGGACCGACTTAGAGGTTATTGGACTATGATACTTGGTTGTGCAATGCTTAGTTCCCTTAGGCTTTTCAATGATACCCATGTAGTGAGCTTTCGACCAACGATTCCCAAATCAATTGGTTTTAGGGCGCTAGGTGTAGAGACATCCCCTAGGGCGTACTTACTCGAGTATCAAAGGCCACAAAACCAGGCCAACCAAGCAGTTATTTATACACCAATATTTTATTTTATTTTTATTAACTATGATGCAATTTATCCTAACATGCAAATGAAATGAACAATATTTATACTACTATACAATGAACAATGATATGCAAATTGAATGTATTGCAAATTAATTAATATGCAACTAAAATGAAGTATTTCCTAAAATTAAGATGCAAATACTAACAAGAAATAAAACAATTAAAATAACCCCTAATACCCCCAAACTGAAAATAAGTAATGTCCTCATTGGAGATACAGGGTAAAGAAAACTCCCCTATGTGTCATCCTCCTCTCTACCAGGCGGTGTGTCAAGCGGTGGATACGGGATGTTGGCACCGTAGGTGGGAAACTGGACATGGACCCCCTGTTGACTGAAGGCCTGAGATAGCGCATCTGCGAAGTTGGTGCTGTAGTCCCTGAAACTAGTGTGCAAGGCATCTATACGGCGCTGTAAATGGCGCATCTCGCACTCATGTCCTCCAACCACTCTCTGTTGTGCCGTACGTGGTTGTACTGGCTGTGAGGACTCCTCCTCCTCACTGTCCTCCTCCTTGTCTGCAACAATGAAGCCCAAACCACTAGGACGGGATTCTCCCCCGCGCCATACATTGTACTTCCTGATGGTGGCGCTGTCAATATCCCGCATGGGTAGCTGGAGAGTTTCCTCTCCCCATTCCACCTTCACCGTAAGACATAGGCGTGTGACAATCGAGGCGTGTGGAATGGCACCTGAGGTGACTGCCCTCATAAAGTGAAGCATAGAGTGGTGAATGATGTAACCCACATCAATGCTCCCTCCTTTTAGAATGCGGTGCAAAATTACCGCCCGGTCACGAGTCACATCCTGGTGGTGGGTGGTAGGCAATAGACTTGCACAAATGAAGGCATACCAAGCCTTGGCGAATTTTTTCAGCGCGGTATGAGGAAAATGGATTTTCTGAGTGGTGCCAACTTTCGTCTTCTATTGAGTTCCAGGTTGGCACATTTCCCGAACCAATGCGTCGAGATCAGTCTCGAATCGCTTAGTTTCCACCTATTCTGTGGTTTCAGCAGATGAAGATGGCAATCGGAATAGCTCGCTGATTGCCTGCTTTGTGTAGGGGACTTGCTTGCCCCGTACAAAGGAAATGCCATTTTGGGTTTCACGGGCATTGGCATAGAACTCCCGCACAATAGCCATTGGGGCGGCCAATGGTGTCTTAACAAATAGTAGCCATACCAGCCGCCGGATTTGCTCCAAAATCCTCCCATCATGTGCACTGGGTTTCAAACCCCTCCCAGGTATGAAGGATTTCACACTCAAAACTTCCCAATAGTAGTGTTGGGCGGAGAGATTAACGAACTTGGAGGTGTCAAGAGTATTGACGCCATGCCCCATGGAGTCGGCATCGCTGCTGGATGATGAGGGTTGGGGTGTTCTTGCTCGCTTAGGCATGTTTGGAAGTATTTAGGTTTTGGATGGAAGATGGCAGAGATGAGATGAAAGGGTTATTTTGCTTTTGCTTCTGTACTAGGGAGAGAATAGAGGGTTAGGGTATTTGGAGGTGGATTAAACTAATGAGTACGGGCCCCCTTTTAAAAATAATTTCTGCCGATGGGTGCAGTTGCGCGCTACTTGCTTTGTTGTTTGGGCGCAGCTGCGCTAGTGCTTCTGTTGCTGCATTCTGACCCGACGCAGCTGCGCGATGTTTGGCTTGAGGAACGGCGTAGCTGCGCCTGCCATTCAACTCCCTGGATGAAAATCATTTTTTTTTGCAAGATGGAACACACTTGGCACGCATTAGAGTGTTAGGTTAAGAACATAAGTCTTAAAATCATCTAACATACTTAAAAAGGAAAAGAAAATTTCAATTCAAACTTGTATAGTTAAAGTAATGAAAAATTTGTACCCCCAAACTTAAAATTGACAGTATTCTCAATGGTTAAGATGGAAAAAATTAAAGCTCAAACACTTCCCTGAGAATATGTCATCCGTCATTGATAGCGTCTGTTTAAGTAGCATGGGTGAGGGCGCGAATGGATACCTGAAAGGCAAACAAAGATGTTAAAATGAAATTACACAAACTCAATTATAATCACACAAGAATAAAAATCAAAACAATAAATTCGGGTTGCCTCCCGAGAAGCGCTTGGTTTAAAGTCGGTTAGCTCGACTATCAATTGGTGCTCAATCCGAGGCTAGGACAACTGAGGACTCTTGGCGATCGACTTCGCCTCCCCAATAGTGTTTCAGTCGTTGTCCATTTACCTTGAATGGTTGCTCACTGTCATTTCCAACTATTTCAACGGCTCCGTGTGGGAATACAGCTGTTATGGTAAAGGAACCCGACCATCGGGATTTGAGCTTTCCCGGAAATAATTTGAGCCTGGAGTTGAATAGCAAGACCGCTTGGCCAGGTTCAAATTTTTTCTCGATGATTTTTCGGTCGTGCCATCTCTTTGCTTTTTCTTTGTAGAGTTTAGAATTCTCATAGGCTTGTAAACGGAACTCATCAAGTTCATTTAGCTGTAAAAGTCTCCTTTCTCCCACTGCAGATGGGTCGAAGTTTAATTTCTTGATTGCCCAATAAGCTTTGTGCTCTAGTTCAACCGGGAAATGGCAAGCTTTACCGTAAACAACATGGTATGGAGACATGCCGAGGGGTGTCTTATAGGCGGTTCTATACGCCCATAATGCTTCATCTAGCTTCAATGACCAGTCTTTTCTGGAAGGATTAACAATCTTCTCCAGAATTCTCTTCACCTCTCTATTTGATACTTCGGCTTGGCCATTTGTTTGCGGGTGGTATGCCGTGGTAATTTTGTGCCTCACTCCGTATTTAGCTAGGACGGATGTGAAATGTTTATTGCAGAAATGACTTCCCTCATCACTGATGATAGCTCACGGAGTGCCAAATCTAGTGAAAATGCTCTTTGTAGGAACCTAAGAACCACCTTAGCATCATTGGTTGGTAATGCAGTAGCCTCCACCCATTTGGACACATAATCAACCGCAAGAAGGATATAGAGATTATTGCAAGATGACGGGAATGGTCCCATGAAGTCTATTCCCCATACGTCAAAGATTTCCACCTCCAAGATTATATTTAATGGCATTTCATTGCGGTTGGAGATGTTGTCCACCCTTTGGCATTGATCACAATTCTTTATGAATTGGTGGGCGTCTTTGAACAAAGTGGGCCAATAGAACCCGGCTTGAAGTATTTTGGCTGCGATTCTTTGCGTTCCATAATGGCCTCCATACAGAGAAGAATGACATGCATGTAATATACTAATAGTCTCGACATCGGGAATGCACCTTCGGATCACAAGATCCTTACATTGTTTGAACAAGTAAGGCTCGTCCCACATGTATCTCTTTGTATCATGCAGAAATTTTTTCTTCTGTTGATGAGTTAGATCCGGTGGGAGTACATGACTCATCAGGTAGTTGACAATATCAGCAAACCAAGGGATCTCAGAGGTTACTGCAAATAGTTGTTCATCGGGGAAATAATCGTTTATTTCAGCTTTATCTTTGCTTTCCCGCTCCAGTTTGTCTAATCTGGAAAGATGATCAGCTACTAGGTTCTCCGTGCCTTTCTTGTCCTTTATTTCTAAGTCAAATTCTTGGAGCAAAAGGATCCACCTGATTAATCTTGGTTTGGCATCTTTCTTCGATATCAAATATCGAATTGCCGCATGGTTTGTGTACACCACTACTTTTGTTCCAATGAGATAGGACCAGAACTTGTCGAATGCATAAACAACAGCGAGTAGTTCCTTCTCGGTGGTGGTGTAATTCATTGGGGCGTCTGAGAGTGTTTTGCTGGCATAGTAGACCGCATGTAGAACCTTTTCTCTACGCTGTCCTATTACCACGCCCACAATGTAATCACTAGCATCGCACATAAGCTCAAATGGTAAAGACTAGTCCGGCGCTACTATCACAGGTGTTGTTGTCAATTTCTCTTTTAACATCTCAAAGGCTGCTAAGCAATTTTCATCGAATACGAATGGGACATCCTTTTCCAATAAACTGCACAAGGGTTTCATGATTTTGGAAAAGTCTTTGATAAATCTGCGGTAGAACCCAACATGTCCCAAGAAACTCCGAATTCCCCTTACTGAAGATGGTGGAGGCAATTTCTCGATGGTTTCTAATTTTGCTTTATCCACTTCCAAACCTTTTGCTGAGACTTTGGGTCCCAATATTATTCCTTCTTGAACCATGAAATGACATTTCTCCCAATTAAGCACAAGGTTTGTTTCCACGCATCTCTTTAGTACCATGATCAAATTCTCTAGACAGCTGTCGAAAGAATTTCCAAACACGGAAAAATCATCCATGAAAACTTCCATGTTAATTTCTACCATATCAGAAAATATCACCATCATACACCGTTGAAATGTGGCTGGAGCATTACATAGACCAAAGGACATCCGCCTGAATGCAAAAGTTCTATATAGACAAGTAAAAGTTATCTTCTCTTGATCCTCTAGAGCGATGGCAATTTGATTATATCCAGAATATCCGTCAAGCAGACAGTAGTAGTCATGACCTGCCAGTCTGTCCAGCATTTGATCTATGAATGGAAGTGGGAAGTGATCTTTCCTCGTGGCTTTGTTGAGCTTTCGGTAGTCTATACAGACTCTCCATCCTATGACCGTTCGAGTTGGTATCAACTCGTTGTTCTCATTTCTTACCACAGTTATTCCCCCCTTTTCTTCGGTACATATTGTACAGGGCTTACCCACGGACTGTCAGAGATGGGGTAAATGATCCCAGCGTCTAGCCATTTCAGAATTTCCTCTTTTACCACCTCTTTCATGATGGGATTCAGCCTTCTTTGATGCTCTATGGTAGGCTTGCTGTCATCTTCCATCAGAATGTTGTTCATGCAAAGCGAGGGGCTGATTCCTTTTATATCAGCGATGGTTCATCCAATAGCTCCTTGGAATTCTCAAAGGATTCTTATCAGCTTGCCTTCCTATAAAGAGGTTAGTGTAGAAGAAATAATGACAGGTAAAGTATCTGAAGTGCCTAGATATGCATACCTGAGGTGATTAGGCAAGGGCTTAAGCTCAAGTTTAGGAGGTACCTCTCTAGATGGTTTTAAATGAGGTGAGGATTCTCTTGAGCTTTTCAAGGGCTCAATTAGTACTTTGAACCTTGCCATCCTAGGTATTGCATCTAGTGAATGGACATACTCGCATGCAGTTCTCGGGCTCGTCCAAGTCGATGTCTCCTGTCAGTGTCATCTCAAGTAGGTCATTACATGTGGCTTCCATAAATTCTTCAATCACTGCACTTTCAATGATATCTACTCGGAAACAGTCTTCCTCCTCGATCAGGAATTTCATAGCTTTAAAGACATTAAAAGTGACTTCTTGGTCTTGAACCCTCATTGTCAATTCTCCCTTTTGTACATCAATGAGAGTCCTCCCGGTAGCTAGAAATGGCCTCCCAAGTATGATGGGAATATCCTAGTCTTCCTCGAAGTCTAGGATTATGAAGTCAGCTAGGAATATGAACTTATCAACCTTGACAAGAACATCTTCCACTATTCCTCTCGGATAGGTGACCGAACGATCAGCTAGCTGAAGAGAGACATTTATTGGTTTGGGTGCTGGTAAACCCAACTGAGTATAGACGGACAGTGGCATGAGATTAATGCTTGCACCAAGATCACATAAGCATTTCTTAAACGACAGGTTGCCAATGGTACAAGGAATGGTGAAACTACCAGGATCCTTCAACTTTGGTGGTAGCTTTCTCTGTAACACCGCACTGCATTCTTCTGTCAAAGCTACAATTTCAAAATCTTGCAATTTCTTCTTTCTTGACAGAATCCCCTTTATGAATTTGGCATAGCTCGGCATTTTCTCCAAGGCTTCTGCAAATGGTATGTTAATTTGTAGCTTTTTAAATACCTCAAGAAACTTGGAGAATTGCTTGTCCATTCTCTGTTTTTGCTGCCTTTGAGGGTACGAACTGGTGGATAATATCTGGTTGGAGGGGTTTGAGTCTTTTCTGTGCTTTCTCTTAGTGTAGGCTCAGGTTTCTCTATGCTTTCTTTCTCTCCAAATAGCTCTGCAGAATCAGCTTTTGGGGGTGGGAAGGGGCGCAGCTTGCGCTGTTTCCTCTTGCAAATTGGGCGCAGCTGCGCCGGTTGGCAGAATTTTCTTTCCACTTCTGAGGGTGACAGCTTTGACATTGCTCTTTTCCATTTCTCCTTGGATTGATTTTCTGTGTCACTAGGAAGAGAGCTCCCTGAGGTCTATTTGATAACAAACTGAACAATTGACTCATTTGGTTCTCCAAGCTCTTGAAGCCTAATGCTTGGCCTTGCTCCAACTTTTCAGTTTTGGCCATGTATCTATCCACCTTTTCGTTTAAATCAGCAACCTTCTTATCAGTAGCTGTGGGTTGTTGCTGATTGTGGAACCCCGGAGGGTTGTGAGGTTTTGGAGCTTGTAGATAGTCTTGATGGTTGCTCCATGAGAAATTAGGATGATTCCTATTCCCCGGATTATAGTTGTTCTGATATTAATTTACTGGCCGCTGATAGTTGCTCACAAAATGCACATATTTGAAATTGATAGCACATTGGTCAGAAGAGTGTGAACCTGCACAAAGCTCACAAATCATGGAAACTTGATGCCCCTTTCCTTCATATAGGTTGTCAAACCTTTTGGCTATAACAGATATCTGGGCTTGAAGTGATGTGGCTGTGTCAACCTCTAATATCCCTGCTATTTTTGGTTGACTGGATCTAGAAGTTGGACATTGATAGTTATTTGCAACCATGGTCTCCAAAAGGTCGTAAGCTTCGTCATAGTTTTTAGCCATGAATGCTCCTCCCGAAGCTGCATCAATGTCTGCCCGTGTGTGGATACTTAACCCATTGTAAAATGTGTTAAGTTGCATCCATTGTGGCAAACCGTGATGTGGACACTTTCTCAATAATTCCTTGTACCGCTCCCATGTCTCATACAAGGATTCTCCATGATGTTGCTCATATGAGGAGATGTCATTTCTCAACTTAGCAGTTTTGGCTGGTGGGAAGAATTTTGCTAAGAATTTCTGCGCCAAATCTTTCCAAGTTATAATAGATCCCTGTGGTGGTAGTGAGTGTAGCCAACTCTTTTGCTTTATCCCTCAATGTGAAGGGGAATAATAGCAATCTCACTGCATCTTCTGAGATTCCACTGAATTTAAATGTATCACAGATCTCCAGAAAGCTCATCAAGTGCCCATTTGGATCGTCAACCACCATTCTCCCAAATTGGACAGAATTTTGGATCATATGGATAGTTCCTGGCTTGATCTCAAAGGAATTGGCTATTATGGCTGGCCTTGTGATACTTGATTGCAATTCATTGATCCTTGGCGTAGCATAATCTCTTTAATGCTTTTTTGCGCTTCACCCGCCATTGCTTGTGGTTGGTCTAGATTTCTCCAGAGTATTTTTCAGCACACTTTCTTAACTGTTGAAGCTTTTTTCTCAATGTTATCCTCGAAAAGGCAATAGGTCGGGATTCTTAGATCAAGTATGCATACACTACTCAAGAGTACCTATAACAATGTAAGAGAATATAAAACAGAATTAAGATAGGAACAGATTTTGTTTAACTAAAACCAATCTAATTTAAACTGATTATGAAAGTTATAAACGCAATTATAATTCCCCGGCAACGGCGCCAAAAACTTCTTGGGATATTTGTATATATAACAAATATGATTCATTCACGCAAGGGCACGTGATCCACAAGTAATATAAAGTAAGTAAGATATCGATCCCACGGAGAATAGAATTGCAATTTCAACTGACAAACACCTATTTTGTAATTATTTCGGTTTCTTTAAACATATGAGTAATGTGATGAATTTTTCTAATGATTACTAGAGAGATATATAAAGCAAATTACAATTTTATAAATACAGATTTATGAGTATTGGGATTATAATTTCACTTATTACAAAACTTAGATTTCCATGCTTCCTATTGCTTTTAATTAGTTATTATAGAATGTTGGTCGAGAACACGAATGTAAAATATGGCCACCTCTCGATGCACCATATTCATATCACACTAAATCCATAATTGATAGAATGAATGTGAACACCCTAGATAATTAATGCACTATATCTCTATGTGAATTACAATCAAGAGGGTTGAAGAATAAGTTCTCAATTGGCCAGATATGGTGCTTCGGTATATCTCTATCCTAAGCACGAAACATAACTCTACGAGGAATGCAGAAATAATGAACATATGCTAGCATAATCAGATCTTAATTTATATTTCCTTTCTCAATTCCATATAAATTATCACAGTAATTGGTGATACAACCAATTAAAACTTTCAAGTATTAATTATGCTAGTCATTCAATCCATAACCAACCAGTAACAATAAGGAAGCATGTCAATTTTCAGTTAATGCAAAAGATTCATTATAATCCCAAAAATTTAAGTTTAGTTTCATACTAACAATAATAGAAGTCATCATACACAAAATGGTTCATCATTGTATTTACAGAATAAGGAAATAAATCAAAGACAAAAAAATAATAAAAACTCCCTGCTTCAGTTTTTCCGTTTCTCTACAAATCCATTGATTTTTCAAGTTGTGATGTTCCTTGATTCCTTGCTCCCAATCTTCAATTCAGCATCCATGTAGCTCCATTCTTCAGTTCCCAAGTGATTTTGATGGTTAATTGCCATGTTCCTTTTTTGGAGATAGAATGCAGTAAAGATGATTTTTTTCGTGGAAGAGGTCTCTCCCTCTAATTAGTCTTCTGCATGATTATATTCATTCTTCTCTTTTGTCTTTTGTTGACTTATTTTGATTCCCAACTGATAAAATATTACTCCACTAATTTTCTGAAAACCTGGCATTGCATGTTTTTGGCAAGCCTGCATAGCTGTCTGAAACGTGTTCTGCATGGCTGGCTGGCGACGAGCGCAGCTGCGGCTGGATACTGCTTGAAATGGGCGTAGCTGCGCGCTAAAAGATTCAACAGGCAGGGTTGGGAGCAGCTGCGCCAGCCTTAAGGCTAAACTAGGCGCAGCTGCGCTGGGCAGCTTCTGGGCGCAGGGCATGGGCGCAGCTGCGCTGGCTTCCAAGCCAAGTTGGGCACAGCTGCGCTCTCTGTCAGGTTGCTGCACAGCTTCCTTCAAGTTGTCTTCTCAATTCTCGCGCACTGTGCTAGCAACTTTTATTCATTTAATTCCCCAACAACATATGCCTCGTAACTCGTGTCAAATCACTCTTTAATTGCGCAAATGCCATAGAATGCGAATTGAGATGTATTACCTAAAATACGACAGAAAATGTATGAAAACACAATTTGGAGCTAAGAGTTTAGTAACAATTGAAGCAAGTTATTACCCAATAAGTAGGTATGAAACCTACTTATCAGTCAGACATTTCAAAAGGTTTATAAGCAGAAACAGCAGATAAAGGAGTTCAGCAGCAGCTCTAAAGAATAAGTTAATGACTTATGCTATAATTGCAAACAACCAGGTCATTTCATTGCAAACTGTCCCAAGCCTCCAAGAAATGATCCAAAGAAGGAGAAGAAAAAGTCAGAATTCTAAAGCCACTACAAGGCCAAGAAGAAGGAAAGAGGTTTCGTCGCAGAAAGTTCATGGAGTGATTCAGACAACGACTCAAGTCCTGAATCAGGTGAAGATTAAGAACCTCAAAAAGACAACCTATGGTTTATAGCCAAAGAAGGAAAAAGCAAGAGAGAATTCAATGTGGATGAGGTATTTGACTTTTATTCTCCTGATTTAACTATTGATGATCTTAGAGAAGGAATGCATGACTCTATGATAGAACTGCATAAATATATGAAATTGTTTAGAATTCTATCAAATGATCATTCTCTTCTTTAAGAGGAAAAAGAGAAAGCACTCGTAGAGTTAGAAACTGCTCTACGAACCGCTAACTCTTGTACCAGTCTTGAGGCTGAGAATGCTAACTTAAGATAGATAAATGAGCTTAGCACTCAGAAGGAGTTGATTCTAGTTTCCAAAATTCAGGAACTAGAAAAGACTATTTCCTCATGGAACAAGTCCTTTCTATCTATGGATACCATGATCTCTAGCCAAAGATCAGTGGCTAACAGATCAGGACTAGGTTTCTGCAATCCTCCTTCAGAAACCTCAGTGGTCAAGCCTATGGAAACAAATAAGAACAGTTCTCCTAAATTTAATAAGGGAATTATGTTTGTTAAATCCTCACAAATAGTTAATCCAAACTTTGCAAATCAAGTTATTGAATCCCTTACAAATCTAGGATTCAAGAAATCAAAGAGTAAGTCAACATCTGCATTCAAGCCTCGAAGGATCGTAGAGTATATGGCAAAACTTACTCTACGAACCAACCTGGCAGGAAACATAGAGTTAACTTCCACTTGACGAAAAGCCTTGAATCATGGAGTTGTGGGAAAGGCAGAAGGAGTTTAAGCCAAAAGGAGAAGTTGTGAGCCACTACTACTCACGCATGTTTAAAACTAGAAGGAATTCCTTATTCTCACACACAAGCATGCATTATATTCGATGTTTCACTTGTCATAAACATGGTCATAAAACTGCAGAATGTTTATTTCAATTATTTCTACTCCTGTACTGCACAGGCCCCAAAATCAAACAGATTTGGGTTCCCAAGATTACTAATGAATATGGACCCAAGCAATATTGGGTACCAAAATGAAAATTGATCCTTTCTGCAGGTACACAGCTCCACTGAGTCAACATGGTACCTTGACAGTGGATGCTCAAGACATATGACAGGCAACAAGGCTCTCCTGTCAAACTTTGAAGAAAAAGATGGTCCTGCAGTCATCTTTGGTGATAATAATTCTGGAAAGACAAGAGGATATGGTTCTGCTGGAAATGGTGCAGTGTCTTTCAGCAAAGTGGCATACGTTGATGGACTGAAGCACAATCTTGTCAGCATCAGCCAACTGTGTGATAAAAATCATCAAGTCACCTTTCTCAACAATCAGTGTCAAGTCAGAGACTTGAAGACCAACTTATTGAAGCTGATAGGAACCAGAGAAGGAAATGTCTACACTGTCAACGTTGCTAAGTTAAGACCTGATGAAGTTGTATGTTTCCTTGCCAAAGCTTCTGAAGATCAGTGTTGGCTATGGCATAGGAGGTTGTCTCATTTAAACTTCAAAAGCATGTCAAGACTTGCCTCCAATCAACTTGTAGCAGGATTGCCAAAGCTCAACTTCATCAATGAGAAACCTTGCAAAGCATGTTCAGTTTTGGAAAGCAAACAAAGAGCTCATTCAAAAGTAAAGCAATCAACACAAATGATAAGCCCCTTATATTACTCCATATGGATCTCTTTGGGCCTGTCCCAACTACAAGCCTTGGTGGAAAGAAATACTTCTCTGGTGGTGGTGGTGGATGACTATACCAGATTCACATGGGTATTCTTTCTGAGCTCTAAAGATGAAACCAGCTCTCACCTTATCAAGATGTTCAAACTTGTCATGAATGAGAAAGAGGAGAAGATCAAGGCTATCAGGAGTGATCATGGAAGAGAATTTGATTTCACTGAGGTAGAACTTTACTGTAAAGAAAATGGCATCAATCACAACTTCTCAACCCCAAGAACTCCACGGCAAAATGGAGTAGCTGAAAGAAAGAATAGGACATTGATTGAAGCAGGGAGAACACTACTGGCAGCTACTCAACTCCCTGAGTATTTTTAGGCAGAAGCTGTCAGCACTGCATGCTACACTCAGAACAGGTCTCTCATTCACTCCTTCCTCAAGAAGACTCCCTACGAATTATGGAAAGGAAGGAAGCCAAACATCAGTTACTTTCGTGCCTTTGGATGTTTATGCTACATCCTCAACAATGGCAAGAAGTATCTGACCAAATTCTAACCCAAGTCAAATGAAGGAATCTTCCTCGACTATGCTATGGACAGCAAGGCCTACAGAGTATTCAACAAGGAATCATTAAGTGTTGAAGTCTCTATTCATATCACATTTGATGAGTCAGAATCAAAGAAGAAAACTTCTTCACTCAACGATCCAGCAGAGAAGGACTCTACGATCACTGAGTTCAAGATCGTAAAGTTAGGCACTACGATCGTCGAGCCAGAAGCAGAAAGCACCGAGTAAGAAGAAGCAAACGTAGAGCTCACTATACCAGACAATGAGACTCTACGACCTAAACCAGAAATCAACCTGGAAGAACTCAGACAAGAAGGCACCAGAACTGATGTTCCAAGAAGGAGAAAATGGATAAAAGATCACACTGAAGATCTGATAATTGGAGATCCTAATGCAAGAGTAAGGACAAGATCAGCAACTCAGAATGAATGCATCTACCTAGGATTTCTCTCTCAAATAGAGCCCAAAAAGGTATAAGAAGCTTTAGGAGATTCAAGCTGGATAGAGGCCATGAAAGAGGAGCTTAACCAGTTTAAAAGAAGCAAAGTCTGGAGACTAGTTGAAAGGCCAACACAACATCCAGTCATAGGCACCAAATGGGTTTTCAGAAACAAGATGGATGAAGATGGTGTTATCATAAGGAACAAAGCAAGACTGGTAGCTAAAGGTTACTCACAAGAAGAAGGGATTGACTATGATGAAACCTTTACTCCAGTAGCAAGATTGGAAGCAATCAGAATCTTTCTTGCCCATGCAGCTTACATGAAATAATTTGATTAATAATTGTGCATATAATTCAGATATGGTAAATAATTCATTGTAATCCCAAATAGAAATTAGTTCATAATGTAAAAACAACACATCATCATATTGCTAATCATTGTTCAAGTACATAAATTACATAAAAAGAATTAAGAAAAACTCTGGAGTTGTTAGTCCCAATCTTTAATCTTTAATCTCTGTCTCTCCTTTAGATGACGTTCTCCCTCTTCTACTCCACTGATGATCATGATAATGATGATCCGTGTCTCTCTATTTAGCCTCATCAATCTCTAGGACTTCTTCTTTTCTACGTCTCTCCTTACGCTAAGACTTAACAGCTGAAAATGATTATTCCTTGCCACACGCACGCGTTCCACGCGGGCTCGAAAAAACGGACCAGCGTCGTGGCTCACATGCCATGTCGCGGTTCACATTAGTAAGCGCCACGACTCATTATCTTCTGTTTGCTTCCTCTAACTTCTCCTTCTTTGCGCGCCCAAATGAGCTTTCATTCTCTATTAAATCCATTCATTAATCCAAGTCATTGCCTGACAATCTTGGCTTCATAGTAAGGCTGAATATACATCATTTGTTATTCTTTATTCATTTTAGATCATGAATTCCTACATCAAAATACTAAAATTGCTTCAAAATAATCTCCAAATACTTAAGAACCAACAAAATAATTAAGCCAGAGACACACGATTCATAGATATAAAATCCACTCATCAACCATCAAGATTTCATCAACTGTAACACCAATGGTTATGATCATGTCAGTCAATAGTTCCTTTTTGCACCCAAGCCAAAGAGAACTTTCATCACGTGTCCTTGCCACACAGGTTAAAGACACTCAACAATCATATTGTCTTTCCACCCAGGCCAAAGACATTCAAAACAACTTAAGTCCTTATGATTAGTACAAATAACAATGATATAAAGGATGAACATAAATAATAAGATAAAGAATAAAGATTAGAGATTTGTAATTTAATTTGTCCAGAGTCCAATGATGTCCAAATTGTCAACACGATATCCAGAATTTCGATTCAAGTTCAAGAATAATATTTAAGGTTCACAGTTCAAGTATAATGATTAAAATTTAACAGGAAGGTTCTGGTCAAAAGATATTAGATGAAGTACTAACTATTAAGGAAATTATAATCATTTTAAAAAAATTCAACGTTTAATGTTAAGGGTTGTAAAAACGAATAATACTTTCTTACCATAGTAAGTTTAAATTTAGGAGTATGAAAAAAAATGATATCCCTTACCTTAGCACGTGACTAGATACTGCTTTCTATGCAGTTGATCAACCTATATGTATATTTATAATTTAATTAGTAACTAACCCATATAAGTTTCATGGTGTACACAAACTCGTATATTATGAATTTGTCAAAAATGACTTGATAGTATAAATTTATGTAGTGTACAAAATAGGGCAGAATAAACTTCAAAATATTTTTTGAAGGAATAATATTTCAAAACAATCTTCCAGATGAAACTTTTCAAAATGAATCTTCTGAAGGAAGAGTTGAAAACATTGTGTGATGTGTGTGGGTGCTTGTGCAACTTTTATAGAAAAACTCACCTGAACAATT